>CM053748.1:9311725-9412725 GCA_028658305.1 Pachyuromys duprasi
TTCCTTCCTTCCTTCCTTCCTTCCTTCCTTCCTTCCTTCCTTCCTTCCTTCCTTCCTTCCTTCCTTCCTTCCTTCCTTCCTTCCTTCCTTCCTTCCTTCCTTCCTTCCTTCCTTCCTTTCTTTCTTTCTTTCTTGTTGTTTTTTTGTTTCTCAAGACAAGTTTTCTCTGTATTGTCCTGGCTGTTCTGGAACTTACTCTGTAGACTGCTGGCCGTAAACTCAGAGATCAGCCTGTCTCTGCCTCCTGAGTGCTGGGACTAATGGCATGCCATGGTGCCGCCACCACCAGTTTTCGTTTGCTTGCTTGCTTGTTTGTTTTTCAAGACAGGGTTTTTCAGCCTGGCATGGTAGCACATGCCTGTCCAGGACAGGATAACCAAGGCTACACAACAGAAATCCTGTCTCAAAAAAGAAAAAAAGAAAAGAAAAAAGACAGGGTTTTTCTGTGTGACTCTGCCTGTAGACCAGGCTAGCCTCCAACTCTGAGATCTTCCTCCTGAGTGTTGGGAATAAAGGCCTGCACCACTATGGATTCTTTACTTAATAATTCAGTTCAGTTTCCTCAACTTTTAGGTCAGTCTGATAAAAAATTTAGTTAGAAATAATGGGTCTATATTGTATAATTCTTACTGCAAATTGTTATTTTCATAAGGGTCTATTATAGGCCATGGAGAAAAAAAAGTGATATTCCTCTGGTCTGAGGTATCACTTTTTTAAAAATGGGAATCTCACTGAGTAACTTTGCATGGCCTGGAACTTGCTGCACAGACCAGACTGGCCTTGAACTCAAAGAAATCCAGCTGCTTCAACCTCCCAATTGCTGGGTTAAAAGGGTGCACTACCACCCCTAGCTCAGTGTGTCACCTTTAAATGCTGTTTTGCAACTATTAAACTAGTTTGAACGGTTCATCTATACAAATCAATTGGAGAATTAAACCTTTCTGTTTATTTTTGAAAAATTAAAAGTAATCTAATTTGAAGTAGTACTTTGAGAGTTTTATTGACTCTGGTTCAGTTCAGTTTAGATTTAGAAAATACTTCATCTATATAGCGTGCTTTTGGTTAGTATGCTCAGTTCTCTGAAGAAGTAGATTTTTGTTTTGTTTTTCGAGACAGGAATTCTTTTTGTAGTCCCGGATGTTCTGGAACTAGCTCTGTATTATACCAGGCTGGCCTAGAACTAAGACTGCCTGTGCTGGGATTGAAGGCATGTGCTACCACCTTCCGGCGTTAAGTCTTGCCGTGTGAAAGTGAGTAGATCTTTTGGTAGACTTGGCTTTTACAGAAGCATCTTTATCATTTAAAATAGTTATTTTTTCCTCCTTGTTTTTAAGAATGGGTCTGGCTACATTGCACAGACTGGCTTCTACGAACTCTTGGGCCTCGGGGATCCTCATGTCCCTGTTTTCTGGATAACGGAACTATAGTTGTATGCTGCTCCACCTGGTTTAATGTCACAGCCTGATATCATTAACTTCTAAAGGTAGAGGGTCATTTTTCTCTGATGTCAGCAGCTGTGCTAGGATTAAAGTATGTGAAGCAATTTTTTGTGTCTCGTATCATTATTTAAACACACTAATAAGGTTATAGCTCTGCTGTCCAAATTCCTGACTGCTGGGAACCGCAACCTTTCCTTTACTCACGGAAAGAAAAAGACTCCTAAGCCAAACCATATTAATTTAGCAACCTTGACAGAGTTTACTTACTGTAAATGTACAAAGTGAAATTTAACAGACTCAGTTACTCACCCTTCTGACAATTTGGTAGTGTGCCAAAAATGATAGAAGAAAAGGTAGCCAAGAAGCTGTTACTATGAGGAGATTGGAGAACTTTATATTAGAAAGAGAGCTTCACCTTACCCTTTATTTAGCATGTGAATCAAGTCTTCGAGATCTTTAAGAATAGAATTTACTGTAACAGACACGGGATAATCTTGTAAGTATATAATAAACTTGAAACAAAATTTGATAAATGATGAGCTAGTAGATGTTAGCATAAGAATAGAGAAGCACAATCACTTATTAAAGATCTTCAAATTAAACCAGGTAGTGGTGGTGGAGGGGGGGGTGGCAGCGGCATTGCACCCCTTTAATCCCAGCACGCAGGAGGCAGAGGCAGCTGGATATCTTGAGTTTGAGGCCAGCCTGATGTACATAATGAGTTCCAGGACAGTCAGGGCTACATGGAGAAACTTTTCTCAAAACAAAAGATGTCCAAGTGGTAGGTAGGTGTTGATCTGCCAAACCAGATGCCTAGGAGTGGAGCTTGGTATTTAAGGAGATATCTACTTGTAAGCTCTCAGATGTTAATGTTAAACTTTGTTTTTTTGTTTGTTTGGTTTTGGGTTTTTTGTTTTGTTGTTTTTTGTAAGATTGGAAGCTGGAGGAATGTCTCAGTAGTTCAAGAGCACTTGCAGCTCTTTCAGAGAATCAGAATGTGGTTCGTAGCACCTACATTGGGTGGCTCACAACCAGCTGTAACTCCATCTCCAAGGGACCTGACACCTTGGCATCTGAGAGTATCAACAAGCATACTCACAGACACATACATGTAATAAAAACAAAAATCTGTTTTAAAAATAAAATCATTTAAAACATTGCTAAAAATGTATTTTCTATTATACCATATTTTCTTCCAGTGACATGAAACCTAGTAGAGTTTCCTTTATTGCTACGTTTCTTACATGTAGACAGGTTATATGCAACTTAGTTTTCTGCATTTTACTTTGACAAAGTACAGATATAAATACATGAGGGAATTCTTAGTAGATTGGAAAAGTCATCTACTAAACCAAATAGATTCTTTGAGAGTAAATTCTGTATTAAGGACTGAGAAACACATATATATTAAAGAACTGTCAAAATACTCAAGGATAGATAATGTGTTAATACCATTTGTTTACAGTGTAAAACTGAGGCTTTCTAGTAGATAATGTTCTGGTGCTTCTTTAGGTGTCCCCTTTTCAGATTAAGTTTTGTTATATATCCAGATATTATCATTGGCTATTGGTAGGTGGGTTCATTAATTTGATGTATCTGTTGATTTGTTAGGAAAAAAAGTTACTTTATTAAGGGGACCTAAATCCAAGTATCTGCTTTGAATGAGATATGTCCCTGTAGTCTCAGATATTTGAACACTTGCTCTACAGTCAGTGGTGCTGTTTGGAGTGGTTTAGGTGGTGCAGCCTTACTGAAGAAAGCATATTATTAGGGGTGAGCTTTGAAAAGATGATAACGTCTAGCCTACTTCCAGTTTTTTCTCTGCTTCATATTTATGGTGAAAGATGTGAGCTCTTAGCTTCGTGTACCTGCTGTGTCCCTACCATGAAAAGGACTCTTATTCCTCTGGAACTGAAAGCCCCAGTAAATTCTTATGTAAGTTGCCATATTTTATCATAGCAACATGAAGTAACTAATACACACAGTGTGCACTATTAACTGTAAGTTGTCTCTTTGGCCCAGCAGTTCTTAACTTCTGGGTTGCAGCCTCTTTGGCAAACCTATCTCCAAAAATATTTATTCACGACTGTATTACAAGGGTTGCAGCATTAGGAAGGTTGAGAATCCCTACTCTATCCCCTTTGTGTTTTTTGTTTATTTGGTGTTTTTGTTGTTTGTTTGTGTTTTTTGTTTGTTTGCTTGATTTGCTTTTGGAGACAGGGTTTCTCTCTGTGGCTCTGGCTGTTCTGGCACTCACTGCAGACCATGCTGGCCTCAAACTCAGACGTCCACCTGCTTCTGCCTTCAGTGCTGCTGAGATTATAGGCATGCACCACCACTGCCTAGCCCCTTTGTGGTTTTTCATATTCTTAAAGTATATATATCTAACACCCCTTCCACTTCCTCCAACCGTATGCTCCAGGGGCCTGCTTGGATTTATTTTGAGCAACACTGTTGGAATGGATCTAGCTCAGACATTTCAAACCCTATTAAACTACTTGAAAGTCAAGAAGATACACCCTATTTAGTTCTTGATACCCACCCCAGTGTTTCATTCTAGAACCATTGATTCCAACTCTAGTTGCCTCACTTACCAACTCTTCTACACGATGGCTCACAACAAACTGTAACTCCAGTTCTAGTGAGGGCTGAGTATTGGAACTTTAGTCCTCTAGAAGAACAGCCAGTGCTTTTAACCAATGAGCCTTCTCCCCAGCACCATCTGACTTTTTTGAAGTCTATCTTTAGTTGAGTCCAAGAAGATTCCTTGGTAGATGTAGTGGGTGGGTATTTTTTCTGTTGCAACATAAGAAAGAAGGGGCTTATAGTTTCAGAGGGACAGAGTCAGTCATAGTGGGGAAGGCCTGGTAGCAGAAGAATGAAGCGTACCTGACAGTCAGGAAGCAGAGAGATGAAATTTCATCTGTACATAGGAAGCAAAAAAAAAGTACGAGAAGTTGAGCCAGCTTATAAAACCTTAAAGCCTGCTTCCAGTGATGTGTTTTCTTCATCAAGACCTTTAGGTCTTAAAACCTTGCTAAATAGTACCACCAGCTGGCTTAAAGTGTTCAAATACAGGAGCCTGTGAGGGACATTTCTTACTCAAACCACCATTGTAAGTTTTTATATTTCCATAACCTAAATATATATTGTTCTATAAAGCAATTATTTACATTCGTTATTATTTTAGGACAAAAATCTTGCTCTGTAGCTCGTGCTGTCCTTGAGCTCACTAGGCTGGCTTTAAACTACTGAGCCTTCTGCCTTAGCATCCTAAGTACTGGGATTCTGTAATCCAGAGGTGTGCTACCATACCTGGCTCTATAAAGCAAATTATAAACACTGTCTTCAGATATTTTGCATGCAAAACTAACGTAATCCTCAAGGTCTTTTTTTTTAATATAACTTATAATAATTCATGGGATACTTCTGACATGCCCTAAGTAAATTATTTTTTTGTTTAAGTAATTTTACTTGTTTTTAACATTCATTTATTTTTGGGTTTTTGAGACATGGTTTCTCTGTGTAGCCTTGGCTGTTCTGGATTAGCTTTGTAGATCAGGCTGTTGTTGAACTCACAGAAATTTGCGTGCCTCTGCTTCCCCAAGTGCTGGGATTACAGGTGTGCACCACTGTGCCTGGCTTGTTTTTAATCTTTATGATTTGAAGCTTACTTAGTAAGTATCTTAGTTAGGGGCTGGAGAAATGGTAGTTAAGAACACTGGCTGCTCTTCCATAGGACCCAGGTTCAATTGCCAGCACCCACATAGCATCTCCCATCTGTCTATAACTCTAGTTTCAGGGGATCTGACACCTTCATGCAGACATATATGCAGGCAGAACACCAGTGTACATAAGATAAAAATAAATAAATTAATGAAAATTGTTTTAGTTAGGGTTTCTACTGCTGATATAAAACACTATGACCAAAAACAACTTGGGAGAAAAGGCTTTCTTTCATCTTATAACTCAGGTTACACTCCATCATAGGGAAGTCAGAGCAGGAACTCACAGGTAGGAATTGAAGCAGAGACTTTGGAGCAGTGTCTACTGGCTAGCTCCTCAGGACTTGCTCTGCATGCCTTATACAACTCAGGACCAGCTGCCCAAGGGTAGCACTACCAACAGTAAGCTGCCCTTCAACATCAATCATTAATCAATAATATGCCGCTCAGACTTGCAATTTGATGAGGAGACTTGCAACTTGATGAGGAGTTTTCTGATATTCCTCTTCCCAGATATAACTCTAGCTTGTATCAAGTTGACGTATCAGGACAACTGACTCCTTGCCAATTGACACACCACTACGTGACTATTAAACTGTTACTCTTTTTAAAAATAAGACACTTTAAAAGTTCAAAGTCTATAAAATAGCAAATTTCTGAAAACTGTGAATTCCTGTAAAATCTAATAATAAGTTAAAAACTTTCTTAATCCGAAAGGGAAGAACCAGGGCACAGTTACATTCAAATAAAAGCAAAACCAAAGTCCAGTGGTGTAAAGCTAAGTGTCAAACATCTGGGACTCACAAACTTCTGGGTCCAAAGGGCGTGAGTAGCTCCGCCCCTCTTCACGTACAGTGTGTCTCATAGGCTCACACCAGCTCCATTTCACAGCTGTTGCTGCCTTCATGGTTGTCCCATAATAACTGGCATCTCCAAAATTCTGTAGTCTCTGCTGCAGCTAGTCTGCACCTTTCCCAGTAGCCTCTCCTGGGCTCTCTTCAGGGACTCTGACCATGTCACATGGTACCAAAGCCTCAACTTCCCTCCATGGCCTCTTCATTCCTGGACCTTCTGCTGCAACTGAGGCTGTACTTTTACCACTGGCCTCTCCTGATCTCTCACAGTGTCAAGCCCCAGCTGCTTTCCTAGACCGTTTCATGCCTTCAGAATCACTTATACATGACCAAGTTAAGCTGCCCAACAGAAGGTACAGCCTTGGTCCTTCTGAATCACAGCTTCTATGTATTGACCCTGAGGACACACTTCCCAGAAGAGTCTGCCTCAGTGATGCTCTTCTCTTCCATCTCTTCTTCACTTTTTTTCAAGGTTTGATCATTTGTTTATTACTCTTTGTTTGTTTGTTTGTTTTAAGACAGAGTTTCTCTGTAGCTCTGCCTGTCCTGGAACTCAGTCTATAGACCAGTCTGGCCTAGAACTCCAAGATCAACCTGCCCCAGCCTCCCATATGCTAGATTTAAAGGGGTGTGCCACCATGCCTGGGTTATGTGTTATTCTTATCTTAAAGAGTTATTTTTGACTGGACTCAGATTTAGAAGTAGATACTCTCAGATAGTCCGTATCTACATCTCTTGGCAATCTATTCCTGGCATATTTCTTTGGCTTCCTTCATTCTCTTGGCCAAAGTTTAGCATAGTCTAAAACTCCTTGTTTTCAGAGTAATACATTGGCATTTTTGTTGGAAGACATGTAGAGTAATAAGATGTCCAATCTTAGGTGTTTTGGTCCTAGGCTCCTTATATTCTTTGTTCAAGGACTGTCTCACAGTGAATTGGTGGACATCATCTTCTTTAGGATATTGAAAAGTTTCAGACTCTATGAGCTCTTTTGGGTCCCAGTAATTGAAATACAGTAGTATCTGCCCATCCAGGAATATGCTTTCTCTCTGTCTCTTTCATACACACACATACACACACACACACCTTCCTCATCCCTCTAACAATAACCAAATTGAGAGCACTCTGATTGGCATCCACAGTGTGTCAGGCTTGTGCTTCCTTCCTTCAGGCCTTGCTCTATAACAAGAAGGCCCCTTACTCAACAGCAGGAGCAGGCACATTCTGCTCTGGTTCAACACACCTTGCTTCATGGGAAAACCCTGTTTGTCGTTCCCACCGTTGATTCTGACCACAGAACCCTTCCACTTTTCACGAAAAGCATCAGCAGCTACTTCTGTGGCTATGTGCTTTTCATAGAGAGCACAAGGCTTGTGTTCATCGACCTTTTCAATGAGCTTCTGAAGCTGATGGCTGGGAAGGAGATACTCAGCTCCATCTTGACATGGCTGACCGCTTAGGTGCCACAAAAAAAGAGCTGTTCTTTTCTTAATCACAATTCATTCTTCAACCCTAGCTGTCTCCAGCAAAGATTTCACTTTAGTTGTTTTGGTCTTTTATTAATGAAATTTGATTCACCTGACCAAAACCACAGAAACTTTCTTTTTTGTTGTTGTTTGGTTGGTTGGTTTTGGGTTTTTTTGAGACAGGGTTTCTCTGTGTAACAGCCCTGGCTGTCCTGGAACTTTCTTTGTAGACCAGGCTGTCTTCGAACTCAAAAAGATTTTTCTGCCTGTGCCTCTCTAGTGCTGGGATTAAAGGCATATGACACCACCAAGTGGCTAAGCCAGAGATTCTTAATTTAGAATATGGGATGGCCCTCAAATAGTCTTTAAGGGACTTTCAAACTTCCCTCTGAAATTACACAAGCCAGGCCTCTATTGTCTGCTCTGTTCTCAGGGTTATTTTCTGAGTTCTCACAGCAGCTAACTAAGCTCTTAATACTCAGTTGGGTTTTTCAGCCCAAAATTCTAATGTCTTTCCTCAATCATCCCCAAAACATGATCAGGTCTGTCATAGTAATATTCCAAAATCTAGGTACCAGTTTTTGTCTTAGGATTTCTATTGTTGTGAAACAAACAAACAAACACCACGACCAAAAGTAAGTTGAGGAGGAAAGGCTCATTTCAGCTTATAGCTCTGCAGCCACACACTCCACCACTCAGGAAGGGGAGTTAGAGCAGGAGTTTGCAGGGAGGAAGTGAAGCAGAAGTCATGGAGGAAAACCTACTTACTGACTTGGTCCTTATGGCTTAATCAACCTGCTTTCTAATACAAACCAGGACCTTGGGCCCTCTTATATCAATCTTTAATCAAGAAAATGTATCCACAGACTTGCCTACAGGTTCTGGACTTGATGGCCCTTGATTGTAATCTCCACACTAGGGAGCTGTATTTCAATCATTACAGTATTAAGAGAATTAATTTGCCATTTGCTGAGTTAGGCAAAACTGCATGAAGAATTAATGTTGGGTAAAGGTTCAATTTTAAGTTTGAGGTGCCTTTTAGGTATCAAAAGAGCTAAATGCTAGGCATTTGGTATGTGACGTCAGAGTTTGGTGGAAGATTTAGGTTGAAATAGATTTTTTGTTTGCGTTTTGAGATAATTCTCTCAGTAAGGAGGCTGGCCTTGCACTCATTCCTAAGTGCTGGATTAAAGGTATGTGCCACCACACCTGGCCTGTAGAGGTTCTAAGTTATCTCCATGAATGGTCCTTGGTTGAAGTATCGGTCTCAGAGAAGACCCCTGGGCCCAGATTTTTTTGTTCTCTTGCTCTCCTTGTGGAGCTCCTGTCCCCTTCAGGTCTTTCTATCTCCCTCTTCTTTCATAAGATTCCCTGCACCCTGCCCAAAGCTTGGCTATGAGTCTCAGTATCTGCTTTGATATTAAACTCAATTTATTAGGTTTGTGTTTACAAGTACAAGATAGCCCTCTGAGCTATCTTGCCAGCTCTAATAGGAGTTTTTAGCATTTGTGTTCTTTGCTTCAGGTTTTGTTTTTGTTTTTGTTTTTTTTCCCAGTAGTGGGGTAAGAGACTGAGAATGGTGTGCGCTAGGGAATTTGAGAAGGAAATGTAGGTATACCTAAGGAGCAAAAGGAGGAGGAGGGGGAAAAGGGGAGGAGAAGGAGAAGAAAAAGAAAAAAAGGAAAAAAATCAGTAAAGTTTTAAGTATTCCAAAAAGGGTAGTGAGCCTCCAAGTTTCCTAATGTATTTTCTTTTCCCAAGCAATGAAAGAGAAACACATTCGTCAAGAAATTACCATCTTTCAGTTAGACTAAGAAGGTTCTGGAAGGACTATGCAAAATGAGCTTTGTCATGTAAGAAATGTTGATAAAAGACCCCAAATTCTCTGATCATGGTGGCACGCGCCTTTAATAGAAGTACTTGGGAGGCAGAGGTAGGCGGATCTCTAGAGTTAGAGGCCAGCCTGAACTACAGAGTGAGTTCCAGGACAACCAAGGCTACATAGAGAAACCCTGTCTCGAAAAAGTTAGCAAACAGACAAACAACAACAACAAAACAAAACAAAATTTAATGTAGTGCTGGCAGTTTAACCTAGAGTATGACATATGCTAAGAATTGCTTGCCACTGAGCAATATGTGGTCTCTACTGTCTTTAATTACTCAATATTAGAGAATTAACTTCATATCCTTGTTCTCTTTTCTATTGTTTGTCCTGTTTTGCTTTATTGTTGTTATTCTTTTATACTTATTTATTTGGTGCGTGTGTATATCTGCATATATTTGAAGGTCAGAAGATAGCTTTTGGGAGTCAGTTGTTCTTGTGGGCTTCAGGAATCAGATTCAGGTTAACATCTTTACCCACTGAGCAGTGTCACTGGCTCAGTTTTGCTATTTATTTAATTAGTCTTTTTTGAGACAGGGTTTCTCTGTGTAACAGTCCTGGCCCTCCTGGACACTCTCTGTAGATCAAGCTGGCTGTTTTTTGTTTTGTTCTGCTTTGTTTTTTTTATTGATTTAGAGTTTTATTTCATTTTATTTTTCCTTTCTTGGAGTGAGAGTATGTGTGTGTTTTCTGAAACAGGGTTTTACTGGGTAGCCCAGGCTGGCCTGGATCTTAAGATGTTCCATCCTCTTTTCTACCAACTACTATGATTACATGTATACCTCGCTATGCTTGGCTTAAAAGAAACTATAATTTTTATGTATGTATATGCTTCTATGTGTGAATGAATGCCACTTGAGTGCAGTGCCTGTAGAGGCCAGAAGAAGGCACCAGATCCTCTGGAGTGAGAATTGTAGGCAGTTGTGAATCATCTGATGTGAGTGCTGGGAACTGAACTTAGGTACTCTTCAAGAAGGCCAAGTACTCTTAACTGTGGAGCCATCTCTCTAGCCCCTAATATTTATTTATTTATTATTTATTTTGGACATTTAGCTAGTCTTCTTCCCTAGCTCCTTTTCTCCCTCCATTCTCTAAGGCTATACTTTCTCCTCTCATACAATTTAGACTATATTTAGCCTCAGTTGTCAACTTTACACATCTCTGAAAAGGAAACCTCAATTAAAAAATTCCTTTCTTCAGATTGGCCTGTGGGCATGTCTGTGGAGCATGTTCTTAATTGTTACTTGATGTAGGAGGGCCCAGCCCACTATGGGTGGTGCTATCCTAAGAAAGTAGCTGTACAAGACTATAAGCAGCATTTCTCCATGATCTCTGCTTTAGTTTCTGCTTTGACTTCCCTCAGTGATGAACTGTTAGTTGGAAGTGTAAGTTAAAGTAGACATTTTCATCTTTGAGTTGTTTTTGGTTGTTATCACCACAACAAGGAAGCAAACTAGATCAGAATGTTTGACATATTATTCATCTAAGAATTTTAGATACTTTTTTTTTTTTTTTTGAGACAGGGTTTCTCTGTGTATCCCTGGCAGTCCTGGAACTTGCCCTGGCCTTGAACTCACAACATCCGCCTGTCTCTGCCTCCCGAGTGCTGAGATTAAAGGTGATACTTGTGATTTTTACTTTATTTCTTACATACTCTATTTTAAAGATTGAGGGCTACTTTTATTTGTGCTTTGTTAATTATGGTGTGATTAGTCTGTGTATTTTGTACATTGTCTGAATATTTGATGATTCATTCTTTACGGATAAATATACTATAATTTTTTGTAAATTTACTTTGTTTGCCTAAAGTGAATGGGTCTTTTTTTATGTGGGATGCAGAAATAGGCACATTTTCATCAAATAACTTGTTAATTGTATTAAAACCTTTAAATATCTTTCCTGACTAGAGAGAAATGTGTTACATTTATATGATCTACAGTTGTTTAATTTTCCTCATTGAGCTTTTTCTTTATTAATCCCTTTGATATGGTTGATCTTACTTAAGATTATCACACAAATTTGGTAGATTAAATGTTTGCAATCATTTAATAACTTACTGTATCTTCCATCCTGGTACTTATGGGCCCTGCCCTGTTTAGCTCCCAAGATCAGATGAGATGAGATGATGTCTGTGTGGATTATAGACAACCTGCCCTATTTCTAGTCATGCTTAACAGTTTTTCCTGATATCTTTTCTTTGACTAGAATTTTGCTTGCTGTCATTTTGTATCACAGTATCTTTAGCCATTATGTACCCTTAAGCTTTCTAGAAATACCTGATACCCTTGGGTTGGGATTTGTTTTTCTAAATTAAATGTGGCTGACACTTTTAAATTTCTCAGGATCTCATTAATTCTTGTTGAGGCTTTTGCCTTATTGTGAGACTCTCATACTTGGTGTGTTTCCTTTAGCACAGCATTGTTAAATCATGTTGGATTCAAGTGGAATTATTTCAGTGATGTAGATGTGCAATCACTGAGAATCGTATATAGCACCTACTTAATAGATTAGAAAATAAATACTGCACACATTTTGGTGTATGTTGTGAAATTATTTCCTTAGATTAGCAGGCTATAAACTTGTAAACCATCCTTGAACTCTGTTTTAGTCCCAGAAATCCTGGATAGAGAGCACTTTGACCAAGAGGGAGTGTATGTATATTATACCAAGCTCCAAAGACCCTCACAGGTAAGCACATGTTGATTTCTTCTAGGATCATGTAGACATTTAGATGAAAAGTTATTGTTACTTACATTTAACGAACAAATATGCACATAATAATTTGAGGTCATTGTTAATTTTTCTTTTGAGAATGGGAAGACTTAGCAAGGTACCAGTGCTCTGGAATTTCTTCCCTGAAACTGTTTCTCTAAACCCTAATTTTCTAAGCTCAATAGAAGCTGTAATACTGTTCTTGCCACCACCCTCCATCCTGAGAACAAAAAGATAGTTCAGAATTTGTTTATTGTATATTTACTTAATATGCATGTTAGGCTTGATGCTGAAGAATATGAGCCTAGTAGGAACTTTCCATGCCTCCTAACATAGAGATCAAATCTAAGGCCTTTCACATATTCCTGCATACGTATATAGACTAACATTTACTAGACAAACTGTCACCAGAGAATATGGGTATCTGATTGCCCTTTTGGTTTTTAAAATGGCTTTGAGAGAAAAGAAATGTGAAAGCTAAGGACATTGTAAATATAAAAAAGTTGATCTTGTAAAAACATTTTCAGTAAGACGAGAGAGATGGCTCAACAGTTAAGAGTGCTGACTGCTCTTACAGAGTACCAGAGCTCAGATTCCAACATCCACGCCAGACTCCTTATAACTGCTTCTAACTCCAGCGCCCGGGATTCTGACACTCATTTGAACTCTGCTGTCACTCATACATACGTATCTCCCTCTCACACATATGCATACATATGCACAGAATTACTAATAAATAAAATTAAAAAAAAAGAAACATTCTTGGGCCGGTGAGAAATGTCCCAGAAGGCAAAAGGGCTTTCCTGGTGACTGGGGTTCATACCTGTACCCACAGTGGAATAGAGAGCTGATCATTGGAAGCTGTCCTCTGACTTCCATGTGCTTGCCAGTGGTGTGCACATATACTAGTAAAATTGAAAAAGAAATAATCTTGTCCAAATTTTTCTGTAGCCTAAAATTAGTAAAAAAAAATTTTTTGAAAATACAAATCAAAAATTATTCCCTACCCTGACATAAAACATGGCAAGCATTTAATACAGTGGTTACCATAAAATTTACGTTGTTGCTACTTCATAACTGTAATTTTATACGATTATGAATTTTAATGTAAATATCTGTTACACAGTATATCTGAAATGTGATCCCCAAAGAACTCTGATTTAAAAGATCTTTGGATTTTTCCCTTTCCATCTGTCAAACCCTATTCTCTGTCAGATTACCTGCTCTGTAACTTTCTTGTCTGTTGGGTATGTGATTACTTTTTTCTTTCTTCCTGTTGGGTACTTTCATCGTTTCTCCCTGGCTTCAGGCTCTTATCAGTCCTTCCTCAACATCTACAGTGCTAGGATTACAGGAATGGGTCATCTTAGACACAGCTAGTTACATAACAATCAAAGTTGCAAAAAAAAAAATACCAGGACTGCTGTTGCTTTGGGGTTGATCCACAGCACAACACACACACACAAGATTTTTGTCAATAAAATTTTGTTGTTTTGTTATATAAGGATTCCATTATTTATGTGATGCCAAATGACTTAAAAGTGTATTAATTGTGACTGGTAGCAAATATAAACACATGCTACATTGAATATTGGATAGATGGTATATTCCGTTATGTTCAAGAAATAGTGGTAAATAAAGAATAGTTGTTTCTCTCTTTGTTTTAAGGTATGCTATTCTTTTTCTCTACGTTTTTTTCAAGACAGGGTTTCTCTGTATAGCCCTAGCTATCCTGGAACTAGATATGTTGACGAGGCTGGCTTTGAATCCAGAGATTCACCTTCCTCTGCCTTCCAAGTTCTGGGATTAAAGGCTTGCAACCACCTGGCTTCTCTCTCTCTTTTTTACAGGTTTATTTTTTTATGTGCCAGATATGTGTGGATATTTTGCCTGCATGCATTTAAGTGTATCATTTGCATGCATGGTGCCTGTGGGGGCAAGAAGATGATAGTGGTTCCCTGGAACTGGACTAGGTGGTTGTGAGCCTCTGTGTGTTTGCTGGGAGGAGGACTGGTCCTCTAAGAGTGCAAGTGCTCTTACTAGTTCAACTGTCTATCCAGCCCTGTTTGTTTGTTTGTTTGTTTCGTTTTAGCCTTGCTGTGATGCTCAGGCTAATTTTTGAATTCTTGAACTTTTAGTTCTCTACTTACCAGGACTGCTGAAACTGTCAGTTCATACCACCTTACCTGCCTCTTGATTTTTAGTTGGCAATAATAGTATATGTTATAAACTTGAATTTAGTTGATTACTCTTGAGAAGTATTCTCTAGATTTTAGTTAATTCTGAAAAGTTTTTTTTCTAATTTTGTGTGTGTGTTTGTGTAAATACCTATGTATGTGGGTGTGTGTTTCTGTATAATGTATGCATTCATGTGGTATCCATCCACCTTTTTGAAATAATTCAAGTGGCCAGGCTGACTGATCTTCAAGTTCATGTTTGCCCTCCATGGTTGAAGGCACACCATCTTGTGTCTGGCCCCTCTCCCTACTTTTTCTTTTGTAAATGTGGATGCTGGGAATCTAGACTCAGGTCTTTGTGTGGCAAGCAGTTTGCTGACTGAGGCAACTTCCCAGATCCTGCAAAAGGTTTTAACTCCTTCAGTCATTAGATAGCCTTAATGTCCATTGAAATAATTAGATTTTATGGGGTTCCCCCCAGTACATCTTACTAAAGATAGGTTCTATTGTTAAATCACAATTAACTGCTGTTCCTAACACTGGAGATTTTATTTAGGGTCCTAAGTCACCATGCTAGTTCTAAGACACCATTTTTTTTTTCCAGAAAAAGTGTGCTTTTTTTTTTCTTTATTAAAAACAATAGATTCAGAGCCGGAGTGATGGCACATGCCTTTAATCTCACCACTCTGGAGGCAAAGCCAGAGGCAGATAGATCTCTGAGTACCAGGCCAGACTGGTCTACAGAGTGAGTTCCAGCACAGTCAAGGCTATACAGAGAAACTGTAAAAAACAAAACAAACAGAAAACCCATCAAGACCCTCCCCCCAAAACACCACCACAACTACCAACAAAAACCAATAGATTTGGTATGGTGTGGTGGTGCAAGCCTTTAGTCCTAGCACATGGGAGGCAAAGACGTAGATTTCTGAGTTCAAAACTAACCTGGTCAGTATAGTCCGTTTCCAGGCCAACCAAGGCTACACAGTGAGACCTTGTCTCCCCAAACAAAAGCAATAAATTGTATTATTGATAAGAAGTTTGGGTTTTGTTAATATTACTCTGCAATAGAAATAATATAAGCACTTATCAGACATTAAAGAAACCCCAAGCTGTTACCAAATGTTTTAAGTGAAAGTTTTTTTCCATTACCATTCTTTGGCTATAACTTCACCTCAACTCAATATTCTGGTACTGTCCATTCCTTGACATACCTTCTAGAGAGGGGTAAAGTGCAGTCTATCAGTTCAGCTCCCTAGCGCTCATCTGAAAACTGTGGTATCAAGTGCCTGTAATCGTAGCATTGTGGTAGGCAGAAACATACGTAGCTGAAACAGCAACCGCCAGGTTCAGTGAAAAAGACCCTGTATCAAAAAATAAAAAACAAAGTGGGTCCTGGGAAGATGGATTTCTGTGTAAGAGCACTGACTGCTATTCCAGAGGATCTACGTTCAAATCCCAGCTTCGACATGGTGGTTCACGGTTGAGTTACAACTCCTGTCGCAGGGGATACAGTGCCCTCTTCTGACCTTCCAGGGCAACAGGCACACATATGTTACCTAGACATACATTCAGGCAAAATACCTATATACATAAAATAAGTCATTAAAAAAATTGAAGAAGTGATTAAGGAAGCTTTTGACTTCCACCATTGCATGATTGTATGCATATGCTTATCTTCCTAATACTTTCTAGAAATAGTCTTTGCATGTCCATGCAGATGTATATATAACCTTCTCCCCAACTTTAAAGTACATCCTGTTTTATTTATTGTGTTTATTACTTATCTTGGAGATCATTGCTTCATTCTCTGTTTGTTTTCTTTCTGAGACAGGGTCTTATTGTGTAGCCCTCACTGGCCTGAGACTTTGTTATGTAGAACTTACAGCCACCCTTCTACCTTCCACATGCACTATCACACCTGGCTTAACCCCACCCCCATACTCTTTTAGTGGTACTAGGGATAGGACTCTTAGCTTTCTGCATGCTAGGCAAGTACCCTACCACTGAACTATATCCTTAGGTTCTTTATCCTCATTTGTTGCATGTTATCAGTTCTGTGTCTGAATCATTTTTGTTAATATAATAGTACCTTATTGATGAACATTTTAGTTATTGTTTTTTTCCTTTGCTATTAAAAATGCTATAATGTACTATCTTATAATTTTCATTTTTTACATATACTTCAGATACTTTAGACTGACTTTAGCGCATACTTTGAAATGCTTTTTGGTTATCAGTACTGAGGAGTTGAAACCAGGGTTTTACGCCTGTTAAACAGGTGCTCTACCACTAAGCTACATCCACAGACCTGACCCATAATTTTAGAACTCAGGTAGGGTGTAAGGAATTGATGCATTTTAGTTTTGACAAGTATTATCAAATTGTTGTCCATAAAAATATTAATATATATTTCACCAGCAGATAAAAGACTTCCCTATATTTTATGAAGCTATTCAAATATTAAAAATAACTTTCCTGATTGAATCTTTTATATGTATGATTTCACTATGAACTCTGTTTATGTTTTTCCACTTTTATGTTGGATTTTAAGAAATTGATTTTAGAAAACTATATATTAGAGAAACTAACCTTTTAAGTTTATGTTTAGATCTTATTAGTTGTAGGTCTTTACTACATGTAAATTTTCCTTCAACTCTGTTGTAGTTTCTTAGTTTTATTTCAAAATTAATAATATTTAAAATATAAATCTATGTAAATTTAAAGGGTTTGTTGAATGTGTAAACCAAGATTGTATGAGCTGTAGTATCTCTTAAAGTTTATATATTTATGGTTTTTCTTTGTTTCATACTTTTTAATGAATTTAACATTATTTACTTTAAAATAAATGTTTTTTTTTCTTGAACTAATAATTTACCTTTCCACATTTTATAGATGTCTTCCAGGATGTCAGATTTGTCAGCAACTTGTCAGGTAAGTTTATTATACATTGCAGAAATTTTGAAAAATAAACTTAACTGATGTATTAGAAAAACTAGGTATAGCACAATGGGATAAAATTCACGTTTTTATATTTGAAGGACATTTTTCTCAAACATTTGACAATTCTGTTTCAAATTTAAAACTACTAGAGTAGGGTTTTGAAAGTATGAGTTAGTTGAACAGAGAGGGTTGGGACAGGGCATTCTGACAAGTAAAACAGGCTGTGAGAAGATCTGACAGCTAATGACCCTGTGATTCCATCAGGAAACTATAGTGTACGATATAAGATGTGGTTGGAAGGCTGGGCTACCAGCATTTAAGAGACAGAGGCAGGCAGATCTCTGAGTTCAGTGCTCGCCTGTTCACATATAGTGAGCTCCCAACCAGCTAGTGCTATACAGTTATTCCCCTGTCTCCAAAAAAAGGTGGTGGTGTTGATAGGGAGAGGCAATTGGAAAGAAATGAGTAGAGACCATCGTTTAAACTTAATATATAGTATGTCTTCTGACTTTCCATTAAAAAAGTTAAGTAGCAGACTGGAGAGATGACTCATTTAAGAACGCTTGGCTGCTCTTCCAGAGGACCCGAGTGTGACTCCCAGTGACCATGTGGCAGCTCGCAGTCCTCTGAGCTCTTCTTCTGGGGAAACCAATGTTTGCTTCCAGCTTCTTTGGCATTTGCATGCATGTGATGCACATATATATTTAGTTTACCTAAACAGTCATACACATAAAATGAACATAATTTTATTTTTTTTCCTTTCCTCTCATTTTACAGCTATCATTTTTTGTGTGTGTTTTTGGAGACAGACTCTCACGTAATCTAAACTCCTGGAACGAGAATGGTCTTGTTCCCACTCCTCCTGCCTCTATTTCCCAAGTGGTGGGGTACAGTTGTGTGCCCGAGTTTATAATTTTCAATTAATATTCATGTGGCTGTGCCTTTTAATTTCTTGTTAGCTTTTATTTTAGCATGTTTAAATTTTTTTTTTTAGCAATGCCCTAGTATGACTTTTTATTTTTATTTATTTATTTATTTTTGAGACAAGGTTTCTCTGTGTAGCTCGGACTGTTCTGGAACTGGCAGAGATCTGCCTGCCTCTGTCTGTTATGTGTTGGAATTTAAGATATGCACCACCACTTCTAGCCCTAATATGATTTCATTTTTGACTGGTTTGTTTGTTTTGTTGAACTACTGTAGATTCAAGTATTTTCAAATTTATAATTTTTTTCTTCAGTGTGTTCTCCAAATTTTTAATTCTGTTTCTTTTTGAGGCTTGAATTATATGTGTTGAGCTATTTGATGTTCTAACTTTTGAGATGTCTTCCAGTTCTCCTTCCTTGTATTTATATTTTCCTCAACTATCTGAGCATTTTAAAAATATTTGTAGCTTATTTCTAATACTTGTTTTATATCATCTGTCATTTTTGGTTTTATTTAGTGACATAGTTTTCCCTTTAATAATACTTTTTTAATTCATTGCATGCCTAAGATAAACATTTTTCAGCTTTGTTGCTGTTTGTTATGTTTGATAGGTTTTATTGTGTAGAACCAGCAAGCCTCGATATTATAATCATCTATCCTTGTTCTCCCGTGTACTTGTTCTACTGTGTACCACACTTGGCTTCATGCTGGGAAGTTTTGATGAGTGCTGTACAAAGTGAATTTTAAGATTTGCAGTGGTTAGATTTCATTGTATTACATTATGGACTTTCAGATTTACTTTAGGAAGCAAATAAGTGAATTTGGTTCAGGTGGTCCTTTGATGTTTTGCTCTTAATTTTAGGACTTGTGCTAAGTCTAATTTAATGTTAATTAGACAAAACTCTTCTTAAAAGCCTATATTGGACTTGTGCATTATAAGGCTGTTCGTTCTGGGCATGC
This sequence comes from Pachyuromys duprasi, assembly GCA_028658305.1. Classification (NCBI taxonomy): domain Eukaryota; kingdom Metazoa; phylum Chordata; class Mammalia; order Rodentia; family Muridae; genus Pachyuromys; species Pachyuromys duprasi. Next base: position 9,330,805 of record CM053748.1, read on the forward strand.
AAACTGTTCTGTGCATTGTGTAAGCTTCAGGTATCCAGAACTCTTTTCCTGGAGTTGCCGTCCTGTTTCTATTTGTCATTCTTAAACTCTGCTATGGGTTTCATATTCTATCAGATCAGTCAAACTGCCCAGTTCTATTAGTTTTTTTGTTTCTTGCAGTAATGGTCCAGTAAGGTACTTTTAGGTAGCATACCATCAACTCCTCCTGCTCCTGGCCTCAGGCAACCATTTTTCACTCTTTGGTGACTAGATAACATTAGTTTGCATTTTCTTGAATTATGTATGCTTGGAATCATGCAAAGACGTTCATTGCAGTGCTTAGCTTATGTTGCTTGCTCCATGATTTTGAGTTTCATCCATATGGTGTCTATTCAAAGTTCCTCTCACTCTATGGTTAAATATATTTCTCTTATGTAGCTGTACCACATTTTATAGATGGACTACGATTCACTTATAGTTTAGAATCTAAAAGTCAAACTGCTTTTATGTTTATTCATTTTAATTCAATTTTTCAATAACTTAATTTTTTTTTTGAGACAGGGTTTCTCTGTATAGCCTTGGCTGTCCTGCACTTACTTTGTAGACCAGGCTGGCCTTGAACTCACAGAGATCTGCCTGCCTCAGCCTCCCAGAGAGCTAGATTATAGGCATGCCCCACCATGCCCAGCTTTTTAAAGAATTCTTAAGCATTTTTTATTTTTTAATTTTTTTATTAAATAAGTTATTTTACTTTACATCCCAACCGCAGATTCCCCTTTCTCCTTTCTTCTCCGTCTCTTTCTTTCTGTCCCTCCCCTCCCCATTTACTTACAGCATTTATAGACATATGTAATTTGGGTTGTATCCTCCCAATCCTTCCTATTCCTTATCCCCACTTAAGCCCTTCCGTTGCCAGTCTTCCCTCTGTTACTTTCATATCACAAGTGTTCTATTGCTCTTCCTACCCCCTTTCCTTTCACTCTTTAATTTTTTGAAAAGTCTCTTTATAAACCCTTGGTTTATACACCCTTTAGGTGTTTCTGTGGTCGTTTGGTCAAGCAACATGCGTGCTTTACTGCAAGTATTGCCATGAAATACTCAGATGTGAAATTGGGTGAACATTTTAATCAGGCAATAGAAGAATGGTCTGTGGAAAAGCACACGGAGCAGAGCCCAACAGATGCTTATGGAGTCATCAATTTTCAAGGGGGTTCTCATTCCTACAGAGCTAAGGTATGCTACTTATTTTGTTTATTTTTTTATTTCATTTATCTTGTAATACGTGTAGTGCCAAAATAGAAAGGTGCAGTGCATGTATTAAAGTTCTTTATATGAGTTGACATAAATACAGAATTGTAGTATTTTTGTGTATTAAGTCATTCATTGTTATAAAAACTCATTTTCTTTTTTTTAAAGCTGTATTTATTTTTTATGTATACAGTGTGTGTTTGCATGTACATCTGCATGCCAGAAGAGGGCACCATATTTCATTTTAGATGGTTGTGAGCCACCATGTGGTTGCTGGAAATTGAACTCATGACCTTTGGAAGAGCAGCCAGCACTCTTAACCTCTGGGCCATCTCTCCAGCCCCCTAAAAACTCATTTTCATTTTTACTAACAGAATTTGTTTTCTGAACGGAGCGGCACTAAACCTTTCTTTCCTTTCTCTTTTAACCTTTTCTTAAGGTAGAAGACATCATTTTCTAGGCATCATGACCTATATGTGCCTGTCATCACTGCTACTTAAGAAGCCAAGGTGCAAGGATCATTTTAGCCCACTTTTGGGATCAGGCTAAACAGTATAGGAAAACCCTGTCTGCTAAAGAAAAATCAAATCCCAAAACATGTCTTTTTAGTAGCATATAGATTGCCTTTCCCCATACACACACATTTTTTTGTTTGTTTGTTTCAAGACAGGGTTTCTCTGTGTAGCCCTGGCTGTCCTGGACTCACTTTGTAGACCAGGCTGGCCTGGAACTCACAGATCTGCCCGCCTGGGATTACAGACAAGTGCCACCATGTCCACCGCGCTCCCCTTTTATTCCCCTGTTTATGTTATTTTGGCTAAGTGATTGTTTTATTGGCTTCCTTTTCTTCATACACTATTCTTCTGTTTTTTTAATGTAACCTTGTAATGAATACAGTTTTAGTTTAGTACTCTCTGTTAAAAATTACTTCTCTCCCTTTTACTACTCTACAATGTAAGAACTTGTAGAATATCTATAACTGCATTATTTCTCTTGTGACTTACCTGCATTTATTGGCAAGAATTTTTTAAAATTCTGCAATGTAATTGCTAATCATTTACATTGATATTTTATAACCTTTACATTGTTTTTTCTCTCTGTCTTAAGAAAAATAGTTGATGCTTATATCTGAAATTTTGTTATTCTCCTGTATGTAATCCCGTAAGTTCTTTGTACCTTACTGATTCCTAAAACACATGCTATTTGTCTTAATGCTTTTTACTTTTTTGGTTACTCATAATCTATTGCCCTGTGTAATTGAATATAATTAGATAAATTGACATCTTTGTCTTAATTTGGGTTACAGTGCTAGCACTATAGATAGCCCAAGAATTTTTCCAAATTTAAAAGTGATTTGTTATTTTATATTTTTAGGAGTGTAAATATTTTGAAAATGGCCCATGAAAACTTTTTTCTTTTTAAATTATTTTATTTTATTTTTATATTAATCACAGATTATGTACTTTGTATCCCAGCCATAGCCCCCTCCCTCATTCTCTCCCAATCCTCCCATCCGTCCCTCATCTCCTCCCTGCCTCTTTCCAAGTCCACTGATAGGGGAGGACTTCCTCCCTTCCATCTGACCCTAGCTGATCAGGTCTCTTCAGAACTGGCTGCAATGTCCTCTTTAGTGGTCTAGCAAGGCTGCTCCTCCTGTAGGAGAGAGGGAGTGTCAAAGAGCCCCTGTTCTCCTTACTAGGGTACCCACTTGGATACTGAGCTACCATGGGCTATATCTGAGCAGGGGTTCTAGGTTATATCCATACATGGTCCTTGGTTGGAGAAACAGTCTCATAAAAGACTCCTGTGCCCTGATCTATTTGGTCCTTGTGGAGCTCCTGTCCTCTCCAGGTCTTACTAACCCCCCCTTCTTTCAAATGATTCCCTGCACTCTGCTGAAGGTTTGGTTATGAGTCTTAATATCTGCTTTGATATGCTGCTAGGTAGAGTCTTTCAGAGGCCCTCTGTGGTAGGTTCCTGTCCTGTTGCTTCTTTTCTCCTACCTCCAATGCCCATCCCATTTGTCTATCTAAGTGAGGATTGATCATCTTATCCTGGGTCCTCTTTCTTGTTTATCTTCTTTATGTGTATAGATTTCAGTATGTTTATCATATCTTATAGGTCTATATAAATGAGTATATACCATGTGTGTGTTTCTGCTTTTGGGATACCTCACTCAGGATGATTGTTTCTAGGTCCCAACATTTGCCTGCAAATTTCATGATTTCCTTGTTTTTAATTGCTGAGTAGTATTCCATTGTGTAAAAGTACCATAATTTCTGTATCCATTCCTCAACTGAGGGACATCTGGGTTTTCGGGTTCTGGTTATTACGAACAAAGCTGCTACGAACATGGTTGAGCAAATGTCCTTGTTGTGTACTTGGATATATGCCTAGGAGTGGTATAGCTGGATCTTGAGGAATCATTATTCCTAATTGTCTGAGAAAGTGTCAGATTGATTTCCAAAGTGGTTGTACAAGTTTACAGTCCCACCAGCAATGGAGGAGGGTTCCCCTTTCTCCACAACCTCTCCAGCATGTGTTGTCATTTGAGTGTTTGATCTTAGCCATTCTGATGGGTGTAAGGTGAAATCACAGGGTCATTTTGATTTGCATCTCCCTGATGGCTAAGGATGTTGAGCGGTTCTTTAAGTGTTTTTCTGCCATTCTACAGTCCTTTACAGAGAGTTCTCTGTTTAGGTCTGTACCCCATTTTTTAATTGGATTACTTGATTTGTTGCTCTTTAACTTCTTGAGTTCTGTGTATTAGCCCTTTGTCAGATGTAGGGTTGGTGAAGATCCTTTCCCAGCCATGAAAACTTTTTACATGATCTAATTGGAAGTAAAATTTTTGAATATCAGATGTTGCATTATTAAATCTGTGAACATAGTTATTTTGGATCTTTGTTTCTTTTAGTATGTGAGATTATCATATGATACCAAACCTGAAATCATTCTGCAACTTCTGCTTAAAGAATGGCAAATGGAGTTACCCAAACTTGTTATTTCTGTACATGGAGGCATGCAGAAATTTGAGCTTCATCCAAGAATCAAGCAGTTGCTTGGAAAGGGTCTTATTAAAGCTGCAGTTACAACCGGAGCTTGGATTTTAACTGGAGGAGTAAACACAGGTAATGTGAACACTATCAATTTTATTTAGTATCTTGGTCAATCTTTCATATCAGTTGGGCAGTTGAAATAGTAAATCAGGATAAGTATATTTGATTCTTCTGTTAATCTGTAATCATTGGTAATTTCATTGATTAAAATTAATTTGCTTGGATGTCATTTAGGTCCTAAAATACACATTTTAGAGTAACAGTTGGGAAAGTGCCAAATCCAGCTTTGGTAATTCTTGTTCTTATAGATAAAGACTTATTTGAACATAGCTACCTCATTTGTATATACCTGTTTTTGTGCAACAGTAGCAAAGGTGAGGAATTATAACAAAGACCAGTAAGTACTCTATATAGCCCAAATGCCTAATGCTTGAGTTTTGCAATACCATTTGCTGACTCTACTGTAAAGTTTCTGACTACTAATAGACTGGTAGAAGAATGGTTGTCTGCTTTCTTGGTAGTAGTAAAGCCCCACCCAAATGTCCTTTGGGGGCTAGAAAGATGGCTCAGCAGCTAAGAGTAATGGCTGTTTCTGCAGAGGACATGAGTTTTGTTTCCAGCATTCACGTGTCATTTCCCAACTGTAACTCCAGTTCCAGGGAATCTGATACCTTCTTCTGGCCTTCTCAGGCACTAGGGACATATGCGGCTTGCATACATACATGCAGACATGTATACACATAGTACTATGAAAGGTGTGCACAACCACTGCTAGGCTAAAAAAATTAATTTTGAAGGCTTCCTTTTTTTATTGTTTTAGGGAGGCAGAGACTAGCCTGCTTTACAGAGTTGAGTTCAAGGATGACCAGGGCTACATAATGAGACCCTGTATTGAAAAAACAAAAAGAAATAAGTTTTAAAAAATTAATTTATCTGTTATTCTCCCTTCATTTAAGGTCTTGTATATAATGTTTAAACTTTGAATTTATGAAGAATGGATTAATTTTAGTGATTAAAGTTAAACATAATTATTTAAATCGCCTTAATCATCTCATTCATGAATTATTGATAATTATTTGTTGAGACTCATTGTAAGGCATTTTTAGAGCTACAGAGTATGTATTGTTTTACAAAGTAGAGACTTTGTGTATTATAGTAGGGGCTATGTAAACAGTAAGCGCATAATTTAGATATGTGTAGTGTATTAGATCATTAATAGTATATTAGAACATCATTAGACGTTATCAATACCTGAGATGAACTACCTTTAAACAGAGGTACTGTTTATTTTGAAATGTCAGCCTAGCATGGCAGGGTAAAATAGTTTGTTTCATAGTGACCAGGAAACAGAGGAGGAAATATAGGAAAGAGCAAGGACATACTCCTAAGGACCTCTTTCCTTCAGTTTGGCCCTGCCTCCTCTCTTTCCTGACCTCCAAACAATGTCCTTGTACTAAGAATCCAGTCATCAGGTCAGAGCCCTGGCTATCACGTGTGTCTGGAGACATCAGACACAGACCTGAGCTTAACCGGGCTCTCCACTGCTCTTTTCAGTCAGGGTTACAATGAACAGTAAGTAGATTTCTACTGAAACGATGAAATTTCAAGAAAGAGGGAAGGAAACAAAGGAATAAGAACAACTTGGGACAGAGCATATAGAAAATAAAAAATTACTGGTGTATTGCAAGAAGATTAATTTCCCTAGGGAAGTAAGCAAGAAGTGCTGATCAGAAGATTTTGGGAGATGGGGTAGTATTGAACCATGGTACATCACCATTATAAACATTATGGCTTTTTCTCTTGAGTGAGTCAGGAAGGTCTTAAGGTATTAGTTGATAAGAGCAAAGATTGTTTGGATGTGTTTTGAAAATGGTCTCTAAGCAAGCAAGGCAGTGGGGAAAAATCAATGAAGATGTCATTTTCTATGTTCTGTGTGAAAGAGGACATCTGTTATGTTACAAGAAGCAAATTAAATTATACATCAGTTTGTTAGGACTAGGCCTACCAATGTAATAAGATTCAGTTTACATGTGTTTTGGACAGTTGTACTGTACTTAATATTGTGGGGTTTTATTAATCTGTTTGGTTATGTTAAAGTTTCTCTAAGCTTGGCTTTGTATTTTACATCTTTAGAATCTTTATTTAAAGAAACATGATAAACTGTAATATTAGAAAGTATAGGGTTTAGCCCATGGTAGCTCAGTATCCAACTGGGTACCCTAGTAATGGGACCAGGACTATTTCTGTCATGAACTCAATGGCTGGCTCTTTGACACACACACCCCCGAGGGAGGAGCAGCCTTGCTAGACCACTAAAGAGGACATTGAAGCCAGTCCTGAAGAGACCTGATAAGCTAGGGTCAGATGGAAGGGGAGGAGGTCCTCTCCAATCAGTGGACTTGGAAAGAGGCAGGGAGGAGATGAGGGAGGGATGGGGAGAGTGGGAGGGAATGAGGGAGGGGGCTATGGCTGGCATACAAAGTACATAACCTGTGATTAATATAAAAATAAATAAATTTTTAAAAAGGAAAAAAAAGTATAGGGTTTTTCTAATGGCGAAAAAAATTTTGTATGAACAGGTGTGGCAAAACATGTTGGCGATGCCCTCAAAGAACATGCTTCCCGATCATCTCGAAAAATTTGCACTATTGGAATAGCTCCATGGGGAGTGATAGAAAACAGAAATGATCTTGTTGGGAGAGATGTAAGAATGACTTTTTTATGTCTTAAATTTGAGCTTGTATATAAACAGGAACAATGCTAGCCAACTTGATAGGTCATATCATACTTTCACATTAAGTTTAAAACAAAATTTCTAGTGGCCTTTTCTGATTCTTTGGAAAATGCATTTATCAATATAAATTGGTATTTTTTTTTCTGTCTTTCATATAGAGTGTTATTATAACATTTTTTTTTCCTATTGTATGAGACAGGGTTTCTCTGTGTGGCCTTGATTGTCTTGGAACTTGATTGGTAGACCAGTCTGGCCTGGAACTTAGAGATCTGACTGCTGATCATAAATAACTTTAAGGATTAATCTTGTCACTAAGGGTAGGAATCAAATGCTAGTGCTTTATTTGAATAGGTTGAAGATGTGAATTGATTTATAGATATGTATCAAGAGCCTCTCTGAGTAAAAGTAGCTAGGCATGGTGGCATATGCCTTTAATCTCAGCATGTGGCACTTGGAGTCAGAGGCAAGCCGTCTCCCTGAGTTCAAAGCCAGCTTGATCTACATAGCAGGTTCCAGGCAAACAGGGACTATATAGTGAGATGCTGTTTCAAAACAAACAAACAAAACCCCCAAATTATGGCAGTCATTTTTAAGTATTTCTAAGTTTCTAATATTAGGTTGAAAGGTTGTATTTATGCTTTGGAAAAAAAACACTTATGTTTTGCTGCCTTTTTATTGTCTTTTGTATTGTACTTTGCTCACTTAATGAGCTTACAACCTAATAGCACTGTATATATACTTGATTACTGCTCCTCTTGCATGTGATAAAACATTTTGCAAAAAAGGAGCAAGATGTAATTATGTGGTTCAATTATTCATCTTCAGATACTTAAAAGCTTGTGTCTTTTCTCTATCTAAATGGAAATAGAATTTTTATCTTTTCTCTGTAGATTACTTCAGAATTTATCTTACACTATATTATATTCAGTACCCTTCAATTGACTCTTGTTTTGCTGTTGTTTAGGTGGTTGCTCCTTACCAAACCCTATTGAATCCCTTAAGCAAATTGAATGTTCTGAATAATCTACACTCCCATTTCATCTTGGTGGATGACGGCACTGTTGGAAAGTATGGGGCAGAAGTCAGACTGAGAAGAGAACTTGAGAAAACCATTAATCAGCAAAGAATTCATGCTAGTAAGGGAGTTCACAGATTTATTACTGTCTAATTATTAAAAAGCTACATTAATAGCCAGCAGCATACATGAAAAGTAGCATGTTCTTTGAACTAAGTACTTTTTGTTTACATAGCAAGAGAACCTGCAAGGCAACCGAAAATAGCTGATCTTAAACAAAAGGGTGTAAGAGCTAGGAAAAGACATCCCAAGCCGTTTTAAGGCCAAATCCAAAAAGAAAAGGTTTTGTTGTTGTTGTGTTTAAAAAAAAAAAAAAACATAGACCTCTGTAACTCAAGGTACTAACAGCCTTAATGTGTGATGATTCTAATACATGACTTTGACATTCAAGATAGTGGTGTGAAAGGAGAAATACCACTTTGTTAAGTACAAATTAGCTTTCCCTGAGTTTATAAAGTAAGTCTATATTGCTGTTGGCAAATGAGTCTTAAAAGCTGATATTCTTGGAACAGATTTTCCATTCTTACTGTGGCTGAACTTTCTCCTTCAGCATCTATATTTTATTACGACTAGAAGGAATTCTGTAACCCTAGTATGCCAAGAAGTTGAACTCTGATGAAGTTATACAGGAATACAAAATTATAGTAGAGTTGCAACATTTGTGAAAATTGGTAATTTAAAAAATATTGTTGGGCTGGCCAGTAGTTATACATGCTTTAATCTCAGCACTTGAGAAGCAGATATAGGTCGACCTCAAGTTCAAGGCCAGCATGGTCTTTGAAGTGAGTTTCAGGACAGCCAAGGCTGTCTTGAAAAACAAACAAAAAAAGAAAAGAAAAAGTAAGAAGTATATGTATACTTGGGGCTGGAGAGATGGTTCGGGAATTAAGGGCACTTGTTCCTTTTTTTTTTTTTTTTTTTTTTTTTAAATGTGCACCGTGTTCTGCCTGCATGTACACCTGCATGTCAGAAGAGGGCACCAGATCTCATTATAGGTGGTGGGAGTTGAACTCAGGACTTCTAGAAGAGCAACCAGTGCTCCTAACCTCTGAGCCATCCCTTCAGTCCCCAAGCACTTGTTACTCTTGCAGAGGAGCTAAGTTCATTTCCCAGCACCCACATGGTGGCTCACAACCATCGATAACTCCATTGTCAAGGCATACAGTGCCCTCTTCTGACCTTCCAGGGCAACAGGCACACATGTGCTGCCCAGACTAACATGCAGGCAAAACACTTATATGCATAAATAAATAAACCAGCAAATAAAAAAATAAACATCTTTTAAAAGCACATAAAATTATGTATTTATTTTTCTTTTCCCTCGATTCTCTCTGCTCTCTTCTCTGTGTATGTATGGGCAGGGGTTGGGTAACTGGAGGTCCCAGGATAGATCTGGCAGTTGGTTCTCAGGGTTCATGCTGTAGGAATTGAGATTAAATTCAGACTGTCCAGTGTTTTGCTCACGGAACCATCATGCCCACCCTGAGAATTAGTAATGCTTTATAAACCTACAGTTAGAAATATTTTGTGCTTTGTCACCACATTAAGGTTCTTGTGAAAATGAAAACTAGTATTTTTCACTAGCTTTTTTTTTTCTCAGTCATGCAGAAGTCTTATATTCATGTTGATGAGTTCCACTTATGTAGCTGTGTGTATCATAAATTTTATACTAGTGCCTCAACTTATTGGAATAAGAAGCATCTAAAAAATAAATAAAAATAGCCAGGTGTGGTGGTGCATGCCTTTAATCCTAGCACTCAGGGAGGCAGAGTCAGGTGAATTGTTGTGAGTTCAAGGCCAGCCCGGTCTACAGAGCAAGTCCAGGACAGCCAAGGCTATACAGAGAAACCCTGTCTCGAAAAACATAAATAAATAAATAAATAAATAAATAAATAAATAAATAAATAAATAAATAAATAAATAAATGAAATAGTTATGTGTTAGATATTCAGCCAATACAGATTAAAATGTAAAATAAGCTCCCTTCTTGGTCATGCTTGTAATCATAGCTCTCAGGACAGGACGCTGAGACTAGAGGCAAGCCTGGGTTACATAGTAAGACTTTGAAAAACAAGAAAAAGCAAAAAACCAGGCATATTGTACCACAAATTAATCTTAACATACCTTGTCAAGAGCTTAATTAATAGTACGCAAAAGTTTTTCAGTAAATGAACACATTCTAGTTGGTACTAAATCATATATTGAATTTCCTAATTTTATCACCCAGAACAGACTTCAGTGACTGTTTAGTGCTCTGTTATATGAGATAGTTGTTACTAACTTCCACTGGTTAAAGTAAAACCAACTTCTCAGAAGAAATTTTGTTTTATTTTAAGTAAGATTAAAGTTTTGTCCAGTGTACTAACTAAACTTTGCCCTTTTTAGGAATTGGACAAGGTGTCCCTGTGGTAGCTGTGGTATTTGAAGGAGGGCCGAATGTCATCCTTACGGTCCTGGAGTGCCTGCAGGAAAGCCCCCCTGTCCCAGTTGTTGTGTGTGAAGGGACAGGCAGAGCTGCGGATTTACTAGCATATATCCATAAGCAGACAGAGGAAGGAGGGTGAGTATGGAATGTAGCAGACTTTACAATAGATTAGAGCCTTGTAGGTTTTGCAGTACTGGGTTCCTTTATTTAATGAACATGAAAATCTCAGATTTAATAAAATACTTTCTTCAGACCTAAGGCAGTAGCCTATCTCATACACTATTGGAATGAAAGTGTAACCATCTTTTAGAAAACAATTGTCACTTCAGAAACATACCTTTGACCTGATAGTTTAATTTCACTAATGGTTTCTATAAGTAAAGGCTTGTATAAAATTTCGTGTTGTGGGATTATTTGTACAAGATAAGGACATAGTAGAACATCTACCAGAAGATGCCTCAATAAATTATGGCATATTTTTACAGTGGAATGATAATGGCTGAGTAAAGTATGGAATGTATGTTAAATTACTGTGTTCACCTATGACAGCACACACCCACTGACATGATACAGAGAGCAGTATAGCCCTTATGCAAGGATGACGTGCAAACTTGTGAAGCATTCCATACTTTGAAGAAGAAAATTTCTTACATTAGTGAACAAGATCTCAGAACATCGTAATTATTGACATGATTCCTGAAAAGAGCTGAAGTAAAAGGCGAGAGAGAAGAGGAAAGGAGTTTTGATTATGAACTCCTATATTGTGATACTTTGAGCCATGTAAATGTGACCATGTTTAAGACACCCTTGGTAAATTATTTTATAAGCCACAGTATAGACCTTATAAGATCTTAGCACTAATACTACACTACATGTTGGTGTACTTTTTAAAAATACCTTTATTTATGCTGCTTAGATCTTTTTCTCCCTACTCCACCCCAGTCCCTTCCAATACCCCAACACCAGGTAGGAGACAGAAAGGGTCAGTGGGAGAGGGGGTGCAGTTCTTTCTTAGCTGTTTCCTGCTGTCTAGGGTCATCGTTGGAACCAGTCCAATCCTTATTTCAGGATATCTCCAACTTCTTGTCTCGAAACAGCAACTAGAAGCAGCGAGGGGGAAGCAGGAGTAGCCTTGGTCTTTCTCATCTCCACTGGGCTCTGGCATTTATTTCAACAGAGTCCTCAGATTTAAACTCTCTGCAGCTGGCAGAGATTCTGTGAGAACCTGCATGAAGCAAATAGTCTGCTGCTGTGGACTATCAGAATCAGTCCTACATCCCACACCTGGGACCAAAACAAAACCATGTTTATATCCATAACAACCACATGCTTTGTTTGAAAAGTTCACAGAATAATTCAAAGTTAAAACACTCCATTCCTTTTCTTGTGCAATAGATTTAATGATGGGTGTCTCGGGAAGATATTAGTACAGAATCTCTAGAAGCCTTGCTCAGAACTACCTGTATTCGTTTTGATCCTACAGAGATGAAATAAATGAAGTTTTTTTGGGTTTCCCCTCCCCCCCCCAGGAATCTTCCTGATGCAGCAGAGTCTGATATTATATCAACTATCAAAAAAACATTTAATTTTGGCCAGAGTGAAGCAGTTCATTTATTTCAAACTTTGATGGAGTGCATGAAAAAAAAAGAGCTTGTGAGTAGCTTTCAGTAGAATCAATCTTTTATTTCTTATAATTCATACTGTACTTCAGCTTTTTGTTTGTGCTTTAAGTTTTTAAAGTTGTTCTGTCTTTTACTTACTGGTTTTCAGCTGAGTGATGGCAGACTAATTTTCATGTAGTGTTGAGACAGTGTACTTATTCTTTCAAAGGAAGTTTTGTAACCGAGTCTCAACTGACTATTATTTGAGAAGATTACAGAGGAACAAGCAACATGGTTTAGGAGCTACAGCTGCTTGCCACCAAACTGAATGGCCTGAGTTTGATCCCTGAAAGTCAGCTTGTGTAAGGAGAGAAACAACTCTCTCAAAATTGTCCTTTGACCTGCATGTAGATGCTGTGTGCAAATATTTCTCTCTCTCTTTCTCTCTACGCACACATACATAGAACTAGTTGCTAGTGACTTCTCTAATAAAATGTTTGGGGAAAATATTTTAAGTGTTCTACGCTATTTAAGACTAAGACTTTTAGATTAAAAGTCGGTGCTCCTTAATTTCATACATGTAAACCTAGGCTTATATTTCCAGAGATAAAATTCTAACAGCTCTGTAAGTATTTAGGAACATGAATTTGCTGTCACTTCTTGGCCTTTTGGTTTTGATCAAGTGTTGATTTGCATTGCTTTGACTTTTTGCAAGCTTTGTTGTCCATGAAGTGAAGTTAGTTGAGAACTTTTTACTTGTGTAGTAGTCATTTTTTGCTTTCTGAAAGCTTCCTAAGTGGTGTTACATGCCTCACCCAAGAATACATGTGCTGCAAGGCATGGTGCACACCTGTGATTCAACATCTGGAGGCTGAGGCAGGAGGGTTCTGAGTCCTAGTACAGTTAAGACAACTTTGTAAGGTTTCTCAAAAGAAGAAGACATATATTAATCCAAGTGCTCAGTCTGTAGAAAGAACAGTAAGATTTGCTTTGATAAGTGCTTTTACCCACAAACTGCTTGGCTAACAGACATAGAGTAAAAAGAAGTGAATATGATATGAAACGGACTACTTAGCTGGGCAGAGGTAGTGTATGCCATTAATCTTACAGGCAGAGGGCAGCCTGGTCTACAGAGCAAGTTCTAAAAGCCAGGGCTACACAGAGAAACTCTGTCTTGAAAAAAAATAAACAAGTTGCTTTTGGATATGCCTGCTGGTCTATTTGATTAGTGATGAAAGTCTTAATTTTCTGTTTTGTTTTTAGGGTTGAAATGATGTTAGATCACTATGTCACTATAGATTTAAAGATTTGGGTAGTTATAGAGATATGTAAATGACTACAAAATTCTTTGTTTAAAAGCCATGAATATTGTGTGTGTGTGTGAGTGTGTGTGTGAGAGAGAGAGACTGGCATGCATGCATGGAGTTCAGAGGATAACTTTGTGGAGTCAGTTCTTTCCTTCTACCTTTAATGACTTCTGGAGATTGAATTTAGTTGTCAGCTTTGTATGGAGACTTGGTTACTTTTCTGTGCTGTGAAGAGACACCATGACCAAGGTAACTTATAAAAGAGCATTTAATGGGCCTTTAGAGTGTCAGAGAGTGAGTTCATGATCATCATGGCAGCAGTCAGGCATTTAGCTGGAGCAGTAGTTGAGACAGCAACAAAAGGGAGGATATAGGCTTCAGAGCCCACTTTCCAAAAGGCTCCCTTGACTGATCCTTCCCCAGCAGGTGTACCAACCAGGGATTTATTTCTTGAAATTAATTTTTTTATATACCTCAGCTTTAAAAGTAAAGACAATATTAAATATATTTTTAAATAGATCACTGTTTTCCACATTGGATCGGAAGAACATCAAGATATAGATGTGGCAATACTTACTGCACTGCTAAAAGGTAAGAGTTTTCTGTTTTGTTTGGTTTTGAGACAGGGTCCCTACATAGCTCTGGCTCTCCTGGAACTCTTTGTAGACCAAGCTGGCTTCTGCCTCCTCAGTGCTGGGATTTAAAGGTGTGTGCCACCACACCTGGCTATTTTTATTCTTTTAACTTTGTGTCCAGTATTGATTGCAGTTTCTTCCGCTGCATGGCTACTGCCATTTTTGTTTTTATTTTCATTTTGGAGTTGGTTTTGTGTGTGTGATTACAGTACTAGTGTGTGTACACGCATGCGTGATGTAGGGAGAGTATGAAGTTGAGGTGAATAGATCTGGGAGAAATTGAGGGGGGGGAGACTTGGTTAAATACATTATATAGTAAAGCAATATTTTAAATAAAAATATATGTGACAGGTGCAAATCATGGATAGGGATGGTCATGTGGTATGGACCTGTAATCCCAGTGTTGGGGCCAGAGAGAGATGGGTGCCAGAGGGGTCCCTGGCAGCCAGTGCCTCTGAAAGGACAGACTCGAGGGACGTAGGATGCCCTGTCTCAAGCAAGGTGCCGATGCGCAGGGAGATGCGCAGAGTTAACCCGGCTTTTACATGTACACTCACTCTACCAACATAGGAACACAGCACATATGTGTGAAACACACACAAAGTGGGATGTATTTAAAAAACAAGTTTACAGGTAATCAAGTATTTAGTTGATAAAAGATCTCTTAAATCACTATTTTCTTTTGAAGAAAATCTGAGGACTAGTGTTGTCTTCTAGGACTAAGGGGTGATACATCTGTACTTTTCTCTCAGAGTCTCACCAAAGACACTCATTGACTTAACAAACCGTCACAGTGAAAAATATTTTCAAACATAAGAAATGAAAATTGTGTTTTATCTGGGTATCTGAAAACACGTATTTGTTGATATAGCAGGAGCAAAGGTCATTATATTTGGTGTCCCAAATATCAACTATTACACTACAACAATAGCTAGTATGTTCTTAAAAATAATATAAGTATATATCATCTTGGGATCAAGAGATGCATAAGTGTTAAGAAACCCAGAAACCATAGCTGTAGTAAGTAAAAAAGAGAGACCATATAAATACCACAACAAAATATAATAGAACATTATCTATCTGTACTGTTTGCCATATGTATTCTGTGTGCTATTGAGTGTACTTACGTGAATCATATCTTTATTTTATCCTTCCAGTGGTCCTACATGGCCTGTTTTGTTTTGTTTTTTCTTTTTATAAAACAAGAAATTAAGGAGTCAAATGCTAAAGTCAAGGAATGTCTTTTAAAAATTCAGGTATATTGGGCCATTGAGATGGCTCAGTGGATCAGATTACTTACAGAGGAGACTGATCACTTGAGTTCAGCCCCTGGAATCTATAGTGGAAGGAGAAAATCAATTCATGAAAGTTGACCTCTGGGCTGCATGTACTATGGCACATATGCAGACGTGTGTGTGCATACACACATACAAAATAAAATAATTTAAAGGCTATAACTTAAAGAAAAACATGAATCTTTTATAGGAAAAAATGAGTATGAAAATTTGAAAAAGAATCCAAAGACTTGGATAATCAAATTATATAAAAATAGGAATAAGACATTCTGTACTGGCCTAGTCCAAAAAAAAAAAAAAATGTAGGTCTCAATCCTCATCAAAGAAGCTTATTTTTACATAAGATAGGGACCGTCACAAAAAGCCATAGCCATCAATGTTTCTGTAGTGTAGTGGTCATCACACTTGCCTAACAAAAATCTACTGCTGTTTAAAATGTGGAGAACAATTGACAGTGGGGTGCCCGAAGCCAATTACTACATTTGCAACATAGCCTGTATACCCAGGGCTCAGAGCATTTTGAAAGAAAGGAGAGTAAGAGGACCAGGAAGTGCCGTAATGTATCTTGTAGATATGACAGAGTTGCCACATGAAATCTCAGCAATACAGCTGTCTAAAGCAAGAACTAAACAGTGACAACACCACTGACATGTCAGAGTAGATGGATGACTCTTACAGGCCCCACCCCTAGATGTTGGCATACCTTTTTTTTTTTAACTCTTACATTTCTTTTATCTTTTTCTCCCTACTCCACCCTATTCCTTTGAATACCCCGACACCAGGTAGGAGAAAGGGCTAGTGGGAAAGAGAGAGCAGTTTTCTTTCTTTTTTATTTATTTATTTTTAAATTACAGTCTATTTACATTGTATCCCAGTTGTAGTCCCTCCCTCATCCTCTCCCAATCCCATCCTCCCTCCCTTATCTCCTTCCATGCCCCTCCCAAGTCCACTGATAGGGGAGGTCCTCCTCCTTTCCTTTGACCCTGGCCTATCAGGTCTCATCAAGACTGGCTGCATTGACTTCCTCTATGGCCTGGTAAGGCTGCTCCCCCATCAGAGGGAGGTGATCAAAGAGCCAGTTACTGAGTTCACATCACAGACAGTCACTGTTCCCATTCATAGGGAGCCCACTTAGAGACTGAGCTGCCATGGGCTACATCTGTGCAGGGGTTTTAGGTCCTCTTCACGAATGGTCCTTGGTTAGGGTATCAGTCTCTGCAGGGCACCCAGGGCCCAGATTTTTGGGTTCTGTTGCTCTCCTTGTGAAGCTCCTGTCCCCTCCAGATCTTTCTATCTCCCCTTCCTTCATAAGATTCCCTGCACTCTGCCCAAAGTTTGGCTATGAGGCTCAACATCTGCTTTGATACCCTGGTAGGTAGAGTCTTTCAGAGGCCCTCTGTGGTAGGCTCCTGTCCTGTTTCCTCCCTCTTCCAGTGTCCATCCAGTTTGCCTTTCTGAGTGAGGATTGATCATCTTACCCAGGGTCCTCCTTGCTTTGCTTCTTTAGGTGTACAGATTTTAGTATGTTTATTATATTATATGTCTAATATCCACTTAAAAGTGAGTCTATATCATATGTCTTTCTGCTTCTGGAATACCTCACTCAGGATGATCTTTTCTAGTTCCCACCATTTGCTGCAAATTTCATGATTTCCTTGTTTTTAATTGCTGAGTAGTATTCCATTGTGTAAATGTATCACAATTTCTGTATCCATTCCTCAACTGAGGGACAGCTGGGTTTTTTTCCCAGATTCTGGCTATTACAAATAAAGCTTCTACGAACATGGTTGAGCAAATGTCCTAGTTGTATACTTGAGCATATTTAGGGTACATGCCTAGGAGTGGTATAGCTGGATCTTGAGGAAGCGCTATTCCTAGAGGTTAAGAGCATCAGCTGTTCTTCCAAAGGTCCTGAGTTCATTTCCCACCAACCACATGGTGGCTCATAACCATCTATAGTGAGATTTGCTGTCTTCTTCTGATATGCACACATGCAGGCAGAACACTGTATACATGATAAATACATCTTTAAAAACAATAGTTTTCTTTCTTAGCTGCTTCCTACTGATTAGGGTCCTCTGGTTTCTTGGAACCAGTCCAGTCCTCATTTCAGGAGATCTTGTCTCACAACAGCAACTAGGAGGAGCAAGGGAGAAGCAGGAGCAGCCTTATTCTTTTTCTGATCTCCTCTCTGGGCTCTGGCATTTATTCTCTCCAGAGTCCTCAGATTTAAACTATCTGCAGCTGGCAGAGAGCTCCTCTCAGAGCCCCCATGAGCCAGATAGTCTGCTCCTGTGGACCATGTGAATCAGTCCCACATCCCACACTTGGGACCAACACAAAAACATGTTTATATCCACAACACCGAGATGCTATGGGCAATTAAATCACTGCTGAGACAGGGAGAGTCAGTCTTCACCAGGAAAAAGTCTCATGATCGGGCTATTAAATGTTGGGTAGTCATCACTAGAAAATAAATTTTATTTACTAAAAATAATAAAGTCTAGGGTCAGATGGAAGGGGGAGAGGACATCCCCTATCAGTGGACTGGGGGAGGGGCATGGAAGGAGAAGAGGGAAGGAAGGGGCTACAGCTGGGATAGAAAGTGAATAAACTATAATTAAAAAAAATAAAGTAGAAAGGAATTGTAAATAACTGCCACTGCCTCCCTTTCTACAAAGTGATTTGTAGATCTTCTGGCCTAGTAAATGTTACAAGCTTTCTGAAACATACTTGATAAACCTGAAAGTGTTTATTTACTTTTTTAAGAATTTAAAAAATTTTATTTATTACTTTTTATGTGTGTTGATGTTTTACCTGCATGTTTGTGTGTGTGAGGTTGTTAGAACCCCTAGAAGTAGAGTTACAGACAGTTGTGAGAGGCCATGTAAGTGCTGGGAATTGAACTTAGGTCCTGGAAGAACAGCCGGTGTTCTTAACTGCTGCGCTATCTTTCCAGCCCTTTAAAGTGATATTCTTATATCTAGAAAATTAGCTTTTAGAGAATCATTCTATTTAAATGGTCAAACATGCACTAAAATATACTTGGAAAAATTTCAGAGTAACCTGAACATCTCTGTACTGGTATATTTTAACTATTTCATGTTTAAAATATTAATTTGTACCAGCTAAAGTTATTCAATTTTTTAAAGAAGTTACATGTACTTATTTATGTGTGGTGTGTATACCCGTGTGTATTCAAGCATGTGGTATTTCGTGTGTTGTAGAAGTTGTTGTAGAACAATTTAAGTTGGGTTTCTCCTTCTAGATATGACATGTGTGACCAGGCCAGAAGATAGAACTTGATTTGTCATGCCTGGCAATAGGTGCCTTTACCCACTGAGTTGTCTCTCCAGCTTAGATTTCATTTAATAATGCAGAGAATATATATCCCTTTCTTAATAGTGTAAAAGTATATGGCTATTCTTATATATAGAAAAGTACCTGAAATTTTTTTTTTTTCTGAATTCGTGAAGTATTGTGTCTGTGATGGAAACAGATAATCTTTGTTTTCTCAGTCTCCACATTCTGAGGTTTTTTTTTGCAACTAATGAAGCTATGTACTTTGGGGGCGGTGGGGGAGATAAGGTTTCTCTGTGTTGCCCTGGCTGTCCTGGAACTCTATAGACCAGGTGACCTTGCCTGCCTCTGCCCCCTGGGTGCTGGGGTCCGCAGCTAGGCAATGTAAATACAAATGTTCCATGGTGGCGGACACAAGCTGTGTAAATTAAAAGAGTCTAGGGAGAGTTTGTAAGTGCTTATAAATTGATGGAGATATACTCACCAACTATTTTCTTCATTCATTTAGGTACTAATGCATCTGCATTTGACCAGCTTATCCTTACGCTGGCATGGGACAGAGTTGATATTGCCAAAAATCATGTATTTGTTTATGGACAGCAATGGCTGGTATGTAGATAATTTAAATACACAATATTATTAAATTAACTACAATGGACACTTAGTAGCTACAGGTTTATATCTGTGGATCCAGCCAACCACTGGCTATATATGAGTACTATATATATAGTTAGGCCTACTGAACATGTGCAGATGTTTCCTTTCTTATTCCATGACCAAAACAGTGTTGATATCTGCTTCTATTAAACTAAATAATCTAGTGATAGGATATTTGTGTTATCACAGACAGCATGCATAATTTTGTTAAAAGTTGAGTGTCTGTGAATTTGGGTCTCTGAAAAGGGTTCTGGAACTAGTCCCCACCATAGAGAGAAGTGACTGTATTACATTCACATTTTTATCTTCTGCCCGAAGTGTAAATATGGGTAACTCATAATTGTTTAACAACATTTTTTTTAAAAAGTTATCTGTAAAAATTCTAAGGTTAAAAAAGTCTTAGAAATTTTGCTTTGTGTACTGAACTCACTGTACCATGCCTTGGTGTTAGTCCAGTTCCTGTGCAATCCCTCCCATTTACTGTTTACTCATGATTTATCTTTCTACTCCTAGAAAGTAAGTTTTGTGAGTACAAGAGTGATTTTTAGTTGGTTTTCCCCCTACTATGTTCACTGCCTGTAAAGTGTCTGGCTAGTGTTTGTTATATCTAAATCCCTAGGGAGACAGGGTAAATGTGTAATGTATAGAGAAGAGCAAAGGATCAAAGTGAAAATAGAGAAGTAAGTTAGAATGCAAATGTTATAATAAGTAATAACAATAATTGTTTGAATGATGAGAGAAAGAAAATAATCTTATGTAAAGTAGGAATAATAAATTATATAATGATAAATTATAGGCTGTTAATTTGGTGAAGAGTTTACATTCTTGTAAGTTTTTCCTTATTTTTGAGGATAACATCAAGCCATTTTGTCACAAAATGGAATAGTGAAAAAAAAATTTTTTAAAGCATTCTTCTCTCTTGAAATTTCATCATGTATAGTAAATATATGTGGTTATCAGGTAAATAAATGTACACTAGAGTCCAATATCCTCGTTTAGGTAAGGAAAATTGAGAATGAATTGGAGATAGTGGTATAAGATACCAGAGGGAAATTGTGTAGTTGTGTGGAAAACCTCTGGAGACCAAATTAGAATAGTATTTAAAATAGCAGTGTAAAATAGTGATTTATAAATTATTTTTCCCTAAATTTTTTTTTAAACATCTAATGCAGAAGTATTAAAAGTAGAGCTGGAATGTAGTTTAGTGAGTTGAGTTTAGTAATTTATTTTGTCTAGTTTATAGAAAGCCCTGGATTCTGTTCCCAGCACTGCAAAAACTGGATGTGATGACACACATGTAATTCTAGCACTAGAGACGGAGGCCGCAAGCAGGTGCCTTTACCTACTGAACCATGTCCTGGCTCTGTTTCTCACTTCAATTGGTGTTGGACTTTTTATAGCTCCTTTCTTCCACCCCATAGAACATTTGCTGTCTTATAGATAGAACATTTGTGTTATGTTAAGGAATGCTATGGAAGGTAGGTCTTTTTGTCCATTCTCTAAATACCTTAGGTCACTGTTTTACATCTTTTTAATTTGTTGCCAAATTATTTGAGACTGTGTAGGTATAAGTCATGGTATATATTTAAGGAATTAATAGTTGGAACATGTGAAATATATCTGTTAATTTGATACCCTAGGTTGGATCTTTGGAACAAGCTATGCTTGATGCGCTTGTAATGGATAGAGTTTCATTTGTAAAACTTCTTATTGAAAATGGAGTAAGCATGCATAAATTCCTTACCATTCCCAGACTGGAAGAACTTTATAACACTGTAAGTCTGATAAAATCTTTGTTTAGTGTTGTGTTGCCTTTGAAAATATCATTTTACCTGAAAATACACACTCGCAAATTTTCTGGTGTCTTAGGTGTTCTGGTGGGGGGTGAAATATTTAATGACAGTCTGAAACCACTACCCTGTTTAGAAGCCCTTTTTCTAGTAAGATGGCAATGCAGGAAAAGTGATGTTGGCTTAATAACCCATCTTTGCTTTCCCTTTATATCCTTTAAAAGTATAGGTAGGATCAACTTCTTACTTAGAAGATGTTTTAGTTTTTAACTTTTGTTTATTGGAAAATATACACAATATTTTTCCTCTTTCTCATTTCTTAAATTCATGGTTGTTTATCTTCTGGTATTTCTTTTGGTGTACTGCTTTCATTTTTCTTGTAAAAGCTTAATATTCTTTCTCCTTTTATTTCATATTTCATGCCAGTACTACTGGGGAGAGTAAATTCTTCTTCATGGTTTTTCTATGGAGCCAGTGCAAATTTGATTGAGCTTTCCTATGAAGAATACTAAACAAAGCCAAAGTTTATAACTTCTAAAAAAAACTATACTAATTCATCAATATCTACTACTTTTTATTCCTGGTATCTTTGTACTACCAGTTGGTCATTTCTAATTACCAATTGGTCATTCCTACCAATTCAGCATTTTAATTTTCAAATATGTATGTATGTGTGTGTGTGTGTGTGTTTTAATCTCTTTCCTTGATCAGTTTATTTATTTTTGTTTTTTATAATAACATACTTTACTATGTCTTTCTGTTGTTTAGAAACCTTTGGTTACACTGTGGTGTCTATACTATATACTTTGATTGTTTTCAGAAATAGATACTTTGGTTATTATAAAATTCTGAGACAGGATCTCACTATGTAGACAGGCTTGCTTGCAATTCTCAGTGTAGACCAGGCTCACCTGGGACTCATAAAAGCTGGGCTGCTTCTGCCCATGGAGTGCTGGGATAAAAGGCCTGTGTCACAGCTGGATGGATGGTAGCCACATTTTTGCCCTACCTGTTTTCTTCATTTCATTTTTTTATTTGGCATCTCCAGCCTCATTCTGTGTTCTGAGTATATTTCTTACCATTTTCTAAATACATATGCTTTTTAGAAAAGCATTTATTATTTGATTATGCTGCCCTGCTCTTTTCTATCTAGACTTCATTTATTGAAATTTTATTCTGTGTTTAAAGCAGCTTATATATTCCACTGTTTCCAAGAAACCTACTAGACTAGTTAAGAACAATTATATCTTCCCCCGCAGGTTATAAATTTCTTTTAAATAGGATACATTCTTATTTTGGTTTTATCCATTGATACTATATAGTATAATTACACTGAACCTTCTCTGTTACTGTTTCTTGTTTATTGATGTAAAAACTATTACAAGATTGTTCACTGTTGATTTGAAGTCTCTTTAAAATGTAAAGCAAATAAAGTTGATCCCATTAGCAAGGAAGTCTTTAGAGTTTGTTCAAGATGGTCTTCCTAAGTCCTGTAAGTAACAAAAGGGGAGGTTGTTTATTTTAGACCAAAGCTAATAGTTTTCTCCTGTTTTTCCCTAAAGAAACAAGGTCCAACTAATCCAATGCTGTTCCATCTCATTAGAGATGTCAAACAGGTAAGAGATTTTCTTTGTTATAGAAAAACTACCTTATAGTATTTGTGCTTTATTTTTGTTCCCAAAGAACCTAAGTGCATTTTTAAAATGGCAGTGAAAAACAACAGCTTAAAAAAATTAAAAAAAAAACAAACCCAAAAACTTCTTTTCATACAAGGTAAAATAAGAACTATTATGGTCATAAGAACTTGGGGCTGGAGAGAAGGCTCAGCTGAAAGACATTGGAGAGAGCCCAGATTCTCTTCTCAGCACTGCAAGGGATTAGTAACAGTCTATTACTCCAGTTTCTTGGTATCTGGTGCCCTCTTCTGGCTTCTGGGCACCAGGCACGCATGTAGGCAAAATACTCATACACATACATTTTAAAAATTTATGGTAAAGAACTTAATGAATCCAAACCAGAGGGAAAAGAAAGCTTCAGAAAATAATGCCAGTTTCCTAAGCTT
Organism: Pachyuromys duprasi; assembly: GCA_028658305.1. Taxonomy (NCBI): domain Eukaryota; kingdom Metazoa; phylum Chordata; class Mammalia; order Rodentia; family Muridae; genus Pachyuromys; species Pachyuromys duprasi. The sequence continues at coordinate 9,353,972 of CM053748.1, forward strand.
CTAGTAATATCAGATAGAACATGATACATTTTGTGATGGTAATTGGTGGTCCAGAAGAGGAGGATCAATGATAGAATGTGCCTTCTTTTCCTAGAAATTTGTTTCAGTGTAAAGGACAGTGAGTGATGCATTAAGTACTGATCTTCAGGGCTGAAGAAATGCCAAATGCCCTATCCTTCTATAGAACTCAGTGCAAGCAGTAGTCACATTGGAGTCTTGTGTCTGAAAATATGCACAACACCTCTTTTCTCCTCTTGTACTTTGTGAATTAGTCATTTTAACCACTTGTCAACCAATTTTACAATCATTTAAAAGTACTGCTGTCAAATAGTGTTTCTTTTTTTGGATGTGAGAATATCCACCTGCCTCTGAGTCCCAAGTATTGGGATTGAAGTTGAGCACCTTCTAAAACTAAAATAATTTCTTTTGTTGTCCTTTGAGATAGGGTTTCACAGTGTAGCTCTGGCTGTCCTGGAAGTCACAGAGATTTATCTGCCTCTGCTTTTCAAGTGCTGGAATTAAAGTCATATTCCACTACACCCAGCTTAAATACTTTTAAAATTTCACTTTTATGTTTTACTGTGAGTGTACTAGTAATAAACTCTTCTTTCCTTCCTTTCTGTCTTTCTTTCCCTTTTTTTTTTGTTTTTTTTGGAGACAGTGTCTCTTTACATAGCCCTGGCTGTCCTAGAACTTACTTTGTAGACCAGCATGGCCTGGGACTCACAGAGATCTGCCTGCTTCTGCCCTCTGAGTGCTGATATTAAAGGTGTTTGCACAGCTTTAAATACTTAAAAAAAATTCATTTTGTAAAAATTTTTTTCTATTGGGAGTATACTATTTGAGACAGGATCTCTTTACATAATCCTGGCTGTCCTGCAACTCACTGTGTGGACCGGGATGGCTTCATACTCACAGAGATTATCTCCTTCTGCCTCCTGAGTGCTGGGATTAAAGGGGTATACCACCATGCCTGGCAGTAAGCCAAACTTAATAAACAAAAATGTTATTTCTGTGTGTTTTGATTTTTGTAATATAGAAGAACTTAAACTTTAAAGAAGTGGCCAATTTATGTATACTTTAGAGAGTTGAAATATGTGGCCAACATTAAAATTCAGTTATGAATTTAAACATTTTAAAAGCAAAGTTTAAAAGAATGGTAATGATATAAAGGCAGAATTAGTTATGAATAAATTGCAGTATATGGTATATTGCCCATAATATTATTTAATGAAAAATTTAAAATTCAATACATTTTACAAAATCATAAATGGCTTATATTCTCAAAGTTTATTTGTAAGTTAATTTATTGTTTTAGAAAAATAAAGTTGCAAGTGATAGTTAAATCCTGGACAAGGATATAAAAATTTGTGTGGTGTGCAGTATAGCCAAGAGAATCTGTGTTTGAAAGGCATTTATGGCCAGACAGTGGTGGTGCAAGTCTTTGATCCCAGCACTTGGGAGACAGAGGTAGGCAGATCTCTGGGTTCAAGACTAACCTGATCTACAGATTAAGTTCCAGGACAGCCAAAGCTATACAGAGAAACCTTGTGTCGAAAAACCAAAAAAATTTAAAAAAGAAGAAGAAGAAAAGAAAAATTGGGGCTGGAGAGATTGCTTAGTGGTTAAGAACACTGCTGTTCCAGAGGTTCTGAGTTTAACCTCAGCAACCCCATGGTGGCTCACAGCCATCTATACTGGGATCTAATGCTCTCTTCTGGCATGCAAGTGACCTACAGCTAGAGCACCCACATTTATGCTGTGAGTTCAAGGCCAGCATGGCCTACAAAGTGAGTCCAGGACAGCCAGAACCCTACATAGAAACCGTCTTGATAAACAAAACAAAAGGAAGAAAGAAAAGGAAAGAAAGAAAGAAAGAAAGAAAGAAAGAAAGAAAGAAAGAAAGAAAGAAAGAAAGAAAGAAAGAAAGAAAGAAAGAAAGAAAGAAAGAAAGAAAGAAAAAAGAAAGAAAGCAGGCATATGTGAACATTTCTGGAGTAGTCTGGAAACATAATACATTTTTGTAGTAAAATGCAGTTTGTAATACGTACTGTATTTAGCTCTAATGGTTTATAGCTCTGTGTATGAAAAAGTGGAGGGTGTAAAAAGTCAACTATCTCTTGAGTTAGGTTGGAATGACTCAAACCATACCCTAGACCTTAAAAATTTCATCTCCTCATTGAATCACCTCATCATATAGGGAAACAGAAACGCTCATTTCTTTTGTAAAGATGAGTATTGGCAAAAAAAACCAAAAAAACAAACATTTCTTAATTTGGCAGATTATGCCTATTCCAAGGCAAGGCAATATTGAGTAATAGCATTCTATTTAATATTTTGTTTCCAGGGTAATCTTCCTCCAGGATACAAGATCACTCTAATTGATATAGGACTTGTGATTGAATATCTCATGGGAGGAACCTACAGATGCACATACACACGAAAACGTTTTCGATTAATATATAACAGTCTTGGTGGAAATAACCGGGTATGTATAATTTTGTTGGTTAAATGTTAAGAATTAGTTATAATTCCAGCATTTGAGAGGCAGGAGGTGCAGGAGAATGGCTGTGAGTTTAGTGAGATAATTGGTAAGGTTAGCCAGAACATCTGGTAACAACCCTGTCTCAAAATAAAACAAAATTAAGGGGATGGAAGTAGTTTCAAGGTCAAATAATTCCCTACTTCCTATCAGTTAGTCTTTAAGTTAGATGCCCAACAAAATAAAAATGGAAGCGTGTTAGTTCCATTAGAATAGTGACAGTTCTTGTGCCATGATGGCACACTTGGGAGGCAGAAGTAGATGGATCTTTGAGTTTGAGGCCAGCCTGCTCTGCAGAGTGAGAGCCAGGACAGCCAAAGCTATAGAGAGAAACTTCTTGTCTCAAAAAAAAAGCAAAACAGAAAAGAATAGTCTCAATGATACTGTCTTTAAATGTGAGGTTTTTCAGGTGGGTGTGGGGGTGAGCACCATTAATCCTAGTGTTTAGGAAGTAGAGGCAGAGTAGGAGGATCTCTGTGAGTTCTAGGCCAGCCAGGGATTCATGGATTGTCTCAAAACCCAAGATTTAAACTAAGTATAATTAAAAATAATTTATAAGTTGATTTGCAGCTTGTACATACTATAGTCCCAATTCTTTGGGTGGCCGATTCACTTGGGAATGCTAGCTTAATTGCAACCAGGCTTGGCAATGTAGAGAGAGCTCTTCCACTGAGAAAGACTGCAGTCAGAGACTTGCTGGTGCGGTCATCGTGATAGACGTGTCCTTGGCTTCAGTGGTAGAAGCAAGTTCAAGGCCAGTTTGGCTACATAGTGAAATGATACTTCAAAAGAAAATGGAAAAAAAAAAAAAAGTCAAAATCCTAAGCCAACTGTTTTTACACATTGACAAACATTGTAAATTATCCTGGAATTTTTTATGACATGCTAGCATATTTAAATTTTTTAAAAATTAATAAGCTCTCATTTTCAGAGGTCAGGTCGAAATACCTCGAGCAGCACTCCTCAGTTGCGAAAGAGCCATGAAACTTTTGGCAATAGAGCTGATAAAAAGGAAAAAACGAGACACAATCATTTCATTAAAACAGCCCAACCCTACAGACCAAAGGTATGTTTGTTTATTATTCTGCTTATTAAAAATGGAAATATTTTTCTAAATATTTATTTTGTTTTTCACTAGTTAGTATTATTAAGTAAAAACTTTGATTTAGTGAGAATTATCTTCTGGTTCTTTATTTGGGGTGGGGAAGGTAGTGAGGCAGGGTGTCTCTGTATAGCCCTGGCTGTCTAGGAACTTGCTCTGTAGAATAGGCAGGCCTCGAACTCAACAGAGATCTGCCTGCCTCTGCCTCCCTAAGGCATGTGCCACCCTGCCGGGCTTGAGAATTATCTTTTGGTTTGGCATTTAAAAAAAAATTGTTTTTTCCATAAACAAAGTAATAATCAGATTTAGACAATTTGACATTTTTACAGTTTTATTCTGTATATAAAACAAAAGTATTATCTAAACTTTAATTAAATTTGTATTTTACAGATATTAGTTCAAATATTATGTCTGTGTCTCAGCCTTATTATTGAAAAGGCATTTTTATAAAGTGAACTATGAACTACAATTTAAAAAGTTTATAAAATTTGCATTATTCTGTTAGAGGCATTATGAAGTTTAATAAAGGACATTTTATTTAAAAGTTTCATTAAGGTGATTGTTACAAGACCTTGTTTATTGCTGTCACTACTGGTTTAAGATGCTGGAGTCAAATCCAAGGCTGTCTGCACAGCAGGCAATGCCCTGCAGTCTCCAGCCCTCAGGTGGCCTTACTGTGAGTCTTACAGTATTTGTTTCCCTTGAAGATGGATGCAGCTATGGAGGAAGGAAAGAAGAAAAGAACCAAAGACGAAATTGTAGATATAGATGATCCAGAAACCAAGCGTTTTCCTTATCCTCTTAATGAATTATTAATTTGGGCCTGCCTTATGAAGAGACAGGTCATGGCACGCTTTCTGTGGCAGCATGGTGAAGAATCAATGGCTAAAGCATTAGTTGCATGTAAGATCTATCGTTCAATGGCTTATGAAGCAAAGCAGAGTGACCTGGTAGATGATACTTCAGAGGAACTGAAACAGTATTCCAAGTGAGTAACATTTTAACATATAAACAGTGTTTGCTTACATGTTATGGTACAGTGCCCTTAACAGGTCCTGTGTAGGGATTGAGGGGGTTGGATAGAGTTTATTGGTATAACTAAGAGAGAAAAACTTTAAAATTTGAAAAGAAACTGTTTTGCTGTTTGTAATAAACATTTCAAGAAGCAAAAAGAAAATTGGAGAAGTTAAATGAGTATAGGTAGTTGGAATTATGTTAAGAATTTTGTTTAGGATTTAAAAGGGAATGTTTTGAGGTGTGTTTTTAAGAAATGAACTGATTTTAAATGGGAAGGACATTTTGAATGTTGAAATCATAGATACTAAAGAATAAAATAGTTCACAAGGTTATAGTTTGGATAGTGAGATAGTGTTCATACTAATCTAGAACCTGTATTACTGGGAGTTGTGAGTCGCCATGTGTTTAAGAGTACTTACTATTCTTGCAGAAGACCTGTTCAATTTTCAACACCCACATGGTGACTCACAATTCCCAGCAACACCAGTTCCAGGCGCTCTCATGCCCTTTTCTGTCCTCTGTGGCCTCTGCATACTTCTAGTATACATACACACTCAGGGACACACATACCCATAAAAAATAAATTAAATAAATAAAAATAAGTAAATATTAAAGAAAACAATTAAGTTATAAAATAATATAAGAGTAGTTGGTTACATTGCTCTTTGTAGCCTGGGAGTATAGATAAACTCAGTAGTAGAGATTTTTTAAAAATATTTTTAAAATTAATATTTATGGCTGTTTAACCTCCTCGTATGTCTATGTACCTCTTGAGTGTCTGATGTGCAAGGAGGCCAGCAATGGGTGTCATGTCCTGGGACAGAGGTACAGATAATTGTGAATCACCATGTGAGTGCTGGAATCATACCTGGGGCCCTCTGGAAGAGTAACTAACTGCTGAACCATCTCTCCTCCTCTTATTTTTAGTTACATTTTATTTATTTTTTGTTTAGGGATCATAGTAGAGCTTTTATCTAAAATGCTTAAAGATGTTTGAGTCTAAGCAAAAAAACAAAAACAAAAACAAAAAAAACCCTGTAATTTCTTTATCTGAGTATACTTTAGGGTTTTGTTGTTTTTTTATTTTACAGTGATTTTGGCCAGCTTGCAGTTGAATTACTGGAACAATCCTTCAGACAAGATGAAACCATGGCTATGAAATTACTCACTTATGAATTGAAAAACTGGAGTAACTCAACCTGCCTTAAGTTAGCAGTTTCTTCAAGACTTAGACCTTTTGTAGCTCATACTTGTACCCAGATGTTGTTATCGGATATGTGGATGGGACGGCTGAATATGAGAAAAAATTCCTGGTATAAGGTATATCTTAAAAATAATTAGATTTAAAGTATGAGATACAAAGTATATGCAAATTAATGGATACATATGTAGTAAAATAATTTGCAAGGGTAATTGAGGGAAATTAGAACATGAAGATGTTCTAATCTAGTCACTCAGATGATACAGTATGTAAAGAAATGGGTCCTTGATATTTCATTGCAAGTGGGATAACATAGTTTCTCCATCTGTTCTTAAATACTGGATATTTGTTAATTGTATATGATATTTGTTAATTGTGTATGATTATTGCCCGTTTCTCAGCTAAAAGTATGAAGAGAGTAAATAGGGAATTTTGACATTTATTCACCAAGTAGCTCTGTAGATTTACTGACTTTTGAAAGGATTTCTAATTTCTAAAATTCCAGACATATTGTCTTCTAACATACTGAATACATGTATCCATGTTCTAGTTTATAGTATAGATTAGTGTATCAGTGTATGCAGGGTTTTAGGTTAAGAATTTGGGTAAAATAGCTAGTCCTTTCAGTTTGTCATTTGTGAGATACTAATTTAAATTTCTTTTTAATTCCCTTCTATAGCTCCTAATACAGTACAAAATTAGAGGGCAGAAGATTTTGTGTTATGTAAAGCTTTAGAAATAAATTCTGGTTTATGCCTGTATAGTGAGTCCTCCTTCACGTAGCATGAGGCAGTTACAGAGAGGTCTGAGGTAAAATAACAAATAGCACCTTCATACTGTTTGAATTTTTTAACAAGTTATTCTGATTTTATTTAAATGAAGTCTGTACTGATTATTAAACCCATGCTGTCACTATCAATAACTCAGATGATACAGTATGTAAAGAAAATTTAATTTTTAATTCTTTCTACAGTATTAAGGTAAAATAGCACTCAAGATATTTAATACGTAAGTTATTTTATTCTGTATTATTTACTGTATTTATAAAGTTCATTGATTTTAAAATGCACACTGATGTTTCTAAAAATTTTAGGTCATATTAAGCATTTTAGTTCCACCTGCCATACTAATGCTAGAGTATAAAACCAAGGCTGAAATGTCCCATATTCCACAATCTCAAGATGCTCATCAGATGACTATGGAGGATAGTGAAAACAATTTTCACAACATCACAGAAGAGATACCCATGGTAAGGACGAAAGACTTCAGAGCATATGTAAGCTCGTTATGAGTTAAATAGAAGCTAAACACATATTTTTAATTTTAGGAAGTGTTTAAAGAAGTAAAGATTTTGGATAGCAGTGAAGGAAAGAATGAAATGGAAATACATATTAAATCAAAAAAGCTTCCAATCACACGAAAGTTTTATGCCTTTTATCATGCACCAATTGTAAAGTTCTGGTTTAACACGGTATGTTTTTAAATAGTTATGTTCATGGTTTGTTTTGGGAGGTTGTTTTATTGGTTTTATTTGTTTCTGGGAAGAGCATAGTGTTTTTAAAGACGCTTTTTAGAGAGCTTTTGGTCAGGACTCCATATTAATCTTTGTATAATTTAGATGACTGAAAACATATTCCTTATTAAAAGAGTATTACATTTGGCTTACTTTCAACTACGCTGCTAATGTCTAGAATAATAAGCACTAACAAATTTTAGTTCTAATTAAGAATAAAACTTTATTAAATAATATAGTATATGCTTTTCTAAAAGGTAACAAATATGAGCCATTTGTGGTGGCACATGCCTTTATTCCCTCTCACTTGGGAGGTAGAGGTATGTGGACCTCTGGGAGTTCAAGGCCATCTTTCTCTCTAAGCTTCAGGACAGCCGAAACCACATAATAGAGAGATCTTTTCTCCAAAAAAAAAAAAAAAAAAAAAACCAGCCCAAAAAACTACAAACAAATAAAAGGTAACATACAAATTATCTATTAAAAATAAAGTTGTGGGGCTGGAGAGATGCTCAGTGGTTAAGAATAATATCTGCTTTTTCAGAGGTCCTGAGTTCAATTCCCAGCAACCACATGGTGGTTCACAACTATCTATAACCTCTACTGCCCTCTTCACACGCAAATGGAGCACTCATATACATAAAATAAATAAAATCTTTTAAAAATTAAAAAAAAAAAAGTTGTGAGTCAAGCTGCGGTGGCGCATGCCTTTGATTGCAGCAATCAGGAGGTAGAATCGGGTGAATCTTTTGATTCAAGACCAGCCTGGTAGAGTGAGTTCTAGGACAGTTGGGGCTCTGCAGAGAAACTCTTGTCTCAAAACCTAAATAAATAAAGTTGTGAATACAGCCCAGTGTTAGAACTATATGCTTATCATTTGTGAGGCCCTACATTCAACCCCCAGTACTTGATGGAGGTGAAGAAAATTAAAGCCATGCTGAGAGCCAGCAGCATGGCTGTAAAGGTAGGAGAGAATCAGTTCCACAGTGTTTTCCCTCTGGCCTCTCTATGTGCGTTGTGTGACACAACACACACCACATCATAATGCGTCATAATAAAAACAAAACTGTTCTGAAAGGTCAATTCAAAGAAACCAATACACTTTGTAATTTGTGTTTTAGGGTTGTGCAGATGGCACATAGAAGTGTTTATAAGTCTGCTACTTTAAAATAGAAGGCAAAGAGTAACCCAGATTACTCACATGGCTTTATTTACAGTGGCCATTTCTGTAATCATGTGCTACATTGACTTTTCTCCTAGTCTGTAGAAACTGTATTGACAAAAGCATAAATCATAGAGGGACGTTTCCATATGTTGAAATGTTTTTACTCATTGTTGACTCTAAAACCATCTAGTTGGCTGTCTTGTTGGGGGCATCCTTTAGAGAGGAACATACCTTAAAAAAACACATGAAATTAACCCCTCCTTTAAACCACAGGCTTCATCTGAGATGATTTTGGGTTATTTGAAAAAGCATTTCTTGTAACCGGACTGATCTTGAACTAGCTATGTAAGCAAGGCTGGCCTTAAACCCTTGATCCTCTGGCCTCTACCTTTTAAGTGCTGGGCTTAGAAATGTCTGATGCTGGCGCCATCATACCCAGCTTGAGAGAATGAAGAATGTTGTTTGTTCGTTTTCATTAATAGTAAACATGTGCTAAAGTTGACAAATGGTTTTGTGTTAGGATGAATATTTAAGAATTTGTTCCTTTCATCTGTGCTTTCTCAGTCATACTTAACCCCTTATTCCCCTGGGATTAATTTATTATATTTCTTGTGTGTATGAAAATGCCTTGTTTCTCCTAGATACAGATAATGCAAATCTTTGTTATCTGATACCCAAATTCTGTTCTGTTATGAGGATTGTTTACATTTGCATTCATGTGAGTGGCTGCTTAAAACAGCCAGCCCAGGTGGCCACATGTGTTTACATTCACCTAGTCTACCCAGGTCAAATTAGATTTTTTTTTGTCTACATGAAAATGTCCATAATGTTTTATTTTTAATGAATGTTATTCATATAACTTTTATTTCTTTTTTATTAGTTGGCATACTTAGGATTTCTGATGCTTTATACATTTGTAGTTCTTGTACAAATGGAACAGTTACCTTCAGTTCAAGAATGGATTGTTATTGCTTATATTTTTACCTATGCTATTGAAAAAATCCGTGAGGTATGTCAACAGTTTTTCTTACCAGTAACATATGTGTGTTTTCGGGATTCTTTAATTTTGTTGAGAGTGTGGGTATGGAGCATGTTTGTTTGCTATTCTGAAAATCATGTTTCTTTAAAAAGAAAAAGTTAAGCCGGGCATGGTGATATACCCTTTTAATTCTAGCACTTGGGAGGAAGAGGCAAGCTGATCTCTGAGTTCAAGGGCAGCCTGGTCTGCAGAGCAAGTTCTAGCTGGGGTTACATAGAGAAACCATGTCTCAGGAAAACAAAACAAAAAAATGGTTGTCAATAAATTATGTTCACTTTGCCACCATTACAATATAATAATTTTTCTCAGTATTGATTGTATTTTTTATCTTACTTAAGTTTCACATGATCTCTAACATTCTTTAGAAATACATTTTAAGTAGTCAGTTACTCGAAAGGTAGGTTTCCATTTTGTGCTTATGCTGTGTACCTACTGGAGTGTCCTGTGTTGCCCACCGAGTCACCAGTTGAGATTATTTCTGTCTCTTCTTTTTCCACTTTGAAATCTTCAACTGTATAACACGCTAATTTTGAGGGGGGGAAAGACAGTCTTCTTTCCTTAAAGAAATGCTTAAGACAGCGGGTGGCATGCATATCTGTAATCCCAGCATTGGGAGGCAGGCTCAATGGTTTAGGAGTTCAGGGTCATCTGCTATACAGTGAATCTGAGGCCTGCCTGGGCTATATGTCTCAAAAGTGAAAACAAACATATACTTTACTTACTCACTTATGTTTTCTATTTGTATGAATGTTTTAATTGCATGTATGTTTATACTGTGTGTGTGCCTGGTGTCCACAGAAACCAGAAAAGGGGCATGAGATCTTTAGATGAGTTGTGAGCTGTCATGTGTGTGCTGGCAATCAAACGTGGGTCCTCTGGAAGAGTAGCCAGTGCTCTTCACCACTGAATCACCACTGTAGCCCAAAAGACTCATTTTCATGTTGTGCCTGCCTGTATGAAAATGTACTGTGTGCATGCCTAAGCATTTTCTATTTAAACTAGTGGCTGTCTACTTGTAACCACTTGTGAATAGTTCTAAGGTATTTCAAGTCTCTGCTTTACATGTAGAGAATACATGAAATTGAAGTAATTAGGCATAGTACTTTCCTCCTATTTAGCTGCAGGAGCTTATTAAAACAACTAATGACTGCAGTCCATGTGTTTTTAAAATGTTATTTCGTCAACATGGCTGATGAAATTAATTAGTTAAATGATAATATACTCATAACAGTTTTTGCATGTATTTATGAGAATGGTATTAATTGTACTGCCTTTAGTGGGGAAGGAAATTGCCTGAGATAGAAAAGCAAAAGCAGACTTTACTATTGGGAGATACTCTTATTTTATAACTGTAAATGTATTATTCTAAAGGTAATTTTTTTTTTAGATTACTCAGGGGTGGTAGATGTTTTCAATAAGTTAGATATGAAAAAAAATAAGTTAGATATGTACATATATTTAAATTATTGAATTACTTATTTTCTCCAAATAAGACATCTTTGGAATGTACTCCCAATGTATTCAAATACTGCTTTGACTTTTTAAATTTTTATTTATTTTTATTTTATGTGCATTAGTATGAAGGTCTTGGATCCCTTGGACCTGGAGTTACAAACAGTTGTGAGCTGCCATGTGGGTGCTGGGAATTGAACCTGGGTCCTTCGGAGGAGCAGACAGTGCTCTTAGCCACTGAGCCAACTCTTCAGCCCCCTGCTTTGACTTTAAATAAAACATTTCAAAATCAAATAAAACATTTCAAAATCATTTCACGTACCAGCTTCCTAGTTTATCACCTTGCTGAGCAAGTCGTTCATTTATAAGAAAGTTTTTTGTTTGTTTGTTTGTTTGTTTTTGTGACAGGCTCTTACTGTAAGCTCTGGCTGCCAGTGCAGCCTGTCTCTGCCTCCTTAGTGCCGTGATTAAAGGTATTTCCCATCTTACCTGCCTGTGAAGAATCTTATCTATTATTGTACTGTTTTATTATCAAATGCATCTTCAGGTATAAGGCAAGATCCCAGATACTTTGAAACATTAAGATTAAAACATTTAAAATTATTCTGTAATGTTATGATCAGCTATATATGATTTAATAGGAAGGATTTGATTCAACCTTTTTTCTTCTTAAACCTTCAGGTCTTTATGTCTGAAGCTGGGAAAATCAGCCAGAAGATTAAAGTGTGGTTTAGTGACTACTTCAATGTTAGTGACACAATTGCCATAATTTCTTTCTTCATTGGATTTGGACTAAGATTTGGAGCAAAATGGAACTTTATAAATGCATATGATAATCATGTTTTTGTGGCTGGAAGATTAATTTACTGTCTTAATATAATATTTTGGTATGTGCGTTTGCTAGATTTTCTAGCTGTAAATCAACAGGCAGGACCTTATGTAATGATGATTGGAAAAATGGTAAGTTGAAATGTCTGCTAATATGCATGAATTGTTTCTTAAAAGCCATAAAAATATTTTAATATAACTTTACTTGGACCCACAAATTTGTTAGTTCGTGTTTATTTGCTTCATACTCTGAACCTGCTATTCCTTAAGGATGTTTCATCAGTACGTGTGCTTGTGTTTGTAGTGTATACATGTGTGTGAGGGCACACATGCGGTGGACAGGTGACATTGGATATCTTCTGTCACCATCTTATTCTTTGTAGGCAGGGGCACTCACCAACACTAACCCATGTTTCCTTCACTATCTCCCTGCACTCTCTCTTTTGCGCCCTCTTTCCCTTACTCTGTCTGTTCCTTTTGTTGTTGTTGTTTTTATCCTTTTCCTTTAGTTTTGAGATAATTACAAATGGAACTATAAGAAATAATAAAAATCCTGGTAGCCTTGTTTTACTTCCTCCAAAGGTTACATCTCCATTCTTCCCTGTAAGCTTTATCTCGTATGTTCTTGGCCTCTTTGCTGTACTCACAAAGGCCCTTACATTTCTTTCTTTTGAAGATTTGCATGGTGATACGTGTCTTTAGTCTGGCTTCTAGAAATGAGCAAAGTACAGTTATATGAGGACAGGTAGAGGAAAATCTGCACTTCCATTGCTATGTGACAAGCTTTAAGAATTGTCATTTACTAGAATTAAGACTCCAAGTTTGCCCATGTAACGGTAGTTTTGGATTTATCTTATATTTGTCAGAGATGAGCTGTAGTTTGAATTGCTGATATAATCTATTACAGAAACAAGGAAAGACACCTGTGATTTGCTTAGTTTTACTAGTTATTTTTAATACAATATCCTTCATAAGGCTTATGCAATCAAAACATTTTCCTGAATGCTATTACCAACAATAAATGGGGAAACTCAAATATCCTACTTATCTATTAGAGCATTAAAAACACTTTGAGATGAAATTTGTTGTAGGAATTAAATTCTCTGTGTCTTAACAGGTTTTTTCTTTTTGTTTTTTTTTAAACAGGTGGCCAATATGTTCTACATTGTAGTGATAATGGCTCTTGTGTTACTTAGTTTTGGTGTTCCCAGAAAGGCAATACTTTATCCACACGAAGCACCATCTTGGTCACTTGCTAAAGACATAGTTTTTCATCCATACTGGATGATTTTTGGTGAAGTTTATGCTTATGAAATTGATGGTAAGAATTTGTTTTCAAAATCATCTTTTATAAAGTCAGGATTGCATTCTAAAAATATTGCATATTTTCCAGTCAAACTTAAACATGTGCATTAGTTAACAGCAAAAACCCAAAATATGGATCGAAAAGTGTTTTGAAAATTATTTAACCATATGTAGTAGAAATCTATCCTAACTATCCTAGACAATGAAGATATTTATTAATTCACAAAACAGCAGTTTAGTTTGGGCTACAAAGCCTCTTAAGTGGATGATGTTGATGATGACTTCAGTAATGTGCACATTTTAAAATAATAACCAAATACTAACTGGAAGCATACTACTAAGTGTATATATAGAATTGTCTCTAATTCATGATTGTTGTCATCCCTTCCCTACCCAAATGAATTTTGTGTTATTCTTTATAACTGTGGTGGATAGTAAAACTCTTCACTTCCTTGCTTGTGTTTAGCTATGTTCTAGCTTCAAAAAGATTTCAGGTATGAGTAATGAAAAACAAGAAATTCAAATCTAGTAATTTAAAATATCTATATTTATTTGTAATCATGTGTATATTTGTATGTCTGTGTGTGGGTATATCTAAGTGCAGGTGCCCGTGGAGGCCAGAAGCATGGGGTCCACCTGAAGCTGGAGTTACACAGGTGGTTCTGAGCCACCCAACATGGGTGCTGGGAACTAAACTGGGATCCGCACTTTTAACCATTTAGTCATCTCTTCAGACCCCAAATTTGTTAATTTTATATTTAAAATACATTTTAATCCTCTTTAGGGATAAAATATAACCTCATAGGGCTTACTGTGCATCTGTCATACGCTTTTTAAGTTCAGATATTTTTCTTACATAAATGTTACAGTTTTGCTCTATCGAGAGGTTTTATGTACCTTTACCCTCAGTTTAAGTCTGCATACAGGTAGATATAACATGTAATACCCTCGCTTGCAGTGCAGTGGTTTGTTAGAACAGAACACACATCCCTCATTGTCAAGAGTCCTTGTAAGGCAGAGCTCCAATGGCTGCCTGTCAGAGATCCTTTTCTTTAAAACTTTTAATCAGATTTGCATGTGCTCAAAATTTTCTGTTAAGACAAAGAACCCTGAAAACTGATCTATTATATTTAAAATTATTTTCTCTCTTCCCAAAGTGTGTGCAAATGATTCCACTATCAAGGAAATTTGTGGTCCTGGGACATGGTTGACTCCATTTCTTCAAGCAGTCTACCTCTTTGTACAGTATATCATTATGGTTAATCTCCTTATTGCATTTTTCAAGTAAGAGTTTTATTTACCTAGTTTATTTGCTGTAGTTCTCATTTTGAATGAGATACTCAGTTTTTAAATCTCAGTTTTATTGAGAGTTAAAGTATTAAATTATCCATGAAAAACTGCAGATTAGACATAATTTTTCAAATCAAAGGAATTCTAAATGTTAGGTTTTATTATTTTCAACATAAAATGTGTGTGTTATATGTATGTGTTCATTCATGTGTGTTAAATGGAGGCAGGAGATAGATGTTGGGTGACCTTGTTTGATCATTTGTTGACCTATTTACTTATTCATTCTTTAATTCCATTTATGTATATGTTCAGGTGTTTTTTGCCTGCATGCATGTCTGTTTCACACTCGTGCAGTACCCACAATGGCTAGAAGAAAGTGTCAGGTACCATGGAACTGGAGTTACAAACTGCTGTGAGCTCCCATGTGGGTGCTGGGAGTCAAACCATGAGAAAGCAGTCAGTGCTCTTAAACTCCTTAGCCCTGCACCTTATTTTTAAAGGCTCTCACTCAGCCTGGAGGTTTTCAGTCTGGCTAAGCTGCATATCCAGTGAGACTGTGTAGTGTGCCTGTCCCATCATTCAACATGTAGTTTATAAATATAACCTTTGGAGAAACAAAAACCACAAAAGACTGGTGAGATAAGTTGGTACAGGTGCTCATTGATGAGTCTGATGACCTGAGTTTGATTCTCCAGGACCTGCATGGTGAGGAGACTTCTACTCAAACACCATCATATGGAATTCATAAGGAAAAAATGTTTAAAAAATTTTAATCTTTATCAAAATTTTTTCTAGGTTGCTAGGGAATTATAGAAAACTGTAAAACTCATCTCTAATTATACATGATATTTAGGTAACATGCATATATCATTTTGTGAATATATATATATATATAAATTGTGATTCTCAAAATAATCTTACAGTTTTTTAAGTTAGTTAGGTTTTTTGGTTTTTTAGGTTTTTTTGTTGTTTGTTTGTTTGAATCCAGTTTCTCTGTGTAGCCCTAGCTATCTTGTCAACCAGGCTGGCCTCAAACTCACAGAGATCTGCCCGCTTGTGCCTGTAGAGTGGTGGGATTAAAGGTGTGGGCCACCACCATCCGGCCCAGGAACCATTTTTGCTTCATGGTAGATGAAGCATTGGGCATTCTGTCACTGTTTCGTACATTTTTTTCCCACAGCTTCCAACGTACACCTGCTCAGTTGGATTCTTGTTTTCATCTATTCTCACTAAATGAAATTTGTCTTTAAAAACCATGATAAGGAAACAATATGATCTGTGTACCCAGAGGTCTTCATTTTCACCTATTAATCTTTCTGCTTTCATTTAAAAGACGTGCATTTTCTCTTATTTTTACTAAGAAAGATATGCATTTGGCAGTACAGGCCTTAGATTAAGAGTTAGTGGTGAAAGCGGTCATATAGTAGCTAAGCTAATGTGAACATAGTAGTACACTCCTGTGAGCCCAGCTTTGGGAGTTGGCTACAGATGCATTATGAGTTTAAGGCCATCCCTGAACCTACAAAATGATTTGAGAGTCAATCCAGGTTATGTAAAACTGTCTCAGCGATACATATTGTACTAATTTAAATCTAATAAATATGAATGAAAGCTAAAAAAAGAAAAACTTATATTCATTTGCCAGTTTTTAATTACTGTGTCATTCTCCATGACCTAGACACTATTTCAAGCTAGACTATTAAACTGCTCAATTAGATTGTAATTTTTTTTCCCCTCTAAATGTTCAGAACTGATGAGGATATATACTTCTAGGGCTGTTTAGCTTTAAGTCAGAATCAAGCTATAAACCTAACTTACTTTTATATTGTTTTTTTTTTAAATAAAAGAAATATTTTAAAGATTTATTATTATATTATTATAACTCTTTTAAAGATTTATTATTATTATTATTATACAGTATTCTGCCTGCATTTACGCCTACATGTCAGAAGTGGGTACCAGATTATAGATGGTTGTGAGCCACCATGTGTTTGCTAGGAATTGAACTCATGACCTTTGGAAGAACAGCCAGTGTGCCCTTAACCTCTGAGCCATCTCTCCAGACCTGTATTATGTTTCATAATAGTTGCCATTTTAATAGTATATTAAAGAATCTAGGTTTTATTTGTATTCACTTGATAAGTTAGGGTGTCTTTTTGTAGCTAAGACTAAACATTTTGGGGGTGATGATGGTGTGGGGGAATGTGTGTGCGTATATGTACGAGATATAATTGCTTGTTTTTGTTCATTCTAGTAATGTCTATTTACAAGTGAAGGCAATTTCCAATATTGTGTGGAAGTATCAACGTTACCATTTTATTATGGCATATCATGAGAAACCAGTTCTGCCTCCTCCGCTTATCCTTCTTAGCCATATAGTGTCACTGTTTTGCTGTGTATGTAAAAGAAGAAAGAAAGATAAGACTTCTGATGGGCCAAGTAAGTAAAATAAATTAAAGAAAAGGTTTTTCTTGATTCTGGATATCATACTGAATGCTAAGTGTAGAGGATTTCTTGGTTTTGGCGGTGGTGGTTTTTTGATTTGATTGTTTGTTTGGGGGCTTTTTGAGACAGGGTTTCTCAAGATAGGGTTTCTGTGTGTAGCCTTGGCTGTCCTGAAACTCACCCCATAGTTCAGGCTGGCTCAAAGTCACAAAGACCTACCTGCCTCTGCCTCTTCTGCTGGGAGTAAAGTCGTGAGCCACCACCTGGCTTTTTGGTTTTTGAGACAGGGTTCTCTTTGTAGTCCTGCTACCCTGGAGCTCACTCTGTAGACCAGGCTGGCTTCGAACCTCTGCCTTCTGAGTGTTGGGATTAAAGGGATGCACTACAACACCCCATCTGATTTTTTTTTTTAACTATTTTGAAAACTTAAAATTTGCCTACACCTAAAACAATTTTTAGGTACAGTTTGAGTATCTGCAAATAAGAACTGTGATAACTTGGATGTCAAAGACCAATCTGTATCAGAATTAGAGTAAGCACATGAAGTGATAGCTATGAAATCAAACCAGAAGAGGAAGAGTAGAATTAAAAGTTAGTAGATTGTTACAGGTACTTCAAACATCAAATGTTTCACAAGTACAAATGACTAGACACAGGGAAAATATATCAGTCTGGTTAAAGAGTGTGATGACGCATGTCAAGGATATTTTGGTTAATTAGGATGCCTACTTTCCTCATCTACTTTCACTCTATTACGCCAAATAGTGTTCTTGATTATTTTAAGAATAATATTTCTGTTACATATTACATGTAAATGTTATATCAGCTACAGAGACATAAAGTCATATCTGGATCAGGATCTCCTGTCCTGCCTACCCTTCAGCCCCATCTATTTTAGATACTGTGAATAACCCATCCTAGCTATGTAGGAATTTATAGTGTAGTAGTTAATAATAATATATGACCAACTTCCCACATGTACCAATGTGATGCTTAAACAGCAGGGGAACTGTGAACAAGAATTTCAGGAAAGAAGCAATGTCTGTAAAGGCTAATTGACTGATTAAAATGTCAGTGACCATGGAGAATTTTGAGTGTTGCTGGTTCAGAGCCTAATTACAATTTACTTATCTTGGAATATTTTTAGCCTGCTAAATAGCTGCTTCTTGAAGCCCCTCTCCACTTCCCACCCTGTATTGGACCTAACATCCTGATACGGATAAGTTTTTTTTTAAATGTTTTGACTTTTACACCGTAATTTTCTACCAGTCAAAAGGTTAAGTGTCATCAGATCACATATGAGGCCTATAGTTGAGATGTTTGTTATGTGTATTTGAAAAGTGCCTTGATTTATGACTTTCCCTGTTGTTAGTATTAAAACTTCATGAAACTGCTTTCCTGTTTGAACATGGAATTTGGGGTAACCTAAATCTCTTGATTTGGGGCCATGGTAGTTTGTATTTGGCCTCAGAATAAATTATTGATCATTTAAACAAAAACAAAGCAATATGATGCATAAAAGTCAACTTAATATTTAACATTTTGGGGGAAATGGAACTTCAGGGTTTTTGTCGTTGTTCTTGTAGTTTAAATGGTAATGTAAGCTATATCATTTTACCTGTTCTAGAAGCCATTCTATAAACAAACAAATTTAGTGCATCTTAATACAACCTAGGGTAAATCGCCATGTCAGTGTGCTTAGTTTTATCATTTCTTTCTGTGCTAAGATACGTGACAGGAGAGCTAGGAGAGAAGTAGGAGAGGCAGTGAGACAGGGGACGTAAAAGGAAAGAAAATGCCTAAAACTTGTTGGAGTGCACACCTCTAATCCCAGCACTTGGAGGCAGGGGTGAAGGGATGTCTGTGAGTTCCAGGCCAGTTTGGTCTACATAGTGAGTTCTAGGATAGTCAGGGCTTTGTAAAGAGACCCTGTCTATTAAGAAAAAAGGAGAGAGAGGGGCTGAAAACCTGTTGGACAGCCTTCATTGTTTTTGTTTTGTATTCTAATTTCCTTCTGGGCTTCTCCTTAGAACTTTTCTTAACAGAAGAAGATCAAAAGAAACTCCATGACTTTGAAGAGCAGTGTGTTGAAATGTATTTTGATGAAAAAGATGACAAATTCCATTCTGGGAGTGAAGAGAGAATCCGTGTCACTTTTGAAAGGTTTGCATGCTCTTTCATTATTACTGACTGTATGTTAGAAAGAATCCTGTTAGTGGATACATATTCATTGTTGAGTTTATTTTATCAAGTAAAAAGTTTTATATTACACACATTTAGAAAACAGGTCAGTTCTTTATATTTACTACATGTAATCCAGTAGCTCTTGTTCCAAGTTCTTATTTTACTTTTCATAAATATATTTTTTAATTTATTTTTATTTTATATGTATGAGTGTTTGCTTATGTGTATGTACCATGTGCATGCATGTTTCTCATGGAGGTCAGAGGAAGGCATTGGATCCCCTGGAACTGGAGTTACTGACAGTATGAACCACTGTGAGGGTGATAGAATTCAAACCCCAGGTCCTCTGAAAGACCAGCAAGTGATCTAACCATGGGACAACTTATCTAACCCCTTACTTTATTCTTAGTGGTGCTGGGGGTCACAGTCAGGGCTTACACTTAATAGGGTTAGGGTACTCTTGTTTTTTGACTGTAGTTGCAAAGAAGAGTTGGTGTTTTTAGCTATTCAAGAAGAAAAAAATAAAGCTGTTGTTACTATTTTAAAACTTTTTTTCTATATTGTTTTTCCTTCATATTAGACATATGTGGTGTTTGTGTATGACACTGATTACCAGTGATTACCATCCTTTTTATATGTAACTGTAAATATATTTTGTGAGTAGTAGACTGACATAGCCTGTGGAACAAAATGCGTTTTTAAACTTTGTGTGGTGATGGTGCACACCTTTAATCCCAGCACTCAGAGGCAGAGCTAGTGGATCTCTTGAGTGCCATAAATGAGGCCATCCTGGTCTACAGAGAAAGTTCCAAGACAGCAAGGGCTACACAGAGAAACCCTGTCTTCAAAACAAAACAGAAACATTTGTATTTTAACTATGTTAACATTAGCACTACATCCTTCTGAAACACAAAGTATGATTTGTAAAAGCCCATAACCATACTTTATTTTTGCCACTTTGTTTAAAAAGTAAAATTTCTCTTACTCCAATCATCAATTTAGACCACAAAAAATAGTCTGTATTATTATAAAAAAAATTATTGTGCCTGTGTATACACAAAAGTATGCTGTGGCTGCAGTGTAGACATTAGAGGAAAGCCTTGCAAAGATGTCCTCTCCTTATGCACCTACATCAGTTGCTGAGCTCAAACTTTGCTTTCCACTGAGCCAGCTCCCTGTTCATCTGCATTAATTTCAACATTCGTAAAATGCTCTTTTTATCCTCTACAGAGTGGAGCAGATGTGCATTCAGATTAAAGAAGTTGGGGATCGTGTCAACTACATAAAAAGATCATTACAGTCTTTAGATTCTCAAATCGGTCATCTGCAAGATCTCTCAGCCCTGACAGTAGATACATTAAAAACACTTACAGCCCAGAAAGCTTCAGAAGCTAGCAAAGTGCACAATGAGATCACACGAGAATTGAGTGTTTCAAAACACTTGGCTCAGAATCTAATTGATGATGTTCCTGTACGAGCTCTGTGGAAAAAGCAGAGTGTTGTAAATACCCTGAGTTCCTCTCTCCCTCAGGGTGACCGGGAAAGTAATAATCCCTTTCTTTGTAACATCTTTATGAAGGATGAAAAAGACCCCCAGTATAACCTGTTTGGTCAAGATTTGCCTGTGATACCCCAGAGAAAAGAATTCAACATTCCAGAGGCTGGTTCCTCCTGTGGTGCCTTATTCCCAAGTGCTGTTTCTCCCCCAGAATTAAGACAGAGGCGACATGGGGTAGAAATCTTAAAAATATTTAATAAAAGTCAAAAATTAGGCAGTTCACCTAATAGTTCACCGCAGATGTCATCCCCACCAACCAAATTTTCTGTGAGTACCCCATCCCAACCAAGTTGCAAAAGCCACTTGGAATCTGCAACCAAAGATCCAGAACCAGCTTTCTATAAAGCTGCAGAAGGGGATAACATAGAATTTGGAGCATTTGTGGGTAAGTTTGGCAAACTCTTACTGCATATTAGTGTTGCTTTTTATGTTAGAAATACTACCTTAGAAAATAATTAACTAATTAATAAAAAAATGTACCATAGCTGAGTGGTGGTGGTGCATTCAGGAGGCAGAGGCAAGAGGATCTCTGTGAGTTTGAGGCCAGCCTGGACAGCCACGGCTACACAGAGAAAAACCCTGTTTCAAAAAAACAAAAACAAATTAAAGAATAAAAATGTACTATATATGACAGGTGGGCTTTTGTTCACACAGTCTTCCAAAGGGACCAGAAATATAAAAAACATTTGAATTGGGCTGACAAATTATATTATTATATTCCTGTTTGGTGCTATTATAGTAAACTTACTTGGACTCCTGTCTTTTGAATTTAAATATGGCTTCCATTGGATTTGTTGATTGTTGAAGGATCTGAGGGATTTTTGAGTGGTTGGTACTAGGGTAAAAGTAAGGAGGTATAACGGAGATTAGAGGCTGCATACTGACACCAGTATGAATAGGGCCAGTGTGTAATTTGATTTACAAACCAGGACAGTGTTGGAAGTGAAAAGTGCACTATAAGTAATTTCTTCAGGACTGTAGGGACAATACATTCATTCATTACTTAACAGTGATATATTAGGCGGTATTATCATATGAAAACTTTAATAAAAAACAAAAAAATTAAATGTTTCACCTGTAACAAATTTTATTACCCTACCAATCAAATATATGTCTGTATTTATGGTCTACTTAATTACATATGTAAAGATGAAAAATGATTCTTTTTTTAAGATTTTTTTCTTTATGTATATGAGTTTTTGCCTGCATATGTCTTTGTACCATGGGTGGGTGCATTGCCCACAGATCAGGGAGATTATCCGGTCCCCTGAAAGTGCAGTTATGGATAGTTGTAAGCCACCAGTTGGGTACTGGGAACTAAGCCTGCATCTTCATCAAGACTAACAAGTGCTCTTAACAACTGAGTTGTCTCTCCAGTCCTTTTTCTCACTGTTATCAGATACCTTATGCACTACAGAACCAGCACAAAGGAGGTTCCACTTATATTCTTTTCCCCCTTTTCTACACTGTTCCCTGAGCATTAGCTAGTGGGTTAGTGCCTCATTTAACGGTTAACACTCCCAGTCATTTATTCTCAGCACCTAAGCTGATTGTGGGTCTCTGTACTCATTTCTGCCTCCTATAAAAAGAAGCTTCTCTTAACATGGTTGAGAATAGCCCTGGCCCATAGGCACAAACAGATATTTAGAAGGCAGTTTAGTATATCACCAGTTACCAAAGTAACAATAGTAAGTTCTATCTTAGGGCCTATAACCTTCTCAGACATGGGTTTACAGTATCAGGCATAGGTCCTCTTTTGTAGAGCAAACCTCAGATCCAATTAGAAAGCAGTTACCCCACAGCAGTCATGCCAGCATTACATCAGAAAAGACTGGTGCAAAAGAAAAGTCTTAGGCTTGTGGAGCTTAAGTAAAGGGGAAAAAATATTCTTTTGACAGTAAACCTACATTAATAACATTTGTGAAGATTATTTGGCCAGGGAAATGATGAAGAGCTAGACTGTAGTGAAGTGAAGTGAGAGTGTAAGGAGAGAGTGTAAAGGAGTGGCTGGACAAATGCCGGGAAAGCTCAGCGGTGGGAGGACGAAGAGCTGGAACTGCACTGGTTTCTGTGCTTAGGATGTTTTGGGTTTCTGTTTGGGTTTGGGTTTTTTGTTTTGTTTTTGTTTTTTTGAGACAGGTTCTTTCTATATAGCCTAAGTTGTCATTGAACTTGGAATTCTCCTGCCTTAGCATCCCTGCCCTGGCATTATTATAAACATAGTCTATCATGCTGGCATATTGTCTTGTGTTAAGTGATAATATAGACCTAAGCATATTTGCATACTGGCCAAATGCCACATAGAGGGGAATAAATAATTGAAAAGAGAAAGTGTCATAGGGCTAGCTGAGTTCTGTGATTTGGGAAAATGTAATGTTCTAATCATCTACTAGTAGGTAGATAGAATATTAAAGTACCTAAAGTTTCTGAAATAACCTGGTCTTTTGTAGTAAAATTCATACTATTCAAAAGTCTTCTTTTGCCTTTTTATGTCTGATTTCTTCCATCTTCCATTGGCTTCCTACTCTTGTCTTTAACTGTTTTTCTAGCATTCCCAGCCTACCAGTTTGTGGTTTATCTGGAGAATATGTTAATAAGACCATGTAGAATGCTCATGTTAAGGCCAACCTGGCATGTTATCTCAGTACCAAACATGCCATTATTTACTATTAGCTTATTTGGAGAATTAAATAACATTTTCTACATTAAATCTGTCCTGATCTTAAGAAGTCCAGGTTTTCATTAAGCTTGTTTGAACTCTTGTTGCTCCTGCCTCTACCTCCTGAGTGCTGGGATTACAGGTGTATGCCAGCTCATTTTTGTTAAGAGTGAAAATGTCTCTTTTAATTCTAAGTTTTACTTACATCATTTGTGGGGTTCTAAATAGGAGGTCTTTGTAGTTTGCTTTTGGACACCTTCCTAGTATGTTTTCAAAATGACTTTTGAAAAGAGCAAAAGGAAAGTTTGCAGAGCCTGAAAATTACTTGAAAGATGAACATAAATCATTTGTTTCTAAGATTGCACTACATCTAATAGGGAATGTTTTCATTACAACCTTTTCCCCTTTTCCTCTGTTAAGGGCACAGAGATAGTATGGACTTACAGAGGCTTAAGGAAACATCAAACAAAATAAAAGAACTGTTATCCGTAAGTATAATTTCATTTCTGTGATCATTTCTTCTAAATAAAATTTCAAGTTTTTTTTTTAATAAAAAGTAGGTTAGCAGAGAAGCATTTCTCATTAAAATATCACTATGATGTTTGTTATCAGTGTGATTACTCAAGTTATGGTTCAAAGAGGAAAAACATGAAAAAGTTCATAGTAGCTTGAATTTTTGTTAATTAAAATAAAATTTTTAATATTTTTCTTTTAAAAAGCTCTTTGCTGTTTATTTTCTATGGAGTAATTACTGAGCTGACCTTTTCTTCCAGGGCGCAAAGTATATTAGAACATGATCTTAGCTCTCAAAGAGCTTGGAATCTAGAAGTTAAAAATATCTGTATATAAAATGTACATATGCAGAATATTAAATAAATGCTTACTAATGTTTAGTTAGTATATGGAACAACTTATTGCCCAAAAATTAGTTTGTACTTCTGTTACTGTCATAAATTGCCTGTAGCTACTCATTATCTCAAGAATAGTGATATAGCCAGCTACACTGTGAGTACCTTGAAATGCTTTAACCCTTCTGTCCCTCAAAGAACTTATATTTTAGAGATAATCAAAAACAGATACAGTGAAATAAAATTTTTTCCTAAAGATACAGCCAAGGATATTATAATTGGAAAGCTCTCTTGAGTCATCACTCCTAATATGATCCAGAATTAACTGTTTCATTGCTATCAGGCATGTTGTACATTACTTTGCATGTAAAAGGCAGGCTCAGATGCAGTGTTGATGATAACATTTGTACTTATAATGACATGTATTCTCATTAAAGCATTATACTAAAATGAATATAGTATCTGCTAAGTAGACTATAAATTCGGAATTAGCGAGTATCTGCAAATTGGGAAGTGATGATTTTGTAATTGTTTCCTGTTTTCCTTACGGTTTGAAAAATAGTATGATTTTCTTGCTTCAAAGAGGAACAGCAGGATGACATATAAAACATAGCCATGGTTTATTCAGAGGTGCCTGAATATACAGCAACATCTTACTAGTCTGTGGAGGAGTCATAAATTCAGTTTACACTTTGATAAGCTTTGAGATGGAGGAAATCAGTGTAGTAAGACTGTTCTTGCTCACAGTTCCTCCTCACCTCTTTTAAATGTTTTTGGTAATTTTGAGACAATCTCATGTAGCCTAAGCCTAAATCCTTATCTGCCTTGCCTCTCTACTCCCCAAGAACTGGGGTTGTAGACATGTGCTGTCACACTCAGTGAAACAATTATTAGACCAGAAAACAGCAGGCCTTTCAAATGTGTGAATAATACAAAAACAACAAGAAAAGTTTCAAAGAGACTGAAATACTATATCCACATCAGAATAAATTAAAAAAGAAGTTAAGATTTGACAAACAGATCCTACTAAGTAGTATGCAGTAAGTCATAGTAGCATCTCCTTTTTCCGTTATAAAACAATAATTTTGGTTTCAGTTTTTCCTCACTTTTTTATATTTCCCCAAACCTCTTGAGAATTTATATTAGTATAAAAAGAATTCATTCAGATGATTAGGTAGTTTCAAGTAGTTTTTGAGATTCACACTGAAGTAACCAGATCAGTGTTGTTTACCTTCTAATGATCAAGTAGAATAAAACATACTGAGTTAGATAGATACAAGAATTTTGACTCAGAACAATGGGTTGAAATTCTATGTGTACGTATAATCTGTACAGAACGATACTCCCGAAAACACTTTGAAACATGTGGGTGCTGCTGGATACAGTGAGTGTCGCAAGACTTCTGCTTCTCTTCACTCAGAACAAGGTGAGAGTTTCGACCTTACTATGAATTCTGTTAGCAAATATACTAACCTTTAAGTATATATTTGCCAAGCATCTCAGTGATAAAACATGTGTGAGTCAAAAGATAAAAATCCTGGTCAATAATAGTTAATGTAACCTTGAAAAGGAGTAGTGTAATCCTTTTATTCATATATGTATATAACATATACATAATTACTTAAAAAAGAATCTTTTAAATCTGATTTTAACATTTACAAATTGTATTCTTATTCAACAGTTTTTTGTTCTAGTTTAACTTGGTAAAATTCTGTTGAAATTAAAATATATTTTGAAAAATTACCACCTCTCCAACCCCACATGGAACCATTATTATTATTATTTTAATCTGCCTTTAGCCAATATACCCATTTTGTGGCCTACAGGTCACATGCAGCCATGAATAGCTACAAATACAGACCAACACAAAACAGTAACTTAGTTTTGGTAATTTTTTTTTTTTAAAGCTTGATTGTGCAATTCTTAAGTATGAACTTAGGTAAATGACTACATTGTATCTCAGTGTCAAACTTTGGGTATGTCTGCTAATTTTCATGCTTATGCAAGCATTTATAACATGTTTTTCTATTTCTCATCATTTATACAAAAGGTAGCATGTTGTTCTTTTATATTATTAATTTCTCATTTTCTTTATCATAGTGATATTCCCATATCAGGCATTTTCTTCCTTTTTTTTTTTTTTTTCCTTGTTTGAGACAGGGAATCATGTTTCCAAGATTGGCCTCAAATTTCCTGAGGGTGCGCTTGAATTTCTCATTCTTCTATCTCAGTCTCCTAGTGTGTCATCATGCTTCTTTTGGAGATCAGGCTTCACTGTAGCCCAAGCTGCTCTCAAACATCCCTAGTTGCTGGTACTCCAGGTGCATCCCACCCTACCTGACTTTATTTTTGTATAAATGCCTATAATTGAAAGGTTGGGTAATTATGAAGTTTTCCTTTTAAAACCAGTACTTTCTTGTCCCTTTCACTGTCACTTCTTGTAGTAAAAAGTTTGAGCACACGTGAGTTCAGCAATATTTATTACACTGGGGAAAAGGGGTTACTCTCCATGTGCAGCTCTCAGCTTTCTTTTTTTTTTTTTTAAGATTTATTTATTTATTATGTATACAGTGTTCTACTGGTATACCTGCTCACCGGAAGAAGGAACCTGTTCTGATTATGGATGGTTGTGAGCCACCATGTGGTTGCTGGGAATTGAACTCAGGACCTTTGGAAGAGCAGTCAGTGCTCTTAACCTCTGAGCCATCTCTCCAGCCCTCAGCTTTCTTAATAAATGGAGATTAGCTCCTTTTCCCCAGTGTTTACTGATTGAACACATACACACAAATATATGCACCTTCACTCTTTCTCACCAGTCACAAGTTTAGTTAAATAAGCATCCTAAATTCTTTGATACTTGACTAAATTTCCTTGAGATACTCAGAATATCATATTCTGTCATTTGCAGGTTATTGAAACGTTTTGACCATCATACTACTATTTTTAAAATATTTTTGCTTTTATGAGATAGGTCTTAAACTCATCAAGGCAGTTACCCTGTCTCAACTTCCTTAGTGCTGACCACCTATATGCTTGGTATAGAACTTCCTTTTTCCTGAGATTTTAAATTTCTTTTACTTAGTTGGTTGTTGTTTTGTTTTGTTTTTTCCCCTGAGACAGGGTTTCTCTGTATAACCCTAGTTGTCCTGGAACTCACTCTGTAGACCAGGCTGGCCTCAAACTCAAAACTTAGAGATCTACCTGCTTCTGTCTCCCAAGTGCTGGAATTAAAAATGTGAGCCACCTTGCCCAGCTGAACCATAGACTCTTAATTTTAAAATTTTAATGATAATAAGACCAGGGTTAGGTGGATCTCTTTAAGCTGGAGGCAAGTCTGTTCTACATAGCAGGTTCCAGGCTAGCCAGGTCTACAAAGTGGGTCCCTGTCTAAAATGACTAAGATGATGATGATAAAATCCTCTGTGTCCATCCATGGAACATCTCCAATTTTAAAGCTTGAAAAAAAACCCTGAACAAACTATGCACAGTGTTACAACATAATAGTTCCAGATACTCAGGTAGCGGAAGTAGAAGGATCATTCTTAAGCTGGAGACAACCTGGACACTATACAACCCATATCTGAGAACACAAACTACCTAACCATTACAAAAAAAAAAAAAGCCCCACTAAAGTATGCTACTGATGTAAAGTAATGGGGCTTGTATGGTACATATACTGACTAAACACTCCCCACACCCAAAAAAAAGATGCACAAACAGCTGATAATGTTATAACTCTTGGGTTCAGCTCTGTTGGAGAGAAATCATCTTGTGATAGTTATACCCTACCTAGAAACACTTTGTTTTGTTAGTGAATACTTTTTTAAAAGTTTAGTTCAACTATGTCTTTTTAATTTCTTGTAGCAGAAAGCAGTAGTAGAAGAACATCTACAGAAGACTCTCCAGAAGTAGATTCTAAAGCAGCTTTGTTACCGGTTTGTACATTTCAATTGAGTAGCATATTGATGAGTATATTGAGTCCCTAATGAATATCTACAGTGGTAATTAATATTTTGGGGGCAGTTATATAAAGCTTTAAAAACAGCTTTCTTAGAAAACTAACCTCAGTACATGGTGGCAGTTAAAGAAGAGTCTCCTCCTGTCATGAACAGTTAGAAATTTTACGGAAGAAAAGCAAGACCTATTGAATTGAAGCTAATTATATTAATTAATTGCAAGCCAGCCACGGTAATGTTTGATTTTTGTAAATGTTCCTTGGTTATCCAGACAGACAATCAAGACAAGTAGCTCAGGAAAGGCAGCTAAGTATCTGGAAATCATTACTCATACAATTAAAATTAGTAGAACGGTAACTTGTAGTTGGTTGTACTATTAAAGGTCACGTCACTAAGCACAGCTTTGGCCGCACCTGTGATCCCAGGACTGTAAACTTGGTGGTCCACAGGGTGAGGCCAGCCTGGACTACATAATGAGACCACGCTATTCTTTTCAAAGTTGTTTCATTAGGAAAAGGAATTTGTTACTAGAATTCCACATTAACAGGTTCTGCTCTGTAGGAGTCTATGTTGAACTTATGATGTACAATATTGCAACAAATATTGCAGAGACTATTCTACCTCTAGTACTTAAAAGTAGAATAACTGATTATAAATAATAAATTGTGGTTAAAGTGATTTAAAAAACGTTAGATAAGGAAAAGATAACTGTTCGAAAATATTATCAATTTGAAAAATATATAAGAAAAATTACTCACTGGTCATGGTGATAAATCTTTAATACCAGCACTCAGAAAGCAGAGGGAGGTAGAAGTTCAAGGTCACCCTGGTCTACAAAGCAAGTTCCCAAACAGCCAGGGCCACACCATTAGACTCTCTCACAAAACCAAAAATATAAACAAAACAAATAGAGCACATCCCTATAATTCTAGTATCTATGGACAGAGAAAAGAGGTCCGTGTTTAAAGCCAGCCTTGATATGTAGCAAAATTCAGACTAGCCTGCTGCACAGTAATATCTTTTCAAGAAAAAGACCTAATGCTTTCTGTTGTATAACAGGTGAGGCAATCTAAAGAGAGAAATTGCTAAATAGGGCCAGAATGCAACATAGATGAAAGTACATTTTGATGGGGGCAGGGGAAGGACCAGGGAAATACATTTAATTGACTGTGAGAGAGCAGAGAGAATTTGAAGAAATGTAAGCAAGATTTTCTAAATTGTTGAAATATATAAAAATTGAAATTCAGAAAATGAATCCCAGTCTTGGAAAGTTAACTGTGTCTAGAAACATGACTACTAAATTTGCTGAATAGAAACCACAAGAACTAACCCTTTGGCAGAGTGCAGAGAATCATATGAGAAAGTGGGGAGATGTATGACCTGGAGAGGACAGGAGCTCTGCAAGGACCAAATGTATCAGGGCACAGGGGTCTTTTATGAGACTGTCTCTCCAACCAAGGACCACGTATGGATATAACCTAGAACCTCTGCTTGAATGTAGCAAAAGTTAGCTCAATATCCTAGTGGGTACCCTAGTAAGGGGAACAGGGACTATTTCGGACATGATCTCAACAGCTGGCTCTTCGACACCCCCCAACCCCACCCCCTGAGGGGGAAAGAGCCTTGCTAGGCCACAGAAGAGGACATTGCAGCCAGTCCTGAGGAGACCTATAAGCTAGAGTTAAATGGAAGGTAGGAGGTCCTCTCCTATCAGTGGACTTGGAAAGGAGCAGGGAGGAGATGAGGGAGGGATGGGGGAATAGGGAGGGAATGTAGGAGGGGGGTTACAGCTGGGATACAAAGTACATAACTTGTAATGAATATAAAATAAAAATGTTAATTATAAAAAGAAACCACAAGAACTGGTGTGTGAAATGGCTGCAGTGTCTTAATGCTTGTCTTTTCATCATTTTATTTGCATTTAGTTGATGTGATTTTTAAGTTTTCTGTTTATACTTTGGCATTCTTTTGGCAAGAAGCACAAATTATTTATAAAATCAGAGACATGCCTGGAGAATAATATTGTCATCAGAAACAAAGAAACTGAAGAACTAGAAATCCTGGAGGCTGGGGAGATAAGTCAGTAGGTAAAGCGCTTGCTGTGTAAGCCTCATGACCCAGGTTTGGATCACCAGAACCCACATAAAAGCCAGGCATGGCAGATAAACCCACATGGGTACACAGAAAGACACACACACAACTACTATAGAAAGTAATGTTCCTGAATTTTCTTATTCCCCTTCATGGTTATTAGTTAATTGTATGAAACAAGGGCTTCATACTTATTTCTCATATTAAGAAACAAGTGTTAAATAGTTAACATTGATTCTAGAGAACTGCTTCATCTATATTTAAGTTGTTCTGTTTGTTTTTGACTAAAGGATTGGTTACGAGATAGACCATCAAACAGAGAAATGTAAGTCTTTTATTAGTGGTCTAATAAAGTATCTGAGTCAATGAATACTGTCTTTGTTTTTCTCTGTCCCTATAAGATATTTGTTGTAGCATTTCCCGTCTTTACAGACATAAAGAAATTAGTTATAATAGCTTCAGTATAATATTTCTATGTAGTTATACAATTTTATTTTATTATTTCAGTTTTCTCTTGAATAAATTTGTTGAAAGACTTCTGTGGAGTCTTTAGTTCATACTTGGTTAATATTAAGGTATTTTGTCCATTGTTCTAATCAAACATTATAACTGCCTGTTGAAGATACCTTGATTATTAGAGCAGTAAGTAATAGATGCTATACTTTAGAAAACTTGAGAACTGAAACCATCTAACAAATCTAGACCCAGAAGAGTCAAAACAAAAGCAGCCTGATGGATAACTGTGTGTGATTAAGTATTACACTGGGGAAGAAAGGCCAGCTTCAAGCCAGACACATTTCAGCGTCTCCCCTTTGTGAGTCTAAAGTAGGTGTGAACACAGAAGAAAGTCAATGGTGTTGACAGAAATAGGCAGCGCTGTTTGAGCATTCTGTCTCTAATGGCATTGGCAAGACTTAACCTACATTTAATCCCCCACCAGGACTGTGTCTTTATAATTCAAGGCCTTAGATAGACATAGAATATGAAGTTGATTTTCTTTTTTCTTTTTTGGTTCTGGGGATTGAGTCAAGTAAGGAGAAAAGAGTGGCTCACCAGCAGCAGAAAAGGGGATAATGCTGGATCAAAATGTTTCTCACAAGAAAATCTTTACCTTACTGAAGTGAAGATAACCTTTGGGGCCAGTTGGAATATAGGAATCAGGAAGAGACCATGGTGGCTCTGTATCTCCAGAGTTCTTTTAGTTCTGATTCTTTAGATCCCAAGGAAGGCTCAGAGCTGTATTTTGGGAGACCTCAGCCTGGACTTCATCATGGTCGCACCCACTCCCCTTTTAATTATATCTATTTCATTTATATAGGAGTCCTTGAGATTCAAAGAACTCCCACTTAGAATCAAGACATCATAAAGAAATGGATTGAATGTTGAATCTTATAAAATGATGCCTCAGTCCTTGTCCAATCAGTCTGTTGGAGTACTTCTAGAATCATAGAAAATCATTTCCTGACATTGTCATAGTACTTGAATGAGTCTCCACAAATACTGAGCCATGAAATAAAAATATGATTCTATTAAGATCTAATCATCAATTTGCCACCAAAATAATGATATTTATATAGCCATAAGGTGAAGATACAAGTTGTTTATAACATGGATACATGTAAATATATACATATCTGTATATTGAGTAGGAGAATGGCAAATATTCACACTCACAGATTTAAATATTTGTATATTTTAAATTATATTTTATTAAATATGATAACCTTATAAAATCATAAGTTAAATGATACTCAAAACTAAGGTTATTGCATAGCTTATTTTTTGTTTATATTTCTTTAGGCCATCTGAAGGAGGAACATTAAATGGTGAGTTTGTGTGGTAAATTTAATGTAAAAAATTAGAGGTCATAATTAAAACATTTACCACATTATCATGGGCAAGACTTGTTAGACTTCAAGTTTTAAACAGCCAAAGTAGTTGGAAAACTCTTCCTTTGTGTTTAATATGGTTGTTTTGTAAAAGCGTGACCCACCCTGTGAATTATGATAACCACCTTTCTGTCACCACTCGCCACTTAACCAGGCACCCAAAACCAGAATATTGCTAATACTCCAGGCTCTTGCTGTGGCCTCCATCATAAATAACACAGTGGCTTACTTTCATGTGGGTTTGTGGTACAATGTAAGTGGGAGTCGTAGAGTTGTAATAGTTACAAGATTCAGTATTACTCTATTAGTGTAGTTTGTGCATTATTAGTATTTCATAGTAGTTCCTTGTTGGAATATAGTGAATTTATCCATTCTATTTGATGGGCATTTTAGTAGCTTCCAGTGTGTAACCATTATGCTTTTTGTTGCTATGGGCATTCTTTTTCATGTTGTTTGGTAAACATTAATTTGTTTTCCATTGGTTATATGCCTAGGGGTTGCTGGGTCATAGCTTATGCATATGTTCATATAGTAGTTACTGCCTGCCAGATAGGTTTTCAGAGTAGTCATTCCATACTGGCTTCCTGCCTGTAATTTACTGCTAGTCTATCTTCTACCACCAAAATAATTTCTCCTGAAAGATTTGATCTTGCCACTCCTCTGCTTTACATTTTTCCCATTGTCATTCAGTAAAATGCAGTGTCCTTTCTTTGCATGACATATTAGGCTCTTCACAATTTGATATTGCCTGCTTCTGTAGCTTCACCTCCTTCAGGTATGCTTATGCTCTTGCTCGTTAATTTGCAATCTTGGTTGCATATTCAGATCACTGTAGAGTCATCTGTGTGATGCCACAGACCTGTGGAATTAGATATTGTGGATCGAGTGTCAGTGGGTGATGTTCAGAAAGCTCCACAGACTATTCTGATTGTATTTAGTCATTCATACTAAACTGCCTGGGGTTTCTCAAATGTAGCATGGACTTTAGCACTCAGCTATACTTGTAAATGTATCCCTAAAAATCCACTGCCTTGCAGATTCCGATTTCTTTCCCTGTGTGAGGTAGCCACAGCCCTTATTAATCAGGTGGTGTTAATAACCCTGCTTTGTAGTCTTTGTGATGCACAAGTATGTGCACAGGTGTCTGTATATACTATATCTCTTTTATGTTATCACAGTGTTAAAACTGTTGGCTTTTATTGTGTGAGAGTAAAGTAGGTTCCTTCTCATTTATACTCTAGAACTTAGCACCTCACAGATCTGTTTGTTATTCTCCCATCTTTTCTTTCTATGGTTAAAAGTGAAGCCCTCAAAATAAATAAATACATAAAATTTATGTGTGAAGAGGGGATCAGGGGTGTCCTTACATCCCAGAAACTCACTTCTCATGTTAGAACACCTGGAATGCTTAGATGATTATTGTCCCCAAATCCAAAGGGCAAGAAACAGAACAGTTTTTCTTTCCAAGTGGCAGCTGTAAAAATGCAATTTATGCTAAGAGGTGGAGAGCCTCATGTGCTTCTTCCCAGGGGTTTGGAGCACAGTAGCTACTGTTTTACCTCAGTGAAATGGGGTCATGTGACATATGATAGTAGTTTTTGTTATTTTTTCTTTCTTGTTTTTTTTTTCTCAGTTAGAAGAGGTTATGAAAGAAATTTAAGATTATTATTTGAAATGTCTAAGCACAAATTTATGCTGCACAAGTGCTTTTTAAACAGTCTGATTTATTTACAATTTTAGGTCTTGCTTCTCCGTTTAAGCCTGTTATGGATACAAATTACTATTATTCAGGTCAGTAATACTGAAAACAAAATTTTCTGATATTTGAGTCATTAAAGATTTCATCATTTGTCTCTCATTTCAATGCAGCTGTGGAAAGAAATAACCTGATGAGGTTGTCACAGAGTATTCCCTTCGTTCCTGTACCGCCACGAGGTAAATCCCAAAACAGAGAAGGAAACCATCATTCCTCTCTAATCAATCATAACTTAGAACATGGTCAGGACAGAATGAGAAAATTCCTATGAAAAATACCAGCTTATTGCATCTATTACCTATGAGAAGAGTAGGGTATACTACCATAGCAGGGAGCATCAGAAGCCATTCTGTGTTTTATTTCAAAACCTTGATCCACTGTCAGGTAACAAAGTGTAGGAAAGTTGACATCATAGGTATATGGGACAGATGGCTCTAACTTCCAGTCTAACATTTAACTCAGAAGTATTTGGAGTTTGACTTGCTTCCTAAAAGTTTATCTTCAAGATACACTTTATCCTAGGAAATTGCTTTGGTCAGTAAGAAGATGAGTTCATTCCCTAGAACACACGTGTGCCATCATGTGTTGTCCTTTCTGGACACTTCTGGCCAGCCAACCTAATCACTGAACTCTAGGCCAGTGAGAGACCCTGCTCCAAAAAATAAAGGGGATGGCTTCTAAGGAAGAGTAGGCAAGTTACCTTCCGGCATCCACCTGTGTGTGTGCATATGTACTCCTTCCCACACACACAGTTTTCCTTTAAATATTGTAATTTGAAATGTGCTTATCTTTAAATATGAGTTCAATGGTAGTTATCTGGTTAAGTTTATTGATTCAAATAAATGTGATATGGATGCATAAGGTGTGCTGGTATGTGTGCACAGAGACCAGAGAAGAACATTGGATGTTACGCTCTATCACTGTGTCTTATTTCTTTGAGACAGGGTCTCACTGCACCTGGAACTAAGCTAAACCCAGAACTCAAAATGGCACTGGGTGCCCATATGCTGGCCTTTTACATAGGTTCTAGAGGGCCTCCCTCATGTTTGCCCAACACCTTTTTTATCCAGTGAGCCACATCTCTTCCCAAGGAAGCGGATTTTTATTTCTATCATTTATCACTTTTTATAAAATTGCAACTTTTGTTTTATCTTCTATTCCTTGCTTAATGTTAACCATAGGTATTTATAAATGCTTGTTCTCCTTTGTCATTTGTATATTTCATCTTAAACTGTTCATTCGAATTGCAGGTGAGCCTGTCACGGTATATCGTCTGGAGGAGAGTTCTCCTAGTATACTGAATAACAGCATGTCTTCCTGGTCTCAGTTAGGCCTCTGTGCCAAAATTGAGTTTTTAAGTAAAGAAGAAATGGGAGGCGGTTTACGAAGAGCAGTCAAAGTACAGTGTACCTGGTCAGAGCACGATATCCTGAAGTCAGGGCATCTTTATATCATCAAGTCTTTTCTCCCTGAGGTGATTAACACATGGTCAAGCATTTATAAAGAAGATACAGTTCTGCATCTCTGTCTCAGAGTAAGTGTCAGTGAATGTGTGACTCTAAGCTGTGATTGGAGTTTCATGTCTTAACTTTTAAAGTGTGAGTAAACCAAATAAAATCTTAGTTTAAATATTGATCAAGGGCTTTCTCTCCTTCTGCAGGAAATTCAACAACAGAGAGCAGCACAAAAGCTCACATTTGCCTTTAATCAGATGAAACCCAAATCCATACCATATTCTCCAAGGTAAATCTTTACATTTGTTGTGCACTAAGTATTATTTAGATAACAGTCTCTCTTGGCACTCATTATTGATATTGATTATTATACATGCTACATCAGTTAGAATCTTACAAACTGCCTGATGATGTCTGTGACTCTTTTGTAAGGTTCCTTGAGGTTTTCCTGCTATACTGCCATTCAGCAGGGCAGTGGTTTGCTGTAGAAGAATGCATGACTGGAGAATTTAGAAAATACAACAATAATAATGGTGATGAAATTATTCCAACAAACACTCTGGAAGAGATCATGCTAGCCTTTAGCCACTGGACCTATGAATATACCAGAGGGGAGTTACTGGTGCTTGACTTACAAGGTAAATTTATTACTAATTGGATTACTAAGGTGAAGTTGTATACTAGGTTCTCGCCTATTCATATTTTACACATGATATACAGAAGTGTGCTAATTTAAATTATTAGGCTGATAGAAATCGTAAAATAAGTTACAATCATATCAGTATAGTCTTTGGGGTTTAGAATTGTGGGGTATGTTTTTCTGTCCTTTCATTAGAGTTTTACTATGCATCCCAAGCTGGCCTAGTACTTGTGACCTTCCTGTCTGAGTCTCCCAAGTTCTGGGACTAAAGGAATGTGTCACCACACCAGCCTGGCTATCTTAATAATCATAATTAGGGTGAAACATGTTCATGTGAAATCTATTATAATATTCTTAGGTGTCCATATTTTAGTATTTCATAGATATAAAAAAATCATTTTTTAACAATGCAGTAATGAGTACTGTTGTTTTTATGCTAAACTATCCAAAAAATTTAGTAGCTTAAAGTAGCAAGCATTTAACCCATAGTTAGTTGGATTTCTTGCATGGCAGCTGCTTTTCCTAAAAGAGAAAGCTCCAGACTATTTCCTCTGCCCTGGTTGTCTTTGAGACAGACTCACAATGTACCCTTGTGTCCTGGTGGAGCTCACTATATAGGCTAGGCTACAAACTCAAACTCAGAGGAGCGCTAGGATTAAAGGTGTGTACCACCACACCTAGTGGTAGAAAGCTGAAACTCTTAGAGATTCTTTCAGCACATTCTTCTCCCCCTCACATGTGATTTTCACATGCTAGGCAAGCACTCCACCACCCTTTTTAAAATTGTGCGCATGTGCATTGAAACTTTTGTGGGTTTTTTTATTTTGCTTTCTTGAGACTGGATTTCACTGTATACCTCTGACTAGCCTGGAATTCTCTGCCTCCTGAGTGTTGGGCTTAAAAAGTACATGCTAATAATGTTTATTATTATTAGCCCTGTAATTGTCATGGTGTTATTATCTAACTCAGTATCATTATTATCAATAAAGACACAGACATCTGTTAGATTTAGATTTGCCTTATATCACCTTGGGTTGGGCAGATAATTCCACCTACTGTTTCATTGTCTCCCAGCCCCCCTCCCAGGCCATCTGCTTTAACCATTCCTATCTGGACTGCTTTCCATCCATAATCTCAAAATACTTGCTTATATTCTTTATCTGAGCCATTGCTTTCTTCCAGGCCCACATGGTTCTATCCCATAGCAACCTACTTTTTCCTTCATCCTTTTCCTCCCATGATCCTCTCTTGTTCCCAAAACCCTGGAACCTAGGCCACACCTACCCCATCCACCATATCCAGGTGTGTCGGCATTTTATTGGTCAAACAGAGAGACGGGGGTTTACAATGTCATTTGGGGTATGTGAGTGTCTGCTATAAAAAACAGCAAGCAGACCTCAGGGGAGAAAACAGTTAACATTAGAATAGATGGCACCACATCAGCCCCCAACACGTGTGCACACTGTTCAAGTCCTGTGTGGGGTATGTTTGGGGGGGGGGGGGCTGGCCCTGGTGTAGATGTGGCAATCAGAAGACAACTTAGGAGTGAGTTTCTATCTTTTCCCAAATTCTAGGAATCAAACTGAAGTCCTCACTCAGGCTTATATCTTCAGTAGCAAAGCACTAAACCCTTCTTGTCGGTTCCTCAGCGCACACACCCCTCCTTCACTTTTTAAAGATTTTTAAGTTCCACTTTATGTGTATGAGTTTTGCCTTCATGAAGGTCTAGGCATAACATGTGTCCCTGGTGCCTGTGGAGGTCAGAAGAAGTGTAATTGGAGTTAGGCAGTAGTGAATTCCCATGTTTATGCTGGGAACTGAACCCCAGTCCTCTAGAAAAGCAGCAAATATTCTTAATTGCTGCACTATCTCTCCAGTCCTCCCTATTTTCTTCTCTCCCTCTCTCTCTCTCTTTCCTTTCCTTTCCCATTCTTTCTTTTCTTCTTCCTCCTACTGCTCCTCTTTTTTTTCTTCTCTTTTTCTTCTTCTTCTTCATCCTTTTTCTTTGAGATAGTGTTTCACTAAGTTATCAGGCTGGCCTTGAACTCATTCTGCAGTTCATTTAGGCCTTGAGTTTTTCAGTCCTTCTAAGTCAGCTTCCGAGTTTACACACCTGTGCCATTAGGCCCAGATAAACCATTTTTGTAGGAATAATTTAGATGATTACTATGACAATTTCATGATATAGAGATACAGAAAGACCAAAGTATTTTCTTCTTTGTGAAGACATACAGAAACTGTAACTCATCACTTCCATCACACCTTATTTTACTATTTTCAGTAATTTGGGTATGGTATGGTTTGCTGGATTTTCCAAAACTAGGGTTATGAAATACATGTTTTCAACCTAAGAGAGGTACCTTTTGCATTACTGATGAGTCAGAATTATTGCTTTCAGTGCCAGTGTGAAAATTTGTAGCGTGGTAGTATGTGATA
Organism: Pachyuromys duprasi; assembly: GCA_028658305.1. Classification (NCBI taxonomy): domain Eukaryota; kingdom Metazoa; phylum Chordata; class Mammalia; order Rodentia; family Muridae; genus Pachyuromys; species Pachyuromys duprasi. Next base: position 9,392,339 of record CM053748.1, read on the forward strand.
TATGCCTGTCTGTATTGGTAGACTTTCACTCCAGTTTTAATTTTTGTTTCTACAAACGGAGCTGTTGCTGCTGTTATTCTGTCAGTGGTTCCTAAATTGGCTTACTTATGAGATTAGTGCAGTTTTTATTTCAATAAAGCACTACCAGGATATTTTCAAAAAAGGTTGTAGTCCTGAATTCCTTCTCGGCCTTGTACTTGAGTGCCCATCTATCAAGTATTGGTAGAGTACTGAGTATTTTCAGTCTTTTCCAATCTATTGGGAAAAATAGTATCGGTGACTCAGGAGATGGCCGAACTGCCAAGCCTGACAGATGATTTAGATCTGAAGACTCTACATAGTGGAGACAGAGAACTGTCTGCTGAAAGTTGTATCTGGCCTGTATACATACACTATGGTATATGCATATTTATACACACTAAATGTTTTAAAAATCTTTTTGTAAAATAGAATCATGTTGTTAGGGCTTATTTTGCTTGCTTTTTTTTTGTTCTTTCATTTTGTTACTTTTTTTTTTTTAATAGGGTCTCATGTATCCAAGGCTGCTCTCCAAATTGCTGTGTTCAAGAATTACCTTGAATACAGGAATGTGCCACCTTCACACTTTATTGAGTGCTAGGGCTTGAATATAGAGCTTTGTGTATGCTGGGCAAGTACTCTTAACGAGCTGAATGCTTGGTATCATGTTTTAATTCTAGATTTTTTATTTGTGAAACTGGACCATTTTAATCAGGTTCCACTGTAGTTAAGTATTTCTAATTCAAAAAGATTCAACCAACTTTTTAATACCTCTGGAGAAGGTTTAAAAAAACAAACTTAATTGAGACAGCACCAGATTGATTTCCAACGTGGTTGTTCAAGTTTACATTCCTACCAGCGATGGAGGAGGGTTCCCCTTTCTCCATATCCTCTCCAGCATGTGTTGTCACTTGAGTTTTTGATCTTAGCCATTCTGATGGGTGTAAGGAGAAATCTCAGGGTTGCTTTGATTTGCATTTCCCTGATAGCTAAGGATGTTGAGCATTTCTTTAAGTGTTTCTTTGCTATTCGTTATTCCTCTTTTGAGAATTCTGTTTAGCTCTGTACCCCATTTTTTAATTGGATTACTTGATTTGTTGCTTTTTAACTTCTTGAGTTCTTTATATATACTGGATATTAGCCCTCTGTCAGATACAGGGTTGGTGAAGATCCTTTCCCAATCTGTAGGCTCGTTTTGTTCTGACGATAGTGTCCTTTGCTTTACAGAAGCTTTTCAGTTTCATGCGGTCCCAATAAGATCTATTGATTGTAGATCTTAGGGCCTGTGCTGTTGGTTTTCTGTTCAGGAAATTGTCTCCTGTGCCAATGAGTTCAAGGCACTTCCCCACTTTTTCTTCTAACAGGTTTAGTGTGTCTGGTTTTATATTGAGGTCTCAAGATTCAGCTATATCATTCCTAGGCATATATCCAAAAGATCCTCAAGTATACAACAAGGACATTTGCTCAACCGTGTTCGTAGAAGCTTTATTTTGTAATAGCCAGAAGCTGGAAACAACCCAGATGTTCCTTAGTTGAGGAATGGATACAGAAATTGTGGTACATTTACACAATGGAATACTACTCAGCAATTAAAAACAAGGAAATCATGAAATTTGCAGGCAAATGGTGGGAACTAGAAAAGATAATCCTGAGTGAAGTATCCCAGAAGTAGAAAGACATACATGGTACATAGTTACTTATAAGTGGCTACTAGACATATAGGATAATCATCCTAAAATCTGTACACCTAAAGAAGCTAATAAGCAAGAAGGAGGCAAATGGGATGGGCATTGGAAGAGGGAGAAAACAGGGAACAGGACAGGAGCCTACTACAGAGGGACTCTGAAAGACTCTGCCCTGCAGGGTATCCTAGCAGAGGCTGAGAAAAAAAATCTGGGCACAGGGGTCTTCTCTGAGACTGATAACTCCAACCAAGGATCGTTCATGCAGATAACCTAGAATCCCTGCATAGATGTAGCCCATGGCAGCTCAGTGTCCAAGTGGGTACCCTAGTAAAGGGAACAGGGACAGTTTCTGACATGAACTCAGTGGCTGGCTCTTTGATCACCTCCCCCTGAGGGGGGTACAGCCTTACCAGGCCAGAGAAGAAGACAGTGTAGCCAGTCCTGATAAGACCTGATAGACTAGGGTCAGATGGAAGGGGAGGAAGACCTCCCCTGTCAGTGGAAGGGTCGGGGGGGGGGGGGCATAGGAGAAGAAGGGGGAAGGAGGGTAGAATTGGAAGGGGACAAGGGAGAGGATACAGCTGGGATACAAAGTTTATAAACTGTAACTAATAAAAAATAAGTTAGGACTGGAGAGATGGCTCAGAGGTTAGGAGCAATGGCTGCTCTTCCAGCATGAGTTCATGAGTTGCATGAGTTCAGTTCTCAGCAACCACATGGTGGCTTACAACCACCTATAAATACGGTGTGCAGGTGTACATGCAGAACAGAATTGTATGCATAGTAAATAAATAAATCTTTTTAAAAATTTATAAAAATTAATTAATTCCATTGTATAGATGTACCACAATTTCTGTATCCATTCCTCAGTTGAGGGGCATCTGGGTTGGCTTCTGGCTATTACACATAAAGCTGCTACAAACATGGTTGAGCAGATGTCCATATTGTGTACTTGAGCCTCTAAAAACTGTGTAGCCCAGGCTGGCCTCGAACCTTTGATCCTCCTGCCTGTGCCTCCTTCAGCAAATCCTACCAGTGTGCGCCACCAAAACCAGAGTGAGCTATCCCAGAAGCAGAAAGACACACATGGTATATACTCACTCATATAGACATATAAAATAGGATAAACCTACTAAAATCTGTACACCTAAAGAAACTAATCAAGAGGGAGGACTCTGGCTCAAATGCTCAATCCCCAGCCAGGAGGGCAAAGCAAATTGACATCAGAAGAAGAAAACAGGAAACAAGCTAGGAGCCTGTCACAGAGGGCCCCTGAAAGGCTCTGCCCTGCAGAATATCAAAGCAGATGCTGAGACTTATGGCCAACTGTTGGGCAGAGTGCATGGAATCTTACGGAAGATGTGGGAAATAGTAAGATAGGGAGAGGACAGGAGCTCCACAAGGAGAGCAACAGAACCAAAAAAATATGAGCACAGGGGTCTTTCCTGAGACTGATACTCCAGCCAAGTACCATGCAAGGAGAAAACCTAGAACCCCTGCACAGGTGTAGCCAATGGCAGTTCAGTATCCAAGTGGGTTCCATAATAATGGGAACAGGGACTGTCTCTGACATGAACTGACTGGCCTGCTCTTTGATCTCCTCACCCTGATGGGAGAGCAGCCTTACCAGGCCACAGAGGAAGACAATGCAACCACTCCTGATGAGAGCTGATAGACTAGGAGCAAAAGGAAGACCTCCCCTATCAGTGAACTTGGGGAGGAGCATATGTGGAGAAGGGGGAAGGAAGGTGGGATTGGGTGGGAAGGAAGGAGGAGTTAATGGGGGAATACAAAGTAAATAAAGTGTAATTAATAAAAATTTTAAAAAATTAATTTATTAAAAGAACCAAACTTTTTAAAAATGCAAAACAAATGTTTTGTTGGACTTTTTAAACCCTTCAATTACCAAGTGAAATACTGTCACACTTTACTAGTGATGGTGAGCCAGAGGCAGATTGCTTAGACCTTGAATCAGGTGCTTATCAAGACAGATGCTGGGAGCCCCCAGGAACTTGTGCACCTACCTCACCCACTCTGAGATGTAATTTAAGCATATCCCAGATAATGGTGGACTGCTGAGATGCCAATTTTTTTTAAACACTGTAATTAAGAATGGTGCACACTTATAATCCCAGCACAGGGGGGTTGGGAGGGCTCAGTAGCAGGCAGATCTCTGAGTTCTAGGCTAACCTGGTCCACAAAGCAAGTCCAGGACAACCAAGGTCACACAGAAACCCTGTCTCAAAACAAAAACAAGCAAACAAAACTCAAAAATTGAGTCTAGAGAGATGGCTCAGAGGTTAAGAGCACTGGCTGTCCTTCCAGAAGTCCTGAGTTCAATTCCCAGCTACCACATGGTGGCTCACAACCATCTATAATGAGATCTGGTGCCCTCTTCTGGCATGCAAGCAGAACAGTGTACATTATAAATAATTTTTTTAAAAACTCAAAAAAAATGATGTTATAAGATAGCTCATACTTTTTCTTAGGTAAACAATAAGCGTTTATGTCAATTGCATAATGCATGTTGTCTTTTTTACATATACATTTAAAGGTGTGGGTGAAAACTTGACTGACCCATCTGTGATAAAAGCTGAAGAAAAAAGGTAATAAGATTTAACTGTTTTATTGAGGCATAATTTACTGTTTGAAACACCACATTTCCACTTGAATAAACTCCCTTCTTTATTTACCAATTCTTCAGATCCTGTGACATGGTTTTTGGCCCTGCCAATCTAGGAGAAGATGCAATAAAAAACTTCCGAGCAAAACACCACTGTAATTCTTGCTGTCGAAAGCTTAAACTTCCAGGTAAAATTTTTTACTCCTTTTCTGTTGGTATGTGGACCGAGTTTTGCTTTGAATTCAAGATTCTGCTACCTTAACTGCTGGGGTACTGGGATTATACATTTGCCACTGTTCCTGGCTTACGTGTTTTTAATCTGTATGCTGTTTATATTATTATTTGAGTTGTTTAATAATAAGGCCAGGCATACAAAGGTTTGGTTAATTGATCTGGAATTCCTGTGGTCACTCCTTCATAAATACACATGAACTCTTCTTTATTACTTACAAAAACAAAGATCATCCATTTAATGTATTTATTATGTCTGAAGAATGCCAGAATTCATTCTAGGTTTTGTGTAAATAGTGAATATTTTCTTGACATTATATAGAGTATCTGTATAGATAATAAAGATAATCTCATTACTTTTCTATACTGTGTGTCTTTACCTTTGATGCTTTACACTGGCTAGGCTTTCCAGTGCACTGCTTAGGTTAGGTATAGCAAGAACAGCTATCTCTTATCTTGTTCCTGTAATATTTAGTTTTCCAATGTTAAGGTAAAGCCAGGCACTCTGGCACAAGTCTTTTATCCCAGCACTCAGGGAGACAGAGGCAGGCAGATCTCTGTAAGTTGGAGAGCAGCCTGGTCTACACAGCGAGTCCAGGACAGCCAAGGCTACATAGAGAGAAACCATGTCTGGAAAAAAGAAATCAAAAAGAACGTTAAGTGGGACTGAGAGGTTGTCAGCAGTGAAGAGCACTTTGGGTCTTGCAGGGGACCTAGGTTCAGTTCTCAACACCTACATATGAGCTTACAGATATCCATAACTCCAGTTCCAGAGGATTTGGCTCTCTTTTCTGGTCTCTGAGGGCACCAGGCACGCATGATACACATACATACATGCAAGTAAAACACTTGTACACATACAAAAAAAACAGGGCTTAGAGGAAGGGAGAAAATAATTTTTATTTTACTTAAAAATTTAAACTGTCAGTTTAAATATTTTTTAAGTGTTAACTGTATTTTTACACTTTGATTAAATGGAGAAAAGTTTTGTTTGTTGCTTTAAAATGTCATTTTGGTAGGCATAGTTATATATGACCTTACTCCCAGGATTCAGGAAATGGTCTGGTCGATCTCTGAGTTTAAGACTAGCCTGGGCTACATAGGGAATTCCAGGGTAGCTAAGGCTACATACCCTCCCTCTCAAAGTGGGCGGGGCCTCATTAGTTCTCTGAGAGTTCCGCACAGTGGCTTTTGACCACATTAACCACTGCCTGCACCGCTCCCTCCCTTTCTGTGTGTTGGCTTCCTTTTTTCTTTAACCCATCAAGTCCATTTGTGCTACCCATGTATTTCTGGGTGTGTTGAGTTCCACTGGAACATGGTCAATTTACCAGGGACTACATTCTACGTTGGACTTGGTATGTAGACCAGGGTAGCCCTGAACTCAGAGATTCACCTGTCTCAGGCTCCCGCCCAGGCATGCCTGACTTTTATGCGGTTCTGAAAATAGTGCTCGGGTCCTTGTGCTTACGTGGCTGAGCTATCTCTACAGCCCAAGGACATTTTTTTCCACTTTTTTATTGATTTAAACTTAATCTCTTTATAACCCCCTCCTTCCTCTCCTCCCGGTCCTGCCCTCACACCCACTTCCCCCCATTGCCTCTTCTTCTTTTTCTCAGAGAAGGGGAGGCCACCAAGGGGTACCAGCCCACCCAGGCATCTCGAGTCACAGCTGGACTAAGTGCATCCTCTCCCCTTGAGTCCTGACAAGGCAGCCCAGACAAGGGGAAGGAATCCAGTGGCAGGCAACAGAGTCAGGCACAGCCCCTACTCCCCTTGTTAGGGGACCCACATGTTGACCGTGCTGCACATCTGCAACATACGTGTAGGGATGTCTATGTCCAGTCTGTGCATGTACTTTGGTTGCTGGTTCAGTCCTTGTGAGCCACCATGGCCTCAGGTTAGTTTACCCTGTAGGTCTTGTAGTGTCCTTGACCCCTCCAGCTTCTTCTATCCTCACTTCCACTCTTCCACAAAAGCTCAGCCTGTTGTTTGGCTGTGGGTCTCTCTGTCTGTTTCTGTCAGCTGCTCCATAAAGCCTCTCAGAAGACAGTTACGCTAGCCTCCTGTCTGCAAGCATAGCAGAGTGTCATTAATAGTGTCAGGAGTTGGCTCTCACCTGTGGGGTGGGTCTCAGGTTGGGCAGGTCATTGGCTTGCCATTCCCTCAATCTCTACTCCATCTTTATCCCTATACTTCTTGTAGGTGAGACAAATTTTGGGTCTAAGGTTTTATGGGTAGATTGGTGTTCCCCTTCCTCCACTGGAAGTCCCACCTGAATACAGGAGGTGCCGACTTTAGGCTCCTTAACCCCTAATGCTAGAAGTCTCAGCTAGGCTCACTGCTGTGGACTCCCAGAACCTACCCTGTCCCAGAGATGTCCCCCTCCACCCAATTTCCGTTTTCTCTCCTGGTCCTGCCCCACACCCTACAACCTCCTCCACCCGTGCTCTCTACACACCTGATCCCCACCCCTGTTACCCTCCCTACCTTCTCTTCACCCAGTGCCCTTCCTTCCCTCTGCTTCAGATGTCTATTTTATTTCCTCTTCTGAGTAAGATTCATGCATTCTCCCTTGAGCCTTCCTTGGCTTCTTTGGTCTGTGGATTGTAGCCTGTTTATCCTATACTTCATGACTAATACCCACTTCTAAGTGAGTATATGCCATGTGTGTCTTTCTGGGTCTGCGTTACCTCACTTAGGATGATCTTTTCTAGTTACCTCCATTTGCCTGAAAATTGCATGATTTCCTTGTTTTTAATAATTGAGTAGTATTCCACTGTGTAAATTACCTTTTCTTCATCCATTCTTCAGTAGAGGGACATCTAGGTTGTTTGCAGTTTTTGGCTATTACAAATAAAGATGCTATAAATAGTTGAGCATAAGTGTCCTTATGATATGGAACATCTCTTGGTTATATGCTCAGGAGTGGTATAGCTGGGTCTTGAAGTACATCTATTCCCAAACCTCCAAATTGCTTTCCACAGTTGTTGTACAATTTTGAACTCCCAGCAGCCATTCTCACCAGCATGTGCTGTCACTTGAGTTTTTGATCTTAGCCATTCTGATGGGTTAAGATGGAATCTCAGAGTAGTTTTCACTTGCATTTCAGGGAAACATTGTTAAAGAAAACTGACTTAGCCAGGTGCAGTGTTGCACACCTGTAATCCCAACACTTGGGGAGACAGAGGCAGGAAGATCTCTGTGAGTTGGAGGCCAGCCTGGTCTACAAAGCGAGTCCAGGACAGTCAAAGCTGCACAGAGAAACTGTCTTGAAAAACCAAAAAAGAAGGAAAAGCAAGAAAACTGGCTTTCCTTTTCCAGATAGTTCCTTGACTATGGGTAGAACTTGATGTCTACCTCGCCTCTCCATGCTAACATTAGGTCTGATAGGGCTAAGTTTAGGGTTAGTTTTAGGGCTAGAGTTCGATTTAGGGTTATGGTTAGGTCTAGGGTTAGGGTTATGGCTAGTTATAGGATTAAGGATAGTTAGTGCCAGGCCTAGGGTTATAGTTTGGGTTAGTTAGGGTAAGTGTTAGGATTATACTTAAGTTGAGAGCTATAGTTAGGGCTAGGGTTAGGGCTAGCATTAGGTTTAGCGCTAAGAGTTAGGGTCAGAGTTAGGTATGATAGTGCTAGGGTTAGGGTAAGGGCTAGAGACTGTGATCGCTTATATGCTGCTGCCATTTTGTATCTGGAAGACACCATTTCCTTATGTTCATCCTCTTCTGGCTCTTACAGTCTATCCCTTCTTCTATGATGTATTGTGTGTTCTTTTGGTGTTTAGTTTTTGGTTTGGTTTGGTTTGAAATTTTTTCTTTTTTTGTGATTTTTTTTCTTTTTTTTTTTTTTGATTCATTTATGTATTATTCACACAGTAGTCTGCCTGCATGTATGCCTACATACCAGAAGAGGGCACCAGATCTCATTATAAGGTGGCTATGAGCCACCGTGTGGTTGCTGGGAATTGAATTCAGGACCTTTGGATGAACAGCCAGTGTGCCCTTAACCTCTGAGCCATCTCTCCAGCCATTTTTTCATTAATCACTTTAAAGCCTGATTGCAGCCCCCTCCTTTCTCTCTTCCCTGTCCCACCATCATACATCTCTCCTCCTACTCCCCCTCCCCTTCTCTGAGCAAGGGCCATTCCCCCCGGATACCAGCTCGCTCTGGCACCTCAGGTGACAGCAGGAATAAACACATCTTCTTCCACTGAGGCCAGGCATGGCAGCCCACCTAGAGGAAAGGGATCCTAAGGCAGGCAACAGTCAGAGACAGCCCCCATTCCAATTGTTAGGGGACCCCCATGATGACCATGCTGTACACCTGCTACATAAATATGTGTAGGGGGTCTAAGTCCAGCCCATGTATGCTCTTTGTTTGGTGGTTCAGTCTCAGTCCTTCTACTATTCCTGAGCTCAGCCTATTATTTGGCTGTGGGTCTCAGCATCTGTTTCCATCAGCTGCTGGATGAAGCCTCTCAGAAGACAGTTACACTAGGCTCCGGTCTGCAAGCATAGCAGAGTATCATTAATAGTGTCATGGGTTGGCTCTCTCCCATGGGGTGGGTCTCAGGTTGGGCCAGTCATTGGTTGCCATTTCCTTCAATCTCTGCTCCATCTTTATCACTACATTTCTTGCAGGCAGGACAAATTTGGGGTCAAATTTGTGGGTAGGTTGGTGTCCCCCTCCTTCCACTGGAAGTCCCACCTGACTACAGGAAGTGGTGATTTCAGGCTCCTTATATCCCCCATGGTGTGTGTGTGTGTATTCAAGATACCCTCTGTCAGATGTATAACTGTTGAAGATCATTCTCATTCCATAGATGCTTCCTCACCCAAAACGATGGTGGTTTTTTGCTCTACAGAAACTTTTAGTTTCATGAGGTCCTATTTGCTAATTGTTGGTCTTAATGTCTACACTGCTAGGATCCTGTTAAGATAGCCCTTTCCTATGCCAATGAATTCAAGCCTATTCCCAACTGTTTCCTATATCTCATTCAGGACATCAGGTCTTATGTTGAGTTCCTTGATCCATTTGGAATTGAGTTTTGTGCTGGATGAGAAATAAGGATCAAGTTTCATTCTTCTACGTGTAGCTACCAGTTTGAAAAGCACCAGGTGTTGAATATGCTCTTCTCTCTCTGTTGTTAGCCTCCTGCAGGTGGCTATAGGAGTGTGTACTTATATGTGGGCCCTTATTTCTAGTCCACTGGTACTGGGTATAGCTTTCTGCTAGTCCCGTGATGTTTGTATTACTATAGCTCTGTAGTATCACTTGAAATCTGGATGGTGAATTTTCTTACGATGATGGGGGGAAAAAACAGGAAGAAGAGTTTTGGCTGTTGTACTTCCATAAGATTTCGTTTTCAATTTATGTCAAGAATTGTGTTAGAATTTTGATGGCTATTACATTGAATCTATAGATTACTTTTGATAGGATATCTATTTTCACATGTGAGCATGGGAAGTTTTCCATCTTCAGGTATAAGACTTTGACCCCCTACGCATCACCAAAGCAGGGACTTGTATACTGGGCTCAATACTGTATTGTTACATTTCCATGATGACAAAATTGTACACACCTTATTCACTGTTTGTTGCTATATTGTCATATTTCTATGATTTACCGGTTTGTGGTCCTCGTGTAATAATTGTATAGAAATGTCTGACTATTAAGTGTATAATTTAAGGAAATAGATCTGCCTCGTGTTGAGGAAAATCGGTGTAGAAAATGTTTTTAATTCATTTGTAAATTACTTTTTTTTTCTTTTTCTTTCTCTGCTGGGGTTGTGAGTATAGATCTGAAGAGGAATGACTACACGCCTGATAAAGTTATATTTCCTCAGGATGAGTCATCAGATTTGAATCTTCAAGCTGGAAATTCCACCAAAGAATCAGAAGCAACAAATTCTGTTCGTCTGATGTTATAGTACTGAATCATTGATTTTTACCTACACTTCACAAAAGTCTGATTGTCGTTTTTCCTTCGGCTGGGAATTGGTGATATAGGTGTGTGCAAAATGAGCTTGCTGGTCTCACACATACCTTAGAGGTTAACGTTCTCATTGGAGAGCGCCTCAAGGATACAGATGACTGCTGGGAAGCTAACATTGATAGGAAGTTAGTGCTTTCAACTTGTGGAGGGCTTTTATAACAGAGATCTGAGACTTTGCCCTCAAGGGTGATGATTCCCTGTCACTTGGTGCAGTACCATTAACCAAAGTCAAGTGTCTTCGAATTTTATTGGCTGCTCAGTTACAGCCATTTAGCTAAAGAAATTAAATCTTTGGTTAAATGGCAGAAGTCTTCCTCAGTTTAGAGTGTTCTCAACTACATGTTTGTGGCCACAGGAAAAATGACTCCCTTTAATTCTAGCATCACAGGTATGTTTAAAAGCCTGCGCTGAAAACCATTTGTCTTCCCTCAATTCCTCCCTCCCTCCCTTTTCCCTGTAGGGATCAAATCCAGGGCCTTGTGAAGACCATTTTCTAAGAGGAATTTTATTTAACAATCAACCTTAGATCTATGCTTATGGATACAGCCAGTTTCTTGTTAAACAAAGCCTGAATTGTGCAGAAGGGTTTTTTAAACATTATTTTATCAATGTTAAGTAAACGAAAGCCATGATAATAAGAATTAACTCACTGTTGAATGGGTGTTTTCTGTGAGGAAGGTTACAGTTGTAACAACCTACAGTTGTATACATCTCCAAAGATTTACTGTATCAAATCAGAGTGTCATGTGAGCTCTCACATTTAAAATTGTATAGGAATGTCTCAATGTGAATTCTGTTCTGGTACTTATTTAAGAAATCAGTTGTTGGATTGTCCTTATACAACATAGGGAAATCACAATCCAACTTTATGCCAATAAAATGTAACTTAATTGCCCAGATATTTTTTTGCATATTCAGCAACAAGAAAAGCTTATCATTTGACTTAAGTTTTATGCTTTCTCTTTCTTTTCATTTCCTAGGTACTAATTTTAATTTTTATTTGGAAGGGAGCAGTGTAAAGCTTATTTGTATTCAATAGTGTATCTCATAGATACAGACAAGGCAAGCAGAGATAAGCTGTTAAATAGTGTTTAATGTTGATGTGGACAGAAAAAGTGTATTACTTAAAGATACTATACCATATACGTTTTGTATATCATTAAATCTTTAAAAGAAATTAAATTTATTCTTGTTTACAGATGTTTAATGAGTTTACTCATTCTGAAATGTATAATTTTTCAGTGTCAGTATGTGTGGGTGTGTGTTCATGTAGCATGCCATGGGTTATGTGTGGACATCAGAGAACAAGTTGTAGGAGAGTCCATTTTTTTCCTTTCCATCATGTGGGTTCCAGGGATCAAAATCATTGGGGTTAGCAGCAAGAATTACCTGCTAAACCACCTTGACGACTGCCTCCACCTTGTTTAGTCAAGGTCTCTTGACTTTAAACATTGTGTACACAGGCTAGCTGGCCCTATGTGTCTGTCCAGGGATTTTTCTGTCTTTTCCTTCCACCTCCCCATAGGAAGCTCTGGGATTACAAACATGCACTACTGCAGCTGGCTTTCATAAGGGTTCTGGGGATCTAAACATGGACCTACTAGGGTCACTTCTTTCCTTCCACCATGTGGGTCCCAGGGATTAAAATCAGGTCATTGGGCTTAGTGGCAAGCACTACCCATTATGCCATGCCTTTTGTTGTTTTTAATCTCCAAGTAATCAGAAAAATAATTGGTTCATTTTAAATTTTACATTATTTTTACAAAATAATATTAAAACATAGTTCTTGGGGCTGGAAAGATAACTCCACAGTTAAGAGCACTGGTTGCTCTTTCAGAAGACCTAGGTTTAATTCCCAGTACCCACATGATAGCTCACAACTGTCTGTAACTCCAGTTCTAGGGGCTCCAACACCTTACATAGGAACGCATACAGGCAAAATACCAATCAGAGTATACATAACAAAGTAAACGAAAATTAAAAAGACTTAATTCTTAATATATATTGCCACATAGTTTAAAATATTTTATGTACTCAATCCTTGTAACAGTCAGTAAAACAGATATTAGTCTATTTTGTAGGTAAAAGAAATCAAGGTTGGGCTGGAGAGTTGGTTCAGAGACTAAGAACACTGCCTACTCTTCCAAAGGTCCTGAGTTCAATTCCCAGCAACCACATGGTGGCTCACAACCATCTATAATGAGGTCTGGTGCCCTCTTCTGGCATTCAGGTGTACTTGCAGACAGAACTTTGTATATATAATAAATAAAATAAACCTTTAAAAAAAATCAAGGTTGCTATAGATAATTTTAGTATGTAGCTATATTAGGATTCAAACCCAGGCATGCTAGTTCTCCTTTAAGAAGTGCCCTGTAGTGAGTGTCAAGCACAATGACTATTGAGGGTTACTTTTGACTGTCAACTTTGACAAAATTTAGAATCACCTGGAAAGAGAGTTTCAGTTGAAGAATGAGCTAGATCAGGTTGACCTCTGGGCATTCTGTATGCCATTCCCTGGTTTGGGCTCTGGACTGGAGGAGCAGGAGGGCTGCCTGGAGCTGCCCGAGCACAGGCAGCCCAGCTCCACGCTGCGTTCCATTTGCTTCTCTGTTGATAATGCTGGCTGGCTGGAGCTCCTCCTGCCTCTGCAATTTCCCTGAAATGCTGAGTGGGGACCTGTGATTGTATAACAGATAAACCCCTCCTGTCCTAACATGCATTGTCAGGAAATTTATCACAGTAACACAAATGAAACTATAAGAGGTACCATTTTCCGGATATTTTATTCAAGCAGACTTACTCCCTTTAACCTTTTTTGTTGTTGTTAATTGTGGAGAATGAGCTTACCTGTAAATGACATTTCTTATCCCAAACAAGTGTTGCCTTTGATTGTTAAATGCCCTCTTCTGATCATCAGAGGCATCGGGCACATAAAGATTGCACATACATTCAGGCAAAACAGTCCATAGATTCATAAAATCTTTAATTAAAAAAAGTTTGTCCACGGCACCACACAATGATGTGGAACATGCTTGGGTAGACAGTTAAGGCAAGAATTCCTTTTTTAAGGAATTTTTTAAGCTTTTTTAAGCTTTTTATTGCTTACGAGAATGATGGAAAACCTACTTGCAGTGTGGAGAGTTGTTTTTGGGGTTTTTTTTTTCCTCCCTATTACCCCTTTCACATCTTGTGTTGGAAGGCCACACGTTATCTGTGAGCTTTTCCGTAGGAGAATTCAAAGGTCAGGATTGTTCTGATTGTCCCTGGATGCATTGGCTTGTAGGCTCTTGTTACGGTGTGAGGGCAGAGGTACTCTGTCAGTGTGCAGCACTTACCAGGACAGCATGGCCTTCGTGTCCTTTCCCACCATCACCAACAGCTCTCTTCCTAAGGACTTGTATGTCATATGTTGCATGCACGGTATATATGTAAGGCGCAGATACACAAGAGCATATATGTCAACTGGGCAAGGTGGCACACACCTTTACTCCCAGCACTAGGGAGGCAAGAGGCAGGTGAAACTGGAGAGTGCACTGCATTTGAACTCACAATCCAAGGTGCAGACTTTTCCACAAATACATGTATCATGGGATAGCTGCTTCTGTTAGTGAAAGTGTATATGATGTGCATCAAAGTGTTTACATTGACCACTGTCACCCCTCCCCCGTTTTTAAGTGTATGTGTGGCTGTGTTCTGGTTGCCGGTGGAAGCCAGAAGAGTGCCAGATTCCCCTAGAAGTTACAGGCAGTTGGGAGATGCCCAACTCAAGTGCTGGGAACTGAACTCCAGTCCTTTCTGGGAAGCCAGTGCTCTTAACTGCTGAGCCATTTCTCTAGCCCTCCGTGTTCAACTTCACACAGTTCATTTTTATTTTTCTTTGTGAATGGGTTTTTGCCAGCACACCTGTGTGCCACTTGGTGTGTCTTTTGCCTTGGATACTCTGGAACTGGAGTTGTTACATCTGTAAGCAGCCATGTTGGTGCTGGGAATGGAACCTGGGTCTGTAACGATAGGAAATTTTAACTTGGCCCTAAACGTCCTTTGTTCCTGGACTGAGAAGTGCAAACAGTCCCTAAAGGTGCCCTAGTCACCACACCTGGGCAGAGCTAATCACTGACTGCCCCGTTAGAAAAATCTCTTACCCCTAGACCCCCTCCTGTTTTGCAGGTTTTGCCTTTATAAACTCTGTGATTCTGCAGCTCAGGGTTCTGTACCACCCCCTTGCGTGGGAGCTGTGTGCAGAGCCCCGACTACTAGTAAACACCTCTTGCTGTTTGCATCAAGTTGTGAGTTATTGGGGTCTGGCGTCTATCCTGAGGAACAGAGGGTCTCCCTACCTCGGGAGTCCAACATTTGGGGGCTCATCCGGGATGAGCACAGACCCCTGACTCACAAATTCGACCTTGGAGGTGAGAAAAGATGCCAAATGTTTGTCCCTGTGATGTCTGTGTTGTCTGTTTCAATGTGCTTTTGGTTCGCGCACTTTTGGTTTGCAACTGCTTGGGTGACTTGCTAAAGTCTCCAGCGGTGGTCAGCAGAGGGCCACAGGTCGTAACCCTGGGGGACGCTCCAGGTGGTCAGGGGGGCCAAGGACACTCGGATGCCTCCTATCTGTGGACTTGGATGGAGTCCAGTTCTGTAAAAAAGTCTAGTTCTGACTTTGGAGCTCTGCGCTGCCATCTGCCAGGGACTGCTGCTGTGCTTGCAAGTGGCTGGGGATCAGCTGGCCTGGATCTTCCCCTCTGCCACTTTGCTTCCCGAGTGGGAGAGACTTGGAGCAGAACCAGCTAGAGCTCACTCCCCTTCCTCCTCTTCCATCCAGGGAGCGTAAGTTAATTGCTGCTCCGAAGACCATACAGTGATAAAGAAAAGGTAAATGGTTAAGATTGCAGCTAAGTCCAACAAAAAGAGTTTATTCCCTTTGTTTAAATATATGACCATTATATGATTAATTTCAACTGATCTTAAATGGTTAATATGATCAAAAATAATTGGGTATGTTTAAGGTTAAATTCAAATTTATTTAATATATATATATATATATATGCCTATGTGTTTATAAGGTCTATAAATGCTTATGTTTAAAGTAACAACAAGATAGGTTTCCACGTGGTATGTAATATGCCTCACCACCATCTTGAGATTGCCACGTGGGTAATAGGACCACCATCTTGAGATTGCCACGTGGAATGTCATGTGACCGTCATCTTGGGATAGCCACATGGAGTGGTTCAAAAAATTACAGATGAGTCTCAGTTTAAATTGGTATTGGTTTTACAGATTGGATTGTTTACACTGGTAAATTCTGGTTTTAAAATTTAGTTTTGACTTAAAATTTCACTTCTAGTTTTGGTTATATGGTTTGAGCTAATTTAAAAAAGTATAGTTTTTACAGTGTATCTTGTAAAGAGCTGTTTGATTGTTAAGCTGCTTTGTTTATCAAAAAACATGTTTCTACCCTGGTCTGCACCTTGAGACAGAAAAGAAAAAAGTTTCACCAAGTTCCTTAAAACTTGTTCCAAGTTACTTAGAGTTTGTTCATGTGACCTTAGACCATATTTGCTACAGAAAAGATTTTGATGGGAGTTTTTTTGTTGTCTAAAAAGCAAGAGAGAGAACAAGAGATATTTTCTAAAGTAAGAATGTCTGGTTAAGCCAGAAAAACAAAGCTAAAAACCTGAAGGTATATAGAATGTTGCAGAAGGTTAGTGTGTGTATGTATAAGGAGCCAGAGAGTTCTGCTGTATCATGAGAGCTAACAGTGCCATCAGTAACTACATAGTATCCAGGAGCCATGCTGGTTCAGAGATAAAAAAATAAAGCCATAAGTTTTGCCAACATCTTGGTTAGGTCTATGAGTTATGTTCAGTCCTCTGATTAGTGCTAAGTGCAAAGCTTTTTAATGTTCAAATTTCAATACAAGTGGTAAGATCAGCAAGATTTGCTAGCCTCTCTATAAACTGTATCTGATTAAAAGGTTTGCTTTGATTTTAGTTCAGAAAGAGCAGATTTAAAGTTATGCTAACAACTACAGTTCGTTAAAATGTTAAGATTTACCTAGTCTCTTTGTGTAGGTTTTTTTTTTTTAGGTTAAGCCTAAAATGGGTAACTTTAAAGCTTGCCTATATAGATCTACTTAAAATATAGTTCTAAAACATACATCTAAGGAATATGCCAGAATTAAAGATTTTAACATTCTGTTTTATAGGACACAGTTTAGAGCAAATGACAAAGTTAGACATGCTGGCCCTCAGGCTTGTCAGAGATCTGATGAATATGGCATTTTAACATGTGTAAGCTTATTGCCACAGAGAATTCCAAAATCCTGGCAGCAGCTCCCCAAAGTCTCTGAGAAGATTTGGGTACAATGACAGATGACTGCAGCTCTGGATTGTGGTATGCTAACCACTGGGAGATACTGCCTCAACTGGCCCACTGCTAGGGCCCAGCCTAACCTGTGGACAAAACCGTGGACACCTGGAGAGCCATGTTTCACATTGTGAGAGGCAAGGTGGGATCGATCTCTCATGTCCCTCTTACCACAGAAGCAGTCTCTCATCTGTGCCTGGCTGGACCACCTCTGCTCATGATGCCATGAGACCACAGGAGCCAGGGACACTGCCGAGGTGATGGACTAACTAGTCATCTCTGTCATTTTGATTGGTACATAGATTGGTATATTTATTTAGCGTATAATTTATCCTTCTCAGGTCTCTGGTCACCTTGACGGCTATGCTAAGCTAATGGTAGCTTTTCAGCTAGAGAGCAGACAATTAGAGCCACTGTCAGCTCATTGGGCAGTTCATTAGCTGGTTAGAACTACTAGGTACTAGATCTCTTATTTAGATGTTAACAAAAATTCATAAGTTTCAGACAATCAAAGGTCATGAGACCTAAATCTGGCATAGCTCAAATGGATCCCAGAGTAGTAGTTCCTGGTTTTGAGATTCCTCACTTCCCATTTAATAGATAAATCTTAACTTTTGTCTCTAGTCTAAATTTGTTTCAGATTTTTACCTGGTTGACTTTATCCCCGGATCAGCTATGGACTGTGAGCTAAAATTTGGACTTGCTAAAAGCTGACAAGATCGCCCCCCATGTCTTCAATTGGATCAACTAACCAGATGCTTGAGACTGCCCCATTGTCCAGCCTTTGACCAGCATTTCAGCCTCCCTAGCTCCTGATGCTACGATCCAATTATCAGCACTGAAAAAGCTCCAGAAGATGGACCTTTGGCCCAAATCTCACCTTACAGGCTGAAATGCTAAGTCAAGGGCGGGGGTGGGAGGGGTCTAAGAAAAAGCTTCACCCCGTAGCTGCTTTATGATTGAAGCAGTTACTAGAAGAAGGGGGGAATGTAAGGGTAGGAAATTTTAACTTGGCCCAAAACACCCTTCTTTGTTCCTGGACTGAGAAGTGCAAACAGTCCCTAACCGTCCCCTAGTCACACACACCTGGGCACAGCCAATCACTGACTGCCCCGTTAGAAAAATCCCTTACCCTAGACCCCCTCCTGTTTTGTGGTTTTTGCCTTTATAAACTCTGTGATTCTGCAGCTCAGGGTTCTGTACCACCCCCTTGCGTGGGAGCTGTGTGCAGAGCCCCGGCATGCCGGCTACTAGTAAACACCTCTTGCTGTTTGCATCAAGTTCTGTTTTGTGAGTTATTGGGGTATGGCGTCTATCCTGAGGAACAGAGGGTCTCCCCACCTCGGGAGTCCAAGAGGTCCTCTAGAAGAGCAGCAGCCAATGCTCTTAAGTGCTGAGCCACCTCTCCAGCCCTGATTTAAATATTTACAAGTGTGGGTATGTGTTTGTGATGGTTATGTGGAGGCTTGCAAGTCAGCCTCAGACACTGTTCCCCCAGGTGCAATCCTTGTTTTCTGTCCTTGAGGTCACAAGTAGGCTAGACTGGCCCCAGGGATCCATCTGCCTTCTCAACACAAAGATTACGCACCTTTGGGTTCTAGGAATAGTACTCAGACCCTTGGTATTGTCTGACAAGTATTTCCTAAAGTCTAAATAATGGGAATATGCAAGAATTGGAAATCATAGAGCTTATATCCAAACTGTCAAAGAGCGTAAGTTCTAATGAAATGTAAATGTATTTTAAACTTGTAATATCAGCAATCAGGAGGCAGAGCAGAAGGATCATGAGTTCAAGGCCAGCCTGGCCTGCACACTGAGACCTTGTCTTGAGGAGGAGGGAGGGAAGAGCTGGGGAGATGTCTTAGCAATTAAGAGTGCTTACTGAACAAGCTGGGTGGGATTGCACACTCACTGTAGGCACAGTGCTGAGGGTTACAGAGTCAGGGAAATGGGTTGCTAACATTGAGAAGAGAGCTAAGATGGCTTGCAGCTGTGTTGGGAGCTGGTCACCTAACAGCCGCTTTGGCAGCTGCTTTGATATTTAAACCTCAGTGCGAAAGACAGGCTTCTACCAGGCCTTCCCCTGGAGTCAGGGAAGAATTTGCAAGTCCATCGCCTTTTGTTTTGTGACAGCAGGTGGACTAGAAACAATTAACAAGAGCATGCTTATCAGCAGGAGATAATTTATTATGGAAGTCAGATTTTGAAGACCATTGTCGAGCTACAGCTGAACTTAATAGAGCTCAGGTAGTTCCTATAACTTATGATATGCTTGCAGGAGAAGGGGTTTACAGAGAAATAGGACAGCAATTAGATTTTGATGTGGCCATTTATGCTCAGGTAAATGCTGCTGCCTGGAATAAACTTCCACAAGCAGGTAGACAGGTGGAGGATTTGTCTAAAAGCTCTCAGAGACCTGATGAGTTATTTCAAGATTTTGTAGCAAGATTAATACAAGCAACAAACAGACTTATAAGTGATAAAAAGTCTGGTTTATTATTGGTAAAACAATTGGCTTATGAGAATGCTAACAGTGCTTGCCGAGCAGCTTTGAGACCCTTTAAAAAGAAAGGAGATATTTCTGACTATGTCAGATTATGCTCTGACATAGGACAAAAATTATACTAGATTTAAAAGATTGTTTTTATACTATTCCTCTTGCTCCTCAAGATTGTAAAAGATTTGCTTTTAGCGTGCCATCAGTAAATTTTAAAGAGCCTATAAAGAAGTATCATTGGCTTGTATTACCCTCAAGGTATGACAAACAGTCCGACTTTATGTAAAAAAATTTGTGGCTCAAGCTGTTTTTAAAACTAGAGAAGCATATTCTTCTGTGTATATTATTCATTATATGGGTGACATTTTACTGGCTCATAAAAATGAAGGGATTCTATTAAGTGCTTTTGCACACTTAAAACAAGCCTTAAAAGATCTATGTTTAATAATTGCACCAGAAAAGGTGCAAACAGAGCCACCTTATTTGTATTTGGGGCATAGATTATATCCTCAGACCATTATGCCTCAAAAAATTCAATTAAAAAAAAGACAACCTAAAAACTTTAAATGATTTTCAAAAGTTGTTAGGTGATATTAATTGGCTAAGACCCCATTTAAAATTAACTACAGGAGAGGTAAAACCACTTTTTGACATTTTAAAAGGAGAAACTGATCCTTTGTCAAAAAGAAAATTTACCAAAGAAGCTTGTGATGCTTTACAAAAGATAAAATTAGCTATTGAAAAACAGCATGTTCAATACATTGATTATTCAAAAGATTGGAGTACATATATTTTGGCTACTGTTCATACACCAACCGCTGTACTGTGGCAAGAAGGACCATTGATATGGTTACATTTGCCTGTGTCTCCTGTTTGAGTTCTGACACCATATTATGAAGCAGTGGCTAGTTCAGTTCAAATGGCTCGAACAGAATCTCGCAAGTATTTTGGTAGGGAGCCCTCCATA
>CM053748.1:9412825-9439515 GCA_028658305.1 Pachyuromys duprasi
TTATCCAAAAGATAAATTACTTCAGTTTGCTAATGAACATGCTTTTGTATTTCCTAAAATAATTAAACAGAAGCCATTACCTCAAGTTCCAACAGTATTCACAGATGGATCTTCAAATGGAAAAGCTGTGTACATACTACAGGGACAAACTTTTGTTTTACAAACATTGCTAGCTTCAGCTCAAGTTATAGAATTACAAGCTGTTGCTGCAGTCTTTAAAAATATGGCTTCTACCTCTTTTAACTTGTACACTGATAGCCATTATATAGTTAAAGCCTTACAAGTCCTAGAAACTGTAACATATGTTAATATGGCTAATAAACAAATACAAGATCTATTTAGAGAGATTCAATAAAGTATTTGGAGCCGTATACAGCCTTGTTATGTGGGGCATATTAGAGCCCATTCAGGGTTTCCTGGACCTCTAACTTTAGAAAATGATTTGGCAGATCGAGCCACACGCTTAATTGGATTAACTCAACAAGAATTGGCTCAAAAATCTTATGAGTTACATCATCAAAATAGTAAGAGCTTAAGAAAACAATTTAATATTACCAGAGAAACAGCTAGACAAATTGTAAGATCATGTTCCTCTTGTCCTGAACATTTTAATGTTCCTCATTATGGTGTCAATCCTAGAGGCTTGACCCCCAATCACTTGTGGCAAATGGATGTGACTCATGTCCCAGAATTTGGAAAACTAAAATTTGTTCATGTAACCATTGATGTTTTTTCAGGATTTATCATGGCAACTCCCTTAACAGGAGAAGCCACCAAACATGTTATAAGTCATTGCTTAAAGTGTTTTGCTGCAATTGGTGTTCCTTCCATTATAAAAACTAATAATGGCTTGGGATATATGAGTCAAGCTTTTCAGCGTTTTTGTACACAAATAAATATAAGTCATAAAACAGACATTCCATATAATCCTCAAGGCCAAAAAATTATAAAATGGGCCCATGGATCTCTTAAAAAACAATTGCAAAAAATATAAAGGGGGGAGCTATATCCCCAAATGCCAAAAAATTATATTAATCATGCTCTTTTTATTTAAAAATTTTTAAATGTGGATATACAAGGCCACTCTGTGGCTGACCGATTGTGGCATCTAAACACCAAGGATAATTATGCCCTGGTGAAATGAAAAGATCCAATTACTGGAATATGGCAAGGCCCTGACCCCATATTAATTTGGGGATGAGGATATGTTTGTGTTTTTCCACAGGATGCAGAAGGAGCCAGGTGGATCCCAAAAAGACTGGTGCGATTTGCAGAAGTTGTTCCCCAGAAGGAAAACAAACAAGTGTGAATTCTGCCCTGACTGAAAATAAAAATCTGCAAAGCTGTGAGACTCACTCTTTTGTCTCATTCTGCTCCTGGGAGAAGACATCATGCAGAGAAAGAAACCTCTTATCCAAAGGACTAGACTTGATTGTTCCGTTAATGAGGACAATTCTCAACAAAAATAGGAAGAATGAAAGGAAAGACTGACTTTAAAACTTTGGTTTGACTCTGGTTTTCAGCAAATCAAAACAAACTTGCTCCAAAAACCCTTGGGAGACTCTGTAACTGCCTATATAAATTCTCCTTTTGCTTTGTTATTTGGAAATGTTAATGTTTCCTGCCAGCATTGTAAACTAACACTGTATTTGTAAGCTTTCAAACAGTTCTGACAGCCTTTTGCATTGGTTACTGTAAATGTCTTTCAGACTTGATATTTACACAAGGAGTTTTGTATTAAGTCACTTTTAAGGCATGTTATTTTTGGACTTGGCTTGCGATGGGAGGTGAGCTCCTATCAGTGACAATAGACCAGCCTAAAAGCCTTTTAGAATGTTTAAGCTGGGCTGATCTGCATTTCACACTGACCCTCCCCATTCCTTCCCTAGCAGAGATTGGATAGTCAATGATGGGTAAGATTTCTCCGGGGATTATTCGGTCCATCAAGGCATAAATGATAAAATTCATATGCCAAATTATAGATGTGAATATGCCTTCGGGAGAAACAACCTAAGACAGGCACAATCTTCTGCTCCATAACTCATAAGTTATGGTCTATGAATATCTTTTTTAATAATTAAAAAAGAGGGAATCTGTCAAGAGCTGGTCACTGTACCTAGCAGCCGCTTTAGCAGCTGCTTTGATATTTAAATCTCAGTGCGAAAGACAGGCTTCTACCAGGCCTTCCCCTGGAGTCAGGGAAGAATTTGCAAGTCCATCGCCTTTTGTTTTGTGACAGCAGGTGGGATAGCTTGTTAAAATCACAGCTCCTGCTCCACCTTCTTGTGAAGTTAACCCATTGTGTTGACTGTGTTTTATAAATAAAGCGAGTCTAGCTGGCCAGCCGCTTTTTGCATGCAGAGTGCTTGACGCTAGGAGCAGACTGCCAAAAGCCTCTCGGAACATAACATGTGTTACGTATTTTATTAATTTCAATCCTCACTCCTGACTCAGGAACCCTTCAACTCTGCTGGCAGGCTCTGGCACAGCTGGGTATGAGACAGACTGACCTAGGTAACAGGAAAATGGGCTCTGGGAAGCAAGGTCATGTTTTTAAGTTTGCTGGCCAGCTGCATGAAGCCCAGAACACTTGCACACTTCTCCTAATGTGGCAAAATGTAACAGGCTGATGTTTAGTTGAGGACACCACCATAGACAAGGAGCTAGTGTGGGATAATCAAAAAGGCCTATGGCTACATCTTGGTAACTGATAGTCATTCCCCACTATGCTATACCAGGAGACTAGAGAGAACTGATGATTGCTTCCGGACTTGATTGAGGTCGGATCAACTAATACCTGCAAGGTTGGAAGAGTTGGCAACGGCAGGCCAGGCTAACAGCCAGCCAACCAGCCAAGCTCGACAAAGCAAGTCAGAGAGGAACAGGGGGCTTCAGAAAGTGACCACTCCCCTATCTGAGGGGGCCAGAAGAGCATGCAGAATGTGCAAACATTTAGTTGTCCCAGACTCTGTTGCGCGCAAAGAACCAACCAATTTTGATAGGATTCTCAGTGAGTTTGTTTTCCAGACAAGGTTTCTCGGTGTGGCCCTGGCTGGCCTGGTGCTCGCTCTGCAGACCAAGCTGGCCTTGACCTAAGAGATCTGGCTGTCTCCCTCCTCCCCCATAGGTGTTGGGTGCTGGAATAAAAGGTGTGTGCCACCTCACTCAGCTAGGATTCTGGGACTTTGTCCAGTTTTTACTCTTAACCTATAAAAGCTAAACAACCAACCAGGTCAATGTTAATTCCTCTCATGGGAAACCTCCCACTTGCTCTTCCCTAGTTTCTTACTTTTCTCTGACTTCTCCCAAGAAAAAGTATGTTCACTTTGCAGTTCTAATCATTGTCATCAGGAAAGAGCTCAAGAGACACAGCCTTGAGTTAACTTCCGCTGACTGTTGAGTTCCTGGAACACTAAGTCAATGGATCACAGCTATATGGATGGAGAAAGGGCCCATTAAGCTCAAAAATGCATCACATTGAAAATTATTTTTAAGAATGGATACGCCTCACTCTCTTCAATTTCACAGTATGGTCTCTTCCTAGATAGCATTTCTTCTTGTCCTTGTCTTCTTGAAGGAAATAATTCAGCTATGACAGAGTGCTTACATATAAATGTGTCACCCCAAAAAGATGGGGGGGGTGCTGGTTGGGGAGGGAGGGTCAGCCCACTGGATCATGTGCTGGGAGCTTTTACAAGGGTTTATCAATCTATGTGAAACAGGTTTCATATTAAGAGTGAAACAGTCAACTTACCTCCAAAGTTATGCACGTGATCTCTCCTTTTATCAAACATTTCCCAGTGATAGTCTAGAAAGGCCTACAAGAGGCAGGCTGGAGGCTTTGATTTATTTAAAACTTACTTTATTTGGCTTTCTTATTATCTCTTTCTTCCTTCTCCGCCCTAATCCTTTCCAATACCCCAACACAAGGTAGGAGAGAAAGGCTAGTGGGAAGGGGGGGGTCATAGTTCTCTTTAGCTACTTCCTGCTGGTTAGGGTCTTTGGGTTCCTAAACACTTCTTCCTCCCATCCCTTAGGTAGGAGAGAAAGGTCAACAGAAAGAGGGATATAGACCCCTTTAGACATAGTTCCTTGGAGCGATTCCATTCTTTGTTGTCAGGATGCCAGCAGTCCAGTCAAATGGCGAACCAGCAATTCAGCAATAGCAAAAGCAGCAACAGCAGGGGTCAGCAGAAGTGGCACGGTTCAGCAGCAGCAGGCACAAGGAGTTCTCTGGAGCTTTTCTCTCCAGGAGTGTCATGAAGAGAGAAACGCTACAAAGCATTCTCTCTGTCTGTGGGCTCCTTTTTGTACCTTCTCAAGTCCACACCAAGATTTCTCAGGTGGCAAAAACCACACCCCCTGCACAGGCCATTCCTGTTGACAAGGATCACTCACCCTCCCAGGAGGCTGCCATCAGCTACGGACGAAGCATTCCCCCATCTCACACTTGGGACTATAACAAAAACATATCCACACAATACAGCCAAAACTTCCACTACAGAGGCCTGCATGAGTTTGGGATTATGATGCAGTCCTGCTTTATAGGTCCTTCGTAACTGTGCCAGAGTGGCAACTGAGAAAGTGCTTGGCACTTGAATTCCCGAAATAGCAGGAAGAGCCTAAAGTGCAGCATCAAGGATGTTTGACCACAGGAGCTTTCTCACTGCCAGGAGACTGCTACTAAGACACAGTAGTTTGTTGTTACATCACATTGAACGCCTTACCTCCCAGTCTCACCATGAGACCTTAAGTAGATTAATATGTTTACACAAACCCATTATTTATCGCCCAGAGCTTAAAAGCTAAGTAGTTTGGAATAATATAGTCGCCCTTGCCACTCAGCTTTAGTCATAAATATGTTGAAAGGACGCAGACTACACCTTCATATTGTCAAGATGTTTAAAACACATGGAAGCAGATTTTGAAAGTACTACATACTTTCAGAGGACTAGAAGAAAGAAATCTTAGGAGCAGATTACAACAAACCATCAAAGAGAGAAGGAAAAATTAAAGAGAGCCAGCCCCCTTCTTTTCTTAGTGTGAGCCTTGTGAGGGCAGTCGTGTGGCGGTGCCCTGGCATGCAGCTGAGCCTCATGTGGTAGGCAGTGAGAAGGTAGGTAATCTCATGCTGCAGCATTGCTGAGACAGGAGGATACCCTGGGGCTGACCACAGCTCGGCGCCTCCCACTTAGAGGTTGTACAGGAAGGGGGGGGAGGAATCTGGAAAGGTTTAGAATGGAGATCATTGGTGTGAATTCTGATTCTCAACACGGAGAGAGAGAGAGACGGGCAGTATTACAGATAAGATAGATGCCTATTTTTGTCTTTGTGGGGAGTGGTTTGTGTGTTTGTGTGTGGCTTGTAACTAAAAGACCAAAAAAGGACACCCTCCAACCCATTGAGCACCTGGTGGCTGGGGGAGGGGGCTCCTGGAGTCCAGCTTTCATAAGCTGTCATTCACACTAGGGTGGGACATACTGAGTCATATTTGCTCCAGATCCCCTCATCCATACAAGGGGTGCATGTAAGTGACCCCAGTAAAGAAAGCCCATTGGCTCATCAAGTTGGACTTCAGTGGTATGCTTACTTTGGCCTGTCTTCAATTCTCTATCTGGGACAAATATATTGCTCTGGGCTCTTTGCCTGCTGTCTGCTGGTGCTTGGAGGAGTAGAGACAGGGACAGTTCATTCTCAGAAAAGTGGTCTTTCAGAAGCATTTCAAACAACCAAGTGATGGTATCCCATGACAACACGCTAGAACCTTGGTATGAAGGGAAACTATTGTGATGCAAGGAATGGTCCAAGTTGGAACAGGCCTGAGTCAGGTGAAATCAGTCTGCAGCAACTAAAAGGGGAAGAGCATTCAGACTGTTGCAAAACAAAACAAAAGGCCAGGGAAACAGTCTTGGAGAGATGAAGTTGAAAGGATCAAATTTAGCTCCCAAGTAGAAGTGAAAGGTCCAGCGTGCCCCCACGAACATGACTTCGCCTCGGCCGTTCCCTGCAGATGACTTCAGTGCCTACTATGTCCTGTGAGCCTCTCTGTGCCTTTGTAGATACATAGATAAGCTTAGGAGTGGGGGAAGAGCCTCGCCCAGAGGAGTCGGGGCACGTGTTCCATGTGGGAGGGCTCTGCTGGATTTGACCCATGAAGGACCCCGAAGAGGTAACACACAAGTACTTTCTAAGCAGGCACTCCAGGGCCTCTGTGAATACAGTGATGTCGGTAAAGGCGAAGGCGGCCCTCCATGTACCAGCTGGCCCTTTTCAGATGGGTGTAACTGCAAGCCGTGTGACTGAGAGAGGCCGCTGTATCCTTGGCGTCCTAATTTTAGATTCAGGACATGCAAGATCATAGAGGACAAGGGTGTTGAATGGCCCCAGTGACAGAGGCCAGACAATAAAAGGAAGTTCTGCAGGGAAAAGCAGCCTGGGGCCCGCAGTGTTTCTCATCTCTGCAAGCTGAGCAGATGCTCCAATCTCTTCTTTTACATTAAGGCGATCCTAAGTAAATCATTGTGTTCTTTTCTAAAGTCATTTTATTTTGCCAGGCTCAGTGGCTCATGCCTGTAATCCCAGCTCTCAGGGAGACAATGGATCTCTATGAGTTTGAGGCCAGCCCGGTCTACAAATCGAGTCCAGGATAGCCAATGCTACACAGAGACACACACACACAAAACAAACAAACAAGATTTTATTTTATGTATATGAATGTTTTGCAGGCATGTAAATGTACCAAAGCAGTGCCCTTGGAGGCCAGAAGAGGGCATTTCATCCCCTGCAAATGGAGTTAGAAAGAACAGGGTCTTCTGAAAGAACAGAAAGTGCTCTTAACTGCTGAGCCACCTCTTCAGGCCCCAGTGTATCCATCCTTCCTTCCCTCCTTCCTTCCTCCTTCCTTCCTTCCCTCTCTCCATCCCTCCCTCCCTTCCTTCCTTCCTTCCCTCCTTTTCTTTTTTTTCTCTGTGTAACAGCCTTGGCTGTTCTGGAACTCACTCTGTAGACCAGACTTGCCTCAAACTCAGAGATCCTGAGTGATGGGCTCACAGGCGTATGTCACTGCCACCTGGCTCTACTGTATTCCTTGAAAAGATGTCATTTACTGTGCAGTCTAGGCTAAGTACCTAGTATGCTTCATGACCCTCCAAGCAACCCTATGGAAGGTAGCCGTGTTTGTTGTTTCGGTGGGGGATCAGGTGCTGGATCCAGAGCCTTGCACGTGTTAGGCACACTACCACATCCTTATTGCTTCCATTTTATCAACGAGCAGGTGTAAGAACCCAGATCATAAACATATGTAACTAGTTATTAGCATAGCAATGATTTGAGTCTATGCTTTTTCCTCCCTCCTTTATATGTGTGTATGTGTGCACACAGGTGTATATATACATACACATCTGTGTTCTTAACATATAAATGTATATGTTTCTACTATGTGTATGTATAATGTTCTTAACATGGTACCTATATACTTATATACATTCTCAGTGTATGCTATAATTCCATATAACTTAGTGGACAGCTAAGGTAGGTAAACACTTTCATTTTGTCTGCACTACTGTATACTTTCCCTTGTTATGCTAACACGGGCAAATGACCAACTCTCATAAGCCTGTTATTCTATCTGGAAATGGGATTTTAGAAGGACTGTTTCTACCTGGTACCGCTGTTACAAATATTCAGAGGGGGAATATGTATTCAGTGCTTAATATAGTCAGACTAAGTACAGGATGTCTATGGCTGTCACTGTTGTCTCTAAATAGTGTGACTCCTGCTCGTAACATAACTACCCAGAAAACAGGAAAGGCTTTGGTTTCTAGCAGGAAAGTTTGCATTTTTAGCGAAGCAACCCTATCCCTTTGCTGTTGTTTTTTTACGAAGAATTTTTTTTTTTATTTATGTCTGAAACATTTATTTATGTCAGAGTTCTGGGCCAAATAATTCAGTTTCAGGCACTAAGTTAGAGTCCTCTGTCCTTGGTAGAGAGTAAGTTTGACAGAAAACCCATTAAGAATCTTTCCTAGCCAGTCATAGCAGTGAATACCTTTAATCCCAGTACTCAGGAGGCAGAGGCTGGGGAATCTCTGTGAGCTCAAGGCCAGCCTGGTCAACATAGCCAGTACTGGGCCAGCCAGGGCTACACGGGGAGACCCTGTCTCAAAACAAGACAAGCAAAACCTCCTTCTTGCCAGGCTAGGGAATGGCAACTGCAGTCAAGGATGCACGCAAGAGAACTGTCAGTTACCAGACAGATCATGCTCCCAGCCAAGAAAGAGCTCCTTTATCGCAGAGGTTGAAAGGGCCTGGCTGTCACTGTCACTTACTCTCTTCCCACATGGTCCACACAGTTCGGAGTGTGCAGATTATGACTCCATCCCGGAGTCTGAGACCCAGCCACACTTCCAGGGCGTGACGGGCCTGCGGAACCTGGGCAACACCTGCTACATGAATGCCATCTTGCAGTGCCTCTGCAGCATCTCCCCGCTGGCGGAGTACTTTCTCTCTGGAAAGTACATCACAGCCCTTCAGAAGTAAGATGTGTTCCACCCTGAGCTCCGGCCCCACCCCAACTCCCCGGGTGAGGAGGCGGACGGGGCCTGCTAGAGTCCCTGTGGAGGGCTGCAGGCCCGGGCACTGTAGCTCCCCTGAGAGCAGGGCGGGCAGGACTCTGGTGCAGTGACCTGGACTAACCTCGTGTCCCCTGGACTGACCTCGTGTCCCCGGGACTGGGGCTTTTCCTTTCATTTGATCAGCGGGGAACTTTTGCCCTTTGCCCCTCTCTCCCTCTCAGGGACTGTAGTGAGGTTACCACTGCCTTTGCCTACCTGATGACAGACATGTGGCTTGGGGACTCAGACTGTGTCTCCCCAGAGATATTCCTGTCGGCTCTTGGCAGCCTTTACCCAGCTTTCCTGAAAAAGACACAGCAGGACGCGCAGGAGTTCCTGATTTATGTCCTCAATGAGCTTCACGAAGCTTTGAAAAAGGTAAGAACTGCCTTGAGCTATCAGAAAAGCCTGCTTTCGTGAGTGTGGGAGTGTGCCTGTGTGCAGCATGTGTTCAGTCTGCACGGCCTGCTCTGGACCAAATAGGACAGGTCTCTGGGTGCTGGGAGTCCTGAGGAAAGTGTCCAGGTTAGGTATTTGTTGTTTATGGGTTGATCAGCTTTTTATTTTTTAATTATTTTATGTGCATGGATGTGTGTGTACTGCTTGCTTGCCAAGTCCCCATGGAGGCTATTGAGAGCCACCATCCATGGGGGTGCTGGGAATTGAACCTGGGTCTTCTGGAACAGCTCCCAGTGCTTGTTTGTTTGCTTGGCTGTTTTTGTGGTTTTGTTTTGTTGTTATTATTTTGGTTTGGTTTGGGTTGTTTTTGTTGTTTTTTTCGAGATAAGAGTTTCTCTGTGTAGCCTTGGCTGTCCTGAAACTCAATCTGTATATAGACCAAGCTGTCCCTCTGTCTCCTGAGTGCTGGGATTAAAGGCATGAGCCACCTTCCCCCTCCCCCCCCCCGCGCCCCGCACAGCCAATGCTCTTAACCACTGAACCATCTCTCCTGCTCCTAAACTTTTTTTTAGTATTTATTTTTTTCTGAGACAGAGTCTTACTGAGGAGCCCAGGCAGGTCTAGGACTCATAACCTCCCTGCCTCTGCCTCCCTCCAAGTGCGGACATTACCGACGCTGTCTGGAATACTCACACTCCAGCCTTCCCTGCCCAATAGCCCAAGAGCACTCCAGTTTTCTCAGACATTCAGGCTGTAATAGCCCAAATGGTTCAACAGAAATCCAGCAGCTCAAAAAAGCCCCCAAGCCAACAAGAAGGCAAAGGCCAGGCCAAACTGACCAGGAGAAATTTACCTGAGTTCAAAACAAAGTGTCTACACACTAGTTTCTCTTTGCTAAATTCAGGTTCAAAGCCACCCATGCAGTCTGCAGTGAAAGATCAGGGTCCCCTCAGAAAAGCAGTTCTAGGGGCCCTGTGGGGCCTGTTCAATTTTTCCTTTCTACTTGGAGCCAACTTGCTTGCAAATGCCTGCCTAGCTTGCCAAATTGTTACCAACTCGTCCTCAGGGCCAAAGCCTGAGCCCTAAAAGCTGTAACAAGCAAGGCTTTGCCCCAACCTTCTTCAAGAGGACAATTCGAGACAGTAACACTGGAAAGACACAGGAAATCTACCCAGCGAGCCTATACTGGGAAGAAGGACCAATGAAGAGGTTCAGTGATCCCCAAGTCAACTTCAGGGTACTGACATGGAGTTTAGGTTTAAATACGTGGCCCCACTTCCCCACTGGTAAAGGTGTGACTGATCCTGGGGTGGGGGGAGACCAGATGGTCATGAGCACAAGAGATACAGACTCCCGGGAGGGAGCTTCAGTGAGACAACTCATTTACTTGGGATAACAAAGGCTGTATAAGCCTCTGGGGAGTGAGTGGGGGTTCTTCGGGGCCAGGGCGCAAGGGATGCCTCATATACATGGGAGGAATTTCAGATATTGATGGACAGAACTGTACAAGGAGAGGAAGTCTACCCCAGCTGCCAGGCTCCGTGACTTCCCCTGAGGGGCAAGGCTGGCAGTGCAGGGCTGTGTGGGCTGAGTTGATCTAAGGACGAGATTTCAGGGGTTTGTACACATCTCCACCCTACTCCTGCTCCAAACCGGTGCTCCTCTCCCCTACATCCCCCATCCCTCGGTCCCCTGACCCCACACAAAAGTATATATAACTGTCCTGTTCGGGTGAGTCCCACTCATCACTGACCCATCATTGGTGCCTATCTTTCTTTCTGAATTGTTACAACATGTTCAGTCTCTTCCTGGGAGACACGTTCCTCCTTCAGCCCCACCAGGAGGCAGGCCCTTCCTCCACCCACACCAGGCATCATTCAGCCATGAGAGCAGCAACTCCAATCTCTCAAGGACCATTGTTTTCAGTGTTCTGATAGCCGCAGGGAGGACACAAATGGCCCTCCTTGTACAATTATCATTCTTTCAGTTTCTAGAAAGGGAAATAGCTGTGTGACCAGATAGCACGCATGGCAATGGCTGCCAATGTCTTAAGTTAGTCTGAATCCAAACTAAGTGTTTTCTGGTCAGAATGGATCATTTTGAGAGAAAAGGCAGCGTTCTGCTTTATATGGTTTTTATAAGAGGAATCTGTCCCTCTGTACAGCACTGCCGAAGAAGAGCGTATGAGAAAAGAACCGCTCAAAGCTGCTGCAGGAAGGTGCTGGCCAGCGAGACGTCCATCATCACCCGGCTGTTTGAAGGCCAGCTCAATTACAGCATCACGTGTTTAAAGTGTGAGAACTGCACCTACAAGAACGAAGTGTTCACTGTCCTCTCCCTCCCCATCCCATCCGAATCCGAGTGCTCCCTTCAGGTAGGGGGTCCCTGGCTCCTGAATACATTTTCCTGGTTTTGAGACAGGGTTTTCTTGCTGTGTCACCCAGGCTAGTCTGGGACCCTGGGCTCAAGTAATCACGCCTGAGTCTCTCAGATACTATGGCTGTCATTTCCTACAATGTTAGTAGAAGAGGATTGTTTCACACCTTGAAGCTATAGGTAAAGGTAGTCCATAAATGTACACTGTTAAAAAAAAAAAAGCTACCTATGGTCATAGTTACCATGAATTTAGTTGTATTTCTAAATGTACCCAAGTCAAAGCTTCACTTAAAATTATAAACATGGATGGGGTTTATTCAGTCTCTTGAGATGGGAAGTTTGTGATTTGTTGTTGTTGTTTTTTGTTTTTTGAGACAGGGTTTCTCTGTGTAGCCTTGTCGCTTTGTAGACCAGGCTGGCCTCAAACTCACAGAGATCTCCCTATCTCCCTGCCTGTCTCCTGAGTGCTGGGACTACAAACCTGCACCACCATGCCCGGTTAGTTTGTGATTTCTAACGAAGACATAATGGCCCTGCTGCTCCACACATTATAGTTTAAAGCTAGAACTAGTTATAATAGTGTTTTTGTTGGTGGTGGGTTTTTTTTGTTTGTTTGTTTTGTTTTCTTTTGGTTTTGGTTTTTTGAGACAGGGTTTCTCTAGCCTTGGCTGTCCTGGACTCACTTTGTAGACCAGGCTGGCCTTAAACTCAGAGCGATCCTCCTGTCTCTGCCTCTGTGAGTGCTGGGATTACAGGCTAATAGACTCTCTTTTTTAAAAAAGTTTTTTTTTCTTTATTACATAGTATGCACATTTGCCTGCCTGCACGAGCATGCTAGGTGCCCAAGAAGGACAGAAGGAGGCATCAGATTCCCTGGAACTGCAGTTACAGTTGCAATCTGCCACATGGGTGCCCAACCCAGGCTCTCTGTCAGGACGAGGGCCGTTTAACCTTTTCTCCAGCCTCTCAGACTCTGTTACACTCTGGATGGGAGCTGTAGCCTGTGCTGGGAAGAGAGAGAGGAATCTGGTGGCTTAGTTGGCCCTTCTGACTCACCTGTAAGTGGGAAGGTGAGGTGTCACGGGGGGCAGGGCAGGAAGGAAATGGCTGCTTAGGAACACCTGCAGAATTACACAAGTTTTCCTTGTTTCTATGAAATTGTGAAAATACATCTGCTGCTGACAGTATTTCATATAGTTGGGGGACAGAACCCTATTATTATTATTTTTTTAGTTTTGTTTTTCCTTTAGATCAAAAGGTTAAAGGTTACTGAAAAGAATTCCAGATTCTTGAGTGAAACACCGGCAGGTCTGATGGAAACGGTCTTGTACCCTCCTCCTCTAACCCGAGAACTTGCAGAAGCAGGGTCGGCTCTTCCTGCCCTGCAGAGACGCGGTAGACGCCACCTCCTTGCTGTGGGCTCCAATTCATCTACTATGAATTGTCACCCAAAACCATGAGATACGGTCGGAGATTTTTTGTTTAGTTTTTTAATTTATTTACTTACATTTTTTTTTTAATGTATGAGTACTCTGTCTCCATGCATGCCTGCAAGCCAGAAGAGGGCATCAATCAGATCCCTTTAGAGATGGTTGTGAGCCACCATGGGGTTGCTGGGAATTGAACTCAGGACCTCTGCAAGAACAGCCAGTGCTCTTAATAGCTGAGCCACCTCACCAGATTCTGATGTGATCTTTTTTTTTTTTTTTCTTTTTTCAGAAATGCCCCTTCTTTGAGCCAGGAGATATATAATTATAAAAGAGCTGTTTGATTTGTTAGTAGAAATTTCAAAGTCTGTGTTATTCTGAAATGAACCATAAAGTGTATAGTGACATTTCATAGATTGTGAGTGGGGTAAGAATCTAAGCCCATCTCAGCAGTTTAGTGGAAAAAGCATCACTCATTGCTAGGTAGAACTTTACTTATTATTCTTTAGACAGGGTCTCACTGTCTAACCCTGGCTGTCCTGGAGCTTGGTATGCAGACCCAGGTAGCCTTGGACTTGAAGAGCTCTTCCTGCCTGTGGACTGAAGTTGTGAGCCACCAGGCCCAGATCAAAAAACAAAACAGGTTGTTAAGTAGATTTGACAGGACTCTGGCCACATGTGGTGATGGGAGCAGCTGCTGGGTTTGCTCCTTAGAAAAACTCCCAGATGCACACTCACACAGCTTTTTCAAAGTTTTATGGGTTTGTTTGTGTTTTTGTTTGGGAAATGGGTCTCCTTGTATTGCACAGGCTGGTCTCAAACCAACAATTCTCTTGCCTCCAACATGCTGAGAGTTCTGGCAAACAGCACTGATTTCTGCTTTCTTCTAATGTCAGCAGGGATCCTGGGTCACCAAATGCTCTCTTTCCTCCAGGACTGTCTCCAGTGTTTTTTCCAACAAGACACATTGACCTGGAACAACCAAATCCATTGTTCCTTTTGTGAAATCAAGCAAGAAACAGCTGTGAGGGCCACTATTTCCAAGGCACCAAAAATAATTGTTTTCCACTTAAAAAGGTATGTGAATTTTGACATCTTGTGGGCAGATGGTTTTCAGCAGTTTTATTGAGATGGAATTCACACGCTAATAGTTTATCCATTTAATGTGTGGCGTGTGCTAAAGTCAGTGGCAAAGTTGGGGCTCAGCTGTGAGGCATCCTGGGGTTAGTCCTCAGTGTCAAATACATGAAAAATAAAGTGTCCAAGCCAGCCTGCTGGGTTGGATTTTGATCTAATATACAGTTTGTTTTAGATTTTGTAATAAGATGTAAGCGACATAAAATCTATCATTTAAATCATTTTGAGTGTGTAGCCAATTGTGTTAATTACCTTTCCAATCACCACAGCTTCCCAAACAGAAACCCTGCACCCACTGAGCGCCACCTTCCCGTTCTTCCTCTCCCTAGTTCTTACTTTCCTAATCTACTTTCTCTCTCTAGATTCGCCTATTCTTGCACTAGAGTGGCTGTGCCAACTAGTTTTAGGTCAGCGTGGCACAAGCTAGAGTCGTCTGAGAAGAGGGAATCTTAATTGAGAAATTGCCTCCGTAAGATCAGTCCATAGGCAATCCTGTGGAACATTTTCTTAATTAGAGATATTGATGGGGGAGGGGCTGGAGAGATGGCTCAGTGGTTAAGAGCACTGGCTGCTCTTCCAGAGAACTCTTCCAGGGTTCAATTCCCAGCGCCGATGTGGCAGCTCACAACTGTCTGTAACTCCAAGATCTGACACCCACAGACATACATGGCAGGCAAAACGCCAGTGCACATTGAGAGAGGAGAGAGGAGGAGAGAAAAGAGAAAGCCCATTGTGGGTGGTGCCACTTCTGGGCTTGGTGGTCCAGGGTTCTATAAGAAAGCAGGCTGAGCAAGCCAGGAGGAGCAGGCCAGGAAGCAGCACCCCTCCATGGCCTCTGCATCAGTTCCTGTCTCCAGGTTCCTGTCCTGCTTGATTAGGTTCCTGCCTGAATTCCTCTGATGATGAACTGTGATATGGAAGGGTGAGCCAAGTAAAGACTTCCCTCCCCTAGTTGCTTTGGTGATGTCTCATCCCAGCAATAGTAACCCTAAGACAGAACCCAGCACCAGGATGGTGGGGTATTTCCGCGACACGCTTGATTGTGTTGTGTTGGGGAAGACTGTGAAGGGACTTTGGACCTTTGGGCTAGCAGAGCCAGTGAGTTTGGAACAGGAGGCTGTTCTGTAGATGAGAATGTCGAGAGCAGTGGGGATGAGGAAGGCCTGGCTGGTGAAGCTCCGGGGGGAAGTTTGACAGTTGTTATAGACTG
This sequence comes from Pachyuromys duprasi, assembly GCA_028658305.1. NCBI lineage: Eukaryota > Metazoa > Chordata > Mammalia > Rodentia > Muridae > Pachyuromys > Pachyuromys duprasi. The sequence continues at coordinate 9,427,987 of CM053748.1, forward strand.
CAGGGGCTGTTGTATATTTGCTATTTTGAATTAAGACTCTGTAGTTCTAGTCAGCTGGGATTGAAGAATCAGCTGTGATAACAAGATCCAGCAGCACTGAAGTGAAACCCATGCCTACTGGGACAACTAATGCTGGTTGGCTGGAAGGAGGAAATTAAGAGAGGTTAAAAAGAGACCAGTGTCGCTGGGGTGAAATCTGAGAAGTGTGTCCTTAGAGTTAGCACGCAGAAGCAGTAGGTAGCCAACACTGTACCTTGTGCTGGCAGATGAACTAGGTTAGATGTAAGAGTCAGTCTCCCAGGTGGTACTGGGTTTGAAGGCATGAAGGGGTCATGGAGAGAAGCTGAGGGTTGACATGAAGTCAGGAAAGGCCGTTGGTGAAGGTGCAGCCTCAGTAGCAACTGAAGTCCAAGGACGGAAGGAGTGGTTTATATTGTAATGTTAGTATGAGATATTGGGAACAAGACAGGAAAGGTTTTGTTTAATAAGCGATGCCACTGTGTGTCAAGTTCACAAGGGGTCAATTGTGCCAGCTAGTTTTTATATTAGCTTGACACAAGCTAGAGTCACCCGAGAGGACGGAACCTCAACCGAGAAAATGCCTTTGTAAGATCAGGTCACAGGCCAGCATGTAGGGCATTTTCTTAATCAAGGATTGATGGGGGAGGCTCCAGCCCATTGTGGGTGGGGCCACCCCTGAGCTGGTGGTCCTGGGTTCTGTAAGAAAGTGGGCTGATCAAGCCATGAGGAGCAAGCCAGGAAGCAGCACCCCTCCATGGCCTCTGAACTCCATCAGCTCCTTCCTCCAGGTTCCTGCCCTGTTTGAGTTCCTGCCTGACTTCTTTAGTGATGAGCAGTGATGTGGGAAGTGTGACCAAATAAACCCTTTCCTCCCCAAGTTGCTCTGGTCATGGTGTTCCATCCCAGCAATAGCAATAGTCACTAACCAAGACAGTGATGGACGTCCTTTGTCCTTTTGGTCTGGCTAAATTTTGTTCTTTGATGTGAAGCAGAGGCTCCGTGTCACTCAGATCGGCTCCATCTCCTGCACTCTGAGGTTACAGGCTGCAGGCACTCCAGCTGACCTATGGCAATGTTTTCTAAGGTTTATCCACGTTGTAGGCAGTACTTCTGTGGTTGAGTACCTTTCTACTGCGTGTGCAGTTTTCCATTCTATTTGTTCATCTCATGAGGGACTTTGGGGGTTGTTTCGACCTTCAAACAATTGTGAAGCTACAGTTAGCAGTGGCTTAAAAATGGCCTCCCACTTTCTGTTCTCTAGGCATGGGATCCTATGAGAACTCCCTGAGTTCTCCATCCTGACTGCGCCTGTTTACACTCTGAGGGGCTGAGCACTAGTCTCTGTCTCACCAATACTTCTAACTTTCCATCTTGCTGGGTTTTGATAATTAACTCAAGCAGAACAAGATCCCGGAGGCAGGAGCTGGTGCAGAGGCCATGGAGGGGTGCTGCTTCCTGGCTTGCTCCTCATGCCTTGCTCAGCCTGCTTTCTTACAGAACCCAGGACCACCAGTCCAGGAAGTGGCACTGCCCTCAATGGGCTGGACCCTCCCCCACCAATCACTAATTAACATAAGTGAGACACCATTTAACTCACTCACTCATGCTATATTAATATGTTATTAGATTATGTTTCTTAGAAATAAAAGCTGAAGGCCAGAGAGCTAGCTCAGTGGGGACTCCCCTGATGACCTAAGTTTGACCTTTGGGACCCACACGGTGGAAGGAGAGAACCAACTCCTGAAGTTGCCGCCTGAACTCCACATGTACACTCTGGTGCACAGTCCCGACAAGCCAGGTTCTCTCTCCCCATTAATTCATTTTAGCTGTGAGTTTTATTAACATTAAGAACTGTTTATACAAGGGCTCGTGTCTTGGGGTTTTTATTGCTGTGAAGAGACACCATGGCCACGGCAACTCTTATAAAGAGACATTTAATTGAGGTTGGCTTACAGGTTCAGAGTTTAGTCCACTGTCATCATGGCAGGAAATTTGGCAGTGTGCAGGCAGACATGGAGCTAAGGACTGTACAAGGCCACGGCAGCTCACAACCATCTGTAACTTCACGGGAGTTCCAGGGAATCCACGGCCCTCCTGTGGCCTCCGCAAGCACTAGTCTCTGCCTCCTGAGTGTGGAGATTAAGGGTGAGCTACATGGCAAGCGGACCCATCACCACACCCACCCAGAGAATTACTATGGTTTTGCCTTCCTAGAACACCCTATATCATGCTGACATTAGCCCTTTGAGTTTGTCTCCTTTCATTTGACACAGTGCTTTGGAGGTGCCCTGTGTATGTATGTGGTAATTCTTCTTGTGGATGTATAATTATTTCTCCATTAGCCAGCTGATGGACTTTAGCCTTGTTTTCAGTCTGGGCAGTTGTGGATAAAGTTGCCATGTAAATTTACCATCAAGTTTATAAAAAACTTCATGCTTCTGGGAATGATTTCTACCTAGGAGACCTGGTCACAGGATGTCTTAGTTAGGGTTTTATTGCTGTGAAGAGACACCATGACCACAGCAACTCTTATAAGGAAAACATTTAATTGAGACTGGCTTACAGTTTTAGAGATTTACTCCATTATCATCATGGCAGGAAGCATGGAGGCATGCGGGTAGACATGGTGCTGGAAAGGTAGTTGAGAGTTCTGTCTTGGAATCTGCAGGCAGCAGGCAGAGAGAATGACACCAGGCCTGGCTTGAGAATCTGAAACCTCAAAACCGACCCTCAGTGACACTTCCTCCAACAAGGCCACACCTCCTGACAGTGCCATCTCTAATGAGCCCATGGGGGGCATTTCCATTCAAGACACCACAGGGCATCCTCTTAGTTCTGGGGAAGAGGGGTTCCTGCTTTATCACCCAAGAATGACCCAGATCATTTAATCATTCCCCTGCCTCAGACCCAAAGCAGCACATTTTCTGAGTGACCATGAATTTTTTTTTTTTTTGGCAAGAGCCTAGATTTGGTGACCTCTGATCTATATAGCCACAGAGTGTGAAGGACTTGAACAGTATTTCTTATTAAAGCATTAGATCTAGATTTAGATCTCAGCTTTGAAACCAGGATAACAGTGCTAACACCAAGACAGCAGCCATGTGTGGTGGCAGGAGGGAGGCAGAGACAACAGATCTCTGAGTTAGAGGCCAGCCTGGTCTACAGAGTGAGCGCCACGTCAGCCGCCAGCCAAGAGACTCTGGGGAGACAGGGCTGGGGTGGGAAGCTGGGTAACTTGAGTAGGGCCTCCCTGGCATCTGGTGTGCTCTCCCCCAGGCAGACGCTTACCTCGCTCTCTCCTAGCAGCTAGGGTTCACTGAGGTCTCTCACTGACTTTTTTTGGATCTGGCATTTCTAAATCTATTTCAATAAGAAATTGATAAACCAGATGATCATCTCAAAAAAAAATTATCTTAAAAAAAAAACCTGAACAATTTCTTCTTTTTTAAAGACTAAAAAAAAGTATTTATACAATGTTCTGACTGCATGTAAACCTGCATGCCAGAAGAGGGCACCAGATCTCAGTATAGATGGTTGTGAGCCACCGTGTGGTTGCTGGGAATTGAACTCAGGACCCTTGGAAGAACAGCCAGTGCTCTTAACCACTGAGCCATCTCTCCAGCCCTCAAAAATTACTCTTAACTGTACATGAACTATGTTTAGGCATGTGGACCTCCTTCACAAGTGGCTTACAAACTTATTTTGAGTTTCCTGCATTTGTTATTTCCTCCAGGTTTGACATCCAGGGTACCATAAAGAGGAAGCTGAGGACAGACATTCGTTATCCCCTCACCAACTTGGACCTCACTCCTTACATCTGTCCGATTTTCCGGAAACATCCTAAGTACAACCTGTGTGCAGTGGTGGTGAGTTTATCAGTAAAACTTTTAATCCTGAAAGGAAGAGAAGGCCCCACTCTCTGCCTCCCACCTCTGCTTGGTGGCTGCTGCAGAACTCAGGGTCCTGGCCACATGTACTGCTAGAGACCAGGTCCATGTTAATAGCTTATCTTACATCATCATGAACCACTCTGTAGCCAACACCCACACACTAGGTACTAACAGTCCCAGGACCCCATGCCTGTCCTTTCAGCTATGACTATGACTCCTTTCAGCTATGACCGATGCCGAGTCTTAGCAAAGGATGGGGGACAACTCAGATCCACTCCCCAGAACCTCCCACATGAACCACCTGAGCAGCAAGCTACTTTCTGGGCTTTGGAATCATGGTATGAGCTCTTGTGCCTGAGGGTGGGGGTCCTTCCAGAGTGTAACCCTCTGACATGCCACAGTTGAATCTGCCCATTCATCTTATTCAGTACTATATTAAAAAAGAGAGCTGGCTGTGGCAGCGCACACCACTTCAGCAGCCAGAGGCAGATACAGATGGATCTGAGTTCAAGGCCAGCCTGGGATATACAGTATGTTCCAGGATAGCTACATAGACTCAAAGATATTAAAAAAAAAAAAAAAAAAAAGGAGGGGAGTAGACTATCTTTAAATCTCACAGTCCCTCCCTCAGGGCCACTCCTGAACCTTCACAAATGCTCATTTATTTCCCTTGTAGGCCCTGTCTGTCTCCTTTCTACCATTTACCCTTCCTGTCCACACGGCTGTTCTCCTACACTCTAGGAGTTTATAGCGGCTTCTTCCTCTCCCCCATCAGACACAGATGCTACTTGAGTTTCAAAGGAGCTGCTACCAAAGATCTTAGGGTTTTGTTTTATTACTTCTCATATCAGTTTCTGATTTAGAAAAATCTTAACAGAAAAAAACAGCTTATATTTAGAATGTAACTGTGTGTTATGAAATGACGCACTCTTACACAAAAATCACTCCAACTATCTTTAAAAATCATATTATTTTAGATTTAAGTAGTAAGTTGAGGGACTGAAAGTGAGCTCTGAAAGACAGACATTCAGAGCTTTTGGCATCAAGAGATAAGAACTAAGCATCTTTCAAATTACGGTGCACGACCGTAGGAAAGAGGCGAATAGAACTCAGCCACCGCAGCCGCTGAACACATGCCAGAACACTAGGACTTTAAAGCGAGGACTCCTGGCTGCATTCCAGACCTCCTGACCTACAGTGCACACTTGAGCAAGGATGCTGTGTGATGCGTGCACGCTGCTTAAGGAGAGCCCTGTGGCCATCGTCCTGCAGTCGACTCCTCACTGCTGTGGGGCTGGGGTGGTGGTAGCTGTTTACACTGTGCTGTTGTCCCATCTCTGGGTCTTCAGTTTTCCTCCTGCTGATTTCAGCGTTCTCAGGAACTGGCCTCACAACTGGTTCTACGCTTGTTGCTTGGTTCTTTGTGGAAGTGCAGCGGAGTGCTGGTGCTTTGGTTAGACACCTCTTGCTTTTATACAAATAAAAAATTGGGGCTACGGATGTAGCTGTCGATAGTGCTTGCCCAGAACACAAACCTTTGGAGTCGACCTCCAGTACCATGAACTGCCGCCGGTGATCCAGACCTATCATCTAAGCATCCGGCACTCAGGAGGCGGAGGCAGGGTCAGGTAAAGGTTATCTTTACCTGTATAAGCTTGAGGCTAACCTGGGCTACCTAGAGCCTGTCTCCAAAAAATAGTTTTTGAAGTAAAACATGAAAACACATAAAACCTGAGTATACAACTTATAAAATTGTCCAGCGTGCACATCCATGTAACAGGGCTAAGACAGGCTTATTCCTTTTCAAGTGCAGAAACCAGACCTCTAATGGGGGAACTCTGCTTTTGTGCTTCATGCAAATGGATCCTGCAGTATGTGCCAGATCCTTAGGGTCTGGTCCTTTTGCTCAAAACTCCAAAGCAGCTCTCCACACCACCGGAAAGCCTTCCACTGTGAAGATCCCATTACACACTCATTTGTTCTACTTCAGTGCTTTGGACTGTTCTGAGGATTGCTGCGGTTGGCGCACAGATGTACATGGTCTTCTGGATTCTATTCCCAGGAGTTGGGGGCACAGGCAGGAGGATATGCATTTGCCAGCATCAGCTCACTCAGAGCAGTGACATTCCAAAGCACTTGTCCCTGCTGTACTAGGCACTGTTTGCTGGGCTGTTCTCTTGCCTACCCTGGTGGGACAGCACTTGAACTTGAGTTTGTCCTCACCCTTTCACAATGGGATGGCCTCAGACTTCCTGGGTGCTGGGATTTCAGATGCCCTACTGAGGTTTGGTTTTTGTGCGTGAAAACAAGGTTTCAAGTCTTTTGCCTGCTTTTCTATCACACTGCTTATGTTTTCTTATTGTAATAGAGATCTGAGGCTGTGAAGCTCAGTGGTAGACGGCCTGGCAATTTGTGTGCATACCTAGGTTCAAACCTAGTCTCTGGGAAAAACCAAGTCTTACTGCATTGAAGCTATTTACTTACTTATCTAGCATGGCTCAGGAGAGCATGTCAGGGCAAGGACTCACATCTTGAGACGGGGGATATATGTGCATTGACCTAAGGACCTCTCAGAAGTCAAGCCTCTTTGGGGACAGGGTCTGCATATGTGAATCTGTGGCTGGCACTGCTCCAAACCAGTATGTATCTTCAACAAATACCTTCACCCAAGTGTTGGCTGCTGTAAACTACTACCTTTCTGTCTCTCAGACTTGAGTATTTGGGAAAATTCACTTGGGTGTGTACAGTTCGGTGGGGTTTGATGTCTACTTACATAGCTGCTCACAATCATCACAGTTCTACTTTAGAACATTTTCAGTATTCCTAAAAGAATCTTCACTACCCACTTCTCCCCACCAGTCCCTGGCAACCCTTGTCACACAAATGGAATCATAAAACCAGCTTATCTTGGGATTTTGAGATAGGATGTTGCTATGTAGCCCTGATTAGCCTGGAACTCACTATATAAAGCAGGCTGGCCTTGAGTCTGTTATGTCCTAGAGTAGATTAAATGCATGAATGTTTTTTTTTTCCTCAGCATGCTTTTAAAGGTTTTCTTATGTTGTAGGATGTACTTTCCTTTTTGTTGCCAATAACATCCTACTATGTAAACATAACACATTCCATTCATTCACTGAGAGGTACTTGGGATGGCACTCCTTTATCATCAGTGGTGCATACAGGGTTTTTGTGTGGACAGTTTGATTTTTCTTGGGCATATACCTGAGAGAGAATTGCTAGACATACAGTAACTGTGTAGTTAACCCTTGAAGAGTCATCAACTTGATTTCCACCGTGACAGTGCCATTCTGTTCCACGAATGTGTGAGGTTTCAGCTCGCTCACATTCTCCATGCTTTATTACCCAGCTCTTAAAATTTTTAACCAAAAAGGAAATGGTACCTTTATTTTTCTATTTTGTCAGCTGCAAAGTCTCTTGTAGCCCGGGCAGGCCTTGAATCACATCCCAAGTGCTGTCATGTGCTACCATACCTGGATATCTTGTGGGCTTTGGACAGCAGTTCCTTAATTACCGACAACAGTGAACATTTTTCATACGCTTTGTGCCTAGTTGGTTTTTTGTTTCGCTTTTTTCTTCTTTCAGGCAGTTCTTTTTCCCTAGCTTGGTTTGGTCTCCGATCTCCTGTCTCACCCTCCTGCGTTGGGATTTCCGCCATCATGCCTAGTGCTAATGGTTTTACATTTTAAAGAGCACATATTTCCATGTGTATGTATGGAGGCACAAGCTTGGCAGTGAGCATATGGAGGGTCAGAGGACACCTGCAGGAATCAGTTCTCCCACAGGGGTTCCAAACACCCAACTTCGGTTATCAGGTTTGACGGCAAGCGCCTTAGCCTGCCCTTCCGCTGAGATGCGCAGACCTCAGTCCATCTTGTTTTCCGGAACCTCGGCCCTGCTCTCCAGGGCACTGTGTGACTTTACAGTTCAAGTGCTCTGGCTACCATCCACCTCAATTCTCCTTTAATCTGCTTCATCCATTTTTATAATATGAAAAGAGACAAGATGGAAATTCAGGAAACATAAAATCTACCTGCCCTGTGCTTAGTGCATAAGCTATCTGAGAAAGGCTAGAGAGATGGCTCCTCAGAGCTTAAGAGCTCTTGTTGCTCTTGCAGATGACCTGGGTTTGGTTCCCAGAACCCACGTGGTGGCTCACAACCACAAGTAACTCCAGTTCCTGCTTATCTGAAACTCTTCTCTGGCCTCCAAATGCAACAGCCTACACACAGAATGCACAGACATACATGCAGGAAGAACACCTACACACTCGCACAGGCACACACGGTAAAATAAGAAGCTGGACAGTTTTCTTTTCGAGGCAGGGTCTTATCACACGTCTGAGCTTTGAATTGTGGCAGTTCTCCTCCCTTGGCCTTCTAGAATTACAGCATGAGCTACATCTGGCTTAGGACTAGTTAAGTCTTATTCCTGCTTTTAGAGCGTGGCAGGGTGGAAGGCTTCCTAAGGTTGCCATTTGTTACTTTCTTTTGTATGTGAGGTCAGCAGACTTTGTAAAACTCTATCTAGGAAGTATTTTAGGCCTTGGAGGTCATGGTTTCTGTGCCACCTACTCAGTTTAAAAGCTGTAGCACCATTCCCAGCACACACATGGAAGTGCACAACCGTTCTTAAACACAGTTCCAGGGGAGACCAATGCTCTCTTCAGGCCCCTGGGCACCGGGCATGCATGCGCTACACATGCATACATGCGGGTTAAACACCCATACACATAAAAGTATCTTTGCAAACTTTAAAAGCCTATAAACATAAACACTGTCCAACTCCTTTCCTAATTCTACTAAAAAGTCAATGAGTATAACACATACGCAGTTCAAAGTCAGACTGTATATAAGACTTGACAAAACAATTTCCTCAGTGCAAGAAAGACAATGTAAAGTGGTTTCGGCCTCAGTCACAGCGTTCGCATTGGGAACTGTCTCTCCGCCCTTTCTCTCCTAGAACCACTTTGGCGATCTGGATGGTGGCCACTACACTGCCTTCTGCAAGAACTCCGTAACTCAGACCTGGTACAGCTTTGATGACACCCGAGTCAGTGAGATTCCAGACACTTCAGTTCAAACAGCTACCGCCTATCTTCTGTTCTATAGCTGCCAGCCCTTTTCTATACCAACACAGAAACGCAAGAGCTAGGACAGCACTCCTGACCATGCACACAAGCTGTGAGAAAATGGCAGTGATGTGCTTTGTCATTAAATCGTTACCACTGACTTACATCGCTACGGTGTGTACGTCTAACAGACGGCCTGTATGACAAGTCTGCAGCACGGAAGACAGGTCCTGCTCACTAAGAGCAGCATGGAGGCCGCACACTGCCATCACAGGGGCCTAGAAACTGCAGGTTTTAAAGGTCAATGTCCTCTGAGGCGGGTTTCTACCATAATATATTTCATAAGTACCAAGTTATTTTCCAAAACAATTCATACTTATTTTGTATCTGTGTGTATGTGGAAGTCACAGGGTAGCATGTGGGAGTTTGTTCTCTTTTTTTTTTCTACCATGTAGGTCCTAGATATTGAACTCAGGTCCTCGGCCTTAGTGGACAACACTTTTACCCACTGAGCCATCTCTCTAGCCCAACATAAATAGTTTTTGTTTACACATGTGCATGTCCAGCTCAGTGGTAGCATGTTTCTTCAGCATGCACGAGGTCCTGAGTCTGACCACTAGCACGGGGGAAACATTAAGCATAAATGGCTCTGAGTATAAGAATGTGACCCATGGAGCTGGAAGAACTTGCCCAGCGGTCATGAACCCTTGCTGCCAACAGAGGACCAGGGTCCAGCTCTTAGCACCCATATATGGTACACATATACACACACCAGCAAAAACACAGTGCATATAAAAATAAGTCCAAAAAAACAAATCATGGAGCCAGGCAGTGGTATATGCCTTTAGTCCCACACTCAGGAAGCAGCAGCAGGCGGATATCTTGAGTTTGAGGTCAGCCTGGTCTCCAGGACACCCAGGGCTACACAAAGAAAACCTATCTTGAAAAAAACAAACAAACAAACAAACAAAAAACCCCAAACAAACACACAAAAAACCTGAAAGATTTACACAGTAATTTAGTCCTTTCGAGTTAGGAATTTTATGCCCAGTAAACTAACTAACCACTTCCTGAAACAGTTTTATAGTCTTTGTGTAGAAGGGACTCCTACAACAATACTGGCTACTGCACTGCTCTTGGCTGCCTTGCAGAACTTGGTTAAGCCCACACTGCTGAGGACACCACATTTTAAACAAAGGACTTGAAGAAATCAAGCTGGAACTGAACTTGAAACCTGCACTTGAGGACCAGCTCTCAAAGTATCCCAAGGTGCTGTGCAAGCTGCCATGAGAGGAAAGCAGTCAACAGCCATGTCAGCTACGGCACCTGTCAACCACAATCAACAGTATGGCAAGACACCTCCAAAGTGCAATGGTAGCACTTATATCTTGGGGATGACCAACAGCTACCTAACTGGGCCAACTGGACTTAAGCCACCCAACGGGAGGGAATCCATGCCTGGTAAACAGACTGTAAACCTAGTCAGCTACCCACAGCGGGGAAGGCGACACACCTAGAGGAGCCACAGCTGCCAGCAGAATTCCCAACGTCACTGTAAAGATCTATCTGCTGGTCAGTGTAGCTCTCAGCTCATCAGAGACGCTTGCTGAAGCAGATGGACACTATCACAAAAGGTCCTCACCAGTCAAAATGCCGAGAGCTGACTGACTGTTTGGTGCTCAGCCCCAGTAACAGACCCATTACACAATCACTACACTTCAGGCGCAGGGACACCTTTGAAGAGGGCACATGGCATCCGCTATGAGATAGTGTCTTCTGCACATGACAGCGAAGCTGCACCCCTAAAATCTCAAAACCTGAACAATGACATCACCAGCCGACATGACAGCACGGATGAGGAGAATCTCCCACGGGCTCACCCAAGATGATGAGCTGCATGCAATTAATGGCTACTGAGGGAGAGGGTATCCGTCAGTAGTTAGCTCTAAAATCATATGAGCAACACTAAACGGACTCAGCAGGTTGTGTTTATATGTATATGTGTGTGTGTGTGTGTGTGTGTAACATAAGAGGTCATGGGTTTGAGAGAGCTGGGGAACATGAGAGGAATGAAGAGGATGGGGTGGAAATGATGTAAGCAGAGTACTGTATGAAATTCTCAAAACAGACAGACAAACATTGTGTAATTTTGTTGTTGATGTTCCTAAGGAAGGTTGGAATGTTCCTACTTCAGTGCTCTAGAAGGAAAGTGTGATTCCTAATGCAGTTCACTTTACAAGAACACTGGCTCATCATTCACTCTTTACCTTGACTCTTCTACAGATTTTTGACAGAAGTCTGGGATTATTTAACTCTCGCTCTTGAGAGCGGAGTACCACATGAGGGGAGAGTAGAGCTGAGTCCTAATCTACAGAATAAGTAAAGGAAGCCCGAAGTGAGCGTGGCGAATGAAGTGTGTGTGAGAGCACCCGGGAAGCAGGTGGGCCTCTGAGCTCCAAGACAGCCAAGACATGGAGACCCTGTCTCAAGAAAGTTTTGAAAAAAGACAGACCGCTTACAAGGTTTCAA
>CM053748.1:9439615-9473868 GCA_028658305.1 Pachyuromys duprasi
AATGAGAAAAGGCTACAGCAGTGAATAGGAAAATGAGGGTTACAATGGTTTGATACCAATAGAATAATAAATGTCTGGCTAATGAATTATTTTAACTTTGGGGCAGACTAAAAAAGTCATTTTGAAATAACTGATACCTGTAAGGAATGCTTACTATGATACCTGTTAAATGTCAGTTGTTTTTTTTCTTTTTCTTTTTGATAAACAGCACTGACCTGAATTATATGGTGCTAGTAACACAGCCCCCAGTGTTCTGGAATTCCTCTACATAGCCAGTGATCCATTATCTTTGTAAGCATTAGGGGATGTGCTGCTGCAATTTGAAAAATGTCAACATGCCCACAGCCTCCACCTCTTTACGTGGCGACATCGGTTACGCGTGGTCCCAGGGACGTGTAAAAGAGGATGTAAGCTGCTGAGGACCGCACAGAAGACACAGAGACTTCCGAGACTTCATGATCGTCAAACTTAAACCAGCGCTGCCTCGCTGCATTTTTACAATAGGCAGTGTAGTGGCCTCCATCCAGCCCGCCGTAGTGGTTCTGTACCAAGCAAAACAAAACAAACTGAATCATTACTTAGCACGAGTCAGTTCCTTTCATGTTTTGGTGTTCTCACTCTCTTATGAAGGGAGAGAGCGCTAGAGCCTCCTGTTTTATTTTCTGCTTTAAGAACATCTTCAGTTCAACAAGATACTTACTGAAACAGAAAACAAGTTATATTTCTTCAAACTGTTCTTTGGACCAATAACATACGGTGACAAGTCAAGATTTTCTAATGGAAAATCCACAGATGTTTGCAGCTTCTGCTTCCACCTGCCATCATAGGAAAATCTGCAGAACAAGTATCACAGGAATTAGGCTGACAGAAAAGACAATGAGTTTTCATCATTTAGCCTTGATTTTAGGAAGCTCTTAAACTTTGCTTCAGATTTTAAGGCCAGTAAGATGCTCAGTGGGCAAAGTCCTTGCCATGCAAACCGGATGCCCAGAACCCATGTAAGGGAGGCAGGAGAGAAGTGATTCTACAAAGCTGCCCTCCACATACATGGCATGACAAGTGTCTGCCTGCACTCCCAACAATACATGGAACAAAATTATTTTAATAAGGCCTATTTTAGTAATGGCAAGACATGTTTCATTTCTTTCTTACAAAGAAGGAGATGTGGGTTGCAGAGAGCAAACAATGTGTCTGAGATGCAAAGTGAGCACAGCAGAGGCCTCCAGTTCCCAGGCCAGCTACAACACTGACGGTAAAGGTGTGCAGGAAGGGCTGAAAGACAGCAACTCTAGAGCTGTGCCTGTACTCGGGGGCACCACAACTAAAATGAGCCTGCAGCGAGACCTGTGTTCGGCGCCTTTCAAGACCAACATCCAACTTTCTGTGTAATTACCTCACAATTATCATATACAGTGTCAAGGGTCAAACCCAGTAGACACTGTGTATACAAAAAGCACTACAATAATGAACGGCTTTCCAACAGCTCAATTCTCTATACAGTTACATTAGGGCCTCCAGGAATAATGTTAAATACTAAGCAGAACTTCTACCAACAGATCTGCATTTACCTAAACACTTCCACACCGCCATTTATACTGCCACAGTGCTCAACGCAAAGCAGACAAACCTGTCAAAACCAAACTACAGAAAATATTCAATGTGAAAACTGACATGAACTGGCTATGAATCTCCAATACAAAAGAAATGCTTGCTTCAAAACAAAACAAAACAAACATACTTCTCAACAAAGATGAGAATTTAGGTTTTTTTTTTTTTTTTTATAAAGCCAACTCAGGCTGGGTGTGGTGATATGCACCAGCACCGTCAGTATTAGGGGAGTCCAAGGAAGTCTGAGTCTACTGCCCTGAGGTATGTGGGGGAGAGCCTACCTCTGAACTGAAAATCCTAACTTCCCAGGTGGATTACAGAGAACTGAGAGGAGCTACACTGTAGCTCTCACCGCTGCGATCTGCTGTGGGAGCCTGTCCTTCCACTTAGTTTTTCCCGTCATGATGATAACGGATTAAACCTCTGAACTGTACACCAGCCCCAATTAAATGTTTTCCTTTGTAAGAGCTACTGTGGTCATGGGGTCTCTTCACAACAATGGAAACCCTAACTAAGGAGTTGGAGACAGAATGCTTGCACTTAGTACAGGCAATAGTCAATTTTTTTTATCTTAAAGTCAGACTTTAAAATCATGGCAGTTTTTTTTTCCCCAACTAAAACTTTGCTTGGGCTGCTGAGATGGCTCAGCAGGCTCAAACAGTTGTGTATAGCCCTGATGACCTGAGTTTGAGCTCTAGATCCCAGAAGGTGGCAGGAGGAAGCGGACCTCCAAGAGTTGTCCTCTGACCCCCACACATGAGCTAAAGCACGTATGCCCTAAACTCACACTTAAAACAAAAACAAAACATAATTTTACATTTTAATTTTTTTGACGCAAGGTCTCATGAGGCCCAGGCTGGCCTTTAACTCTTGATCATCCTGTTTCCATTTCTCAAATGCTGAAATTACTGGTATGTGCTACCATGTTAGACATGATTAAATTAATTTTGTTATAGTTTATAATTTGAATGTTAGTTAAAAATATTTTATCATTTTGTGTGTGTGGATGCCTCACCTGCATGTGTATCTATGTACTATATGTGTGCCTAGTGCTCAGATGCCAGAAGGCACCAGACCCCCTGGTACTGGAATTACAGTTGTGAGCCACCATGTGGGTGCTGGGAAATTGAACCCAGGTCCTCTGCAAGCAGCCATTGCTCTTAGCCAAGGAACCATCTCTCCAACCCCTGAATGTTAATTTTAATCTGCTCACCTGTGTTGGAATTACACTGTGTAACATTTTTCACTTGATATGACATAAAATTTTATTATGTGAAATGCAATTATTTAGTTCCATTAATTCTTTTTTAAAGAAATGGAATCATGGAATGACATGAAATAACAGCACTGTCATTCTGCTGTCATGTCTGCCTTATAATCATTAGGTTTCCTTTAAGAGCCAACATGTGCAAATTATTTAGACATTACAGTTCCTCCATCAAATGCTACCAAACAAGCAGGAGACTTTACCGTTTCAGGTGTACTAACAGCACAGGCGGCAATTTCCAGATTTCTATCTTTTTTAGAGAATCCCGCCGAGCTCGGCAATGGCTGCAGTAAAACCTGTTGTTATCTGTAAGCTTTTCTTCTTTGGAAAATAATCTAAGGCAGTCCTGGTGGGAATAAAAAGACCACAAATACACAGTGAATCACTCACTAATGCAGTATGTGGAGGCCCTCTGCAGTTAAGAATGCTGAGACACACCTCACTAAGATGCGTAAGTGTCTGATAAAAGGAGGGATGCAATCAGTGTGCTGCAAAGAGTGGTGAGAATCACGGAAGAGGGACAGTCCGCACAGCACACCTCTACCCTAGCTCGGAAGGGTCATGGTGGACTTTCAGGAAGTGAGGACTCAAGGCATCAACACAAGCTATTCTATCAGTTACACTGCTGTCATGTGGAAACCAACACGTCTGGTCCCTAACTACATAGAAAAAGTAGATCTACGTTAACATCAAATACAACTTCCTAAGTTTGCTTTCCAAACTTTTAGGGAAAGGTGTGGCGGAGGAGTGAAGCACTTATCCAGCGTGCTCAGAACTCTGTGCTCTAGTGGCACTTGCCCACATTATGCCTACACCCTCAGCACTAGAGAGTCAGACACAGATTTCGAGCTCAAGGCCAGTCTGAGTCGCATGGCAAAACTCAAGGGCTATAGGCTGCAGAGATGGCTCAGCAGTTAAGAGCACTTGCTCTTGATGACCTGGGTTCAATTCCCAGCACTCGGATGGCATTCACACCTACCAGGTCTAGTTCCAGGGAATCCAATGCCCTCTTCTGGCCTCTGTGGGCCCTGCATACAGTAGGTGCACAGCAGTATGCTGGCAAACACTCCTACACATAAAATAGTAACAAAAACTCCCAGGGGCTAGGGTGTAGCTCATGTTTTCCTGTCAGGATGGGGCACACTTCTTTGCACACACAATACAACAACACACTTTCTCGTCATCTTAACTTACCTGTAAAGTGCATTTACTTGTGGATGCTAGTGGCAAAGACAAATACATGAAAGCCTCAAATGTCCGAGACTTTTTTTGACAGGTGAGGCACTGCACTGTGGATTTGAACTGACCCTGAAAAAGCGCAACAATAATGGACTCATTGAGCTGCTTGTGTTTCTGCCAAGCGTGCTCTGCCGCTTTCAAGTCATCGAGGTGGTCGTTGTTCTCTTCCTTGTGTCTCTTCCGATTGTCAGCCTAGGAGCAGGGACAGTTAAATTCTCTGTTAGTGTCTAAGGGCATGGAGTTGACAATCAACAGACACTAAGTAACATTTTACACATTCAGCTACACCGAGGAGTTCTGACCTCAGTAAGTACTAGAAAAAATTAATTTTACCTAAAACCAAAACCTACGTTATTGAAAGGGTATGGCTCGAATTTCTATTCTTTCCACTACTCCTCATTCTGTTTTGAGACAGAGCCTCACTATGTAGCTCTGGCTGTGCTAGAGCTCATTACGCAGACCAGGCTGGCTTCAATCTCACAGATATCTGCCTGCCTCTGCCTCCCAAACACTGGGATTAAAGGCGTGTGCCACCACGCTGGGACTTCATAGCATCTTCTGGACGATTTCTATTTGAAGTGAGCGTGAGGCCTGAACTTTCCTTCTGCCAGTGTTGTACACTGCCCCACTGAGTCAAAGCGGCTCAACTCTGCTTCCAGAGTAGAGGCTGTTCTTTCGGCATCCGTGCTGAGTGCAGAGACTCATAACTGGTCAATGTACTGATAACAAATGACTGCGTATCCCCCAGCCTACGTACGGCTCACGGAAGAAGAGTGGAAGGAAGGGGAGAGAGGTGCACGATACAACCGTTTAGATTCTGAACCTCACAGCGGCTGTGGCTACACAGACCAGATCTGGCAAGATTGGGCCAGTACCATGGGAGGGCACGGTGCCCATGGGTCCCCACACCTCCACTGAGGATTTACACAGTTAATGACTGATTGATGGAGGAAGGAGAGATTTTCTTACTGACATACTACTGATAAGGTGCACGTGTTCCAGTAAACAAACCACAAACCTTGACCATGCTTCTGCAAGTATCACTAACAAAACTGATAGTTAAAAAAAGAGGAGGAAGAAGGGAATTAAACAGAGTGGGAGGAGGCAGAGAGCATGAGGTGGAACAGACAGGCTTGAAATGTATTACCCACATGCATGGTCATGCCACAGTGAAGCACATTATTATACATAATACACACTGTTAACATTTTAAGTCAATGCCATTTTTTAAAAAGGTGACAACTTGGCATAAAAGAGGATTTTACTTTTATTACCGAGTGTATATGACATGTGTAGGGACACATGGGTCAAGTACATCAGTTCTTTGAAACTGGTTCTCTCTTGCCTCCTTGAGCTTTGAGGATCAAACTAAGGTCACCACGCTTGGCTCTGCCAGTGCTTTCACACCGTCTGAGCCACCTTACTAGCCCCAAAGCACGGTGTCCAAGAGAAAACACGTTGTGTAAGTAGGAATTAGGGTTTAAATTGAATAGATCCTATTTCATTGTTACAGGCTCATGCAGGTATTTACACACAGAGACACAGACACACACACTGCCCCTTGAGACAATCTCCCTATGTAGCCCAGGATGTCTCGCTCTCCCTGCCTAGTCTCCTGAGGGCTGTGACCTTAGGTGTGAGCCACCACAATAGCTTGAACTTTCATACTTCTGTTCAGCTGAACACCACGACCTTAAAGGCTTTCTGAAGGAGCAGGTGACAGCTTGGTGCTAGGAAAAGCTGTACAGAGATGAAGGCAGTCTTTATGCAAAGAGGCCGTTTTAATAAAAGCGATGTGCATGCACCACTTGGCTTACATGTAGCGATTCTTATTTTGGAAGATAAGTCTAAGAACACGAGAGCATAACACACACAACACATAAATATTCAAAAATATATAATAAAGATGTTCAGACTATAATGAATAAAACCATGACTTTGCTTTCCTAGGCACAGGGTCACAAAAACACCTCCAACAGCTACTTCACCATTTGTAAATTGTTCAATACTTCCTATTAGTACTTAAGTAAATAACCATGCATTATTTTTCAAATCCAGGCTGCACAGTCCTAATCTGAGAATCCAAAACATGGCATGCTGCCACAAGTGGAAAACTATACCCCCTGAGGAAAAACATCATTAAATTATTCAAAAATATTATAAAAAATTCACTTCAGGATATGTACGTATGTTGAGACAAGGTTCCCGGAAACGCAAACATTTGGGTTGTTCACAGACAGAGGCGAGCACAGCTCGGGCCACTTGTACCTTATTTAGATCCTCATGGAGGCCGTCCATGAGGAACAGCAGCAGTTCTTGTGAATCTTGCTGGCTGGACCCTGCGAACTGGTCATTAATCTTCCCAATGGTGACTTTAAAGTCCTTTGGACTGATATATCTATACTGTCCTGTCCACAGTGCTTTCATGATTATACCAAATTCTTCTGCAACTTCACCTTTATGCCCCAACAAATTTGACCTGTGCAAGTTATATTACCAAAAATAAAGGAAAAAGATTTTAAAGTTACAGTGGAGTCTTCATGTCAGCAAAAAAAAACTATACACATAACACTATACACACAAAGGGACCACTCACCTGCAGGCTTGGACCAAAACACATCTGAACCTGACTTTGCTGTGGTCTTCCAACTCATTTCCTTATCCTGGCTGTAAGCCCTGCTCCTCACCACTCATCAACAGCTGCAGTCAAAGATGGAAGGTGTAACCTTGACAAGTGTGTCTGCCATCTTGTTCTCTTTTACTAGTTTGACTCCTCTGAAGCTGAGGAGTATTACACACAGACAAGGAATAGGCCCTTAAGGGGTTAGAAAGGTGGCTGTGTGTTACTTAAAAGGAATTGTTTCTGTTGAAGAATACCCAGGCTTGATTCCTAGCACCCAGATGGTGGCTCACAATTGTCCACAGCTTCAGTTCCTGGGGGTCTGATGTTCTCTTCTGGACCCCTCAGGAACCTACACTCACACACGCACATATACACTAAAAAATAAAAATGAGCCAGGCACAATGGTTCATGCCTGTAATCCCGGCACTCGGGGAGGCAGAGGCAGATCTCTGTGAGTTTAAGGCTAGCCTGGTCTACAGAGAGTCCAGGACAGCCCAAACTATACAGAGAAACCCTTTCTTAAAAAAAACAACCAAACAAAAATAAATAAAATAAAAATGAAAAGGTCCTTAACAGGTGACAGACAGACCTGGTGACTGGCTGTGCTGAAAAAGGGCACAATGAAGGCGCTCACCCCTCCCGCCTCTGCTACGCTGGGACAGCACAGGGCCCTGAGGAGATACCGGCATGCTGGTCTTGTACTCTCAATCTCTACAACTATGGAAAATAAGCTCAGCAGGTAAAGGTGCTCACAGTGTGAGCTGACAACCTGACTTAATTCTGGAGTCTACACTAGAGAGAGCCTATTTCTGGACGCTGTCCTCTGACAACCTTCACATGTTGCGAATATCCACACTCTGATTTGTGAATATCCATACACAGACATACAAAATTGTACAAATTAAAAATCTTTTATGTAAACAAACAAACATTACCTTGTCTTAGGTTCTTCATTGTAGCAGTACAAAACAGAGTAAAGCATATAGAAATTATGGTTAAACTGCATTTTCACTAGTGTACTGTAGAAATGAAATGTTCCTTTACCTGTTGATATCATCCTGGTAGCAGTTTCGATTGAAATAATCAGCCAAATGTGGAGCATTACACAGGCACTGCAATATTGAATTCATGTAACAAGTATTTCCCAAATTACGAAGTCCAGTAAGAGCTGGTCCAGATCCTCCAAAAACAGGATTGAGGTTCCGAATCTGAGAAGCAGAAAGCCTCGAGATCTCAGCTTTAGGATAACATGGTGGCCTAAGGAAGAAAAACAAGATACCTCATGCAGAGTGTCTCCCAATGAGTCCACACTGAGGGTGGCAGATAGCTGGAGTACCTGTGCTATGATAATCTCCCTCACAACCCACAGGCTGAACCGCTGGGTTCTCGAAGACACTTAGCAATTAGGTTAACTCTATGTTCTGGTAGCCTCCTGTGAAATGCATGCCTACAGCTTCTCCTGTGAATGCTGGGTTCTAGAGGTAGTCTAGTTTCCACAGACTCAGCTACTGCCCAATGGGAGAAAGCTCTTTCAATCATCTCCAAGTGGCCCAGACAGGTTAGCATTCTCTAACCAGAACATTAGAGAATTAAAAATGATAAAATCATATGTAATTATGAATTCTACATTAATTTAGAAGGACAAATATTTAGTGTTCTCTCTCAACTACATCCCAGCTGCTAAATGTCAAATAGTGTATTTAAGAGGCAGCAGGGAGCCAGGCATGGTGGCACACACCTGTGACCCCAGCACTCAGGAGGCAGAGGCATGCAAATGTGAGTTCGAGGCCAGCCTGGTCTACAAAACAAGTTAAGGGCAGCCAGGGCTACACAGAGAAACCCTGTCTCAAAAAAACAAAACAGAACAGAACAAAACAAACAGGCAGGCAGTAGGACGAGTAAAAAGAAACTCACTAGACAGGAAAAAAGAAAGTTTGAGGACATAAGGTAGAGGCACAGCAGAACACATGAGATGCGAAAAGGACTACAGGAGGCAGAAGGGGGCAGTGAGGAGGCTGACGGAGGGTAGGGCAGTCTGAGCTGAGTGTGTGCAGACATTTTTCTTAACTATTCACTCAACAGTGTATTTCCACAGCATTTCCACTGTAGTAGATATTATCTACTAAACAAATAAAGAGGCAGATATTTATGCTCTTGTAAATAAAATAAATTACACATAAATAAAAGTTTATACTAACCACAGAACAGGTTTCAAATGAGGCAAAGGTTAGCTGGGTACTATGACCTAACTATGCCTGTGGCCACCAAGTCACCTAAGGATGACCACATTTACATTAACTGACATTTAAAGCCATGCTGGACAGCATGGAGGGTGGCTGGGCACTGCTAAGATGAAGGTCCCCCTGGCCTCCTGTGAACGTGCTCAGAGTGCCGCAGTCAAGGGCCTGACAGGTTCACAGTCCCTTGTCTGCTCACCCCACTTAGTGTTCGCTACCTCTGAGGGGACCATGGAAAACATGCCAAGCTATCACAATTTTCTCTACATGCTCTTTCTCGGTAAAGACAGTCTTTATAAAAGATACATCAACCGTTTATGAGATAGCTCCAAAACATTGACAAATTAATAAACTTTAATAGCATTATGACATAAGGATTTCTAACATCTGAATTGTGAGAATTCCAAAGCACTTTCAAATACGTCTCTCCCTGGCAACATGAACTCTCAGGGAGGTGACCAATTACTTCCTTAGGATGTGTCAGAAAAATAAACTAAAAATCCTTAGTAATTAATAGTAATTAACAAAAATATAATACATTAAAAAAAAACAAAACCCTGTCACTTATTTATATACACAAATTTCAGTATTCAAGATCCCTGCAGGAACTATATGTAAGAATATTCCATGCCTGAGAAAAAATGTTGGGTGTCTGCGTTCACTGTCACCCCTTCATGTTTCCTTTAAAGCACTTCTGATTATTCACAATACCTGATACAGTGTTACCCGATAGCTGTTACGCTATGTTAAAAAAAATGCACACACACAAACACACAAGCTTTCCTTAAAAAAAAAAAAATTATGATGTATGGAAGAGGGTGGAGGCTTGGGGCAAGATGCTGTGGAAGTGCTACAGCAAGATATGTCACACTTTCATGCCTATATCAATACTAAACACATTAATCTTCTCATGCATTGTTAGCATTTGGGGAAAGCCAAGGACATCTCATTTGCTTCTTATTCTTCCTTCTGCTCAAGGCTGTAACCTTTATGTGTTAGCATTCAGACAGGTTTAAACCCCTGACACTGCTTACTTGTTTTCCCGGTTGACTGTCGGGGTCACTGCTGGCCTCCTCTTTTCCTCCTCCTGCAGGGCCTGAGTGATGTCTGGCGAGGAGTAGGAGCGCTTTAGTTTGGATGGCTCCCTGTCACGCTCAGCGGGGATCTGTGGCTTGACTTTGTGAGTAGGAGGAGTGGAAGGAGGTGCAGAGGAAGGAGCCATTTCAGGTGGATACATATGAACCGTGTTGGTAGGTGAGTGATAGTAACGGAAGGTCCCAGTGATTGGATCAAGAAACTTGGAAAAGAAAAACAAACAAAAAAGTAAAAAGAAACTTCATATAAATTAACAAGTACACTGCAAAATTCACTTCTGGGTTAAAATGTGTGTGTGTGCTAAGGATTAAAGCTGGGGCCTTAAATTTGTTAAGCACAAACTTTATATTACTGTAGTCCCTAAAATAATTTGAGTAAAAGTGATAATCACTTTGCAAACTTTCAAAGAAATTTAGGCTTGCTTTTACAGATATGCCAGGGTGGTCGTATGTTACAGTCAGCATCTAAGGCCAGGTACTGGGAGATCTCACCCTGTAGTCATTAGGGGAAGAGTTTAAGCTCTCTATAACAAAGAGGAATTGCCAACCTGAGAGCTACTTTAAAAAACTCAGTCGCGTGGATTTCAGTGTAGAACTCTGAGTTTTACCTTGGCCCAGCCTGAAGGCAGTCCTGGCACAATTCTCCCCATCTCTTCACTTCGTGCTCTTGTCAAAGGTTCTCGCTGAGCCTAGTTTAAAAAACAATAATCTGATTTTCCAATTAAAATTTTCCATCCATGAACTTAAAGTACTTACGCCAAAGAGCCAAAACAAGCCTGTCTTGACCTGTAATATTTCTTTAGCAGCATCAAAGATGAAAGTAGTTGGTTTGGTGTTTCTCAAAGTCTCTATCAAGGGTTAGAGGACTGAAATAACAGGAGAAGTCAGTAGCACTTCTAGAGCTTTCTAAAGGAAGCTGAGAAGCCACAGGAAGGAGGGAATGCGACTCCAGATGCTGGGTAGGAGGGGGAAGGAGATGTAATTATCCTTAAATAATTATTACTCTGCACAGAGGCTGGAGAACATTCAAGAGTTATAGACTCTTTGGAACACTCTGAGAGTTGTCGACAACAGAAATTCCTAATACTTTAACAAAGCTGTTACTTCTGCAGTTATTGTGTTTGCCACAACTGAAATGAGTGTGCACGTAAGCCTGGTGGTGAGTATATTACAGTAGGGAGGTGGCTTTCCATGGTGGTTGGTAAGGATAAAGAGCAATGGAGCCTATCAAATGACCATCTCATGACCTATTCTAAACCATCTTGCCCTCCTAACACAGCTGCTTCTGTATCCATTTACAAAATCATGTAGTATTCTATGTAAATACAGGTCAGCATACTTAAGCAGCAGCCTCTATATGGACTGCAAATGCTTCTATCTTCAGAAACTTCTCTGTAAGACTCCCTTAAGTAAATGAAAGACAATCCCCAAAGTAGAGAAAATACTTACAAATATTATTGCAAATAAAGGATCTTATCCAGAACATTATAAATTCATACAGCTCAGTCAAAACTGGCAATCTAATTTAAAAGTCAGCTATGATTTCAGCAAAGACATATAAGCTAGGTCTGATAGTGATTCCCTGTCATCTCAGCTCTTGGAATGCAGAGGCAACAAAGTCAAGAGTTCAAGGTCAGTCTGGGCTCTATAAAATGGTCTCAGAATACCAAAAGCAAAGAAAGATAAACATCAAGGGCTACTCTACTGATATGGAAGAAAGTTGTAAGAAACATCAATGTCATTAGGTATAAAACCAGGAGTTGCATTGGAAAACATTTTGGAAAGATTGTTGTTGCTGTTTGGTTTTTGTTTTTAAGTTCCTTTCTTTTTGTTTTTAAGACAGGGTTTCTCTGTGTGGCCCTGGCTGTCTTGGAACTCACTGTAGAGCAGGCTGGAATTATAGAGATCTGCCTGCTTCTGTCTTTGCACTTTTAAGTTTATTGTTTTTTGTTTTATTCGAGACAGGGTTTCTCTGTGTACCCTCAGTTGTCCTGTACTCACTTTGTAGAGGGTGGCCTCTAACTCACAAAGATCAGCCTCCCAGAGTGCTGGGATTACAGGTGTATGCCACCGAGCCCAGCTTGGTTTTAAGTTTCTTAACAAAATAAATGGAAAGGAATTCCAAAAGCAACAAATACAAAGACCCAAATATTCACAGTAGCATTATTCAAAATACCTCCAAGAAGCAATGCAAAACTCTACATAACTCAAAACTGACGTGTGCAGTATTTACAAGGTATGTAACACTTAACTACACAAAGGAACAAACTATCAATGCATGCTACAGCATGAATATAGAAAACTATGCTAGATAAGAGGTTGGAGACATGACTTAGTGGTTAAGAGCACTAGTTGCTCTTCCAGAGGACATGGGTTTGATTCCCAAGCACCCACATGGAGGCTTACTCCAGTCCAAAGAGATGTGCTCTTCTGCTCTCCTTAGAAGTAGCACACACATGGGGAATAGACATACATGCAGTAATTCTCAATCTGTGGGTCCTGAGCCCTTTGGGGATCAAACACCAAATATTCTGTATATTTGATATTGACATTAAAATTTGTAACAGTAGTAAAATTACAATTATGAAGTACGAACAAAATAATTTTATGGTTGCGGGTCATCACAACATGAGGAGCTGTCTTAAAGAGTCGCAGCATCGGGAAGATCAGACCCACTGTGCTAGATGAAAGAAGTCAGCTGTTAAAGACTGTCTCAGAGAAGCCAGTCAATGGAGACAGCAGATTCAGGTTGTCTGGGGCTTCAGAATGTACTAGACATGACTAGACATGGGCACAGAAATCTTTTGATGTTGTGGAAATGTTCTAGATTGGATTATGTTAATAACTTCATGTATTCTGTAAAAAATTTTCTCTTGTGTTTTCTTTGAGACAGGGTCTCTCTATGTAGTCCTGGCTATTCTGGCACTTGCTATGTAGACCAGAATGGCCTTAAACTCAGAAATTGCCTGCCTCCTCCTCCCCAGTGCTACGATTAAAGGCATGCGCCACCATACCCAGCAAGTCCGTAAATTCTTCAGTCTCTGACTGACTGTATGTTACAAACAGGTTTATAATATGCGAATTATACCTCAATTAAGCTATTATCAAACCCATCAAACTGAAAATAAAAACAAAGGACAAAAACCTTGATGTTTCTCTGAAAAGTATATTTTATTTATTGTCATGTTTAAAATTGACACTTTGAATTCATCTGGGATTTCCTACCACTAAAGAGAAAAATGAATCAGTGAAGAAAAAGGAAAAGAAACTAAGAGAATGTGAAGCACTGATTTCAATATAGTATGAAATGTTAATTACTACCGTCTATTTACCATGCTCTCTCTCATAGACTTCACTGCTAACATCCTATATGGTTTTCATTAACTTGAAAAGGGCTGTCCAGGCTCTAATATATTTTAAATGTAGGCAAGAAAATAATGAAAACAGAAACTTAAACAGATCATATTCAAAATGCAAGGTCTACTTATGAATAAACCTTTTTTTTACATTGTGTTTGCATATGTGCTCAGCGGATGTGTCCTGCAGCTCATATGGAAGTCAGAAACAACTTGCAGGAGCTCTCTCCCCACACGTCATAGTCTTGAGAGCCATTTAGGCTTGTAGAGGTATTTATGGCCCCTCAAATGACTCCACAAACACTTAAGTTCTACAGACTGACTCCAATACAGGAAGAGGGAAACACGTCTTTCCAATTTCACGACCTGTGGAATTTCAAGCACACAACAACCTCTGAGCTCAGTTTCACCTTATAGGGTTTCCACTGTGAATGAGAAATGCTGGCAAATACTCGTCTACCTTGAGTGTTCTGAAGTATTTAAGTTGTATCTTAAGTAAGCATTTCCTCTCACTGCAGCTGCTCGGGAAGTTTTCACACAGGGACTGTACTCTGTTAGCTTTACTCAGAGGGAACTCAGGGGCTTAAGCGGCACTGACTGAAGTGAGGGTTCAGGCATGTGCAGTATGCCCAGCTAGCAGGGACTTTTCCCTACAGTAAGGTCACCACGTATTACCTAAACATAGTAATAACATGGACTGTTAATTTGGAAAATGTGTCTAAAGTACTGTTTGAAAGGTATAAAATCTGACATTTTATAAGGTAGCATTTCTGTACTACCAAAACTGTTTTCTACTTACTTGTATGTGAAAGTGAGCTGTTAGTGTTCCTGCTGTTACACAGTATTCAAAAGGACACTGTTAACTGCACAATGAAAAAAATTGAAAGTATATCATTCCATGAACATACCCTCCAAAATTAAGTCAATCAACTTTTGAGTATGTAGTCAAGGACAGAAAAAAGTAATGCTAATTTAAAATGCACTGCAAGAAACAAAAACACAGCCCTGACCAAAAATATGATTATATGCAAAGATAAATGTCAGGCTACTGATGTCACTGACTAGACAGTCTATGTAGACAAAAACCACCTTAACGTATTGGTACCTTACTTGTCTACACGAGACTGTATTTTATCGTAGTATTTTGATGGTCAGACACCAAACACAGAAATGAATATAGCTACTTCTGCATTAATTAAAGATATATAACATTTTACAGAGAAAAAATTCTATTGCCAACCAATCATTTAATGTATGTCATCACAGGCCTCAAATGAGAGCAAAAAAGCAAATCAATACCAATGGATCTGGACAGTCTCTCACCCCTAGAGCACTATTCAGAAGGCTTGCACTGTTTGTGGAAGGCTACTGTGTCACCATCTTACACACTTGACTGTTTTACCTACCTTGCCTGCACTCAGCTCTCCTGACACGGATGCAGGGGACACATCTGCTGGCCTCTTCTGTGCTTCTGGCGTAGGACACCTTTTCCCTTCCGTAGATACCTTGGCATCGGCAGCCTCGTGTCCACTCTTACTTTGTCTTTTCACTCCTGTGGCTTCCTGGGCCCTGTCTGCCAAGGGCTCTGTGTCTTCCACCTTGGTCTGTTTGCTGTCTTTCTTCTCCAGTCCGTCCTTTGCTTTGGGTTGACTCTCACTGATGTCATGTTCTTCTGCGTCCTGTGTCTTTCCAGCTTTGCGTTCTTGTTCCTCTCTCCTCAGCTTCTCTTTCTGTTCCTTCTCCTGCTTATTTTTCTCCATGAGAAGGGTAGTTTCTTCATGAATACGAGCCTTTTCTTCATCTGTTAACATGGCAGTCGGAGAGGGAAACACTGGCTTGGTGGACCGATCGGGAAGAACTCTTCCACTCTGATCTGTATTTTCAGATTTTATTCTATGATCTTCAGGCAACTTAACTGCTGGTTTTTTTGTACGATCAACCTAGAGAAATACAAACAGAACAAAATGTGCTTTTTGAGTCTTGTTTTTAAGGCAAGGTCTTGCATATAGGCCAAGCTGGCTTCAAACCTGCAATCCTCCCGCCTCAGCAAGATTTAGTTGTATTACTCCAGTTGGCAACGAAGAGTTACTATGTCTCAATGCTCACCCACAACTACAGAACTGAGCCCTGACAGGAGTCCAAACCTCCACTCCTACAAACCCACCCACTCACAGCTCCCCATCTCCACAAAAGTACCCCGTAATACCTCACATCCAACATGGTCAAAATGAATGTGTGCTGCCTACAAACATGGAGCTTTGCGTCACTCTCCACACGGCTCTATAAGCCTGACAGTTGTAGGCCATGTTCTCGTCACAGCTTTCTCACGCCTGGTCAAATTCCTTTCAGCTTCACCTCCACCTCTCAGACTACCTGGAAGCCTAACTTCATTCTCTCTTCCAGAACTCCAGCAAACGCTCCCACTGCCTGCTCATCTGTTTCTGTTCCGTCACATCACATGTGCCCAGCATGTATGTGAAAGTTAAAGGACAATTTTGTAGAGTTGGTTCTTTCCTCCCACCTCTGTGGAACCCTTTCTAGGAATCAAAGTCAGCAGGTTTATCTGGCAAGAGCCTTTACCTGCACAGCCATACACAAACCCAGATAATCATTTTCAAACAAATCTCACCATGTTTCATGTTTTTTTAATAAAAAATCCTACTTTAAATTGCCACTTATTATACTTGTAGTGTATATACATATACTTATGTAACCCACCTACACACAAAATGAGTAAGTGAATTAAAAAAACACTTTACCAGAGCCCGCTGCTTTTCATTCTCTGATACTTGAACATTTTTATTATTCTGTGTATGCACGCTGCATGTGAACACGAATGCAGACTCAAGTGTGGAGGTCGAAAGACAACTACTGCAAGTTGGGTCTCTTGTGTCAAGTGCCTGTACCCACTAAGCCAACTCCCAGCCCTAGTCTATTTTTTTTTAAAAGATATTATTATTTATTTGGTGGTAGGGAGGTCAGAAGACAACTTTCAGAAGTTGGTTCTCTCTTTCTACCATACGGGTCCTAGGTTTCAAACTCAAGTCCTCTTTAGCTACTAAGCCATCTTACTTTTGAGACAGTTCTTTCATTAAGTCTGTAGCTCACTCATCAGGGTAGATTGTCTGGCCAGCAAGTCCCTTTCTCTGGCCTCTCCAGTACTGGGATTACAGGTGTTGTGATGCTGTACTTGGCTTTCATGTGGCTTTTTACCGACTGACCTGGCTCCCTGGCCCCACATCTGATTTAAAAAGCTGCTATACCCCTAGAATGTGAGTGCTAAGAGTACTTTAGCTCCTCCAACAACCTTCTTCAGGAGATTCTAATTAGTTGCCTTTCCCAATCCCTGAATGAGTTGAATTCTAACCATTTCTTTTTAACAGCATTTTAATGTACAATATTGTAGGAAGTAACCCTAACATTTCTTGAAAATAAAGTGTGCTAAAACAGCAAGGAGAACTTAACATCTGCCAGTAATGACCTATACAGCATGCCTATAAAATGAATTTTATGTTCCCAATAATACAAAGTTAGTAAAGGATAAAAAAAAAAAAAACCCAATTTATTTTCACTTTGATTTTTGCCTTTTCACATTTTCTTTATTATTATCACTTAGTACAATTTATTCAATTTGTATCCTGGCTGTGTCCCCCTCCCTCATCTCCTCCCAATCCCACTCTCTTCCCCCTATGCCCCTTCCCTAGTCCACTGATAGGGGAGGTCTTCCTCTCCTGACCCCCAGTCTATCAGGTCTCATCAGGACTGGCTGTGTTGTCTTCCTCTGTGGCCTGGTAAGGCAGCATCCCCCAGAGGGAAGTGATCAGAGAGCCTGCCACTGAGTTCATGCCAGAGAAAGCCCCTGCTCCCCTTATTAGGGACCCCACTAGGATACTGAGTCTATGGGCTACATCTGAGCTGGAGTTTTAGGTCCTCTCCATGTATTGTCCTTGGTTGGGGTATCGGTGTCTACAGGGGCCCCAGGGCTCAGTGTTTTTGGCTTTGTTGGTCTCCTTTTGGGGTTCCTGTCCTCTCCAGGTCTTAATATCACCCCCTTCTTTCAAATAAGCAAATAAATCCCTCAAATAAACATAATCCCCCATTTTTTTGTACAATTGAGATTGAAGTAGGAAGAACCACTGTGGAGATGAAGCCAACAGTGGAAAAGGAACCAGAGCCAAAGCTACCTATCTATTCCTATCTGGTGGTTCACCCACCCTTCCCCAGTCTGAAAAGCACTATACTTTACTAAACTTGTAATTCCTTCTTCAGTTCCTTGTACCTATAGGACAAAGTTCAAATTAGATCCAAGTCGCTGTTGCTGTCTGTCTTTCTAGTCTCATGGTGTTGTCATGGTGCTCTCTTCAACACAGACCCTCACCTATCCAGGTCTTTGGCCTTCTGGCCCCAATTCATTCAGTTTTCCACTTGTCTTTGCATCTGCACATGCCACTGAGCTCTTAGAGCCCAGAAAACTGCTGCTTCTCCATAACAAAAAACAAATAAAATCCCTGTTTTCCTGCTCTGCTTTCTAGCTGCTAGTAGAACAACGGCGCACTATCATGTGACTGTGTTCTACACAGATGTCTCATGGCACTACAGAGAATCCACCACCTTAATTTCATATAAAAATTTCCTCAATTGTTTCTCAGATTTCTGAGTGCAAAGGACCTCAAAATATATTGGACAAGCTATACATTTCTCAATTATATTGGGGTATAAAAGGTTTAGAATTCAATTTATATCAATTAACTTGAAGACATACAATAATATACCTTTTCTTTATAATTTCTTATATTTAGATTTTAAGGAAACTTACTCAATTTGTTTCTTAAGAGTTTATCTGTGGTGGTACCTGCCTTTAATCCCAGCACTTGGGAGGCAGACGCAGACAGATCACTCTAAGTGTGAGGCCAGCAAGGTCTAAAGTGAGTTCAAGACAGCCAAGGCTACACAGAGAAACCCTATCTCAAACAAAACAAAACAAAACAAAAATGAGCCAATCTGAAATTCAGATAACCTTAAAATATGAAGACACTGACTTTCAACAGGTCTAAAGAAATTGGCATCATCTACCTCAAATGTTAAGTATTACCTGAGGAAAAATGAATGCTACACATTCATATTAAGTAAGACACAGGTAAGTTTTAATTCTTTTTAGTCAAAGAGAACCTAACCAAAAGCTCTAAATTTTCATTTGAATATATTTGCTATTGTTTGCTACAGTTAACATTTTAAACTCCAATGAAACAGAACTGAAATGATGTTTTAAAACCAGAGTACTGACACTTCCCATCTCTCATGTGCACCCTCCACAGTGACAGACTCGCCTTCCACAGTGATGGGCTCCACACTGAAGTGTTCTGTTTGTAAAAACCTGCCCCTGCCCTGAGCATGTAAGAACTTTTCTTATCATAGCTCTCAAAATACGGCATCTGCAAGCATCAGAAGTAGTGCAGAGAGGACTTAAACTCTGAGTGGTGTGTAGGTGACATGCAGAGGCTGAACATCCTCATGGAGTCCCGGGAGAGAGCTGTAGCAGACACTGGGGGCAGCTGTGCCAGTCAAATCACAGCACAAGGTCACCAGCTGTGTCCTCCCAGCTACTTCGGGACACAGCTGTTGCTATAGGTTGTGGGAAATGGCCACCAGCTAGCTTTGAAATCTTCTAAGTGATCTAATATAGCCATGGGAATGGGGATGAATTATTATAAAAGCTTTTTGTAAAATTAAAGGTGCCAAGGTGTATAGATCCTTCTGAAGTTTCCTAAGGTATCAGAGGCAATACATAAAATTCTGAGTATTATGTGTCAATATGACATTAAAACAAAAGAATAAAGTTAGTAAAAAGACAAAAAACAAGACAATACCTGTGGAACAGTCTTTGTAGCAGGCACTGGCTGAATTATGGGTGAAGCTTCGGCTTTGGGAGCAGCACTAGGTCCAGCTAGAGCTGACAGGTTCAGTGGTCTCGGTCTTTCATCTTGATTAGTTATCAACTGTGTACTGACATCTACTTCTAGAGGTGGAGGTGGCATCTGGGCAGGAAGTTTGGAAGGAACTGGTTCTTCCAGTGAGGGATAAGTAAAATCCACTAAAATCCCCAAAACAACAATACATGTTTTTAAGAACAGCAAACTCCACACACAGTATTTATGTGTTGTGCATATTATACATGATAGCTAAGTGTGAGTGAAATGGCAATCACTATAGTCTTAAAAGAAAACAAGAACTCCTAGTCTATACTGTTTTGCCTAAAAACAGACTAGCATTTACTAGGACAAAAGCAAGGTTTCTCTTAACATATCAGTGTTTTATTTACTAAAGCAATTTTAAACAAATTTTCACATACATACATGAGACAGACACCTCTTCAGTTCTGCTCCGAGGGGGCGGGGTGACCTTAGCATTTGTTGTATACTGTGGATAGCAAAGGAGCCAATTTTCATAGCCGCCCTCCAAAACCAAAGGCTCATGGCGCAGGACAGTTTTACTTTCCCACTACAAAATAAGAACAGAATATTTTTAAGATGGAACACTCTCTTGACAGCAAAAACCACAAGCCACAACTAACCCAAATGTAGAACTGTTCCCTGTCAAGCAAAATGAAAACAAAGACTAAACTAGAAATCCACCATTAAATGAAGTATTAGATATAAACTGATACAAACATAAGAACCAAGAAACAATCTATGATTAGAAGGGAACTTATAAAGTAAATACGAGACCAAACCTACATAAAACCTGACTACCCAGAGACAGCATGTTAACATTCCGCATTTTATTCCTAGTCTCCCACATATATACATACCTTTCAAAAACTATTTTTATAAAATAATAAACCTTTTTTTGTTTGTTTGTTTGGTTGGTTTTTCAAGACAGGGTTTCTCTGTGTAACAGCCCTGGCTGTTCTGGAATTCATTTTGTAGACCAGGCTGGCCTCAAACTCCGAGATCCCCCCGCCTCCAGAATACTGGGATTAAAGGTGTGTGCTACTACACCCAGCCCCAAATAATGAAACACTTAATTTGCTTTTTCTTTTACATGAATCTCATTAACAGTTGTCTCATTTATAATGATTACTACTCTTGCGTGTATGTGTGTACACAGGCAACTCAAAATTTAATCAATCATTTAAACAATTCTGATCACCGCCCCTTGCCATGCTATAATAAACACCAAAGATAAAGACACATGCCATCACCCCTTAGGTAAAATTTCCAAAAATGGAATAGCTGAGCCCACATTCAACAATACCTTAAGACTTTCAATAATAAATATTCACCTCAAAGATGGTTACTGAATATAACTTTCCTAGGAGTACAGTTGGTTGAAAAGTCTAACAAAGACAGTCAAAAAAACCAGTCTCCATTATTTCCCAACAATCACACAAAACTGCAGTTACAGAAATGAAGAGAGCCGCCAACCTTGAAAAGTGCATCTTTCAGACTCCGCAGAGTAGTCCCAAGCAGTAGATCTTTTGCAGAACTAAACCAGTCAAGAAGCACCACATAGTCCACACTCCCCCTCTTTTTCCAAGTGTCTTTAGAATCATCTGAGAGGTTTGCTTCAATCCAATTAGCAGTTACTCTGAAATGAATGAGCATTTGTAGTGAGGCAAAGTTGAGAAATGATCCTCATACACTCTGAGCCACACCAGGAGAAACTTCAAGTTAGGCTCCAAGATAGTAACTAGCCCAAGATACTTTAATGTACCCCAATACTGCACATTACTGCTTTTAAATATTATTAGAGAGGGAAAGAAAGAGACATAACTCTAACCCTTAAAAAGAAGGGAGAGGCAGCAAAGCTGAAAGCAGGAAATTACCCAAATACCTTTCTCAGCCAAATCTAAACTGGGAAAATCATCTCAGATACATTCCTGGTATTTAAGCTCACTCCTCTCTATACATGAGAAAACTAAACACCACGATTTAATTTAAACAGCAAGCACAGTTTGCCAGATACTGTTGTATACGCTTCAGATTTGACTCCCCACAGCAGCATAATCAAGAGACATTACCGTCTCTCTCATAGCTGAGGAAATATGCCACACAGAGGTCCTGTAACCTGCCTGAGGTTGCACCTCAGGTCCATGCTTAGGTCTTTTCAACAGCATGTTCTCAACTACACAGGAGACACGGTGTTCAGCAAATCTTTTGCTCATGTGGAAGCTCCTGTCCTTAACACAGCCTGTTACACAGACCCCAATCCTGTTACTTCATCCTTCTCTTCTCCACCTGCTTGTTCCCTTTGCTCATCCATACAGCCACTGGCTTATGGTTCTTGATTCTATTCAAAGGCGCTCCTGCTAACGGCCTCTATGCTTGCTGTCTTCGTTTGCTCCCCAATCCTGGCCTCAGAAAATGCACCTCCCATCTCCCTACATGTTCACACTCACTAAGAACTTTTCTGTGAGTCTTTCTTGAACTAAATTTTAGGGTCTACTCCTAGACAGAAAAGCAGACCTTCAAACTGACATATGGACAGACAGACACACACACACACATACACAAATATACAGCCACCTACCCACCACACCTCACTAATACAAGGAATACTATATATTTTAATTTTTATTGTTTTTCTTGCCTATCTTATCTGCCTTTTAAATAAAAAATTCACAAAGGACTTTTATCTGTTCACTGGTTTAGCCTCAGCACTTAAGAACCACAGTAACCTAATCTCTCAGTAAATATTGCTGAATGACAGAATGAATGAACTGTTCTAGAAACCATTCAGCATTCAGCAGGCATTTCAGTATCTAACTGGCAATACTGACAAGCCGAGTGGGACTGACAAAACAAAAAGGCTCTGGAATGAAATGAAATTCCCAACTCACTAAGTAATAATGTTGGCTATTCTATCTACTGGGAAATGAGGAGGAGGAGCTAATACAAAGTATCATGATACAAAGTATCATCTTCTAACTCTCCTTACTGAGTTAGGTCAAGATACAAAGAATGGAAACTACAAAGAATGGAAACAAATGGAATGCGAGGCATTTATCTGCCTATATATTAGTATGCTAGTGAACACATGTTGAAAAATAAAAGAATCAAAAAGTATTTCCCAATTTAAGTTTCTTATGTATTATCTTAGTATTTTTTCTATCCATTCTATACTTTATTCTTAAATGTAACCTAATAAAATTTAATTATACTAAATTAATTTTAGTAAATTCATATATTCCTGTATAAACGGAAAAAAACACCACCAACCACCATATCCAATATATAAAGGCAAGCCTAAAAATAAAACAGTAAATTATATTGTAGTCATACGAGGAAATGAACAGAGCAGTGAGAATGACACACTGCACTTGCACACCCCATTGGAGATGACCATCAAAACATAGGTTGAATGGAAGAACAGTCACTTACAAAGCAGGATGAACGTGTGGGAGGCCAAGCGGGAGGAGCACAAATTCAAGGCAACCTGTTAACGAGGCAGGACCCTGCCTCTTATTATCCAAACACACAGTGACCTACCCTGGACTGATAGCTTCTTCAGGAACACTGAGAGAATCTATGATACAGGAATGCTGATAATCCTGTATTTTTCGAGCATCCATGATAATCAAGCTGATGTTTTTATCCATCATCATTGTATACAGCTCCTTTGCTGTGATTGCTCCTTGGAATTGAGAGACACAGTAGTAAACAAGAAATGGACAGTTGTATGTGCTAGCATATTAGCAAACACGGAAGAACAAAGTATACTTGCCATCCCACACTATCATTTTTACCATTTACATGAAAACTACATAACTCATGTTAACATTTACTAAGAGACAAGTTCCATGCCTTGTCCATACACAGGCTGGACATACAGCTAAATAGAACTGTGTGTGCCTAGCTGTGCTCAGCTCTGGGTTTGACGCCACTGTGCCTCCCTCGCCCAATTAAAACCTTCGTGTCAAGGTCACAACTGTATCTAGTGCTAGTTCCACTACTAGTCTCAAAGAAAGAAAATTAAATATGTCTTATTAAGACAGAAACATTTCACACACAAAATGTATGGTTAATGAAGTCAGAAGGGCTGGTGATATCGCTCAGTTGCCAGAGTAATCATCCAGCACACATGCGGCTCTGGGTTCAGTCCCCAGCACTGCCTTACCACCCCTTACCACATACAAATTCCAAGGCCAGTTTTGGGTCGGCAAATTGCTATCATAAACAAATGAGTCTCTAAGTTATCTTTGCTAATTCTTTTTCATATTTCCCTATTGAATATTTAGATTTTAATTATTTATTTAATTGGATTGAGTGTGCGACTTGGCAAAAACAAACAAAACTATGTTGCTATTTTCTGTCAGCTTTATCACCTGAAGTGAAAGATCAAGAAACATCACATGGAACTTTATATCCAGAAAGCTGTTTCTCCAGCTGTGAGAAATGTCTTAGCAACAGCTGCTAAAAGCACCTTCCTTTCTCTCAAAACATTATCGTGAATAATGAACAGACTAAGCAGGCTGAGAACAGCCACCAAAAAGGATCTCATCTGAGCATGATGAGCCACAAAAGAATGAATGATGGAGACTAATCTTAGGACCACAACAGCTTCTACAAAGGTACCTCACACTGCGCTTAGTTTATTTTTAAATTATTGTACGCGATATGCTCAGCATACAACTGCTTTGTTGTTACATAATTATGCTTAATTTAAATCTTTTCTGAAAAAGAAAATTTTCTCTAGCAGATGAAGTCAACTTCCTAAGTCTTGTTGGTAGGTCAAGTATTTATCACTAGATCAGTAATGCCTATGGATACATACAAATTACAGGTTGAGGTTTTCCCCCAGAGGGTAAGAACACCTGCTAAGCCTTACAACCTAGAGTCACAAATAATAACAGCTAATAACCCTTAAATTTACTATGGATTCTCAAAGTTCAATATGTATAGCTGAAATTAACTATCAATATTGTCAATTTGACAGGATCTAAAATCACCTTGGAGACAAACTTCCAGGCCTGTCAGTGAGGGGTTATCTCGTGTTGATTAGGTTAGCTGAGGTCGCCACCTTAACTATGGGTGGCAAGGTTCCATGGGCTGAAGTCCTGTCTGGGTGAAAAGGAGAAGCGTGCTGAGTGCGAGCATTCGCCCTCTTCACCTTCCTGACTGCTGGTGCTACATGCCCAGCTGCCTCAAGCTCCAAGGACCAAGACTTCCCCGCTGTGATAGACTGCAGCCATAAGCCAAATAAACTCTTCCTTTCTTCCTTCCTTAAGTTGCTTTTGTCAAGAGTATTTTATCATAGCAACAGGAAAAGAAAATAATGCAACCCTACTTTACAGATGGGGAAACTGAGGTTGAATGTTAAGTATCATATTCAAGCTATCGACAGCAGCTTCTGAGAGTCCATCTTCTCATACACTATGCTTTGCTTAACTACTGTGTATAGAAAAGGAAACTGCACATTACCACATTTTATCACTCCAGGCTAAAATAACGTATTAAATGTTCCCTTAGTAGGTCAACACAGAACTTAAGGTATTTTCAATACACTTGTAGAGTACAGGAAAACACGAATTTAAAAGAGATCAGACAAAGTGCTGGGACTCTCACTCTTTGGAACTGGTTTATTCCAGTTAAAAGACGCGAAAGGACATCTTTTCTCGCTTACCTTTCTCTGCAGTTGCGCCGCTTTCACTCTTCTCACCATTGATCTAGTTCATAGAAGAAAAGAGTTCAAATTTCATAGGGAGAAAAGGCTAAAATGTAATTATTTCATTGCAACGGAAAAGCTAGGAAATGCAGTGCGCCAAGTATGGTACTTATAAAAGTATACATAAAAGGATCTAGCTCAGCAGTAAAGCACTTGCATTCTTTTTCCAATGCATCTAGTACTAGGTTCAATAATGGCAATGCCCTCCACCCTCAAGAATTCAGACACATTTAATAATGGCTCTATGGGGCAGCAGCTAAAATAACCAGGAGCATTCTCAAATTCTCTTGAGCAAGTGCCAGACATAATTTAGAATTAGTACCGAATTAGAAAGGGCTTTTTACAATAAAACAGCAATTCCAGCTCTTCTAGTCAGTATCTTCTACCATAAAATTAAAGGAAAATCAAGTACTATAACACACGACTTACACAGTTTACACCATCTAACCAAGGCAACATGACATAAGCCTGTAAGGTGCTAGCTCATTTTACAAATGGGAGAACTGAGGACCCACTTGGTCTTGTAAGTGAACACTTGCACAAACTATGTTTACCACCTGGTTCCTGCTATGATACCACATGAAACAGCATCATCTGCAGAGACTCTTGATCATGAACAACTTGCACCTGCCCTGACACTGCAGGAAATAGAAGGAAAACCTACAGGCTGAGGGTGGGGGCAGGGGGGTGTGGTTTACTTTATTCAGTCAAGAGCATGGTATGAACATTTAGAGGACGAGAATATCAAAGGGAAACTGTTTTAGAGGCTTAAGAGATATAACAAGGAAAAGATAGTTCATTGTTTTGCACCGTGATTCAACAAATCAACTTGAAAACCAATCACAGTAAGACAGGTAGAGAAGTCTGAATAAAGACTGAACACCAGGTGACACTAAGGCATTACTAAATTTGCAGGATGGAGTACAGGACTACAGTTATGTGAGATGTATAGCTAAGTGTTTAGCAATAAACTGGCAGACTAGAGTTTGCTTTCAAACACTCAAACAAAAGAAAAAGTGTAGAAGACAAAGTATCACAAATGTTAAAATAGAAGTAACAGAGGGCTGGAGATGCATCTCAGCTGGTTGTTCGCTTGCCCTAGTGTCCTATCAACTGGCCATGGTTATACAGGCTATCGTCTTAGAGCATAGGAGGTTAAGACAAGAAGAGCAGGAACTCAAGATCAGCCTTGGCTACATGGTTGAGTCTGGGCTAGCCTGAGCTATAAGAGACCCTGTCTCAAATTAAAAAAGAGTAAATGACCACTTTGGAAAAAGCAACAAAATGAAAAAATTCCTTTCATACCACTCTTTAAAGTCCTGTTGTTTGCTCATGGCAGCCGCCTGACCTGTTGACACACACCTCCCTATGTTAGTGGTTTTGTCTCACATTGTGAATCCCAACAACAGAAGATCAGATTGCTTCACTTTTTCAGAGTGCCCAGCCCAGTGAAAGGTCTTCCAAATGACACAAATGACAGAGGAACACTACAAATGATTAAGGAATACACAAGAGATCAGAGGAAGCAAAACACAAAGTGTCCAAGGATTTCAACAATTCAAAAGAAATCTCCATTTTACAAAGAGTAATTTCTGTGCACGTAAAGGAAGGGGCACAGTGGCAGCTGGCAGAGACTGAGTCACTGTGGCTTTTGATAAAGAGATCTTACAGATGTGCTAAGAAGACTAAATGAAATGCAGAGAAAGACAGATACACAAAGGGACAACACCAATAGAAGAAAGAAGAAATGAATGGATGAAAGTGAACAAAACTCCAGAAACAAAAACTGTTTGGGGCCAAATAAAGCAGCAAACTAAGTCCTTCTCTCGCTCTCTTTATTATTTTATTCTTGGTTTTCAAGACAGGGTTTCTCTATGTGACCCTGGCTGTCTGGAACTCACTCAAAGAAACTGAGATCCACCTGCCTCTTTTGGGATTACAAGTTTGCACCACCACGCCTAGGCCAAGTCCATCTCTTCATGTAGACTTCACTACGAGGAAAATGAAACCTCACATCATGTTTTAAGACCCTCATTTGGCAAACCTGAGTTGAGGAGTGTTAGGTAAGATTTGCACAGGCCCCGAACTTAGATGGAAGGATCACAATCAAATGCTTCCTCTCACCCCACCCTCACTCAGCTTACAGTGACTGCTAAAACCATATCCAACAGCCAGAACAATGCAGCTGTGGAAGCTTACAGGCAGACCTGGAACCAACTGCAGCTGAGATGTTTGATTCAAAATCTTACCAAGCACATGAAACAATCACTGTTGCCTCAAAGAACTTTTGTGGCACCTCAACAACTCATAGGCAGGTCATGGGGCAAACAGGACCAGTATTTATACAATAAACTTCAAATACCCTTTGAGTTTTGCTTTTGGAATCCAATACACTTTCCAAAGAGCGTTTGGCCACCGCACCACTGTCCTCTCTTGCCATCTCCTGCCTTTTCTGTTGTTGCAGCTGCTCTTCCTCTCGTCTGTCCTTTTCTTCAAGTTTTTTCCGAACTTCAGCCTCTTCATATCTAGTTGAAAGAAGATTCTTATTAACATGACAGAGTATAGTTAAGGGAGCTCATGTTTCATATATTTAGCATCCTGCCTTGGGCCTACTTTAGGCTTTTAACTTACCCCTTCTAACAAAATAGAATTCTGCTAGACTTACAAATACAAATCACACACATCTGCCCTCAGAGGCTGTCTGTATGCTTACTTTAAACTGCACAGAATCCTTGAAAATATATGTTATGCTCTCTTTATTAATGTTTTTCTTGCTTTTCACTTCAAACTTTTAATCACATCTGCTGCAATTTTCTTTTAAAACACAAACTCTTGATTCTCTCTGCAACAGAAACTGTCCCAATATCTCAACTATATTGGTGATTTAGATAAAAATGTTTAAACAAGTATTTAAGAAAGGTATTACCCACACCAAGTAGAGAATTATTAGCAAAGTCAAGAAGTGACTGTCTTTAAAAAAATGACTTCACTGAAAGTTCTAATTTGCTAAAAGTTAAACGAGCTGTGGTGACTACAATCTGAAGATATCCAAGGTATTTGGAACTATTCCTCACAGAATTATAAGCGGTACTGTTTGGAATGTATGCTATCTGTAACCTTGCTTACCCTGTCATTAGCAATGACAGCAATACCTGCTGCTTCTGAATTTAAGAGGATGGGGGAAAAGAAGACAGAGACGGGGATTGGGAGGAGGGGAAGGGAGAGAGAAGAATCCAGAACAGAGGGAGAAAAAGAGTCATAAATAATTGAGTCAGGTTGGTTAGTAAAGATCGAATCAGAACTCTGATATGCAGATGCTGTCTGTCCTCCACATACTTAATGTATATGGAGGTCACACGCCTCTAGACAGCAATAGCTCTCAACAGCCAGCAACAAGGAGCGGGCAGGGGAAGGACAGGGAGGGAAGCGGAAGGTCTGTCAAGCTCTCTAACTTGATAGTTTCATTCCTAATGTCAGGACTTCATGTACTGGAAGCAGCTAAAACTCCTAGTAGAACCCTAATAAGTATGGAAAGCCAGAGTTCTAGTTTCTTTGCATAAAGTTGTCCAAGTCTCTAGCCAACATGTGAACTAAGTAAGAATAGAGAAAACACTGAGAAACCAGGTAACTTTAAAAAAATTTCAGGTGCTGGCTACCTCAGGCAAGACAGTTTATAAAATCCAACACCAGGCAAGTTTACCACTATCCCCAAACAAAATACCCCAACACTCTTCAAGGGAATAAAACAAGAGGCTGGGCGTCCAGAGACCACCGTGCCCAAAGCTAACCAGTAGAGCGAGAAAAGGAGACATCCAAAGAGAAAGGGCAGACAATGCAAACTGATAAACCTAGATGACAAATTCAAAACAGTCATCATAAGCAGCTAACCAACTCTGTCCAAGGATGAAAAATGGTTTGTAGTGACTAAACACGTAGGACACCTCTGCAAAGAAGCAGGTACTATAGCAGCCAAATAGAAATTCTGGAATTAAAATGTCTTGAAAAACTCACCTGAAAATTGGAGGTGTCAGGAACACTTAAAGATATAATAAGTGAATGTTTCAAAAGGTAATGAACATAGCCTCAGATGATGGATTTCCTGAACCAAACAAAAGGCCTGTCACAGGTATAGCCAGAGTGCCAGTAAGAGAATGAAACAGGATAAAAAATATTTGAAGAATAGCCCAAACTCCCCAAATTTGATAACACACAGATTTATAGATGCAGAGCCCAGTGAATCCCAATCAATAAAAATACAAAGAAAACCAATAGTAGTAACATCACAGTCAGACTGTAACTGAAGAGAAGATCTCAAACCAGCGAAAAGGGACACATGACATACAGTGAATTAACAGTAGGACCAACTGGTATGAATTTCCACATCAGAATCAATGGAGGAAGGCAGGGCATGGGGTCACACACCTTTAATTGCAGCACTCCAGAGGCAAAGGCAGGTAGATCTGTGAATTTCAGGCCAGCCTGGTCTACATATAGTGTTCCAGGCTAGCCAGCATTACCAAGGAGGACAAAAGGTAAAACAAATAAATATAACTATAAAACCCTGTTAATTCACAATCATGAATCTTATCAAAATATTCTTTAAGAATAAAGACAAGGCCCAGCAAGATGAATCAGCTGATAGAGGAGCTTGCACCAAGCCTTGATAACTGGGTCTGACCTCTGATCTCCACAGAAAGAATAACTTCTGCGAGCTCCTCTGACCGCCCCACCGCAAGCTGTGGCAGAAGGACACATGCTCACACCAAACAAGCGAACAGGTAAAAAACAGCAGTACAAAGAAAATTATTTCTAGACAAGAAAAGCAAAGAACTTCCTCCGAACAGTGGACTCCCAGAAAAGCTAGTGAAATTCTCAAGAGCACAGGAGGGAGTCAGGCAAAAATGTGTACCTTGACGTAACAAAGAGTACCAGAAACAGGAAGAAAAAGTGGGTAGAGAAAGGAGTATTCTCCCCTCTTACTTTCTTTAAAGCACACATGCTACACAATTAGACCTGAACAGAAGGAATATATCAATGAGACAGAGATTGTCAGGATGAATAAAATGTATAATATAATTATATTGGATGGGCTAGAAGTAATGAAGGAAAAGATGCAAGGTGGATTGATCTCAAAGGACAGAGATTATTCCCAGATAAAAGACACATAAGGAATTTATAATAACCATAAATGTGTAAATACATAAAAACAGAACTTCAAAATATACAAAAGCTCAACAAATTACAAGGAGAAATAAAAAAAAATTAGAGATTTTTAACACTCTGTCTTAACAGTTACAAACCAAACTCTTCCAAAATAAACACCCATGAAACAAAAGCCCAAAACAAACCACCTCCAATAACAGAAAGTGCAGCTAAGCCAGACCTGGAAATGCAGGTCCTTAACCTTAGCTATTTGAGAGGCTGATACAGGAGAATGGAAAATTCAAGGGCAGCCTGGGCAACTCATGACTCTCTCTCTCTCTCTCTCTCTCTCTCTCTCTCTCTCTCTCTCTCTCTCTCTCTCTCTCTCTCTCTCTCTCTCTCTGTGTGTGTGTGTGTGTGTGTGTGTGTGAGAGAGAGAGAGAGAGAGAGAGAGAGAGAAATACACACACAGAGAGAATCTCATGTTACAGCATTTGCCTAGCACAAGGCCCTCGGTTCAACAAAGCATGGAGACCTAAATGACAAAGAGTACATGGTGTGAACAAGGTCCATGCCAACTCTAACACCAACCCCCTCACCTTCCCTACCCTATCACACTGTTGCTGAAATTGCATTCCATTATGAGGTTAGTACATGCTGTGAATTTTGTTTAGAAGGGGGGCCTTGGGAGGTGATCAGAGTTAGCAGTCAATGAAGCAAAACATCTTACTAGCTTTATAAGAGGTCAGAAGAGACGAGTAACACCTGTATCTTCACTGTGACGAGGTGCAGTAAAGGAGACCCTTGCTTTAGGTTGCTTCATGCTGTTTAACCTTCAACCTCGAATGACCCTCTTTAAATATAAAATACATAGCCTGTCTCAAATATTTTGTTGTAGCAATGAAAAACAGACAAAGCACACAGTCACTGCACTATCTTTTCAAGTACACACTGCACACTGGCCAAGGTAAGACTGTATGTAGAGCCATACACAACAGCTGTTTAAGAATAGAGTATCTCAAATGTTCAAGCCTGGCCAGTGTGTCACTGTCAATTCCTGCACACCTCCATGCTTCCTGTCATGACAATAATGGACTAAGCCTCTGAAACTGTAAGCCAGCCCCAATTAAATGTTTTCCTTTATAAAATCACTGTGGTCACAGTGTGTCTTCACAGCACTAGACACTAAGACACTTAGCTACCCTGATCATGGACTGTAACCTGGAAGCCAAATGAGCCCTTTTCTCCAAAGTTGCTTTTGGTCATTATGGTGGTCTGAACAGATATGGCCCCTGACTCCTGTGTCTGCAGCGTGGCCATTAGCAGGGACTGTACTAATAGCAAGTATGGCCGTACTGGAGGAAGTGTGGCCTTGTTAGAGGAAGTGCATCAACATGAAGGTTGGCTTTGGGGTCATATATGCTCAAGCTGTTCCCAGTGACACAGTCTCCTGCTGCCTGCAAATCAAGATGTAGCTCTCTCAGCTCCTCCAGCACCGCGTCTGCCTCCCTGCTGCCATGCTTCCCGCCATGATGATAATGGACTAAACCTTGAAACTGTAAGCCAGCCAAGTAAATGTTTTCTTTTATAAGCAAAAAAAAACAAAAACAAAAAACAAACAAAAAAAAAAAAACAAAGGAGCAAGTATCTCTAGCTATGATGACATTAAAATAGAAATCAATAAGATACCCAGAAAAATCTTATATTTGAAAATAAAACCACCATACTTCTAAACACTCATGGATGGGTAAAGGACAAAGTAAGAAAATAGTTAAAAATAAATGACATAGCTTGATTAGAAAAAAACAAATGTACTCTTAGATGTATAAAAATCAGTATGTTAGCTGACATACTAGCACCCAGGAAGCAAAGGGAGCGTGCTGTAGGTCCCAGGGAAACCTGATTTATATGGCAAATTCAAGGCCAGCCAGGGCTACCCAGCAAGATCACTGTCTTTAACGACAGCAAACACTTGTTCTCCCTATTTTATGTGACAGTATCTATTTCTACTATTACAAAACAGAAGAAAGCCTCAGAAAATGGAACAAAACTGTACGAGTATTGTACCCACTTCCTTCAATACACACCATTAGAGGGCCATAAAGGAAGGCGTCACAGCCCAAGACTGCTTCTACTGTTAATAACAACAGCAACAGGGAACACTTACTGAGACTCTACTCCAGGCACTAAGCTACCAGAACAAGTCTTATATTTGCTTACTATAAGAAAACCTTTTTCTGCTGCTGTGCTCAAATATTCTTAAC
This sequence comes from Pachyuromys duprasi, assembly GCA_028658305.1. Taxonomy (NCBI): domain Eukaryota; kingdom Metazoa; phylum Chordata; class Mammalia; order Rodentia; family Muridae; genus Pachyuromys; species Pachyuromys duprasi. The sequence continues at coordinate 9,472,110 of CM053748.1, forward strand.
AAAAGTGACTTACAGGAGAAAAGGCTTATTCTGGCTCAAAATTCCAACAGTAAAGAAGTCAGGGTGAGAAACCGCTAGTCACAACGCACCCACAATGGAACAGAGAGATGAAAATGAACTGCTTTTTCTACTTATATAGCCCAGGACCCCAGCCAGGAAATGGCTTCCAGTCTCCTTTTACCCCAATGCAATCAAGACAGGTGTGCCCAGAGGCCTATATCCCAGGGGTGAAAGTTGTTTTCTTTCTTCAGAAGATGAATACATGAGCCCAGAGTTTTTCTATTTAACTATCCTTAGGTCTAGGCCTGGAAACTTCTCATCTCCATACAATCTAATCGTCTGCAAGCCTGGACCTTGAAGGCTTCAGCTTCCAGCCTCTGACTGCAAACCTAAGCCTAGAACGTCTTTAGCCTCAAAGACTTACTACTGACTAAGTCTACCCTTTCTATTTTCTAGTTCTTTCTGGCTCAAAACTCTTCTCCAAGATTAAAAGTAGTTTCTCTCTGCTTTTTACTTTTCACACTTTTTCTGCTTGGAAAAACTGCCTCTGAACCTCATGAACTGAACTGTACTATACTTCCAAACTCTACTTTTAAATTTTTTTTAAAGATTTATTTATCATGTATGCAATGTTCTGCCTGCATATATATCTAAAAGCCACAAGAGGGCACCAGATCTCAATATAGATGATTATGAGCCACTGTGTGGTTGCTGGGAATTGAACTCAGAACATTTGGAAGTGTAGGTCTTACTATAAAAGCCTATATGCCACAAAATTTGAAAATCTAAATGAAATGGACAATTTTCTCAATAGATTCCATCTACCTAAATTAAGTCAAGATCAGGTAGAAAGATTAAATAGACCTATATCCCCCAAGGAAATAGAAGCAGTCATCAACAGCCTCCCTTCCAAAAAAAAAGCCCTGGGCTAGACGGATTTAGTGCAGAATTCTACCAGGCCTTCAAAGAAGTGCTAACTCCAATTCTCTCTAAACTATTCCACAAAATAGAAACAGAAGAAAAATTACCAAACTCATTCTATGAAGCCACAGTCACCTTGACACCTAAACTACACAAAGACCCACCAAAAATACCTAAACTACACAAAGACCTAACAAAAAAAAAAAAAAAGAACTTCAATCCTATCTCTCTTATGAACATTAATGCAAAAATACTCAATAAAATACTTGCAAACCGAATACAAGAACACATCAAAGGTATCATCCACCATGACCAAGTAGGCTTCATCCCAGGCATGCAAGGGTGGTTCAATATATGGAAATTCATCAATGTGATCCACCATATAAACAAACTGAAGGAGAAAAACCACATGATCATCTCCTTAGATGCTGAAAAAGCATTTGACAAAATCCAACATCCATTCATGTTTAAAGTCTTGGAGAGATCAGGGATACAAGGCACATACCTAAACATAGTAAAGGCAATATACAGCAAGCCTATAGCCAACATCAAACTCAATGGAGAGAAACTTAAATCAAGCCTACTGAAATCAGGGACTAGACAAGGCTGCCCACTGTCTCCATATCTTTTCAACATAGTACTTGAAGTCCTAGCTAGAGCAATAAGACAACTAAAGGAGATCAAAGGGATACAAATTGGAAAGGAAGAAGTCAAAGTATCATTATTTGTAGACGATATGATAATATACATGAGCGACCCCCAAAATTCAACCAGACAACTCCTTCAACTGATAAACACCTTCAGCAAAGTGGCTGAATACAAAATCAACTCAAAAAAA
>CM053748.1:9474368-9665649 GCA_028658305.1 Pachyuromys duprasi
AGGAGACTACTTCCTGAATAGAACACCAACACAGGCTCTAAGATCAACAATAAATAAATAGGACCTTATGAAACTGAAAAGCTTCTGTAAAGCAAAAGACACTGTCATCAAAACAAAATGACAGCCTACAGATTGGGAAAGGATCATTACCAACCCTACATCTGACAGAGGGCTAATATCCAGTATATATAAAGAACTCAAGAAGTTAAAAAGCAACAAATCAAGTAATCTAATTAAACAATGGGGTACTAAAAATGGGAGCTACACAGAGAACTCTCTGTAGAGGATTGTAGAATGGCAGAAAAACACTTAAAGAAATGCTTAGCGTCCTTAGCCATCAGGGAGATGCAAATCAAAACGACCCTGAGATTTTACCTTACACCCATCAGAATGGCTAAGATCAAAAACTCAAGTGACAACACATGCTGGAGAGGTTGTGGAGAAAGGGGAATCCCCCTCCATTGCTGGTGGGAATGCAAACTTGTACAACCACTCTGGAAATCAATTTGGTGCTTTCTTAGACAATTAGGAATAGTGATTCCTCAAGATCCAGCTATACTACTCCTAGGCATATATCCAAAAGATGCTCAAGTACACCACAAGGACATTTGCTCAACCATGTTCGTAGCTGCCTTATTTGTAATAGCCAGAACCTGGAAACAACCCAGATGTCCCTCAGTTGAGGAATGGATACAGAAATTATGGACTATTTCTGACATGAACTCAATGCCTGGCTCTTCGACCCCCCCACCCCTGCAAGGGAGGAGCAGCCTTGCTAGACCACAGAAGAGGACATTGCAGCCAGTCCAGAAGAGACCTGATAAGCTAGGGTCAGATGGAAGGGGAGGAGGTCCTTCCCTATCAGTAGACTTGGAAAGGGGCAGGGAGGAGATGAGGGAAGGATGAGGAAGGAATAAGGGAGGGGGCTATGGCTGGGATACAAAGCACATAACCTGTCATTAATAGAAAAATAAAATATATCGCTACGGGAAAAAAAAAGATTTATTTATCATGTTTGCAATGTTCTGCCTGCATGTACATCTAGAAGCCACAAGAGGGCACCAGATCTCAATATAGATGGTTATGAGCCACCGTGTGGTTGCTGGGAATTGAACTCAGGACCTTTGGAAGTGCAGCCGGTGCTCTCAACCTAAGCCATCTCTCTAGCCCCTCTGCGCTGCTCTTAAGTAGCTTCTCTTTCCTGTCTGTTCTCGTGAGAGTTGGGCATAGCCTATCTCTGACTCATTCTGTCAGATCTTTCTCTGATTTATCACTTTGTCTGCCCCTCAATTAGATGTCATTGTTTGGGACTAGGTGTGTTATATCTGTATTCCAGCCAGAGGGATTAAAAGTGTATACTAAAGGCGTGTCTGCATTCCAGCTACATCACAGACCTAGGTCTTTGGATATGATCCCTTGCCAGAGCAGCCAAAAATTCCTTTATAGCAGGTAATTCTAGATTCTGTGAATTGATAATTAACTGTAACCACCACAGGTAGTTACTTTTATCCCAATTATAGATGAGGAAACACAAGCAAAGAAAGACTACGTAATTTGCCTAATAGCCCACAACAGTGAGTAGAAGAACTGAGACTCAAATTCAGGGGGTGGAACAGTACGGGAACTGTTGGCCCTGAGAAGTACGTACGGTCAAAGGCTAGGATGCAGCTCAGTTGTAGAGTGCTTGCCTAGTATGCACAGAGCCCTAGGTTCATTCCCCAGCACTACCAAAACAACATAGTCAAGCTCAGTTTAATTTGAAAGTAGAAATGAAGAAATTTCAAGATTCATTTTCCTGTAGTCATCTGCATCTTATTGTATCTGCCATTTGATCCACAACTACAGTGGAATTCTTTACTTACACTTTCATAGGTCTCACACAATTTGTACTTTGGGTATGAAGTGAGATCAAGACTTGCCATTCATCTGGCACTGATTTCTGGTTCCTCTACCTACCTGTCTATTCCTTTTTGTGGGGATTCTAATACCTTTTGACTCGGTCAATCAAACTCAAGATCACCCATAACATGGATGTAAAAGAAATGAGTAAGTGAACAAACGTTTTTGACAAGTCTCACCTAGTACAAGACAACATTGAGACTTGTTTTCCAGGTGTTTTCTAGTGTTTTATGAACCTGGAAATTTTGTCTGCCCTCGCAGTGAGTAGTTAGATTTTACCGTAAGACTGGATTACTGAGCATTATTTAGCTGAAAATACACCTTGAAGAGTCTAAAATTTAAAGCTTAAAGCTATGATCCTTCCCAAACTCTCACCAGCACCCCAATGCATTCTCATATTGGGAGTCTGACAAGAGGGAAATCCTAACAGCAAAGAGAATTGCAAAAGGGAAGAGCTGACCGACTAGAAAATCACTAAAGAAAGAAGCAGAGTATGCTAATACAGAGCTGTTTTGAGCATCAAAGGAAGAAACTAAAAGATGTGGGGCAACAGGAGGAAGACAAACTGAAAAGATTCTCCTTAGTTAGCTACAAAGTAACCTACAGCACAGGAAAGCTCCGGAACACACCAAAGAACCTTAAAATTAGAAGGTGCCAGAGGAACTTCTATACCTGGAACCTTATTAAGTTGAACAGCCATTATATCACTGTGTAAAAATTAAACATTCTTACTAATGCATTGGTGGCAAGTTATTTCCTCAAAGTGGTAAGAGAAGAGGAGGAGAAGGAGAAGGAACTGGGTTTTATCTGCCTATCCAACCCCTTTTGCTAGGACTCTAATACCTTTTGACCTGGTCCAATATTGTTTAAGATCATCTGTAACATGGATGTAAAAGAACTAGGTAATTTATAAAAAGGTATTTGACAAGACTTAGCTAAGAGCAGATGAGAAGGAAGAGGAGGAGGTCAGTTCAGTATCACCAAAGAGAAAGGGAAAGAAAAATGCCAACTTATTGCAGAGACATGTCTGCTTAAAGAAGCATTTGCCTTTGCAAAGTTCTGATGCTGTGTACTACAAAGAGTTTCTCTTCATTGAACACATGGCACAGAGAAATGCAGATAAAAATATGTAGCAACAGCCATACCCACTACACTACAAGTTTTCATAAGACTTATAAATAAGGCCCAGATAAAAAGGAAGACTTTTAAAGTTATATTACAACCTTTCGCCTGGATACTATAGATGTAAATCACCACATATTTATTAATTTTCCTTCTGAAGAATTCAGCAACCACAGATTTTCCACGTTTTACTACAAAAGCAATACAGTATACACAGTAAATAAACATTATAAATAAAAAATTTAGCCAAGCAGTGGTGGTACATGCTTTTGATCTCAGCACTTGGGAGGCAGAGGCAGGAGGGTCTCTGAGTTTGAGGCTAACCTGGTCTATAGACTGAGTTTCAGAACAGTGAAGGGTACACAGAGAAACTCTCTGGAAAAACAAAAATGAAAACAGAAGAAAGAAAATGTATCAATATTTCAGCCATTTAGGCTCAATTACTTTTGTTTTTAAAAAAATGTGTTTCAGAGCTGAGGATGTAGCTCAGTGGTAGAGCGCTAACCTGGCATGCAAGAGATCCTGAACTTGATCCCAAGGTCTAAACAACAACAAAAATATATGCTTCAAACTTTCCCTTAAAACACATTTCCAGCTGCAGTGGGCGGTGAAAAATGCCTATGGTCCTTGTACTCATGAGCCTTAAGCAGGAGGATCATAAATTTGTGGCTAATATGGGTTACAAAGTGAAATGCTAACTCAGAGACAAACAAAACCTACTCTCTTAAAGCTACATTCTCAGTGAAAAAATTCACATTCGTGTAGAATATATGAGCCTGCTTAAGTCTTCTATCTTTTTGTGTGTCATCTGCCTCATAATCTCTTTGTCCTTTGCCATCACCTAGACTTTGGTGGCTTGTCACTTTATATGATGCCAACTTCACCATTCTTTCCTCCCATATTGAGATATCAGGTTAATTATTATAACTTCTAAGCTCTACAATTATGCAGAAATTTATTTTACTAGGATCTGTATTTCAGTAGCATGTTGTCCTTAAGAGCAAAAATACCAAACTTAAATTCAATGAGTGACTAAAAAGTAAAGCATCTTGTCTTTGTAAGATATCTGTATTTGTTGTGTGAGAGGAAGAGAGAGAATACACGAGAGGGCACCAGCGTGTTCTTGAGTACATATATATATGGAAATCAAAAGTGGGGGAGGGTGTAGGCATATGGTTATTGTGTAATTAAAATGCTTTTTGTAACCCCCACCCCCACATCTGGTTGCAATCCTTGTTCTAAGAATGTGACTCAATGTTTTGTTAACTCTGCTCCCCAACTGTCCCCTTGATGTGCCAATAAAGCATCTTACAGCCAGTCACTGAGCAGGGGACAGAATAGGCTAGACTTCCTGCCTGCCACAAGAGGAGGAGTTACAAGGGGAGGTAGAGAGGTTCAACCATGGGCAGAAGTCCACGAAGGAGAGGAGCTGGAGCAGAAAGGCCACAAAATGGAAGTATCTCTAGGATTTACGACGCTGGGAGAACACCAAATTAATTTAGAGTTAAGAATAGAGTAATAATAGCTGGGCATAGTGGTGCATGCCTGTATTCCCAGCACTCGGGGAGACAGAGGCAGGCGGATCTCCATGAGTTCAAGGCCAGCCTGGTCTACAAAGAGAGTCCAGGACAACCCTATCTTGAAAAACAAACAACAACAACAAAAGAATAGAGTAATAACTCCTCAGTATTGTATTGTAAAAGTTGATTTTAAAACTAATGTAATAAGGGAGGGGACTGCAGCTGGGATACAAAGTGACTAAATTGTAATTAATAAAAAAATGATTAATTTAAAAAATAATATAATAAGAGTCTCAATTAGCAGGGTGACAGCCCGGTTAAGAAAGGAACTGAGAAACAAACACAATTTTATAAAAATAACTTAACAGGAAGGAGAAGCCAGAGAGATGACTTGGCAGTTAAAACCACTTGCTGCTCTTCAGATGATCCAGTTCCCTTCCCAGTGCCCATATGCAATGTCCAATCCAAATGTACTCATTCCAGTTCAAGGAGATTTAATGTGCTCTCTGGCCCTTGCAGGCACTGCATGCACATGGCACACAAACCACACAAGCACTCATATACATAAAATAAAAGTAAATAAATCTTTTTAAAAGGTGTATGACCCTTCAGAGATGAAGTTTAGGCATTTTCAGGAAGCCTGGCATAGTATATGGATGCTGGAATCCCAATGCAGGTCCTCATGAATGTACAACAAGAGTTCATAACTACCGAGTCATCTCTCCAGGCTAACATACAAGTTTTAATTTGTAATTAAATACACACACATTGTTATTATTCCTGTATGTGTGTGTCTGTCACATGTATGCAAGTAACTGTTCAGGCCAAAGAGAGCATCAGATCCCCTAGAGCTGAAGTTATAGGTAGTTGCAAGCTACCCAGGTATTGGGACCCAAACTCAAAGCTCTCTGAAAGAGCAGCAAGTGCTCTTAAACGCTGAGTCATCTCTGTAGCCCTCATTTGTAGTCATTTCACAAACTGGTAAGGCAGTCATGGTAATTATTGGAATTAGATTTTCGGCGGGGGGAGAGGGGAGTGTTGTTGTTTTGGTTTTTTGAGATGTTTTTCTGTGTAACCTTATCTGTCCTAGACTTGATCTGTAGACCAGGCTGGCTTCGAACTCTGAGATCTGCCTTCCTCTGACTCCCTGAGTACTGGGATTACAGGCATGCGCCACCATGCCTGGCAATTATATTTTCTTTAGCATATGTAATTTCTGTGACTGCAGGAAGATTAAAACTAAGAGTAAATACTTTATTTCTGTATGATTATACCCAACAGCAGTTTCTAATACAACATGGAATATATGAAAATTAAAATTTTTTTATTGTTGTCAAAAATTTTACAAATATTGTAACATATGAAAAACTGGATGGGTTCTAATATAAAATTTGTTATCTTAACAGCCTAAAATCTTCATGAAGAATATTAACAATAACCCATCAATATGGACAATATAGCAAGTGATTTCTATTTTGGTATTTCAGTTACCATATTACTTGCTTCTAGGAAATGGGGTATTATAAGTATGGTGAGATATAAATAAGCAAGTCTAAACAGTATCAGCTTTTAATTTGCATTCTTTTACAGAATTTATAGTAATGTCAGTACCTCAATTTAAGGCTCTCAGAGAGTCTTTCAGCTTCTTCAACAGCTTTTTTGATGTTTGCAGGTCCAAGTATTGAAAGATAATAATCCTAAAAATATATGAAAAACATGCCACACTGTCAGTATGGGGCACAGTTGTAGCACTGATGGTTATGTAAAACACTAAAATTGTGGTGCCTACAGAAAAGAAAGTTTACATGAAAGCAGAAGTGTTTGTTTTTAACTTGCAACCTATATAAATGAACAATTTATTGTCCAAATGTCACAAAAGTATTTTTATAACATCAGAATGCACAAAACCCACTGTAACACATTTATTTAAGATGGCACTAAGTATAAACACTATTCTTATTAATTATAAATAAATGCTGAAGAGAATTTTGGACAGCAAATCAATATTTTTCTTACATATATGCAATGCACTAAGTTCCTTTTCTCCAGTCTCAAAAGGAATAAAGCAGATTATGCAAAGATGAATAGCTTGGGATTGACTAACTTATGTATTTATTTATTTGCTGAGACAGGGGCTCAGTATGTATTTCAAGCTGGCTTAGAATCTAGGAAGGATCCTCATCCTTGACTCCCAAGTAAGAGGATTATAGGTCTGTTCCTCTATGACAGGCCATGTTTACTGTATTAAATAGAGATAGTTCTGCTTCTATCTGTAATAGTTCCATGCCAACTAGAGCCAAGATACTTTTGGCACACAAAACAAATTTTATCCTTGAGGAAATCATAAATTTCTAAAATCAAATGATAGAAATAATAACATAATCTAACTCAAAAAAGTTTTGATATGGAAAGCTACTAAATGAAGTTTTTCTTAAAAGTAACTACTTCAAAAGGTTACACATTATGGTCAGTGAGACTTTGCAATCAAGGCTTATTGGATCTAAGTCATTACATGTCACTATGACTTTGTAAACAATTCATCCCCAACAGTAGTAGTAATAGTAATAATGATGACAATAAAAATGAGTGTGTGTGTGTGCGTGAGAGAGAGAGAGAGAGAAAGAAAGGCAGTAAGATGGACCATGAAGATAAAAGGACTCATCTTCAGCATGAGAAGTGGTCAACAGTAGTGATAGCAAAGAAAATCTGTTGTAACAGTTATCACATATCTACATATCAATCTAAACTAAAAGAAATCATTGATTGTTTACTTTCTAACGCTTAACTATGTCAGAAAGCCCTTCACCAAGTAATACCAATAAAGGTGCAGTTTGCTCAACAACTGAACATTACAGAGTACTAGTGCAGTATGTTTCTAAAGGCAATATATGATCATTATTGCAAACTTCTTTCAAAAGCAAAACCAAAAATGTTCTCATTTGTTTCATTTTCATCAATTCAATTAAAAAGCTAGTCTAACTGGGCTAGCTGCGCAGTGGCACACACCTGTGCTCCCAACACCATAGGCAGAGGCAGACAAATCTCTGAGTTCAAGGTCGGCCTGGTCTACAGATAGAGCTCTAGGATAGCTAAGCTTATGCAGAGAAACCTTGCCTCAAAAAAACAAAAAAAAACAAAGCAAAAAGCTAGTCTAAGAGGCTGCTTTATCTTACTTAAATGCTTTAAAATAAAATAAATACACAGATAGATACATAAATAGACAGATAGATAAATAAATAGGCAAGCTGCTGTGCTTGGAAATGTGTATTACAAACCATGAGGCAACCGGCCTCTCTTATGAGTGAGGTTTCCTAGAGACAGCTACCAGCACAAACACTGTCAACAATATGATAAGTGGCAGTATAGAAAAGGACTGATTCCCACTCAACTAAAAACTCTTTATAGTTTTACCAGTACAATTTCCTATTTCTCTCAGATTACCTACTTAAAAAGGATAACCCGTGGGAATGTGATGGTGCACACCTTTGATCTCAGCATTCCTGAGGCAAAAGCAGGTGCATCCTGAGTTTGAGATAAGCTGGGCTACATAATAAGCCCATGGATTTTGTTGCTGTTGTTGTTTTTAAAAAGGGAGGGACAGGGTCGGTGTGGGGCTGACCAATGCCTATTAGAGGATTATCAGCAATGCTCTGAAGGTCCCTAATATAATTTGTTTCCTGAGAATTTACTATGCCAGTATTTTACTCCTCCTCTTACTGAAAGCACTGCTCAGGGTCAAGCAGTTTTCTGTTACATCACTGTGCCCTCTCTACTATATTAACAGCTTTTACTTACAAATTAATTCTGAAAGGGCTCAGTTACATAGTCTGTCCCTACCCAATTTAAGTTTTGTAACTATAAAACATCTAGATAGTTTAATACCTCACATACTTGAAGTACACTAGGAAGGTTAGAGTAAACGAACCAGAAGAAAAACAGTTCTAAGTCAGGAGAGATGAGATGCTCTAGACAGAGCAAACAGGGAACCAAGCAACTGCAGTATGTGAATTAATAGCTTGGGTTAACTGACCCTTGGCAGGCAGCTTCCTAACCTGACCTTCACAAAGAGTTCTTATCCATCAAAATTAATTCCAACATATTCAAGGAGAAGGAGCAGACAACAAAAAAGCTAATTCCAATCTTGCCAAAAGAAAAACAACACCACCACACTAGTAAGTTCCAAAAGTAAAGCAAAAAGCAAACATACATAAAATCCGTTCAATAATAGACCAATCAGCCACTCAGTGGCTACCAAAGCTAAGCAACCTTCAAGCCTTCAAGAATTTACTTTAGAGAGTACTGGACAGAGTGGGTTTGGGAGTGAAGGTATGTGACATACAACCCACAATGCGAACATGGATGGCAGAACAACCTGTGGGAACAAGTTCTCTTCCACCCTGTCAGTCCAGGGACTTGAATCAGGTCACTGGGCTTTGCAGCAAGCCATCCTATCAGCCATCCCACTTTAAAAGAAATTTCACGTGAACATTTTAAATAGTGTTTGACTTTAGGCAGGCCCTGGCTTCTTAATCGACAAGATAAATGTGCCTTTAAATATTAAAAGATGTTTTCTCCCATGGCAGGACTAAGTGAGCCATTTATGGACAAGCAGTGAATCCCTAAGTGTAAAGGGACACTGCTCTAAAATCCAGTAAACAATTAGCATAATTTTGCTGGTAGAAGAAATAATCTACTACCATTAGTTTGACCATTAAAGCTTCTATCTTTACTAAGAAATAACATCATTCACAGTATTTGGGGGGACTTCAAATAAGAAAAAAATCTGGTCCTTCTGTAAGTCAACTTTTTCATTACAGAACAAAGTAAAATACTACTAAGTATCAAGAACTAACAGTGTGCCACTGTAACCTACAAAACAAAACATCAATATTATTTTTTAAATGGGTGTGCATGATGGTGCACTGTTGAAATTCCAGTACTTTGGAGAGGGTAGGGGGACTGTAAGCTCTAGGCCAGTATGGCTATGAGACCCTCTCAGACAAAAAACGGTTCCTTTGTGGGGTAAGAAATCTCTAGGCAGTACTTGGCTACTTCTTTGTGATAACAAAGTCATCTCTAAGGCGGGAGCACTAATACAGCATTCTTCCTATTCTTTACACCATCTACCAACTGAAACACAAACATTCCTTCTCTCCACACCAACCCCCAGCTGTCAGTTTCTCTAAACCATGATTGCCATCTCTTTTCATTCCTTCAGAACCTCCTAAACAGACTTAAAAAACAAAAACAAACAAAAAACATGAAGAGACACTGAAGTCTTGCTCTTAATTCTAAAGCCGTATCTAATGCAGCCCCAATGTCAACCAAATAAAAAGGCTGATACAAACACTTAAACTTGTGGCCTTAAAGCACAGCTGAAAACATATCATTACAAATAGTTTAGCTTTCATTTAGGCCTGTGATGTCTGAATATACATCGGCCTGTGAGAGGACCCCAAGGATGGGACACTGGGCACCTAAAACTGGAGTTAGAAGCATCTGTAAGCCACCTGACATGGGTGCTGGAAACGGAACTTGGGTCTTCTGCACAAAGCACTCTTAACTGCTGAGCCATGTCTCCAGTCCCTTTGCTTTATTATTGATACAGAAACTCACTATGATGTCCAAGCTGGCCTGGAACTCTTGGGCTCACAGAGACTAAAGGCAAGAGTCACTGCGCTCACCTATTATTTTTTCTTATTTAGTGTGTGAATAAACTTAATCCCTCCATTTGATCTAACAATAATTTATTACAACATAGAGCAAACCATCAGTTTATATACTTCTATATACATATACTGATATACACACACAAACCAAATGTATGCATGCACACATTCGCAAATAAAGAAATTATGTTTTTGCTTTGCTTTTCCCAGCCACACCAGAGTTTAAATTTGTCCAGGTATCATGTGATCTAAATCCATTGTTATATTGGAGATACAGCTCCTGTTTAGCATTGCCAGGCCCAAAGTTTGATTGCCAACACCAGGAGAGATGTGAGGAGGAACAAAAATTAATTTCTAGGTAGTTAAAGATTTTAGAGGAAATCAATAGCTCTATAATGCAAAAGTAACAAAAATGCAAAAAACGGGTACCTGCTGTTGCTTGAAATCAGGTCTTTTTTTGATAAGATTATAAACTGCCACATATTTCATATAAAGCACATAGGCCTTTTCCTCATCACGATCTAGTCTGGATTCTTCTGCTGTCTTGAAGATCTTCTGAGCGCTATGTACGTAACTTAGAAGTAGAAAGAAAATTTACAATACTTGGTACTGGAGAAAAACACACATCATGTATACACTGCAGATGACACTGGTAAAACAAATTTCATTACATAGGTTGTATTACTTCACACAGTTACAAGTTATATCCTCCCTCTGGCGTTCGGCTAGTCTGAAGGGACAAGCCACACCCTGGTAGAAAGGAATGACTATGTCAGGTCTGACCTGTATGTCATCCCTGTCCTTAGTACTTGAGAAGGTTCAAAGGTGGCTTTACTGGAAAAAGTCAAGTAACAAGAATTAAAGTTACTTTCCTTACTACCCCATACTACCAATTTAGCTTAAGACGTAAACCAATCTTTCTCTATTTTTTCCCTAAAAGGTATTTTTTTAAAAGCCATTTTTAATAGGAATGCTGTAGATTTTTCTCTCTTCACTTTTAATAAAGTTTCTACCACTCAATTGTTAACACTGATATTTTGTTTTTGTTCCATTTTTCACTGATTTCCTTGATAAAAAATGACTCATTAAAATGCCCCTGTACCTACACAGGTCTCTCTAGCTTTGTCTTTATTGGTTCATTTGTGATCACATATCCTATTTATCTCCAATCAGAGAATACCTGCTGCTCCCCCTTGCTCTCTAAGATCCACTTTTCCTAAGTCTGGGGAATGTAGTAGCTAATTCCACCTTCTTTCTAAAACTTTATTTCCATCTAAATAATAATATAATTACTTATTAATCTCTAAATCTCTTTTGCTGGTGAAAATAAATTTGAATGAAAAATTCTCTTACTGTTCTCTGTTCCTTAACTACTAGAGCTGACAATTTTAAGGACAACCTATTTGTAGCAAATTTATATTCCCAGCAAGTATCAGAATCAGTATATCACTAGACAATGAGAGTTTGGAAACTCTCCTGAAAAGGAACATTGTTCTACCTGTGCTTTAGATGGCAAGTAAAACTGGAGTGGTAAAAATATATAAATCATTAAGTTAATGATTCTATCAAATTGGAACAGAATAAAACCTACAGAATGCTAATGTTTCCATTTGGGGGATTCTATTGTGATGAAACACCACGACTAAAGCAACTCAGGGAGGAAGGGATTATTTGACTTACACATTTCTAGTCACTGTCCATGAAAGGAAACCAAGGCAAAAATTTAAACCTGTTGGGACTCTGGAGGCAGGAGCTGGTGCAGAGGCCGTGGAGGGCGCTGCTCACTGGCCTGCTCCTCATGCTTGCTCAGCCTGCTTTCTTACAGAGCCCAGGACCGCCAGCCCAGGGCTGTGGCCACCCTCGGCGGACTGGGCTGAGCTTCTCCCAGCAGTCTCTAAGAAAATGCCGCACAGGTTGTCTTCCAACAGCCTGACCTTATGGAGGCACTGCTTTCACTTAGGGTACCTCCTCTCCAACGACCTTAGCTTGTGTTATCATAGAACTAGCCAGGATAACTAGACAACAACAACAACAACAAAATAGTCATGGTCCCCGCTTTTAATCAGAGAAATACTACGCTAGCACCCTAACATGCATGTGTACCATACGAAAATAAAGGCAATCTTTAATTCACAGTTATATTGTTTTATGAGAAAAAAGTTTGTGGCAAAATGGCTCTCCTAGACCCCACTTTTTAAAAAATTTATCATCTAGTTAATTTACCATCTAGTTAATTTTTTTAATTGATCAGCTAGTTATCATTCTGTTAAGACAAAGTTAAGAACTCCTGTGATCATATCATTTTTCAAATAAACTATAAACTGGCTATTCATTAAATCTAAATAGAAAAAATAAAATAAAATTAATATGATTTAATCAAACGAGCAAAGAGCACACACTTCTTGGTGCTGGTCTTCTCAAGTTTAACTTCTGTCTTCTTATTGAGGTCTTTTAGTGAAGAACTGAGGTAGAGTTCTTTAGGAACTGAAGCTACGGCAGGCATGATGAATGATGTTTGCTTTTCTACTTCAACGACGGATGATGTACTTCATGAAAAGTAGTTGTTTCCTAAAACAAAACAAACAATTCCATTAATTATCTTCATCAAAAAGATGAAGATATGTATCAGAAAACGAAACTCCAGCACTAGGAATGCAGCTCAATGACAAGGTGGTGTGCACAGCTCTGGCATCATACTCACATACCACCTCATACACACACCAAGCAAAAATGGCATTATACTGTCAGGCACGACGGAGCAACCGGGAGACTGAGGTAAAAAGATTATGAGTTTATCACCAATCTGGGCTACCCAGTGAGACTCTGTATTCAAACAAAAACTAACACCCACTACTTAATTATATCCTTCCCAGCAGGGTTCATTTTAAATTATCTTGAATATCTATTTGGGGAGTTATATAAACACACACACTCCTATGGTATAAGTAATATTTATTTTCAAATGTTTATTAATAAATTGATTAATCTTATTGTTTAATCTTATCAAAAGTACAGAATAGTAAGAGCTTTTTATTATTTTTTAAAAGATTTTTATGTGCACTGATGTTCTGCCTGCATGTATGTCTGTGTGAAAGTACCAGATCCTCTAGAACTGGAATTACAGTTGTGAGCTGCCATGTGAGTGCTGGAAATTGAACCAGGGTCCTCTGAAAGAACAACCAGTGCTCTTAACCTTTTAGCCAACACTCTAGCCCATGAGCTTTTATATTATTGCCTGTTAAAACTACGTTGTATACATATTATAGGTAAAATTTTCAACTTGAAATATTCTGTTTTCTTCTTGATATCAGTTCATAAAAGAAAAGTAGGCAGAACCAGGTTTATATGAAACAATATATTTCTGCTTCTGCCAGAAAACACTCCTACTCTGGTTTACTCTGAGTCTTCGATGATCTGTGACAGTCTTTGTTTCTTGGTATGCTAATTCCGACCAGTAGAAAATATGGAGTAAAAAAAAAAAAAAGAAAGAAAGAAAGAAAAGAAAATAGGAAGAATGTCACGGCAGTACCAATTAAACTGTGTTTGTGACTATTCATAAAGATACTTGTCAAGAGCCATTCTATTGGGGGAAGTTCAGTAGGCATGTGAGCTTTCTAGAATATAACCCAGTATTTTGTAAGGTCTGTATTATGATGCACCCCAAAATTGCTTATAGCCTGACACCCCTTTTTTTTCTGTGCTGCTGCATCTCTCAAAAATCTGGCATGGTGTGAACCCTCACTTTCTGAACATTTACCCACTCTGAACAAACCTTCTATGGGATCTTTATGAAGATGCACTGATGTTCACATGAATACATGATTTCATTATTCCTAGTAATGACTTTATAGGATCCCTGATCTGATTCAAACAATTTTAGAAGTTAAGATGTTAGATAGCTGATAGAAAGCTTACAGCTACAATAAATACCTTTGTGGACCTCCAGCTGCCAAGTACATATACCTCACTAGAAGCCAGGCTTGAGGCAGATTTGTGGTTTTAGGCTGTTTCGTTGTAATTCCTTATGTCTTGTTAGTTTATTACATTAAAAAACTGTTGTATTAAATCTACTTTGTATCTTGGAATGTAAGACTAGATATAGAAATGTTTAGCTTAGTACTGAAACTAAAATCCTTCCCATTGTAATGGTTTTTATCTGTCTCAATGATAAATCTTTTTGACTATGAGGTAATTATTTCTCTGATGTAGAGAGCTTTTGCTTAGGATAAAATAAGTGTAACCAGGACAATAAAGTTTGTTGGGGCCATTTGCCTAATCCAGTCTCTCTCTCTCTCTCTCTCTCTCTCTCTCTCTCGTGTGTGTGTGTGTGTGTGTGGTCTATTTTCTATCTCTCTCCTATTTCTTATTCCCCTATAGATTCACAAAAAAGTTAACAGACTCAGAGCTTCGCCATCAGCCCCCTCAAATAAGCAGACATACTTTAGCCTATAGAGATCTCCTGAGGAGGTTCAGCCTGTGGAAGCTCATCCCTAAATCAAAGGGCCTCATAGTCACTCACCCACACGTACGCGTGCACACACACGCACGCACACATGCACGCACACGGTATGCCTTTTGACTAGAAGTCACTTCTCACAACCTGAACTGCAGGGGAGAAAAAAGTGGTCAATATAAGTTTTCCTTATCAGTGGCAGAACAGCCTGTTCTGAGCAGAGTGGAAACCTTGTCTCCCTACCCTCTTCCCTGTCCTTTAATCAACTGTTGTTACTGTCTGCCTCTGCACTCTCCAAATTTAAAAGGTTTTTTTTTTTTTAAATCTAGTTACAGAGCACAAGAAAGAGATGTCAGCCACTGACTGAACCCAAATGAAGAAAAAAAATGTCAGTCACCAATTCTGACTGACCCCAAACAAGAGAAAGACCCCCAATCACCAATACTGTGCTGCTCATCTCAGCAGTACTCTGTGGACGCCAGGGCGGGACTCCCACAGACAGCCAGAGATGGAGCAGTTCAGGGCAACCCATGTAGTCTTGGTAAGATCCTAAGTGTCACCACATTGTCACTACATGAAAACATCGGTGACCAGACTAACCTTGTGTGTGGTCTTCTGTCATGCACAACTAATTACAGTTTGAATTAACAGCTACATTAATACATTTAACAGCAACTTTATTTTTCCCATCATTTCTCTATACTCTCTAAATGATACATTAATTCAATTTAATTATATCAATGGAGATTAACAAATATACTAAAAGAATGAATAGAGGGTAGGGGTTGAGAGATGGCTCAGAGGTTAAGAGCACTGACTGCTCTTCCAGAAGACCAGTGTTCAATTCTAAGCACCCACATGGTAGCTCACAACCATCTCTAATATCCATTCCAGAAGATCCAACACCCAAATGGTTTGTATATATACACGCAGGCAAAACAGCAACACAGGGGGCTGGAGAAATGGCTCAGTGGTTAAGAGCACTGTTTGCTCTTCCAAAGGTCACAAGTTCAATTCCCAGTAACCACATGGTGGCTCACAACCATCTATAATGTGAAATGATTCCCTCTTCTGGCAGGTGTAAATGCAGATAGAACACTCATAAACATAAAATAAATAAATCTTTTTTTTTAAAAAAACAGCAATACATATAAAAATTTGTAATTTTTTTAAAAGTTTTTAAGACAGGGTTTCTTTGTGAAGCCCTGGCCATCTTGGAACTCACTCTGTAGATCAGGCTGGTTTCAAACTCAAAGATACATCTGCCTCTGCCTCCCAAGTATTAGGATTAAAGACTCGCACCACCAGCATCTGGCTAAAAAAATGCTCTTAAAGGCTGATTAGAGTACAGCTTAAGGAACTGGTCTCAGTTCACTTACATGAAACTCCAAAAGCACTCCAGTTTCTCTCCATTCTAATCACTTCTCTATTAAACACTAACACTTTGTGAATATTTGAACTTATCCCTTCCAATTCTGTTAGCAATGTATTTTTACCAAAACATTTTCCTCTAAAAATCCAATTTTTACCATTTTCTGTTTTCTCTGTGTACTTGCTTCCTGCATCTGTAAAGACATGTACTAAACTGTAACTGATAACTTGAAATGTATGAAATTAGAAACAATGATCTCGGGGCTGGAGAGATGGCTCAGTGGTTAAGAGCACTGTCTGCTCTTCCAAAGGTCATGAGTTCAATTCCCAGCAACCACATGGTGGCTCACAACCATCTATAATGTGAACTGATTCCCTCTTCTGGCTAATGTAAATGCAGATAGAACACTCATATACAACAAATAAATAAATCTTTAAAAAAAAAACAATGATCTCGCATATAAAAATTTTGTACATTTTACTTCCTGTTTTGAATCCTGTCTAAAGTTATAAAAATGGAAGAAATGATCTCTGAACACACCATCACTTCCAAATGGGTCAACTGGCATTGGATGTGTCCTTCCACTGAGGTATCAATTTATTAACAATACACCATCAAACCAACTAAGAACATCCATCAAGTAAAGGGCATGACAGGGATCCCTTGTATTGTCTCATTCTCATAGACGGTACACAGATACTAAAATCATTATTTTAGTATCAGTGCAAGTCACAAGCAGATTTACCTTGCAAATTCAGGCCCTAAAGGATGGGTGTGGAAGAGGACATCCTCCCTGCATATGAACACTTTAGTTCAAAAGGAGGTGTCTGACCCCTTGGAACTGGAGTTACAGATATGGTTGCTGGGAATTGAACCTAGGTCTTCTGGAAAAGCAGTCAATACTCTTAATCACTGAACCATCTCTTTAGCCCCTGAAACTTGAATCTTTAAAAGAATGTGCAAATCATCTCAGATAGATAACTTAAAAGATTAAGTCACTAGCTAGTTTAAAGTTAAATTTAAACACTCATAAATATCATGCTATATAAAGTGTCACTTTTAGAAGCTGAAAGATTAGAATAGGATATATTCACACAAGGCTTAAAAAAACTAGTAAGAAACAAAACTGTAAAGAGTGGAACAAAAATAGTGGATGGTGTTAATCACCAAAGGGAATTAGAAGTAATCAGAAAAGAGAGACCATATATATCTTCTTTGGTGAAGATGGCTTTGATGGAGATGACGAACAACGTGAGGTCAAGAAACCAAGTACACTTCTAGGAATCAGCTGCCAGAGAGAAAGGACAAGCAGCCACCAGGCAGTGAAGTTACAGAGAGTCTCCACACAGATCATAAAAGGACGTAAGTATTCTAAAGGAGTTGTGTAGTCCCAACTAACAAGAGCACAAAGACAGACTGAAAAAAAGAAAATCCTAGTCGTCTATTGTAATGTTTTGAAATGATGGTAAAGAAAGAAGGGTAGAGGTGGAACTAGGGCAACAGAATGGAAGAGGAAGCAAATACAAGAAACCCTGCCAAGACTTGCCACATCAAATACAGCGTGGAACGATATCACTGAAGTCTTTAGCAATGGCCTTTTGGGCAAATAAACATATGAAAAGTAAGACAAACTATAGAAACCACTAAGCAACAATTGCTGTGCTCAAAGGAGTCCACTGATAATATGTTGTATCCTGATATCCACCTTAATAATCCTGTCAATAGTTAATAGTTGCTAGCTAACGGCATATTAGTAAGGATATATAGTCACAGAATGGAGGGCATGTGAAGCTATTCAGAAGTGTTTACATTTGTCTTTGCAAGCAGTAAAGTCAGTATTACCTCAGGATGGCAAAAATGAGTATATACAAGCTGGATTTGAAAGAGACAGGAATAACAGAACAATACTATGGGAAAGATAATTAGAAAAGCACTGCAGGGAAGAACAAACTAGGCACACTGCTTTGGTGATTCGATGATTAAGACTGAGTATTTTCACCTACTTACAATAACCCATTTTTCTTCTGTGAAAAGTGAACAATACTAATATTATTAACTAAATAATAGGCATTCAATATGAACACTGCGCTGTGGTGCAGGCCTACATTAGAGGCCGAAGCTCGAAGGTAGTGAGTTCAGGGATACCTTGGGCTACATAAAAGATCATGTCTCAAAAACAGCCAAACAACCAAACCAACACAACAAAAATGGGGCTGGGGGACCCAAAACTGTAGCTTAAAAACTGATCAGTGAGTCAGGAGTGATGGTGCATGACTTTAATCCCAGCACTCAGGAGGCTGAGGCAGTTGGATCCCTGTGTGTTCCAGACCACCAAGGCTGTTACACAGAAAATTGCTGTCTTGAAAAACAAAACAACAACAACAAAAAGAAACAACTGATGAGTGTGAGTGTGTAAAGCACTTCTCAATCTTGACAAGCCTCACACTTCAGACCAGAATGAACTTTGTTGTGGGAGCCTGCTCTACATGGTAGGAATTCTGGTAGCATCTCTAGCCTGGGTCCTCTAGATACAACACTCACCTTTCTAGCCCTGCCAAACACTATGTTTTGGACACTACCCAGAGTTCTAGTAAAGAAACTGCTCCTAAGAACTGCTACTTTTCTGGAAACTGAGTAGCTTAGTCCTAAGCATGTTGACTATACAGTAAGAGAACAGTGTCTAAACAATGATGCCTAAACAGAAATTATGATGTTAACCTTAAAATCCCAATTTCAGGGCTAGAGAGATAGCTTAGTGGTTAGGAGCACGGGCTGCTATCACATGGCAGTTCACTCAAGTTCCAGAGAATCCAAAATCTTCTTCTCACCTTCCAGGTATGTAAGGGGGAAACCACATGCAGGGAAACCACCCATACAAACTTTTTTAAAAAATTCCTATTGTTTGGGAGATTACAACATACTGTCACTGAAAATGATATTGTATCACTTTTATTCCATGACAAAATATCTGAAATAACTTAAGGGGGGGAATTTTATTTTGGCTCATTACTTTGGAGGAATTTCAGTCCATCACAGTAGGGCAGGTAATGACATAATTTATGGCAGCAGCAATATGCTGACGCAACAACTCTGATCCAGCAGACTGGAAACGAGAGAGCTCTGAGGGATCCATGGGCTGGAACACCCTTCAAGAGGCTACTCCCAGCAACAAACTACACCAGTCCCGCCCCACACCCTAAAGGCTCCACGCACTTCAAAATTGGGTCTGAATCGGGTCTAAGCACCCAAAATTTGAGTCTGGGAAGGACATTTTACAGCAAGTCTGTTTTCCTTGCTTTTATGTAGTGTGTTCTAAAACATACATAATGCTCTTTAAAACATAGATGTCAACCATTGGGTACAGTGACATGCACCTGCAATTCTAGCTACATGGGGAGGTTGAGGCAGGAGGCTCTCTTAAGCCCAAGAGTCAGAAGCCAGCCTTGGTCGCACTAAGACATTTTAAATACACACAACAAAAAATGCACAGACATTACATACTAATAACTAAAATCAAGAGACTAAATCACTAAGGAACTGAACCTTTGTTTTTCTACAATAGATATTTTACTTAAGGCCCCAAATTAGGCATTCTTAAAAAAAAAAAAAAAAAAAACACGACAGATTCAGGAAAGAACAGACATCACTGCAGTGATGGAAAGTAAAATGCTAAGCAAAGGAAAGAATTCTAAAGAACATAAAGAAATTAGAATTCTAAGGAAAAGAAAGGAAAGAAGAAAGAAAAAAAAATATCCCTAGCTCCTAAAAGCAATCACATATAGCTGGATTGCATTTGGTAAATAATTTAATATGTGATATATA
This sequence comes from Pachyuromys duprasi, assembly GCA_028658305.1. Taxonomy (NCBI): domain Eukaryota; kingdom Metazoa; phylum Chordata; class Mammalia; order Rodentia; family Muridae; genus Pachyuromys; species Pachyuromys duprasi. The sequence continues at coordinate 9,494,226 of CM053748.1, forward strand.
TAAAATAGTTTTTGTGTGTTGTATATGCATGTGCAGTGATGCACATACATGCTGGGTGCATATAAAGTAATTTTATTTTAAGACCCTTTTGTTTTAAAATGTAGAAGTCAGGGTATAACAGGTCGTGGCAGAGCTTTGAAATGTATGTGCCATGCCCTGGGTACCCTAGCACCAAACACACTTACAAACACAAAAATGGTATAAATCTATCACCTGATGGACACTAACCAATAGAATATGGATGGAAGTAATGTACTAACTTCTTGCTACAGGCTTTTCAGAGACTGAAAGCTTCCATTTTTCTCCTTCTCACATGTATAGTCATGAAGCCCAATACAGGTGCTGCTGGGAGTCCAATCCACACAGAGAGACTGTATACAGGCACTTCAGTTATCATTCCCATCTGCAACCATCATCAGCAACGATCCAGGCGAATGAGCAGTCTTGGTGCACAACCTAAGCTGAGCTTTCTGATAACCTAAACAGCTGGTTTTTAATAACAAAATAAAATGCAAATTTTACTTTCAGGCCCTTCTTGTTTTTAATAACAAAATAAAATCCTCCCTGCTTCCTGACTGCCATGAGGTAAACAATCCTTGTAACAAACTCTTGCCACCATGAGGCTATGCTTCACCTCAGACACAAAGCAATGGGTCCAACCAACCTTTGGCAGAAGCCTCTGGAACTGTGAGCCAAAATAAATCTTCTTTCCTTTAGAGAATTAGGATGCTAAGCATTTTGTGAATAAAGTTTGATGTGTTGGCTCTATTTTACAACGGTGTTACAAAGCCATCTGTATTCCATCCCATTTATATTTTATCAACAAACAAAAGATCATAACGATTAATAAAGTTCAAGTAAATGAATCAAGTTAATGATAAAGACATCTTTAAATATTTTGTTAGTTTTTCTTTTTCATTGTTAGCTCAAAAAATTTAAGTATAAGCAATTATTCATTACTGACAAGCTTATATTACTACTATAAGATCCTTGCAAATCAATGTTAAAGATGCACCTAATAATATGATCAAAAGAACAGGATTATACATTTAAGTATCTGCAATGATATGGCATAATTAAGATATACACTAATTATTAGTTATAATTAACTATATTTAAAGAAGCATGAAATACAGCCAAATCACCTTATTGGGCCAATGCTCTATAGATGAGAAACTACCTAAATCCAACATGACCCACATTTAACAGGGAGTCTTAAACAAGAAGAGTTGAAATTTACTCACAAAGCAGAGACCTTTAAAAAAATAACACTTGGAGCCGGGCAGTGGTGGTACAGCACTGGGAGGCAGAGGCAGGTGACCACTAAGTTTAAAGCCAGCCTGGTCTACAGGGTGAGTTCCAGAACAGCCAAGGCTGCAGAGAAACCCTGTCTGGAAAAACCACACAACAAAGCCACCAAAAACAAACAGAATAGCACACACCATGTTTAATGTAGCACAATATACACAACTAAGAATACCCTACTGATTAAAAGAGAACACCCCTGCTTGGCATAGTGCTTACTGCACACTGTTATCCATCTCTCCAGGCAGAGGGAGAAGGGTCTCTGTGAGTTCGAGGGCGGTCTCCTTTACTTAGTAAGATCCTGTCCAAAAAATAGTAATCATGGCAAGGGGCGGTGGCTCACACCTGTAATCCCACAACTCTGGGAGGCGGATCACCATGAGTTCGAGGCCAGCCTGGTCTACAAAGTGAGTCCAGTAAAGCCAAGGCTTCACGGTGAAACCCTGTCTCGAAAAAAAACAAACAAAAACCAAAAAAAAAAAATAAACAAACAAAAAACAATAATTACACCCTTCAAGGGAGGCAGCCTTTTGATCCGGAATCCTGAAGCTTTTAATAAATATTAAACTCCTTAGACTCTGCAACACCTCTGTGAGCCAAGTAAATATTTCTTAAATGACTGGCTTGGTCAAGGTCACAAGAGTAAACTGAAAGCAAGAACTAAACACAGGAGCGGGGTCTGCACCTTTGTGTGTAAATGAACATGCGAGTCAGGGTTCTGACAATTCCCTCGGTTTATCGGGATTGAAATTAACTTGCCAGTGTCACAAGTCTACACTCAAAGGCACATTTTGGGAAAAGGAAACCCCCTCTTTGAAGAAGCTGTAAGTGCGATGAGTTTATTTAACTCAATTCTGTACTTCAGTAAAAACATGCGTGACCAGGGCACAGGGGGGTAGGGAAACTATGACAAGTGGTTTGTAGTACGGCCTGAGATTGCAGGTAGTACAAAACCAGAAAACAGAAGAAAAAAAGGAAGGAGACCGAAGGCAGGTCTAATGCCCAAGAGAAAGGAGAACTGGTCAAGGCCACCCTCTGAGACCGTCAAACCGCATCAAACTCGCCGGCCAACCGCAGGAGGGCAACGCGAGAGACCCGGGGTCGGGCCCTTCCTGGACCAGCCGGTTGTCTGAGGTTGTCCCACCTCTCCGCGGTCAGAGCTCGTCTCCCGGATGACCAACAACTAGAGGACGCCTTTCCCGGGAACGGGGGCCAGGGGCAGGCCGCACTCACCGCAGCACCCGCGCTCCGCTAACGCCGGCCTCCTCGCCCGACGCCCATCGCCCACCGCCCGAGGGAGAACGAGCCTTCGCTCTCCGACGCAAGCCAGCGCAGCTCATCCCCTCTTCCCGATTTGCATTGCGTGGCGACGCGTCGCGCCTTAGACGTCACGGTAGGGGCAGGGCTTCCGATGAGCCCCGAAACTCCTCCTTTCTGTCCAGCGGGGGGGGACACATCGGAGCGGCCCTCTCCGGAAGGGCGCGCGCCTCACCAGGATGCGCATGCGTCGGAGGGGCGTCCTGTCCCTGGGCGGGACGGAAGCGCCCGTCCGGCATTTCCGGGGGTCTCGCCCGCCTCATTTCCGGGTGGTAACACGTTCAGCCCGGGTCACCTCGTGTGCTGAACTTTTCCGTGGGGGGAGCGCGGATATTCTGGCGCCTCTCTACAGTGTGGTTTTCTTCTCAGATAGGAAATTAGGGGGGAAAAAACGGGCAGGGAATTAATACCCTCTAAAACTTGGGAATAAGCGTTCACCAAAGCCAAGCCTCTAGTTAACATGTTTGGAAAACACATTTCACAAGACACCGTCAAGAGCCCCTAAAAGCCCAGCCTTACAAGGCAGGGCTCTGAACTCTTTGCAGAGTAGGCTTATACAGTCTTGTGGAGAAAGGATGGGCTACTCTAATTATCTGTAGACATAAAAGTTGCCTAGGGTGGAGTTCTTGGCCGTGGTCACTAAATCCATAGGAACAGTACAAATGTTTACATGTCAGATCTGTAGGCACAGGTCTATTCAGTACATAAAGTGAAAGTACTTAATAGATCGGAATTCTTTACTCATAGAATAGTAAATGCCCAGTCCACCAACGGTGCTAAACATACAGCCTTTAAAATAAACGTTAATTTCCTTTCCATTACAGTTAGCTATATGCAAAAATACTCTTGTAATCCTCCTTTTAAAAAAAAATCAACACGAAATTATATACTATTTGCTTTCCCCAAGCAAGACTGTCGTGATAAGATCTATTGTAATGCGTGGAACAGCCTCTATGTTTTTTTTTTTTTTTCATAATTGAGGAAGAAACTTTTGAGGATGGATTTTAGGAAAAGGTTTTGAGTTAGAAACAAAAAATGAGGCAAATGTGAAAGTATCAGAAACATGGGGAAGAATTTGGGGTGCTCTGACAATTTGAAGGAGGCATGATTGAAAGAGGAAGACAGACATAATTGGAGTGAATCAAGGAAAAATGTCGCTGGACCCAACAAGGTGGATGAAAGCCTTGCCAGCAAAGCTTGACAACCTGAGTTCTTCGATCCCTGGAATGCACACATACACACACTCACACACTTGGTATCCCAAAAGTTGTGTTCTGATCTCCATGTGCTTCTCACCCCCCAATAATACTACTTTTTAAAAAAATCTCTGAAGATGAGGACCCAGAAAGCTTTTAATAAATACTGCTTTTGAATATTTACCTACAGTTAAATATATACATAATATTATATACATGTATATATAGCTCAGCAGTTCTGAGCTGCCATTCCAGCCAAAGAAGTAGGTAGCATAACTGTGCATCTTCACCTCTCTCTCTTCTCCAAATCCAATGCTCCAGTTTCACCCCCAGCTCTGTAGCAGACTACCTTCCCTTCCATTCTTCCCTCATCTCCAGTAGCTCACACAGTTTTTCTCCTCTAAATTACTCCCCACTCGTTTTGTTATCCCATTTATGAACTCCAGTACATTCTCTGGGAACCCACGAGCCAAGCCTGTCAGAGAATCAAATAGTCAGCAAAGGAAATAGGCAAGCTTCAGATCTTCACTGTCCCTCCTCTCCTCCCAATCTACCAGTCTGGCCCTCAGTCTGCAGCAGACCGCCTGTTGGGGCCACTCCTCACTCTCTGTCTCAATTCCCAGAGGACTAAGCAGATCTTGTGGGACACCTGCTTTCCTCTATCTTGTGGGCCCCAAGCCTCCTCTTTTACTTCTCACCTTCCAGCTAATCCTCATTCCTAAGCATCAGCTACCAATACCTACAAATATATTTTACCCAGAATCCCAGTGGCCACACCTATCCCAGAAGAATTTCCTACCAGGCAAAACACAGCCACCACACTCCCCTAAGAACCAAAGAGAGGGCAACAGAAACCAAGGAACAAAACACCCACTTAAAGAAAAAAAAAAAGGAAAAAAAAAAGACCAGATGTCAGCACCTAGAATTACAATTTTTCCAAACCCAGATGCCTAGACACCAGCATAAAAACATAATCAGTAACAGCCAGGACAATATGTCTTCGTCAGAGCCCAGCAAACCTATGAAAGCAGGCCGTTATAGTTGCAACAAAGCTGAAGCAAAGGCAAAGGCATTGATATAGCCTTTGTAAATATTGTAGATCCTTGAAGAAATCTATGAAAGCACAAACAGTGGAAGGAAATGAATAAAACAGTTCAATAACTCAAAGTGTAAATAGAATCAACAGGGGTTGGAAAGATGGCTCAGAGGTTAAGAACAGTGGCTGTTCTTCCAAAGATTCTGAGTTCAATTCCCAGCAACCACATGGTGGCTCATAACCATCTATACTGAAATCTAGTGCCTTCCTCTGGTGGGCAGGCAGAATGCTGTATACATAATAAATAAATCTTTAAAAATAAATAAATAGAATCAACAAAGAAAGCTCAAACTGAGGAAAATCTGGAAATGAAAAATTTAGGAAATTTGAAAAGGAGCCTGTTGCAGGATATTTACTCATACTGTGAAGCCCAAAATTGTGTACTAGAAAACCTGTTTCTAGTTGTGGTGTGGCTCAACCCTAGCACACACCTTTAATCCAAGAGTTTTCTGTAAACAGGAGTAAATAAAGTTGCCCCTAAGTCAAGAGGTGGAGCAAACAGTTGATAGGAAATGAACATATGAAGGAAAAAAAAAAAAAAACACAGAGAGTGAGAAGAAGTCTGGAGGATGGGTGGAGAGACACACAGGAAGTAGAAAAAAAGGGACTTTCAGTTTGAACAGTTTTAAGACATTGTGGAAAAGGAGAAAGGTCTTTTTCTTCTGGGAAGTCCACCGAGTAGAAAGGTCAGCTGGGTGCCTTCTCTGCCTCTGAGCTAGCAGGCTTTCACCCCAGCATCTAGCTCCCAAGTCTTTATTGGTAAAATTGAACATTTGAGATTTTCTTTTAAAACAACACGAACCTTAGAGCAAGCCTCACCACTTGAAGAAGATTAAAGGGATACAAATTGGAAAGGAAGAAGTCAAAGTATCTTTATTTGCAGATGATAGTATAAATAAGTGACCCTAAAATATTACACCAAAAAAACCCTATAGCTGATAAACACTTTCAGCAAAATGACTGGATACAAAATTAATTCACAATAATCAGTTCTTCCTCAGAAAGAGATCAGGGAAACACCTTTCACAATAGCCTCAAATAATATAAAATACCCTGGGGTAACTCTACCCATCCCATGAGGATGGCTAAAATCAATGAAACAGTGACAGCTAACGCTGTCAAGGACGTAGGACAAGGACACTCAACCATTGCTGCTGGGAGTGCAAATTTGCATGGCCATTGTGGAAATGAGTGTGGCAGTTTATCTAAAAGATAGGACTTGATCTACCTCAAGATCCTGCTATACCACTCTAGGCATATAAAAAGAATGCTTCATCCTGCCATAGAGACACTCACTCAACCATGTTCACTGCTGCTCTAGTCATAAAAGCCAGACTTGGGAAACAACCTAGATGCCCCTCAACAGATGAATGGATATAAAAAATGTGGTAATTAATACAATGGAGTATAACTCAGCCATTTAAAAAAAATCATGAAATTCACAGGTAAATGAATGGAACTAGAAAAATTATCCTGAGTGAAGTAATCCAGACTCAGTAAGATAAATATGATATGTATCTGCTTATACATGGATCTTAGCTATTAAGTCAATGATAACCAAGCTACAATCTGTAGAACCAAAGAGGTTAGGTAGGTACATATAGAGAAAAGAACCGTGGCAGGAGACAGAGAGATTTCTCTAGGAAAGGAAAATAGAAAATATAGTTATGAAGGGAAAAAAGAAAATATAGTTGTGGATGGGTTGGAGGACTGGAATAGGAGGATCATGTTAGGGGGAGGGAAAAGGTGAATGAGGGAAGGAATATAGGGAGAGACAGCTAGAATTAAGAGGGGTAGTATGAATCGTAATACAGTACATGCTTCCTAAAATATATACATGTATGACAGTGATCTAAATGAAATTGCTAAATAATGAGGAAGACAAGAGCCCCAACTGGCAATCTCTTGTCACCAAATGAAGCTTCTAGTACCAAAATTGGGTTACATCTAAATGAGTTTTTGGCCAAAGGGGTCCCATGGGAATCCCCAAACAATCTATGCTGTTGCCAAGACTATAGGTTGCTTTCCACAAACTGATGGCAAGGTCCCACTGCTGAAGACAACAGCTTTACAACTCACTGAATGTAAAGAAGTCAGGCTTGTGTCTGCATAGAGCCTTCACCCTTACATGCTAGCATCTTTGGTACAGGAAGTTACTCTGCACACTACTAAGGAAGAAACATAAACACCAACCCAGCCACAATCCCTCTGATCTACAACGGTGTTCTATCTGCAAAATATACTAGGGCTAACTTAAGGCCCGTTCCATGAGATGGAGCCCATACCCAAGCACTGCTTGGGTGACCAAGAACCTGAGACTAGATAGTCCAGGACCTAGGGTAAAACCAAATACTACTGTTCTAAAATAAAGAATAAGTAAATAAATAAATAAATAAATAAATAAATAAATAAATGTAACAGTGACATGACCTTTGGATGCATTCATAAATCAGTGCCTTGCTCGGCCATCATCAGGGAAGCTTCCTCTTGCAGCAGACAGGAACAAATACAGAGATCCACAGCCAGACATTATGCAGAGAGTGAAAGACCTTGGAGCACTCAGCTCTTTATGGGAAGTCCCCATCAAATTCCTTCCCTTGGGGCTCAGAGAACCCTACAGAAGAAGTGGAAAGAGTGTAAAAGCCAGAGGGTATGGAGAACACCAATAAAAGAAGGCCCTTTGAATCACCAAGATGGATGCACATCTGAACTCGCAGAGACTGACGCAGCATGCACAGGTTCTGCATGGGTCAGCACCAGACAGAGAGCTGAAAGGAAAAGCAGACACTTGCCCTATCCCAACCCAGAAGCAATCTCCAACTGATAACCAGATGCAAATGACAAGTTAGTTCTCTTCCAGGGAGTCTCACTGGAGAAACAAACTTTTCTTTCTTTCCTTCCTTCCTTCCTTCCTTCCTTCCTTCCTTCCTTCCTTCCTTCCTTCCTTCCTTCCTTCCTTCCTTCCTTCCTTCCTTCCTTCCATGTATTCAGTGTTCTGCCTGCATGTACACCTGCATGCCAGAAGAGGGCACCAGATCTCATTATAGAAGGTTCTGAGTCACCATGTGGTTGCTGGGAATGGAACTCAGGACCTCTGGGAGAGCAGCCTAGTTCTCTTAACCACTGAGCCATCTCTCCAGCCCCAACAAACTATTCTTAAGAGTAGGCTGGATGTCTAGCGGCAGATGGACAATAGAAAGATGAACTCAAGGACATCTTTGGAAGTTCTTGTCTCATAAATGTCATGTCAGGACTTTTCCTGTTTTAAATCTTATCTAATATTTTTTCCTTCTCTCTTTTTACCCTACAAGTCCTTTGGTGTATTTATTATGGCTTCCAGTTTCGTGTTTTTATGGGATTCCTGGATATGTAAATGAGTGTGCTGCTGTTTCTTGTGCCTTCTCTTGGGCTCTTTTCTTTGTTTTATCCTATTCTAATGGTGTTAGTTTTTGTTTTATCTTATTTTATTATTATCCCACAAAAACCTGTGTGTTTACTAATGACATACTGAAAGAGGTGGAAGCGAACTGGGAGGGGAAGAGGGGAGGAACTGGGAGTAGTGCGAGAGGAAACTAATTCGGATATATTATGTGAGAAAAAAAATCTTTCAATGAAAAGGGGAAAATACCACAGCAAATTGTAACTAGGCTCTGGATATGCAACGTTCCAACTCTCCATAGTCACTGAAGTTGTAATCAGCCAATCAGCCTTTGCAGACACAGCTTCTTTCCAGGAATTCTCATGTACCGTGCAATCATTACTTTGGTCTATTGTGGTTCCCTTTTTGGGATAAATAAATGTGTGTGTGTGTATGTCTGTGGTATAATGTTGTCTCTCACACAACAGATTCACACACACACACACACACACATATATATATATACATATACATATATATATACACACGCATACACAAAAAAAAGACAGAACATGAGCATATGTCCTCTCAGTGTGTTACATCTTCATGAAGACTGTCTTAACAGAGCAACTCTTAGTTATTTCAGAATGTAAAGAGTGCCTCTGTCTGTATGCACATGAAAAGATACAATGGCTGGGTGGGTTGGCTTGCACATATGTGTACAGGAATGCTAGTGAGGATATAGGAGAAAATCATAAGTACATTTGTTTACTGCTTCATGATTGGACTATATGGAAAAAGACCAAATGACGTATACTCTCTCTTTGACTGCATATGGACTGCAAGTCTGCCATGTCTATGTTGGGTGGCAGTGTTGAGAGATGGTGTGGATCCTTTGTGAGACAGGAACTAGAGAGGAAACTACTCACAGAGGGGATTGATATCTTCCTTGTAGGATTATAGCTTTTAAGAGACCATTGACTCTTTCCTTCTTAAATTGTCACAAGATCCTCTTTCTCTAGTGTTGGGGACAGGCGAGTCCCCTTTGATGTGGAGCTTCCCGACAGCCTTCTAGTGGCTGGCAGACTAAACCTCAAGAGCAAAATAGTGGCAGAGAATGGGTTACTGGCAGCTGGCAATGCTGCAAAAGAAACAACTACAGAACCGACCCCCCACAAAGTGAAATGCCCCAGCGGAAGGAAGCGGGGAAGAAGAAGCAGCCAGCAAAGGCAGCTGTGGCAACCAGAGAAGAGCAACTTTCACAGGATGATGACATTTTAGTAGACTTTTCACGGGCTCAGGGTGCTTCCTCTCCCCTACCGTTTTGACAGCTCTTCCCTTAGAGTGATATTTCTTTTCCTTTGTTTGCATCAAACTGCATCAGGTTCAACTAGGCTTAACTGGCATTCTGTACAGTTGGACTTCGGGGCACAGAAGGTGGTCGAACTGCTACTGCGCTCAGAACAAGAGAAAAACTACTTCTGAATCTGCCTTCTGGCTCTGTGGGATCAGCCCCAGTCCGCCTGCTGTCTCCAGGGGAAGATGCCGGAATGGAGACTTTGGAGCTCAGCTCCCAGTTTGCTCGTTCACTAGAGAAGATAGTGTCAATACTCTGGAGAAAAACTCCCAGAGATCCCGTGCTCAAGGCTTCTACACTGGACAGGGAGCTCACTTGAACTCCAGGACTCCCCCGTTCTTGCCTCAGCCCCTGAGAGCGCTCTTTACCTGCAGCTGAAGTTCACTTCTTCCAAGAAGTTATCTGCAAGAGCAACAAGTGCCCCCAACCACCGAGCCATCTCATCAGCTCCCCCTCATCCACCCTTACCAGAATTTCCAGGATGCTAGCTTTGTTCTATGTGATTTGAACTTGCCAGCTCTAATAACTGCATAACCCAATTAAGAAAAATCTCTCCCCTTCCAAATAGTTTGTATATCCTATAGCTTTTATATTTAAGATATGTATTATATATAATTTTATATTTTGTATATAAATGAAATTGATATTAAATATATCAAGAGTTGGATATTATATGTTTATGTGTCTGCACCACTGGGTATTCAAACCCAGGTCCCTGTGCATGACAGGGAAGTAATCTACCACTGAGCTCTGTCCACCTCTGGAAGAGACTCTCTGTTTCTCACCAAATGCTCTCAGGTACTAACATGTCCAGTTTCCTAACATATCCACAAAGTCCTCTATAGTCCTCCTGCTGATACTTGTTATATTTCTGTGACTTTGCACTGTCTGGCCACCTAGAAAATCTTTGGCCTTCAGACTGTATCTCGAGCCCTACTCCCGCACTACCAGGCAGTCCTCATAGCAAGCGGCTCCTCATGCATTCCTGTCACACTTTCAACACGGATGCTTCCTTACACACTGATCAGAGGTATGGATGTCTGTCTGTATCTCTCTCTCGGTCGCGTACTCTCTGTCTCACACGAACGTGCGTGTGTGTGTGTGCGCACACACACACACACACACACACACACACACACCACACTGCATCCCTGGCCATGTCCTCTTTGGCTTTGAGCAATTTGATTCTTGCTGACCGTCTTCATCTCCTAATTGAGGGTCCCACAGCACCCCACATTCTAGCTTTATGAACAAGCGGGAGCTCTTACAGCAAGCCTAGACCCCGCGTTAGCAATCTCTCTGTTTCCTCTGTCCCTCCACAGCACCCCCTTTCTCTCAAGCATCTCTGCAGTTTCTCTCAACCTTGTAATCATTGTCTCGAGTTCTCTCTCCCCCTTCTGTCCCGCTTCTTATCTCTTCTTGTCTTCCCTGTGTCCCCTTGAGTATTGTGTACTTAATTGCTCATTCATTACAGAGCATAGAACAATCTGTCTCCCCTCCTATTCTGCAGCTCTGTGGCAGCTCTGTGTAGCCCCACTTCTGCCCGGGGATTCCGAGTGTTTCAATGGAATCGGGGCATAGGGAGTCAGCAGGAGTGGAAGGAGGAATCACCCTGGAAGGTTCTGCTGAAGAGAAATCAGTTGCCCAACTCCAGCCTCAGGGGCCAGTACGCTATAGAAGAGAGGTTTGGCTTAAGTATTCAGCAAATGTCATTTCCCAGCGGTGTTAACCGTCTCCCAGTGATCCAGCAAGGTTTTGTAAGCCTCGGGATTGTGAAATCACCCTATGCTGCAATCTAATGAGCAACAGGTGGAAAGATTTTTATAGTCGTGAGTTGTAGGCAGGGCATGGTGGCACACACATTCAATCCCCGCAGCTGGGAAGCAGAAGCAGGCAGATCTCTGGGAAACTGAGGCCGGTGTGGTTACAGAAGGAGTTCTGTGCCATCCAGGCTTATGTAGGGCGACCCTGTCTCAATAATAATAATAATAATAATAATACTGAGTTGTCTTTAGGAAACTTGTGATTCCAAAGTTGAGTTTGGGAGTAATGAAGGAACTAAAGTTATCTCCGTATCCCCTTTTAATTATATGTCCCTTCTGCAGATCCCACGTCCCAACAAGCTTGTTTTCATACTGTCACCTTGTCACTCATAGCCCCCAACAAGGGCACCAACCCCTACTTTCAAGACCGGGATATTTCTCCTCCAAAGACTTTTAGGGATTCATACCCTCTACTAGAACAATATTTGTGTCTCATTTTATTACCAGACAACGTGGCTAACACCAGTCTGCTAGCCAGGTTATCCTTGCTGATCATTTATGAATGGCCTTCCAAGGGTCTTCATAAACATCGTCTCTGAACCTGGGCCAGCCAAATGGCTCAGAGAGTATAGGTACCTGCAGCCAAACCTGATGACTTGGGATCCACACAGTGGAAGCAGAAAATTGACTTCTACACATTACTTTCTGACCTCCACACATACATACATGTGTGTCATGTGTGTGTTCCCACACAGCCTAATATAAAAATCTTAAATAAAAACCTTTGTCTTTAACCATTCTGCTAGGAGTGTGCCTCTGTTGCTAGGACACAAGAATGCTGCATTCCCACCCTGACTGAGCACATCTTCACAGACGACACAGCTGCCGCTAACCTCTTCACTTGGCACTTGTGCTGCCTGATTCGTTTTAACGTTTATTCTTCTCTCCTATGTTACATCCTGACTGCAGTTTCCCCTTGCAATGCCTGTTTTGTAAAGCTGGTTTTGGTTGTTGTTGTTGTTGTTGTTTTTTTGTGGGTTTTTTTTTTTTTTTTAGATTTACTTATTTGTTTTATGTGTTCAGGTATGGAAGTGTGCCATTTGCTGTGACTGGTGCCCACACAGGTCAGAAGAAGCGTTGGAGCCCCTGGAACTACAGTGACTGATGATTTTGAGCCACAGTGTGGGTGCTGGGAATCAAACCCCTTATCTCTTCAAGAGGAGTAAGTGCTCCCTGCCCCTGAGACCTCTGAGCCATCTCTTCACCCCTTTGTTTTGCCTGACTGGGAGGCCTATCAGGAAACAGCTTTCCTGTACAAACGATGTCAGAGTGAAGTTAAACCATTGACCAGTAATGAGACAACAAAGTCTCCAAACAAAGAACAGAACTTTATACATACAGACTTTTTAACCTTGCTCTTTCTTCTCCCGCTGCTTCTTCTATTTATTTATAGTTTGTAGCACAGATTTTCTGGATAAAATGGTGATGTAGCAGAGTGTAATACTGAACAGCACAGATGTACAAGGTATGTGTGTGTATGCCCAGGTGCATACATGTGGGCCAGAGGTTGATATTGGGTGTCTTTCTCAGTCATTCTCCACCTTATTTTTTTTTTAAGATAAGGTCTTTTATTTAACCTGTAGCTCATTGTTTTGGCTCTAGTGTCTAGTCAGTGAATTCAAGGGATCCTCCCCTGACCAGAACTGAATATACAACTGTGCAGTTTCTGATGGATTTTTATATGGGTGCTGGGATTGAACTCATTTCCTTATGCTTGTCTTGTAAACAATTTATCAACTGATCCAGCTTTCCAATCATGGATGTATTTTTTAAGACCTGGTTTTTATGGTTTACAGCTATGTGAACCTGACCAAATGATTTTACTTCTTGCTCAGTTTTCTGAAGCAGAGGTAATACCAAGAGCATCTGTTTCAGCCAGGCAGTGGTGGTGCACACCTTTAATTTCCAGCCCTTGGGAGGTAGATGCAGGTGGATCTTTGTGAATTTGAGACCATCCTGGTCTTCCGAGTGAGTTTCAGAACAGCCTGGGCTACACAGAGAAACCCTGACTCAAAACAAACAAACAAAAACAAAAAAATCAAAAAACAAGAAACAAGAAACAAAAACAGGATCTGCTTGAGAGGGATGCCAGTAGAAACTGTCGCACTGGTTTATTCCACAATCCCTTTTTGTAGTCAGAGCAAAGTACCTCAATACAATAAAGGGGTTCGTGCAGAAGTCAAATTTGTTTACCTTGATCATCTGTCTGTGTGATCCTCACACAAACAAAAGGAAATGAACTTGGCAAAACATCCTGCCTATCCCTGTCTCCAGGTGAAGGCCAGGGTGAAAACATGTTGTTTTTTGTTTCTTTGTTTTTTTGTTTTGTTTTGTTTTTGCTGAGAGATCAATAACAGAGTGGCCTGACAAACAAGCAGCTCTGCACATATGAGGATTAAAATATTTAGAACATAAGTTATTGGCACATTCTTGATCCTCTAAAATATTAGCTAGAGTTTGCTGTTTACTTTTTTGATGACTAATGGGAGTTAAGTAGGAAGACAGTGGCTTGTGGAAAGAAAGAACTTTCCAGATAAAAGAATACATTACTTGAAGTCTCTAAGGCAATAAAAGGGGGCATTAAGAGAAGCATGTAGCAGGGCTGGAGAGATGGCTCAGAGGTTAAGAGCACTGGCTGCTCTTCCTAAAGGTCCTGTGTTCAATTCCCAGCAACTACATGGTGCCTCATAACCATCTATAATGAGATCTGGTGCCCTCTTCTGGCAGGCAGGTACACTTGCAGACAGAACACTGTATATGTAATAAATAAATAAATCTTAAAAGAAAGAAAGAGAGAAGTAGGTAGAAACTGACAGTGCCTGAGCCAGGCATGGTGGCACATGTCTGTAATCCCAGCATTTTGAGAGCATTCTGGGAGGCAGAAGCAGGCAGATTGCTTGTGAGTTCAGGGCCAGCCTGGTTTACTGTATGTTTTTTTTTTTTTCCTTTTTTCTTTTCTTTCTTTCTTTCTTTTTTTTTTTTTTTTTAACCCCCCTTGGAGACAGATTTTTCTCTTCGTAGCCTTGGCTGTCCTGGATTTGCTTTGTGGACCAGGCTGGCCTTGAACTCACAGATATCCACCTGCCTCTGCCTCTGAAATGCAGGGTCCACTGTGCCTGACTGGGGTTTTATTTTCATGGTGAAAACAAGGGAAATAATTTCAAGGGTTTTAAAGAAAGTGGGCGGGCACAATCTAATTTTCTAAAGCTAAGCTCCGTTGCTTTGGTAGAGAACAGCTTGAATATAGGCAGAGAAAGATTGAGAAGGCCAGTGAGCCAGTACACTTGACAGGAGTGTAATTCAAAGTCTTGGTTCAGGTTGGCAGTATAAATGAGAAATATACAAGACCAAAGGCCTTGAGTGTTTGTGGGAAGGGACAGTGTGAACTCTAAGTGGAGGAAGAACCCCTGATGGCATCAGTCTCTGACTTCAGGTTTTGGTTACTGGTGGGCTCATTCATTGAGAAGAATACCAGAAGAGGAAGATGTGGGTGAGAAGAGGTGGCTCTTCATATTGGGCCTGCAGGACATGGGCTGTTGAGGTCGCCTTCAAACAGATCTCAGTATCAAGGGAAACCGGATAGTCAAGCACAGAGGTTAAAGGGAATTGTGTCTCGAGAGCTCTTCAATGCAGAGTCAAGATGGAAAGGAAAGTCTTCTTCCAGGTAAGTTAGACAAACTCAGCGAATGATAGAAAAAGAATCAATACCTACGGCTCCATTTCTACAAGAGAGGAAGAAGTTCCTCATTGCTGCTGATTGAAGCACCGGCAGTTCAATTAGGAAGGCAGAGTTACAGGAAGTGAAAATCGCTTTCACATAAATAGCTCACTGATTATTTTCGTTGTTTAATTTAAAAATAATTACACAGTCAATTAAAAATTATTTCACTCAGTTGAAGAAAGGAAGAGAGACAAAAAGAGGAAAGAAACACCTTTACGCTAGAGATTGAAACTAGAGGTTAAGAACAACATCTGGAAACTGAGAAACACCCCCAGGCTTAGGTCATAAGAGGATACTTGAGGTAAATATAGTGCTTTTTGGAATCCGAACATTCAGATTAAAGTAACAGAACATTTTACTTCTGCACAGCTTTAAAGTTAAGATTTAGAGACTCTTCAGGTGTTACTCTGAGTCTTTTAGAGATTTTGATACCAAAGAGATAGGGACTCAACTCATATTTCAGCCCAAGCAGGCTACATCAAGTATAGTGTCCATAAAGATTCAGAAAATATATTTTTTTGTTTTTATTTTTAGATACATTTTTTTTCTGTGTCCTGGACTTGCTTTGTAGACCAGGCTGGCCTTGGACTCACAATAATCCACCTGCCTCTGCCTCCCCGAGTGCTGGGATTACAGGCATGCGCCACTGCACCAGGCTAGAAAAGATAATTTCAATAAGAAATATTCCAAGCAAATAATTTTATAAAGGCCATGAATCTTCATGTTCCCACACCCAGCTTCAGCTGCCTACTTGTAAATGGATGTATTTTGAACATAAATTATATATTTTTCTTTTGTAAAAGTCTTATTTATTGGTTAAAACATGGGGGGAAATGTACTAGTGTGCTGGTTAATTTTTTTTGTAAGTGTGACACAAACAAAAGTCATCTAGGTTTCTGCTCTGAGCTCATGCAGTGGCTTCCCTCAATGACAGTCTGAGACATTTAAGTGTCAGCCAAAAAATCCCTTTCCTTCTCAAGTTGGCTTTGGTCAATGTTTAATGAAATCAACAGATAAAGTAACTAGGATAGAAACTGGTACCAGCATCATGGGGTACTCAGTGCCAGATATGACCATGTTGTTTTGGGTAAAGTGTTTGGTTAGAACCCCTGCTCGGCCCTGCACAAGCTGGAAAACCTTGTCTGCTCTCCTTCCCTCAACCTTGCTTGCTCAAAGAAATCTCTAGGCTAACAAGGCATCATCCCTCCCTAAGATTTATAAAACTCCCCTTGCCTTGGGGGTTGGAGACATGGCCCAGAGGTTAGAATGCTGGCTGCTTTTCCAAAGGTCATGAGTTCAATTCCCAGCAACCACATGGTGGCTCACAACCATCTAAAAGGAAATCTAGTGCCCTCTTCTGGCATGCAGGTGTACATGCAAACACACACTGTATACATAATAATTAAATCTTAAAAACAAAAAACTCCCTTGCCTTATCCTGGGTGTGAGATTTCCCTGGCCCTGTTCCTTGGGACCTGTGAAACCTGCCCTTGGTCTAATCTGACCTATATTGTGTCAGAAGAAAACCTATTCTAAAGGGCTTTGAAGCTTTGCGTTGGAAAAGCTGGAGTATTCAGGCTTGTAGACAATGGATTTTTTGAGGATATGTAGTTTACAGTCAGCTGAGGATAACGAATCAGCTGTGATGAACAAGAGATTGGCACCATGGAAGTGACACATTGCTGGGGCAGTTGATACTCATTAGGAGGCTGAAAAATCAACTGTGGTTAAGAAGAGACCAGCTGGGGCTGGAGAGATGGCTCAGAGGTTAAGGGCACTGGCTGCTCTTCTAAAGGTCCTGAGTTCAATTCCCAGCAACCAGGTGCTCTCTTCTCGTGTGCAAGTATACATGCAGGCAGAACACTGTGTACATAACATACATACATATATACATACATACATAAATGTTAACAAATAAAAGAAAAAGAGACTAGCACTTCAGGGTCAGCAAGAAGAAGTTCTGGTCCTGAGAGCCACCAAGGCTGTAGCTCAAGATGACACCCAAACTAGGTAACATAGAAGAGTCTCCCGCTGCTGGTTGTAAAGGCAGGAAATGGGTCATGATGAGCAGATGAAGCTTAAAGCTCTGTGTTAGGGTTGAATCACCTGAAGAGAGGCCTCTGGCAAAGGTGCAGGCCCAACTACAGCGGAGACAACGGCATATCAAAAATTCCAGGACTGTGGGATGACAGCCAAGAGCAACAGCAGTTGTACAGTGGTGCCAGCTTGAGCTTGTAAGACAAGCTGTGTGTGTTTTGAATGGAAGACCCAGAGGTGGGGCTACCCAAACCCTTCGGTGCTCAGATCATCAGTGAGTTCCAAAGATTGGCCACTGAGCTATTTACACTGCTGGATTTTGGTTTTGCTTTGCTTTGATTGTGACTGTGTCAAAGGTCTTTTCTCTTGAAATAGAAAGTATGTAACTTGTTTTTTATTTCACAGGAGCCTATAGTTGAAAGACTTTGTGTGGAGAGCTGGTCCCTAAACTGCTTTGTTATGTTTTCACCTTGGCCTTTACCTTGACAGAGAAAAGAGAAGTTTCACCAAATTCCTTAAAGCTTATCTGTGTGACCTTGGACCATATCCTCTATAGGGAAGTAGTTTTTGAAAAGAAATTAGGCTTTTCTACACCTTTTCCTTTTGTATTGATGTGACTTGTTTTTGCTTTGCCTATAAAGAATGAACCCTGGAATAAACCCACGCTGCTTCAGTCAGACTGATAGCCCTCTCAAGCCGATCCTGTGTGTAGTGTGATTTGTCCTCACTCCCCACTCAGGTACTGTTCAACTCGGCCAGCTGGCTCCAGCAACTTTGAACTTTAAAAGATTTTAAATATTTTAAAGAGATTGACTAGCCAGGCATAGTGGCACATGCCCTTAGTCCCAGCACTCAGGGAGGCAGAGGCAGGTGGATCACTGTGAGTTCGAGGCCAGCCTGGTCTACAAATTGAGTCCAAGCCATACAGGGCTACACAGAGAAATCCTGTCTGGAAAAACCAAACCAACCAAACAAAAACAACAGCAAAAAAAGAGATTGACTTTAAAGTGTTTGAATTTTTTAGACACTGTGAAACTTTTAAAGTTGAGCAGTATTATAATATTAATATGAGCTCTTCAGGAAAAGGAAAAGTCATGCTTTATCTTGTTTTTGTTGTTGTTGTTGTTTTTTGATACAGTGTCTCACTTTGGCTGGCCTGAAACTCAGAGATCTGCCTGACTCTGCCCTCCTGGGTGCTGGGATTAAAGGTGTGTTCCACCAAGCCTTACTAAAAGGTCATGGTTTAATAGTAATATATTTGTGTGTCACGATAACAAGGAATCAGCTGTGCTGGTTGGTTTTTTTCTCAACATAAACTAAAGTCATCTCTGAAGAAGGAACCTCAGCTGAGAAAATGCCTCTATCATTTTGCCTGTAGGCAAGACTGTGGGGACATTTTCTTGATTAGTGACTGATGCTGGCAAGCCCAGCTAATCTGGGCAGGGCCAACCCTGGGCAGACAGTCTTGGAGTGTATAAGAAGGCAACCTGATAGCTAGGCTTGGTAGCACATACCTTAGTTCTAGCACTTGCTTGAGGCAGGTGGATCTCTGTGAGTTTAAGGGCAACCTGGCTTACATGAGAGTTTCAGGACAGCCAGGACTACACAGTGAGACCCTGTCTCAAACAACCACAAAAATAACGTCCCCAGTATCTCCTCCCCTCCAAAGAAAGCTAGCAAGGCTTGGAAAACAATCCTGTAAGAAATGCCCCTCCATGTTCTCTGCTTCAGGTTCTGCCTTGAATTCTTGCCCTAACTTCCTTTCATGAGGACTGCCTATAAGACAAAATTAACCCTTTCCTCTCCAAACTTCTTTTGGACGCGCTCTTAATCCCAGAAAACAAACTAGACTAAGTTAGCTTTACGAACAGAACTAATGGGGTTGGGGGGAGAAGAGAACTAGTGGCTTCGGGAATAGTGGTGTGTATAAGAACGGATTTCAGAGAATGGCTGTCAGAGAAAGCATAGTCACACGCACAATGGCAGTCTTGGGGCTGGAGAACCTGTCGGAACCAATCCAAGAGGCTAGAGGGGGATGGATTACACAGTCCCAACCCAAGTCTGAGGACCTGGAAGGTGGCAGGGAGGGTTACAAGTCTGCACTGAAAGGCTAAAGAATGTGCCATCTAAACCGGGTGTGGTGGCACAGGCTTTTTAATCCCTCTGGAGGCAGAGGCAAGTAGAATCTCTGTGAGTTTGAGGTCAGCCCGGTCTACAGAGAGTCTAGGATAGTCAAGGCTACACAGAGAAACCCTGTCTCAAAAAAAAAAAAAAAAAAGTGCCATCTAACATCCATGGACAATGGCAGCAACAAACAGCAACCCTCCGGTAGAGTGAAGCATGAGTGCAATTGTGAGTCTCTCCTTTCATCCCGTGCAAGTCTCAGCTGTCAAGCTTGCCGTTCACTTTGAGGATACCTTTCTTACTCCATTACCCACATGCCAAACATTTGTGGACGAAATATTCTCAGGGACACATCTGGAAATATACTAATTTTGAAGTCTCCCAACTCAGTCAAGATGACAACCAAATTCAGCCAACACAACCTGTGGTATGAAATGACTTTTTAATACATTTATTTGCTGGTTATGTATCTTCTTTAGAGGGTGCCTAGCTTACTTGCTATTGCTCTGCTAACACCCTGATCAAAACCAACATGGGGAGGATAGCTTATGTGTCCGGATGACAGTCCATCACAGAGGGAAGTCAAGGCAGGAACTGAAGCAAGGGATGTGGTGGAATGCTGCTTGTTGGCTTGATCTCCATAGCTTGCTCAGCCTGCTCCCTTATATAATACCCTTCCCCCCCCCCTCCCCAGCCAGGGCTGGCACTGCTCATAATGAGCTGGGCCTTGCACATCAATGTTAATCAAGGAAATGCCCCACACACTTGCCTGGAGACCAGTCAGATGGAAGTGTTTTCTCAACTGAGGCTCTGTTTTTTTTCACATGACCTTAGTTTGTGTCAAATTGACAAAAATCTAATCAGCACAGTGAGGTATCTGTTAAGATGTTTGCTTAATTATCTTTAGTTTAATTTTCGGCACTGAGGATGGAACCCAGGGCCTTTTGCATGCAAGGCAAGTCTTCTACCATTAAATGATATCCTCAGCCTTCTTTCAGCTTGTCTGAGATGCTGTCACTGAGCTGATGATGAGTTCCTTCTGTAGCTCTGGCAGGCCTTGAACTTGTGATCTTCCTGAGTGGGCCTCCTGAGTAGCTGGGACTACAGGGCTGTGTCAAGCAGGACTAGTTAACTTTTAAAATCAGGTTTTGAAAATGGTAAAGTTCTTTGTATATTTTGGCTAATGCCCTCTAACACATATGCCTTTAGCAAATGTTTTCTTCTAGTCTGTGACTGTTTTCCTTCTTCTGAGTACTCTTAATTTTTAAGAGTACAGGAGTCTTAAGTTGAAAAGTTGAAGCAACTTTGCTTTGAGTCTTTTGAAGTGATTTTTTTTTTAATTTCAAGGCAGATGAAGAAATGTGGAAGCAGAATTACTTCCTAGGAACTGAACTACTTAATTACAGGAGTGATTGTTTAAGCTTTTACTATGTCCTGAGTGTCAAAAGCACACTTGTGTTAAGAATGTTCTAAGCCAGGCATGTTGGTACCTCAGCACATGAGAGGCTGAGGCAGAAAAAAATGAGTTCAAGGCCATCCTAGGTTACATAGTGAGATACTTGTACCTACCTTCAGCATTTTAAGGCCAGACAGGCACAAGCTATCTGACCTAAGCTGCCCGGAACCCACTGTGTAGCTCAAGCAGGCTTTAAACTCCTCCCTCATTTTCCCTAGTGTTAGGTGTGTGTGTGCAACACAGAGCCCTCTACAGCATAGTATCTGGTGTGAAAACTTTCTTTATGACAGTCTGATAGAAGACCAATACTAATGAGAAAATTCATCAGTTAATTATACACATTAACTTTTTTACTCTCGTCAGGAAATAGTGAAACAACTTGTTTTTCCTTTGTCCCAGTTAAAAAAAAAATTACTTTGCAGGAACTGGAAGAGTTTGTTCTTGAGTTATGCTGGAAAATGCATATTTTAATTATACTGGGAATTTCACACTTGAGTTGTACTAGGAAATGCAAACTGAAAAAAATAAAAGATTTTTTTTAACTCCTTTAGGAAGGCTGAGTCTCAAGAATGCCTATAAATAATAGCCAGAGCCTACAGGGAGAATCATTAAACTTTCTATAGGAGATAGGAATGGGGCTGCATAGCTGGCTCAGCAATCATAGCACCTACTGCTCTTGCAGAGGACCCGGATTCAGTTCCCAGCACCCGTATGGTAGCTCACACCTGCCCATAACTCCAGTTCCAGGGGATCCGACGTCCTCTTCTTACCTTTGTGAGCCCCTGCGCACACAGTGCACATATACATACTCAGGCACATACCCAGGCACATAAATAAATATTTTTATTTAAAAAAATAGTAGTTGGGAAAGAGTCACTGTGCTCTTAGGTTAGAAGTGCAATGTTACTGGGCAGTGGTGGCGCACGCCTTTAATCCCAGCGCTTCAGAGGCAGAGACAGGTGGATCTCTATAAATTTGAGGGGTAGCCTGTTCCAGGGCAGCCAGGACTACTCCTCTGAGTAAGGAGTTTACTCCAATTACCACCAACCCTCCCCACCGTCTACAATAGTTCTTGATCTCCATTCTTCTCCATTCCACCATTTTTTTCCCTCTTGAGCTTCATGATATAGTTACATTGAGAGACCCTTTTCTAATCTTGAGGATATTTCGATGTAGTTCAAGTTGTAGAACTCTCAGCTCCTCCAGTACCACGTCTGCCTGCACATTGCCATGTTTCCCTCCATGATAATGGTCGGTATAGGCCAGCCCCAATTAAATGTTCCTTTATAAGAGTTGCCATGACTCTTTACAGCAATAGAAACCCTAAGACATGAACTACATCAAAATATCCTCAAGATCAGAAAAGGGTCTCTCAATGTAACCTAGCTTGTCTCTCTCTCTCTCTCTCTCTCTCGTTTTGTATTTTGAACAGGTTTCTCTTTGTAGCCCTGGAGATTCTGGAACCTGCCTTGTAGATCAGGCTGGCCTTGAACTCATAGAGATCCCCTGCCTCTGCTTCCCAAGTTCTGGGATTAAAGGCATGTGCCACCGAGCACAGCTCTACCGAGTTCCTAACTCTTATTAATCTTCCTGGCTCATACTCCAGTGCTGGGATAGCAGGAATATGCCAAAATGTGTAACTAAGCTTTCTTTTACTTATTAACTTGTAGAAATTCTTATTCTGGGCATGAGTCTTTTTAATTTATATATTAACATGTTTTCTTTCACCCTGTAGCCTGCCTTTTAATGTTCTTATTGGTGTCTGTTGTAGTGTGAATGGAAAGCATCTATTCCCATAAGGCTCTTGTATTTAAACACTTGGTCCGCAGATGGTAATGCTGACTGGAGAGGTTATGGAACCTTTAGGAGGTGAAAACTTCCTGGAGGAAGTAAAGTATGCCAGTAAAGGTGGGTTTTATAGCTTGGTCCTACTTCCCATTCTCTCTCTGCTTCTTTTGTAGGGATGAGATGTACTCTCTGTTTCTTGACTGTCTGGGCTGCCTCCTGCTACCATGGCTTCCCCACCATGAGGGATGCTATCCCTCTAGAACAGTGAACCAAGATAAATAAAATTACATATTTTCTTCCCTAAAATGCTTTTGTCAGGGCATTTTATCACAGCAACAGAAAAGTAATGAATACATTGTCTCTAGATGAATGTAAAAAAAAATTTATGAAGAAAAAAGTAATTATTTAGTAATTTCAAAGATCTTTTTCCCCCTTTACGTTTGTGTGTATGTCTCCTATTTAAGAAATCTTTGCCTATTTCTAGTAAAGAAGTACTTCTACACTTCTTTCTAAAGGCTTTATAGTTTTACTTGTGACTTTTTAAATGCCTGAGTTAAAATTTGTAAAAAAGTCACAGGACGTGGAGGCGGAGGCTGAAGGATCTCTGAGGGTTTGTGGCCAGCCTGGTCTACAGTCTGGATAGCTGGAACCCTGTGTTGAACGCCCCTACCCCGCCTCAAAAAAAGAAAAGAAAAAAGAAATTTGTAAAAGTCAATATATAGACCAGTCTGGCCTCGAACTCATATGCCTCCAACCCCCTGCCCCATTCCCCATTCTGTGCTGAAAGAGTCAAACAAGCAGCTTTCTACAGCAGGAATACCAGGGAAAATGATTACGCAACTCTCATTCTACTTCAGCTAAGTGTTCCCTACTAAAAAGGTCATATAGCAAGCTATTCAGAAATCAGCTTTTTGGTTCAATAACCAAGAGACCATATAAAAGTAAAATGCAGAGCAAGGTATGTAGCTCAGTTGGCAGAGTGCCTGGCTAGCACACACAAAGCCCTGAGTTCATCCTCAAGACAGCATAGAACAGATGTGCTGCACATCTGTAGTCCTAGCACTTGGGAGGTTGACAGTGAGTTGGAGGCCAGCCTAGGAAACTCATGACTGCCAATAAATAATTTGCAGGAAAACAGTGAGGCAATCTGAATTAGATTGTGAGATTCTTTATCTCCTATGCCTAGAAAGCCCTGTCACAGAAACATCTGGTCTTTCTGAGGCTAATTGCTTCTTGTGGCTTAAATGCGAAATGTCACCTATAGGGCTATGTGTTTGTACTGATGCCAGTGGTTTAGAAGGTGTGGAACCTTTTGGGGGAGGAGGGCCTTGCTGGAGGAAGTAGAGCAGGCCTTGTGATGTTAGAGCTGGTCCCAATTCCAGCCTGCTCTGCTTCTGAGCACATCAAGACTGAGATCTTGATGTGACTATCCACATCAGGCTGCTACGATCATGCCCTACCTGACATAATATATCCTGGCTGTAAGTGAAAACAAATCTTTCATCTCTTAACTTGCTTCTTGTCAGGTATTTGGTGACAGCAACAGTGAAAGTCCTTAATAACATTCCTTTCTCAGTAATTCTGATGCTATGAGCTTTCCCTGTCATTTATCTCCTCCTTTGTACCCACAAATCTACTCCATTTCCCTTCTAACATGTATGCAAATTTCCCCAAATTCATTCTACAATGGAAACCCTCAACTACTACCCTCACGCCCTCTTCCTTCACTGCCAGGGCCCATAAAGAATAATCACATCTGGTGTGTCTTAGGGTTTCTATTGCTGTGAAAAGTCATGGCAACTCTTATAAAAGAACATTTAATTGGGGCTGGCCTAATACGACCATTATCATGGAGGGAAACATGGCAATGTGCAGGCAGACGTGGTACTGGAGAAGGAGCTGAGAGTTCTACAACTTGATTTGCAGGCAGCAGGAGAGACTGAGCCACACTAGCCTAGCCTGAGGAGCTGAGACTCAAAGGCCATCCCCCCCCCCCCAAGTGACACACTCCCTCCAACAAGACCACACCTCCAGCAAGGCCACACCTCCTGATAGTGCCACTCCCTATGGGCCAAGCATTCAAACATTATCTGTCTATGGGTCATACCTATTCAAACCACCACATGCTGCCTCCTCTTTCTTATTTTCACTTAACCCATTGGCCTGGTTGTTTATTGCACATTTGCTTTTAGCAAACTGGCCAGAATGCCAACAAATGATTTTATTTTTTCTCTTTTTTACCAATGTATAAAAAATGTGCTTTAAAAAAAATGTGCTTTTAGTGCTCCCCAGAATGAGCATGTCCACGCTATTTTTTTTTTCACTTCTCTCATTTCTTATTTCTGTAAAGGAGATACTAAAGCTGTCAACAGCAATACATTCATGTCTATAATGTGTTCATTTTGATCTTTCATTTTATTTTACTCTTTTGCAGTGGTGATGGTGCTAGGTATGGAATTCTGGGCTTTCCTAGTTGAGTGCTCTATTAATCACCCTGCTTCCAAAACACACTGAATATACCATTTCAGCACAACCTTTCCCAGTTATAAACACAAATGTACTGCCTGGGACTATTTTCTCTATTAAATTTTTAGTCTCAAAAGCAAGTATAAAATAATTTAAAACCCTGCAACTCTATAGAGTTTATCATAAGACCTTGGACACAGACATCTATAATCTCTTGAGTGCAAGTAGCCCAGGCTAGTCCTCAAACTGTGAAGCAGAGACCGACGTGAATTCTTTGATCCTTCTGCCCTCACCTTCCATGTGCTGGAATTACAGCCATGTAGACCTTGGACACAGACATCTATAATCTCTTGAGTGCAAGTAGCCCAGGCTAGTCCTCAAACTGTGAAGCAGAGACCGACGTGAATTCTTTGATCCTTCTGCCCTCACCTTCCATGTGCTGGAATTACAGCCATGTACTAACCATGCCCAGCTTATAGAAATAGCTTATCCTTCCTCCTGGTCAGTGTATGTCATCCATTTTCTATTAACAACAAAATAGTTGAAGTTGAGTAGTTTATAAAGAACAGATGTGTATTTATTTTACAGTTTTGGAGCCTGAAAGCCCCAAATCAGGAAACCTATGCTTGGTCTCCAGTGGGAGACATCTTGTATAGCAACATGGCAGAGTAAGGACAAGACAAACAGCTGCTTGTAGGAAGGAACACATGTGAGGTAGCCTCAATTTATAATAGCCTTCTCCCTTGGGAGCTACTCAGGGTTCTGGAAGAAGTACACTATTTCCTTCTGAGGGCAGGGCTCCTTATCTCATTCCCAGCTAGTGGGTCCTACCCCTTCAAAGTACCTCTCAGCATTGCCACACTGGGTTCTAAGGTCCAACATCGGAACTCTTGGAAGCCACATTTACAAAACCTAGAAATCACCGAAAAGCTAGATACTTGGCCCCTTTTCCAAGGGCCTTGTGTGAGCTAATAAAAAGGTCCTTCCCCAGGCTCCCTACAGCATCAGTGCATCTAGGCTTGGCTTTTCATCAGGTCAAAGTGCCACACCTCAAGAGCACAATGTTCCAAAGCTAGAGTGCTAGAGACAGGCCCATTAGCAGCTAAAAGATCTGCTTTGCGCCTGTCTTCAGAAACTGGTAGTTTAGGCTTCTGTTAATAGGTACTGCTGCTCGGGAAAGCTGATCACTTATTTCTTCGTTGGTTTGTAAACTGCTTTGTAGAAAAGAAGGAAGATGTTATTCAGTAACAGGGGCGATGGTGCTGTAACAGAACCAAGACTTGAAAGTTGTACGTGTGATTCTCAAGTACAAGCTCTTTCCAACAAGTAAACATCCATAACACACTCATGCTGCTGCAGAAACAGCCGGAAAACATCTTGCGCCTTCCGGGAAGCATAACCCTTCAGGACCAAACATCAAATTTGCGCAAATATGTCTTTGAGGAAATCCTTCTGAAGAACAAAGACTTTTTCATAGTAAGATCACTAGAGAGTAGTGGTGAAACTGAGGCAGATTGCCACCTTGCAATGCCAGGCGTTAGCCCAGAATGGCAAGCACACTAATTGAGTGCATCATGCCTGGCTACAAGAGAGAGATTTTAAACTCCAAAGTTAAGTCCCTTCCTCCTTTCCCCCACTTGTTGAGTAACTAGTAGGGAATGCCATCTAGGTCTTGTTCCCTCTATTGCAATACTTGTCTTTTTTTCAACAAAAACTGGAACTCATCTCTACACTTTATATCCTGTTTATTTTAAGGCTTATCATGTACAGGATCTTATCACCATTCTGGGGGAGGGTTTTACTCCATTTTAGTTAGGGTTTCTATTGACATGATCAGACCCCACGACCAAAAGCAAGTTGGGGAGGAAAGGTTTTTTTTTCACTCACAGTTTCATATAATAGCTCGTGGTTAAAAGCAGTCATGGGATGGAGAGATGGCTCAGTGGTTAAGGGCACTGACTTGTTTTCCAGGGGAACAGGGTTTTATTCCTAGCACCCACATGGCAGTTCCCACTTACAGGGGAGCCAACACTCTCACACAGACATACATGCAGGTAAAATACTAACACAGAGAGAATAAAAATAAACAAATCGTAAAAGCAAAAAAATCAATTAAAAACCATCACAGTGCTTCATGATGAAACCAATGCTTACTACTCTGAAAATTCTGGTGGTTTGAATGAGAATGGCCCTTACAAGCTCAGATATTTGAATACTTAGTCCCTAGTTGACGGCACTGTTTGCTTTTTTTTTTTTTAGTACTTTTCTTTTATGTACATTAATGTTTTGCCTGCAGGTAGGTCTATGTGAGGGTGTCAGATCCCCTGGAACTGGAGCTACAGTTACAGACAGTTGTGAGCTGCCATGTGGGTGCTGGGAATTGAACCTGGGTCCTCTGGAAGAGTAGTCAGTGCTCTTTACTGCTGAGCCATTTCTCCATCATCTTTGGGTAGTTTTAGAAGTTGTGGCCTTGCTGGAGGAAGTAGAGCACTGGGGTTGTTTTGCCATTTCAAGCCAGGCAACACTCCCAGTTCATGCTGTTTCCTGCTTGTGGTTTAAGATGTAAGCTCCGTCCTCATGCCTGCTTGTTGCCATGCTTCTCCACTGAGATGGGTGTGGACCAGTATCCCTCTGGACCTTAAGCTCAAATAAATCCTTCTTTGTGTAAGTTGCCTTTGTCATGCTCACTCCCCTCCCCCCCAACACACATATCTTGAGACAGCATTCTGTGTAGCTTTGGCTGGTCTGCCCCGGCCTCCTGAGTGCCAGGATTACTGGCATATACCATCACTGCTCAGCCATCCTGTTTTATTACCACAACAGGAAAGTGACTAATACAATGAGCCTTGGAGGAATCTACTTTTTCTTATGTTTTATAAATGAAACAAAGTACAGATAATAGCACACCTGTTTACAACATAGTTTAATAAAAAGTTTAAGCTGATTGTTGGGACTGCTCAAAACAAATGGATTCATTTCAAAATATCAGTGCTGAGAACATGGCTGGGTCACTGCCAAACCTACCCCCTTCCCAAAAACCAAACCAAACCAAACCACAGAAAACAAAACACACACACAGATCAGGCCACAAATAAGAAATTAGTTTATTCATGGGCTGGGAGCACACTCAAAATTGCCCCAAATTCCATGTTTCAACATGGTATCAGTTTCACAAAGTTCTTCCCCCCCATCCCCAGGGTCTTATGGTATGGTTCTGGCTGGCTTGTAACTCTTAAATAAGAGATCCACCTGCTTTTTCCTCCTGAATGTTGGATTAAATCCTTGCACCATGTCCAGCATTGTTTTCTCCCTAAAGCAGTGTTTCCTTGGGCGTGGTGGTGCGTGTTTTAATTCCAGCACATAAGAGGCAGATGCAGAAGGACCTTTGTGAGCCTGAGGCCAGCCAGAGCTACATTAGTGAGTACTTGAGTCAATATAAACCTTTTATTTATAATTATATATATATATGTACATTGCATGTGTACAGATAAATGGAGAAGCCAGAAAGAGACATCAAATTGCCACGGAAATGGATTTACAGATGGTTGTACCCATCCATTATAGACCGTGAGGTCCAAAACCCAGGTCTTCTACAAGAGGCACACATGGTCATAACTGCTGAACCATCTCTCCAGTCCCTCCCTCAAGAAACTTTATAAAATAAATGGTAGAAACATCTGTTTGCCTGGTCGTGGTGCTGCACACCCTACTGAGTGAGCTAAAGGGCAGAGAAACCCTGTCTCAGAAAAACAAAAGCGCCCAGACAACCCATCTGCTTGCTGTGTTACAGGAAAGCAGTACTCTGCTACAGGTTCCAGGAACCATCTGAACATTCCCAGATCCTGGGTGGGAGAAGCCAAGCATCTATTTGTATATCTCAAAAGGATTTACTTAGTAGTCCAAAGGATGTTAGGTTACACATAGAGGTAGGCAATAAACTGTTGTTTAAGAGGCTAAGATAGCAAGAAAATTTGGCTCAGGTCTCTATCTCTATTTCCCACAGTAGAGATTCTAATCAGTCAATTCATCTCATAAAAATGCTTAATGCAGGTGTGGCTTTTTTTTCTGGGAACTTCAGTTAACATTGGTCATTGTGGTACATGCCTTTAATCCCAGCACCCAGGAGGCAGATTGATCTCTGTGACTTTGAGGTCAGCCTATGTGAGTTCAAGGACTACACAGGGAAACCGTCTCCTAGCTCCCCAACCCTCACCCAATTTTTTTTTTTTTTAAATATGACTTCACCTGGTGTGGTTGATTCCTGATTGATGTAGATAAAGTAACTGAAAACCTTCTGGAAGCAACTCACCACTCTAGATGCCATTAAGAATCCCAGAGGCAGGAGGATCTCTGTGAGTTAAAGGCCAGCTTGGTCTACAAAGGGAGTCCAGCATAGCCAAGGCAACATAGAGAAACTCTGTCTCAAAAAACCGAAACTGAAATAAATAAACATTGACACTGGGCATGGAGCTCTGGAAGGCAGAGGCAGGCAGATCTCTGTGAGTTCAAGACCAGCCTGGTCTAGAGCCTGGGACAGCCAAGGCTACACAGAGAAACCCTGTCTCTAGAGAAGGAAAAAAACAAAAACAACAACTCTGGAGCCAGGCAGTGGTGCTGCACGCTTTTGATCCCAGCCCTTGGAAGGCAAAGGCAAGCAGATGTCTGAATTCAAGGCCAGCCTGGTTTATAGAGAGTTCCAAGACAGCCAGGATTGCCCTGAAAAACAAGATCTTCTTTAAAAATTACACTTATAATCTGTGGCTGTGGGGACTGTATTTGTACTGTCCCTTATGAAAAATAAACTACTTTAAAAATTACATTTACTTATTGGGTGTGGGCATGCCCAAGCCATGGTATACATGACAGTCCAGGGACAACTCACAAACCTCAGTTCCCCTCTTCTACCATGTGGGACAAGGGATCAAAGTCAGGTTATCAAGTTTGCTTTCAGAACCATCTCAGAAACTATGGTTTAGCTGTTTCCTCCATGATTAAAACCTTCCATGAAAGGGGGCAGTCCATTCAGTCACGGGAAGTTTATAAGGCGGTGAAATAATAGGACATTCTAAGAAAAAGTGGAACACTCCATCCAGCAGGGAAGCTCATTAATCTCAAGGAATCAACTCAAAATAGCTTCCGTAAGTCCCTGAAACCAACAAGATTCACTAGATTCCTCCCTAACTGTATAGATAAACAGTAGAGACTGCTTGAGAGGCACCCCTAGACAAGTCAATATGCCTAGAATAGCTTAGGACTCAGCAGCAAAATTTACAGTTATGAAGTAGCAGCGAAAATAAATGTATGGTCAGGGGGGTTCCTAGGACCATTGGAAATATGTGCTTCAATGATCATGGACCACAGGTTGAGAAATGCTGGCCTAGAAAAATCTCAGACAAGTCATACTGCTTAGAAGCAGACTTGCCAAGTTGCTTGGAAGATGTGCTGAAGAACTGAACTACTGGGAAGACATTCTCTAAGTTGTTTAGTTGCTTACAGGCTCTGCTGTCTACCTCAAGTTTCCAGCTTTTGTGAATTATCACCATACTGGAGTAGGATTTTGAGTCATTTCTGCTTCTTTAAATAACCCTAATAAAACTCTATTGCTCACCAACTTGGAATGTGGTGGTATCCTTACTTTGGTCCACAATGTTCTCCCATCTACTGAGTAGACATTTACTCATGTCTCTCTCCAGGAACAGAGTCACACAACACCATCCCAGAGAGTAGTTTCTTAAAATGCATATGC
This sequence comes from Pachyuromys duprasi, assembly GCA_028658305.1. Taxonomy (NCBI): domain Eukaryota; kingdom Metazoa; phylum Chordata; class Mammalia; order Rodentia; family Muridae; genus Pachyuromys; species Pachyuromys duprasi. The sequence continues at coordinate 9,525,016 of CM053748.1, forward strand.
ATTCTGCTTCTGGTGAAGATGGCAGGAATACTGTCAAAATGATAACAAAGGATTTAGAATATTAAATAAACTCATTCTCACTGCCTTTCTTTGGTCATTGTGATCAAATAAATGACAAGAGGCAAATTAATGGGGGTGAGGTTTATTTTGGCAGGAAAGGCATGGTAGTGGGAGGCACTCTTGGCTATAGCAAGAATGTGAGGCTATTGGCTCATGTCTCAGCAGATCAGGAAGCAGATAGGACAGGAAACAAGGCTGGGCTATAAATACTAAAGCTTGCTCCAGCCCCTGAACCAGCACTTCCTGTAGCTAAGCCCTGCCTTCTAATGTTCCACAAAGTCTCAAAACAGCACACCAGCTAAGGATCAAGTATTCAAACATTTGAACTTGTGTGGCACATTTTACATGCAAACCTCAACACTTGCAAAAGCAGCGGCAAGGTTCTACTGTAAGGAAAATGCTATCAGGTAATATCTCATGGTTGGGATGGGGGAGGTGATTCAGTGGGAAAAATGCTTGCTGTGAAAATATGAGGACCTGGGTTTGGATACCCACATATAAAGCCGAGTCCAATCCAGAATTCCAGGTTAAGGACTTTCCAGACCCATTTTGCCTACTCATTTGGCTATCAACCACCCAGGTACTGCCTGGTACTGTGCTGAGTTTGATAAAGATCTCAGGGACACCCCCAGAAGATCCATTTCACTCACCTGCCTGCCTATGAGCCACCCCATGATGCTCCAGTCTGTGTGGAAGAAGTCCTAGGACTTCAGGTATGGGCTTCCAGAGCCAGTCTGCCCCCACACCTACATCAAGAGACCCTGGGGCCAGGTGACATGCTGTGTGCCTGACCCAAGATAAGGACTCAGGTGTAGTTTCCACCCAACCCATTAGAGAAAGTTGTGCTATACTGTACCCCACACCTACAGGGCACTGCCCACTCTGAATGTGAACCTATGCCCTGCAGAACCCAGCAATCCCTCCACAGCCTTGAAGATCAGCAGCAAGAACTTTATAAACACAGACTGACCTGAAACCAAGATCCCTCTGCTAGACCACAGTCTGTGGTAACAGTAAACAAAGATCCAAACATCCACTCATGGAAGTCAAGAAAAGATACCCACACCACGCAGGACTACCAATGACCTAACCTCAGATGCCTGCCTAGGTCCCATCTCTAAAACACAAATAAGAATAACCAAGAAGCGAGTACTCCCATAACAATGTTCCTGGAGAAAAGCAACTTAGCTAACACACAAGGCAATACAAGGAACCAGCAGTTATGTTTAAGAAACTCAAAGAAGGGGCTACGGCTGGGATACAAAGTACATAACCTGTGATTAATATAAAAGTAAAATTAAATTAAATTAAAAAAACTCAAAGACGATATGAATAAATGGCTGAGTGAGGACTGCGAAAACATAAACAGCTATACAAAATAATGAAACAATTCAAGATATGAAAATACAATTTAAAAAAGGGCAAAATTTATGAAGGAAAGCAAAAATGAAATAAACTTAGGAAGTCAAAAAAGCTCAAAATAAAAGTATTCTCAACAGATTGGAGTGGGTGGAAAGAGAGTATCAGGTTGCACAGATAAGGCAGAGGAAACAAATCTAACAGTCAAGGGAAACAAAAACCAGAGCAGAATATGTATGAAATCTATAACACTATAAAAACACCAAATCTATGGCCAGGTGGTGGTGCTCACCTTTAATTCTAGCACTTGGGAGGCAGAGGCAGGTAGATCTCTTGAGGCCAGCCTGGTCTGCGGAGTTCCAGGATAGCCAGGGACACACACAGACAGACCCTGTCTTGAAAAGCCCAAAAAAAAAAAAAAAAAAAGATCAAACTTATGAATAATAAGCATAAAAGAAATGCAGGTGAAAGATGTAGAAAACATCTTCAACAAAACCACAAATGAAAAATTCCCAAATCTAAGGAAAGAGCTATTTATCAAGGTGCAAGAGGCATACAGAATACCAAAACCAGGAATGAAACTATGCAATCAGATAATAAAAACACTGAATGTACAGAACACAGAATGCTTGAAGTAACAAGAGAGATCAGGCCACATATAAAGGCAGGCACACCAGATTAATGCCTGACTTCAATGGAAGCTTTGAAAGCCAGGGACCACAGACGCCAGACAAGACAACTACACAAGTAAAACTATCAGTCATAGTCAAAAGAAAAACTTTCTAAGAAACTTATATCCATTAAGCCAGCTGTACAGAGGATACTAGAAGAAATACTTCATACTGAAGGGAAAATTAAACATAGCCAAGGGGGAACATACATAATCCCAGAACAGCTAATCAACACGTTTAAGAAAACACTACTACCACAACAAAATAACAGGAATTAATAAACAGTTTAACAAGTTGTGACATCAATGGTTTAAATTCTTCAAAAAAAAAAATTGAATACGCACTGGATTAGAAAACAGGATCCATTGTTTTGCTGCCTCCCAGAGTCACACCTTACTACCAACAAGAGGTACCTCCTTAGGGTGAAAGAACAGAAAAGGCATTCCAAGGAAACATTGCCAAGCAGGCAGGTGTAGTTATTCTAATGTCTGAAAGATTAGATTACTATTTGCTCCCCTAAATTCATTAATGAATCTTTTGAGAAGCAATGTAATTTCATCCATTCTAAAATAATGTACTGTGCTTCTGTGTCAGGAAATTTACAAATTTACTAGGTGACAGTTCAGAATTAGAGGCCTGTTTGGAATCTTGCCTCTAACACTTAGGTTTTTGATGACTGAGGCAAGCTATTCAGCAAAATTCCTTATAGGACAAGACAAGGGTATTAACACCTGTTTTGCAGAATTAATTTTGAGACACTGTAATAACAGGATATGCATAGTGGGTGGCATTTACTGAGCAGCTGCTAGGAGCTAGGGAGAAGACTCAGTAGTTAAGAGTAACTGTCTGTTCTTCCAGAGAACCCAGGTTTGATTTCCAGCACCCACATAGAGGCTCACAACCATCTGTAACTCCAGTTCCAGGGGATTCGACACCCTCTTCTGACCTCCACAAGTACCAGGCATGCATGGTAACACATATGCAAGCAACACACACACACACCTATTTTTTTTTTTCCCCGAGACAGGGTTTCTCTGTGTAGCATTGGCTGTCCTGGACTCGCTTTGTAGACCAGGCTGGCCTCAAACTCACAGAGATCCACCTGCCTCTTACTTCCCAAGTTCTGGGATTACAGGTGTGTACCACTGTACCTGGTTTAAGAGATAAAACAAAAATTACTAGAAAATGGAAATTAAAAAAAAATCACAATATAGCTCTGGATGGTATATTTATGGATATTAATTTATTAAATTGTTTCATGTTTCTAAATTCTTTCTTAAATGTCTTGGCCAATAACAAGAGGTCTGAAGACTGGCACTAATGGATCAGACTTTTAGCTGCATTCTTCCAGAATAACTAAAACTAAATCTCACAAAGTCAAAGCAACGGAGGGAAGCATTCCCTTTAGCCAGGAGTCCATCTAGCGGTCTCTTTCTAGCCTTAAACACAACGCTGGTACCCAACCACTCACCTTTCAGTGCTCCTTTCAAGGCTTTCTGGACTATTCTCAATTTTTTTGGAGGGGGGAGGTCAGTGCTTTGCTGCTAGCCAAAAATTCTATTGCTGAGCTACTTCCTCAGCCTTCAGAACAACATTTCTTTCTTTTTCTCTTTATTTTTGAGACAGGGTCTATCTAGATCCACCTGCCTCTGCCTCTCAAGTGCTAGGATTCATCAATTGAAATCTGCTTAATCTAGGAATTTATTTTTTAAACTTCAACTTATAAATTAGCATGGCTTAACCACCCCACCCCAAATCTTTTTAGTGTCTGGAGCCAGGTAGATAGGTAAATCAACTTTTTTTTTTTTGAGATAGGGTTTCTCTGACTCCATCTCCTTAGTGCTTGGATTAAAGGTGTATGCCACCACCACCTGGCTCAGACCCATTTCTTAAATGTAGCTACTGCAAAATACATGTCACATACTATTTTTACCTGACGGTAGTACTTTCACAATCTTACCCAAAACCTAGCCACCACTATTGATTCCTCTTTCCCTCACTCCACATTTACTGAGCAAGACAGATTATGTCTAATAACAAACTGTGTCATGGATCCATCTGTTTTCATCTCTACTGCTATGTCTATGCTACTCCATTCCCAACAGCTTTCATCTTACCAAAGCTGCAGCCTCACTTCTTACCATCCTTTCTTTGTTCCCCTGGACTTCTGCCATGTTGACCTTGAGGTTCCCTTAGATTTCAAACTGCCCCAACTTCTCCCCAGTCAGAGTCTAGCTCAGACAATGCCTCAAGCAAGACCGTCTCTAACCAAGTGCCAAGATTTTGTTTGCTTTTCATTTGGAGAACTACTTTATCCAGTTACCCTTTTATTTTTTGTGTGAAATTATTATGTGGTATTATCCCTCTCCTTTGTTGCTATTTTTCTTTCCTAGCACACAGAACAGTATCACAAAGAATGGGTGCTCCAACAGCTGCTGAATGAATACAACATAACTGATTCGACAGGCTCATGGCTTTACATGGTCAAAATAAAAGCTCACCTTCTCTAGCACACACTGCTCTTCCTTTGCCTCTCTCAGTGAACACATTAGCTACCCTCTAGTACCTTTGGCATCTCTGTCATTCTTACATCCAGTCAAGCAAATTCTCCAAACTCCCATAAACAGTTGTGATTTATGACTACCTCAACCTAAGTCATCACTGTCTTCCAAATTACTGTTTCTCCATGCCTTGGACATTGATTAACTTGACATTTGAGGCTGTCACTAAAACCTCTACAGATACATCTCTGGGAATGCCTGAAATGATGTCATTTTTACCCAGGTCTCCCCAGTGCTGGCCTGTTAAACCTGTTTCCTTTGGTTGGAAAGCTTGTACCAATTTCCTCACTAAGTCGAATGGCTTCTATGAAGCCATTTGATGCCTCCTATCACTAGTGTGGGGATCTTCCTCTGAGATCATATCTCATTCAGCAGCTTTTGGGGGTTACCACTGATATACTTGTCATACCATAGCACGATGGCAAGAATTCTGCACAAATCACTAACTGAATATTTGTTCAAAATGTTATGGAAGTTGTGATAATTAAAAAAAAATCTGTAATAGCTGAACATATAGGCACACGCCTTTAATCCCAGCAGAGGCAGAGGCAGGTGGATCTCTGTGAGTTTGCACTCAACCATGTCTACACTGTGTATTCCAGGGCAGAGCTTCACATAGTAAAACCCTGTCTCAAAACAAATAAACCCAGCAACCTGCCCCCAAAATAATAAAACAAAACAAGCACATGGGACAGTGCTGCTCCCACACTATTTATTTAGTCACACTGACTACAAACTTTCACTATACTAAAAGGGCAAGCGGAGACACGAGATTCCTATCTGAGGCCACACACCCAAATCACTGAACAATCTGGATCTCATTTAAGCCTTTTTTGCTCTTAGGTTAAATTCCCGGTGGTTTCTCAGATATTCCTATTCCTAGATACCAGATGGCAAAAGTTCTACGGGTAGTGGACTTCTCTGTTAAATATACCAAAGTGGAATTTTTGAGTGTAAGTTAAATTCATAAGCCCTTTTCCTCCCAAATAAATCAGCTCCCAAAAAAAACTCTTGGCACAGTGGCACCCGTCTTTAATCCCGAAAAAAAAAAAGAGGCAGAGGCAGGCGGATCTCCGTGACTTTTAGGCCCCCCTGGTCTACAAGGCGAGCTTCAGGCTAGGCAGGACTGTCTCGAAAACAAGCAAATAAAACAAAGAGCCCGACACTGCAGACACATAGAAAAAGAGTCCCTGTTGCAACATTAAAACAAAACCAAAAAACCCGCAAAACATCCTCCTCACACACGAGCAGTTTACACCAGGCGGAGAGGACACATCCTTTGTTCCTGCACTGGCACCACAAAACCAGCGACTCCAGGTCTACCTTCCAGGACTTGAAGGTAAATGCTAGGTTCCCGGCTGCTCTTCCGCATGCCGGGAATCTGCCAGGACACCCCACGAGCAACTCTAAGCCCCGGGCGAGCCGCGGCCCGTGCCGTTTGACGCGTCACGGCGAGGAGGTGGGCCGCTCGGCACACGCACCCCAGGTCCCACACACCCTGCCCCAGGGCGCGGGGCGCACACTCGGCCGCGCACATGGCCTCCGCCGCGCTCACCCCGCTGCCGCGCAGGCGCCGGGCGAGCCGGGACTTGCGGTCGCCCCGCGGATCATTCCGCCGCAGCCTTTTGTGTGGCCGAGCGCTAGAAATGGCTTATTTCCCCTCCCTCCGTGTAAAGTCAAAGCCAGACCCAGTGGTCCCTCTCCGTCGCCGGAATCGGGCCGGGGGAGAGCGGCGGAAGGCTTGCTCCCGGGGGCGGAAACCGGCGCGGGCTGGCCAGGCCGCCGCGGGCATGCTGGGAGTTCGCCCGCCGTGTCCCTCCGCGCCGACGGGGACTTTTCGGTGGGGATTTTGGGCGCCGACCAGACGCGGCATTTTCGGAAAATAGCGCCCTGTGCAGCGAAGCGCTCTGTGTGTGGCGGGGCCGCGTCAGCCCTGCCGGCTCCGAGGCGCCGCGGTCCCCGCACCTCCTCCCGCTGCTCCCCCGCCGGCGCTCCCGAAGCTTTTCCAGGTCAGTGCGGGTCTGTGTAGGGCCCTGTTACCACCGGATGTGGAAGTTGATCTCTTCGCTGGTAAAAAATAATTCCACTTCCCCCGGAACCCAGATCATCCCCGCGATTTCCTGTTTATTGCATTAAGGCGCCGGGTTTCCGGGGCTCCTGGCCCCGCTCGTTTGGCGGGGGTCGGCGGGGTCGGCCTGGGTGTCCGCGCCGCCGCCGCCGCCGCCGCGCTTTGTCCGCCCGGCGCTCGGCTCCTGGGAGGGGCGGCAGACATGGTGGCGGCCGCCGCCCCCTCCTCGGCCAGGCGCCGCGACCTCCCGCGGGCCCCACGGCCCGGGGCTGCGGTGGGGTCGCCGTGGCCCTCGGGGGTCCCGGCCGGTGGGGCGGGACAGGCGGCGCGGCCCCCGCCCGCTCCTTTGTCTCGGCGGCCTGAGGCCCGGGGCCCGGCCGACGACCAGCGGGAAGGCCGGGGCGGGCCGGGCCGCGCCGCGGTGGGGCCCGCGGGACCCGGGGCGCTCGGATCTCGGCCGGAGCAGCCGGGCCGGGGCGGGGTAGACGCGAGGGTCCTGAACGGACGGAGCCTGCCATCCTCAGGAGCCCGGACTTTGGGCTCCAGGGACTTCGCCGCCAGGACCCACGCGAGCACGGTTGCGGGAAAGGAGCCGCGAGTTTCGTCGGGTCGTCTCCTTGCCTGGGCACGGATCGGTGTTGAGTGTGCGGGCGTGAACCTCTCCCACTGTGTCGAAGCCGCGTGCTTAGCCGGAGCCGTGCATCTCCAAAGCGAAAGCGAAGGACTGGCGCGGGCCCACGGGCTCTGTTTTCCCATTTGGACTGTGTCTAGCAGATACGTTTCTTTAAATCAGGGGACGAAACCGCAGCCCTTCCGAAAGGGAGCTTCGTAGCGTGGAAATAGTTTTAAGTCTTTTTCTCCAGACACTGGTTTGCTGTCTATTCAGGCAAGTTAACTTTCTGAAGTTGTAATCTTTATCAGGAAAAAAAAGGTGGTGGTGTGCTTTTATTTCCTCGTGAAGTAGTTGCCGCCCCAGATTTTGAAACGCACCGAATTTTTAACTTTTAGATTTTGGCTGTTAGGCCTTCAGATTTCTGACTCTGGGTTTTAAGGAGCCTGATAGCTATTAACCCTTTACTCATTTTTATTTTGCTAAATATAAGTTTTATGTGTTAGCTCATGACTTAGGCAAGAGTCACATTGTTTTGCATCTTTGCAAAGCTTTTTAATGCCTAGTTTAACACAAGACAGGTTCCTGAATCTTATTTTTGCAGGCAGTCTTGTGATAGCATACTACATAATCACTGGAAAACACTGTACATCATACTTTTTTCTTTTTAAAAAACATGACATCCCATCCTGTTTTCAGCATGTAAGTACAATCAGGATATTGTGCAAGACAAAATAGGAATGATTTCTGTATTTTTAGGGAGAGGGCTTTAACTTTTTAAAAGATGGGGATTTAGGGACTGAAGCATTACAAAGATCATAATTCACTGATAGTCTTCAAGCCTCAGGAATACTTGGAAATAGTCAAAGTGACTAGACTTTTTAAAGTTCCAGTTCATATGTTTAATGATGTACACAGACAAAGTGGATTTGCAAGCACAGTAGATGTGCTTGGAAAGACCTCTGTGTAAATGCCTTTTTCAAGAGCACACTTGCACAGAAGAGGCCTCAGACTTCAGTGGAAATCAGAGGCCTTTGCTGAAACAGCATGAGAAGTATGCATATATAATTTGCATATATAAGCCCTTAGCCTCTCTCCTTTTTGAGTCAGTCTCTATTTTCAGAGTTTGGGTGATTAATGTGTAAAATTTCAAGATGAGTTTGGGCTTAATGGTTTTGGAAGGAAGCTGAGTTTCCAGTGGTTTCTTGTGACCTCTAGTCTGATTCTGTCAGTTGGCCTTTTCTCTGCTGTGCCATCAACAGGAAGCATCTGGCCATTCTTCATGTAATTGGCAGAAAGTGCCAGGTGCATTTTTAATGTTTGCTATTCATAAAACAAAACAGAGCTGGGCTGGGTGGCATATACCTTTAATTCCAGAATTTGGGAGGCAGAGGTAGGCTTATCTGAGTTCAAGGCCAGCCTGATCTACAAAGCAAGTTCAGGACAGCTAGCTTGTTACACAGGAAGCCCTGTCTCAACCCCCCCCCCCCCCAAAAAAAGACAGGATCATAATTTTACTTGGTTTTTGTTTGTTTTTATCTTCAGGTAAGGCAGACAGTAAAAACTCGAAATTTGTCATGTGAAATTTTAAGTCAAAAATTCATTTTTGAGGGAACTCAAGGTTTTTTTTTTTTCATTTTTTCCTTTTTTAAAAAAATTTTTATATTAATAACAGGTTATGTACTTTGTATCCTAGCGGTAGCCCCCTCCGACATTCCCTCCCAATCCCACCACCATCCCTCCCTCATCTCCCTGCCCCTCTCCAAGTCCACTGATAGGGGAGGACCTCCTCCCCTTCCATCTGACCCTAGCTTATCAGGTCTCTTCAGGACTGGCTGCAATGTCCTCTTCTGTGGCCTAGCAAGGCTGCCCCTCCCTGGGGGGGGTGGGGGAAGAGGCGGTCGAAGAGCCAGCCGTTGAGTTCATGTAAGAAATAGTACCTGTTCCCCATACTGGGGTACCCACTTGGATGAATTCAGGTTTCTTGCAAGTTTGTCTCGTGCCACTAAATGCATTAATGGGGTCCAACTCTTACGTCATTTGGAGACATTAGAGACTCATGTCAAGTTCTTGGACATGTAGAAACTTGTTTATAGATTGACAAATATAATTTGACATCTGTATACAGTATGTAGTGATCAAATTAAAGTTAGCATTTCTGTCTCAAATTTTGTGTGTGTGTATGTTGGGGCCCTTTCAATTTCTTTGCACTAGTTTATAAAATATATAATTTGCAAATTTTGTTCCCTAGAAGGCAGGTAGCTTTCCATTGACCCCATGGTTTTTCAACTAATAGTTACGCTTTTGTAACATTATGTCCCAATTTTTGGTTAATTATAGTTAGCATTTTACTTTTCTGAAGATGTTTGGGTTTTTTATCCTTGTAAAAGATAATTCTAGTGTGAAAAGAAATTAGAATGAGAGCATGTTTGACCCCTCATAAATCAGCGCTGTAGTTGTCCAGAAAGGTTAGTGCATCTTTGGGTTTTGGATGTTTATGACATTGTTCTGGAGATTTACGCTAGAAGTAATTTCTTCTAAGATAAATCTTGTCTTATCTTGATGTAATAAATATGTGAAGAATACCAGTTGAAGCATTGATGATAACAAGAGCCGTTACTGATTCTTATGTGCCTGAGTTGTCTTATTTGTACTGTAGGGATTGTTCTAGTATCTCATGGAGGTGTGAGCGTCAGTAAATGAGTTCACATAAAGTGTTTAGAGTGATGCCTTAGAGCAGTGGTTCCTTCTCAGTTTGCAACTCTCTAATACAGTTCTTCATGTGACCCCCAACCATAAAATTATTTTGTTGCTATTTCTTAATTCTGCTAATGTTATGAATCATAAATATATGTTTTTTCTGCTTGCCTTAGGGAACTGCTCTGAAAGGGTTGCTTGATTCCCCAAAGGGGTTGTGACCTGTAGGTTAAGAACTGCTGCCTTAGTGAATAGATGAGTAAGTTTTAGGTTGTGTTGTTTTGTTTCTATACAGGATTTCAATGTAGCCCCAAGTTGCCCCCCCCCCCAAAAAAAAACCCATGTAGTCCAGGCTGATCTTGAACTTGGAGTAATTCTCTTGCTTCAGCCGCAGAGATACTTGGATTACAGGCATGAGCCACCGTGCCCAACCTAGTGTACATAGTTATCACAGGCTCTCAGCCACACTATTCAGAATGCTTGTAATCAATAATATTGGAACTCGTGGTTTATATGTATATAATGTTATATAATCTTCGGGAGGAGTCCAATGCAGTGTCTCCTTTAAACATGTCTATTGTAGCTGGAAATTTAAGTTTTCAGGCTAAGTGGTGTATACTAAATGGCCTGCTGCTGGTTGTGGTAAGGTGGTTTTTGTATATATATTTACTTACTTTATGGGTGCAAGAGGATCTTGTTGGAGGTAACAGAACAATTTGGGACCTGGTTCCCTCCTTTTAGATGTGAGATCAAACTCAGGACGGGCTTGGTGGCAGAGCTCTTTGGCCTGGGGCTGGAGAAATGCCTGGTTGAGAGCACACTGTTCATTCAGTTCATCAGGTTGAGTTCTCAGCACCCTTGTCAGGCAGCTCACAATGCTTACAATTCCTGTTCTGGGGGATCTGACCCCACTGTCTGGCACACATGGGCACCCTCTTCCTGTGCATCACACATGTTAAAAACTCCACCAGCCACTGTGAGTCTTATTTTTTAAATTATGCTAAGTCCACTGATCCTGTAATTCTACTATGCAGTTGTTTTTCTAGAAGAATTTTGGGTGTGTCTATTAAAGTTAGATGTTTCAGTCTGGTTACACTAGAGAGGTAGGCTACTGATAATCTGGTAATAAACTAGTGGTTCTGTAAAAGAAGTGAAGTGAATGAGGTGCCCTAATAACTCTTCTTTAATATAACCTCCCATTTGGTAGATGTAGAAAATTGGTTAAGGCCATAAAATTACAATATTGGACACTAGACTTTTGTCAGTTTCTTTCATGATGAAAACTATTTCATGGGTGTGGTGACACCTTTAATTCCAACACGAAGAGACAGTTCAAGGCCAGCCTGGTCTACAGAGTGAGTTCCAGGACAGCCAGGATTACTCAAAGAAACCTTGTCTCACCCCCCCCCCAAACCCCCCCAAAACCAAAAAGGAAACTATTGGATGTGTAGCTACTTAAATAGACCTTGTGTCTTTGGCACTTATATTCAATTAGGAAGCATTTAGTATATAAAATATAAATGATACAGACGATATTCTTTATATTCAATATAAGGTGAAATCTTTGGTCTTTATTCGTGTGACTGATGGCTTTCTCGTCTATCCTGTCCATTCACAGGGGGTTTCTCCCTCCCCCTTCTCAACACTGTCGTCTGAATGTCCTGAAATTCATGTTGAATTCTAAATCTTTCAGATGAAGGTTTTGGAAGATTAGATGATAAATGTTAAAGCCCTCTTTTTGTTTTGTTTGACACCAGCCTGTCTCTGCATCCTGAGTGTTGGGATTAAGGGTGTGCACCATCAATTCTGGGGAAATACAAAACCCTTTGCATGAGGTCAGTGCCCTTACAAAGAGACTGCAGACAGCAGTTGTCCCTTGTATGTAAAGGCACAGAAGAAAGAATGCTATGAGAGATACAGTTCTCTTGTTTGCAAGTCACTCAGTTGAGAGCATTTTGTGTGGCTCAGACTGAAACAATTTTGTCTAGTGTATTTTGCCATTAGCTACTGATATTTCTGTGTTCCCTTTAGTAGAACTTCCCACCACCAGTTTCTTCAGTTTTACTTCACAAGTCATAGTATATGTGAAAAAGTTGAATTACAAGGATTTCTTGGCTACTTTAAATTGATGAACAGTTTCAAGTAGTCCTATGCTACTTGGCATCATTAATTTTGTTGAATCTCATGGTTTTGTTTTTGTTTTTTTTCTGATTTCTTTAGTTCTTCCTCAGTTGTTACCGTTGACTTCTATTTACTGGAAAAATAACGGTATAAGCATGCATATTGTTTACTGTCATTATGATGAATTTCACTTCTGCCATTTTGTAGACTAAAGAGGAATTTTATATTTTCAGGAATCTAGCTGCCACATTTTAACTTTTTCTCTCTGATTACTTCATTATCTGTAAAGGTTTATTCCCCCTGCTTTCAAATGAACAGCCATAAAATGGGAGGAGAAAATAAATTTCAGAGTCTATTACAGTTATCTGCCTCATTCCTTTGTTTCTTTACCGTTAAAGAGCCCAGGTACAGTTTTTGCTCCAGGTTCTTTCTCTCTTTCTGAAACATGGTTTCTCTGTGTAGCCTTGGCTGTCCTGGAATTCAATCTGTAGATTAGGCTGGCCTTGAACTCACAGAGATCCCCCTGGCTCTGCCCCTCTGAGCGCTGGAATTAAAGGTGTGTACCACCACCGCCTGGCTTGCTCCAGGTTCTTTTACTACTTTCCTGATTTACAGTACTATTAGATATCAAATTCATACTGTTTAAGATAACTTTTTTTTTGCTAGTAGTAACTGGCTTTATCTTGATAATATGGAGCCAATATAGATAATTGCTTGAATATGTACGTGTGTTTTGTTTGCATGTATGTATGTGTACCATGTGCATGCCTAGTTCCTGCAGAGATCAGAAGAGGGCATGAAATTCCCTGAAACTGGAGTTAAGGATAGCTGTGTACTATCGTGATGGTTCTAGAAATTGAACCCCTGTCCTCTGCAAGAACAAGTGTTCTTACTGCTGAGCCATTACTGCAGTGCACTGTTGCTTTTATTTCATAAAGGCTCATAGTTTGTCTTTATTTAATATTCTACCCCCTTCGATTGCTGTCTACTGTTCGGTGATTCTGTTAACCAGTGTCATCCATCATGTCAGCAATAGTCTGCCCCCTCTTGATTTGTTTTTCTTTCCTCAGCTGTTTTTGTTTGTTTGTTTTTGCTGGTGATGTCTTAGTTTAAAGGTTTATGATTTAGTGGAAAGCTAAGGAATTTACATCACCTTCAGATTTATTACTTCCTAGCCTCCTATCAGTTCCCAGTTTTTATCCTCCTTGTACCTTGAAGTTATTTATGATACGTGTTTTCTCTTATGTCCACCAACCAGGAGTTTTTCTTAGATTCTCCTTCCTTGAACCCACCCTGCCAGAATAATTTCTCCCAAAACCTCCAAATCCCATGCTCCTGAAAAGTCCAGCAAGAGAGAGATTGCCTTTGACCTTTGTACTCTCTTCTGTGCTGTTGACCTTTGCATTCACCGCTGTGCCAGGCAACAAGAATTGAACCTGGGCTCAATAAACGTTTGAAAGTTAACACTTTTGAATAACCTCCTGTAGTCTCAGGGTAAAGTCTACTTTTTCATATTACATTCTGCTTCTTTGACTTTATTCCTTACTCTATAGCATAATGAAACTTCTGTTTCCTTGTTGATAATGTTCTTCCTTTTCCTTTCATTTAAAAACTTATTCAGAAACACTTGTCCCATGCCAGGCTCTGTTTGGATCTCATAGTAGTAAAATAAGACAGAATCAACAGGGAGTTGGTAGCACATGCCTTTAATCTCCACATTTCGGGGTAAGGAATGGGGGAGCAGAGGCAGGCGGAGCTCTGGGTTTGAGGCAAGCCTGGTCTACAGAGCGAGTTTTATCTAGAACAGCTGGAGCTACCCTAAGAAACCCTGTTTAGCAAAACCAAACCAAAATCAAGACAGTCCTTGTAGGAACGGGCATTTGAGTGAAGGGGTAGTCAACAGTTTCTGGTGTTGGGTTTGAGTAAAGTAGAAAGGAGTAAAGCTAGATGAGGGGTGATGGTGTGATGCAGCTGCCACTGCAGTGGTCAGGGAAACTTAAGTCCGGGTTATCAGCAAGGGAGTATGCTCTGGAGTGAGGAAACTCAGGATCTTAAGTGGTGGGGTACATGCTTTGCTTGTTAGAAGATTCACTGAGACCTGTCTTTGAACCTATATAGCAACAATCAAAATAGTTTTTAAACTTTTTAAAACTCTGCTGGGCCTCACATATCAAATGAAGTACATTTTCAGTCCCCAAATATAGTAGTCCATAGTAGGAAATATAGTACACATGGTCAAATATACTCATTATTGTGTTTTTGTGCATATGTGTACATTATGTTGTATATTCAGATTTTAAAAGAGTAGTAGTTCAAACTCACCGGAAAGATGTGTCATGGATCACGATGTACAGTCTTGAAAAAAATCATTGAAATCTGATATGTAGCTGCTTGTCTCAGGGTTTTTGTTGCTGAGAAGAGACACCATGAATACAGCAACTCTTGAAAGCATTTAATTTGGGCTGGTTTATAGTTCAGAGGTTTTGTCCATTGTTCTCATGATGGGAAGGAACATGGTGGCATTCAGGTGGACATGGTGCTGGAGGAGCTGGAATTCTACATCTAGATCAGCCAGGATCAGGAAGAGAGCCACTAGGCTTGGCTTGAGCTTCTGAAACCTCCAAGCCCACCCCCAGCAAGGCCATGTCAACACCAACAAGGCCATAAATCCTAATCCTTTCAAATAGTGCCACTCCGTGAGCCTGTGGGGACATTTGTATTCAAACCACCACAATGCTAAAAGTTTCCTTTTAAAGTGTGAACTATAGGCTGACTTTTGTTACAATAATCCATACGTTCACTTTCTGTCCCTCCCCCCTTTGTTGTTGTTTGAGAAAGGGCTTCTCTTGTATGCCAGCTGTCCTGTAACTCTATAGACCATG
The DNA here is from genome assembly GCA_028658305.1 of Pachyuromys duprasi. Taxonomy (NCBI): domain Eukaryota; kingdom Metazoa; phylum Chordata; class Mammalia; order Rodentia; family Muridae; genus Pachyuromys; species Pachyuromys duprasi. Next base: position 9,540,045 of record CM053748.1, read on the forward strand.
CTGACCTCACTCTCAGAGACCTGCCTGGGATTAAAGGCATATTCCTCACATTCTTTTTATTAACATTTTGTTTCTCCAAGGCAGGGTTTCTCTGTGTAGGCTTGAGTATCATGGGCTTGCTTTGTAGACTACTAGGCTTGCCTTGAACTCAGATAGGTTGCCTGCGTGTGCCTCTCCAAGTGCTGAGATACAGGCATGCACCACTGCACCCGGCTGCTATTAACATATTTTTAACATCAACACAACACTGCACATACTTAAGGAGTACAGAAACGGATCAGAATACTGTATTAGCCTAGATCATTGTATAGTCCAGTGATATATTGGAATATATCATTTCCTCGTCCTGGGAATATCCAAGATCAACCCCATTAGCTGTTTTAAAGTATTTAATTGTAAATCAGTTATTCTGTGCTATGGAGCATTAGAATTCTTTCCTCCTATCCACTGGAACCTCTTACCTCTTAACCTGTTCTCTATTCGCTCCTGCAGCCTTTCCAGGCTTTTGTTACCACTATCCTATTTTCAGAGATCGTTCTACATGTAAATAACAGTGTCTGTGCTCTGAGAGTTTTTACTTAGCATAAGCATCCATGTTCTGCACATAATAATTTCATTATTTTTAATGGTGAAATATCTCATTTGTAGATCACATTTCTCTATTCATCCTTGATGAGCATCTAAGTTGATTCCATGTCCTGAATGTGCTTTGATTTCCTTAGGATGTATGTCCAGTAGTTGGATTGCTTGGTCACAGGACCACTCTGTTTTTGGTTTTTAAGGAATTATTGCTATTCATACCTCTGCCACCAGGGAGTATTTCCCTTTCTCTTTAGTCTTACCAGAAATTATTGTCTTTTTAAAAATAGCTATTCTAATTAGAGTAAAATGTTCTTTCATTGTGGCTTTGGACTTTGGTTCTTGTTTTAGTTTGAGACAGGGTCTCACTGTGTATCTCTGGCATCCCTGGAACTTAACCTCTTAGAATAGGCTATCCCAGAACTCAGATCCACCAGTCTCTGCTTTGTGAGTACTGAAATAAAAGGTGTGCCACCAGACTTCATTGTGGTCGATTAGCATTTCTTTTTCTTTCTCTCTCTCTCTCTCTCTCTCTCTCTCTCTCTCTCTTTTGAGACACTTTCTCTGTATCCTTGGCTATCCTAGATTCATTTTGTAGACCAAGCTGGCTTTGAACTTACAGAGATCCGCCTGCCTCTGCCTCTGTGTGCCACCATGCCCAGTTGATTAGCATTTCTTAAGAGGTTACTGATGCTAAGTGTTTTTTTCGATATAATTTTTGGTCATTGCATTTTCTTTTCTTTCCTCCTCTCTCTCTCTGCCTTTCTTTCTTCCTGTCTTTCCTTCTGTCTTGACAGTGTTTCTCTGTGTAGCCCTGGCTGTCCTTGAACTCTCCCAGTAGATCAGGCTACCCTTGAATTCACAGAGATCTGCAGGCCTCTGCCCTCTCAAGTGCTAGGATTAAAGTCATGAATCACCACTGCCACACTATTCATCGCATTTTTCTTAAAACAAAAAAAAAACATTTTGTGTGTGTGTGTGCCTGAGTATGTATGTCTGCAGGTGTCTGTAAAGTCCAGAGAAGGCATCATACTCTCCTAGAACTGGAGCTAACAGGTGGTTGTAAGCTACCTAGTATGAATGCTGGGAACTGAACCTAGGTCCTCTGCAAAAGCAGCAGGTGCTGGTAAGTGCTTAACTGTCTCCAGACCCTGTTGTGTTTCCTTTTTTTGTTGTTTTAAAAAAAAGTTGAAGCTGGGCATGGTGGGTGCATGCTTGTAATCCCAGCACCCTGGGAGGCAGAAGGCAAGCTGATCTCTGTGAGTTCGAGCCAGCCTGGTCTACAAAAAGCACACCCAGGACGGGCAGGGCTATTTCACAGAGAAGCCCTGTCTTGAACCCTCCCCCCTCGCCCCCCAAATAAAACACCACCACCAACAAAACAAAACAACATAAATTAAAATAAAATTGATTTTTATTTTGTTCTCCACCCCCTACTACTCCCAAACCCCCAGGCTAGAGTTAAAGGCAGTTGTGACCTTTGTAACATGGGTGTTGGGAACCAAATTTGTTTCCACTGGAAGAACAGCCAATGCTTTTAACTGCAGAGTTATCTCCAGCCCCATATTTCTGTTTATTAGAAATGTCTGTTGACATCATCTGCCAATTTTTCTATTAGGTAGTGAATACAGTCTTCCATTTTTGGCTAAGATTGTGACTTCAGTTTTTTTTTTTTTTTTTTTTAATTCTCTAGTGGTAATGGGCGCCTTGATCTCTTTAAAAACTCAGTTATGTTATGTAAATATGTTTTTGTTTTAATCCCAAGTGTGGGATTTTAGTTTAGGCTTTTGTTTGTCCACAGCTGATAATTGCCTCCTGTGGGGCGTGGTCTTTGCCAGCTGGTAATGGTGTGGTCTAGGACTCTTGGGATTAAATATGAGAGGCCAGAAAGAAAAGGAGCGTTAGTTTGGAGAGACTAGAGACAGGCAGTATGGCAGCTTGGAGGAGACTGCTTGCACATTTGCTGTTGATGGAGATTGGTACAGCCCACAAAGAACCCATTGACCTTAAACAGCCCCTTCTCCCCACTATTCTCTCTCTTACCAAGGATTAAAACAGTGGTGGAAGGGAGGTAGAGTCTTAAATATCACCAAAAAATGAGAGTTTAAAAACAAGTGCAACATGTAGGATTGTTTTACCTTGTATTATATATATATATAGTAAAGTTAGAATGTTTTTTGAGAGTGTGGAGTACAGTGATATCTTTTGGTATGTGAAATTGAGTTTAAGGAAATGATCTTTTTAGTAACATCCTTTTAAAAACATTTTTATTTTATGTGTCTGAGTATGTATCTGCACCATGTGTCTACCTGGTGCTGGAGGCCTACAGAAAAAGGTGTCAGGGCCTCTGCCACTGCGGTTACAGACAGCTGTGAGCTGTCCATTTGGTGCTTGGCACTTACAGGGACTGAAGTAAGAACAAGTACTCTTAACCTCTGAGCCATCCAGCCACGAGGCAGATGATCTTCAGTATTTACCTGGAGTTTATGGATGTTTACAATAAGCATAAGAGTTTTATGTAGAAGAATTTGGGAGTAACTCTACATGAAACAAGTTTAGCTTAATGGAGAGTGAGTTGCATGATGGAAGACTGCCTGAAATAAGATGTTTGGCTATAACATTTGAGCTTTACAGTTTCTTTAAAAGAGTTATATTTATGCTTTTTTATTTGTTTTGTTTTTTGAGACAAGGTTTCTCTGTGTAGCGTTGGTTCTCCTGAACCAACTTTGTAGACCAGGCTGGCCTCAAACTTACACAGATCTGCCTGCCCTTACCTCTCTTAGTGCTGGGACTAAAGGTGTGTACCACCATGCCTGGTTTATTTATATTTTTCCCTTTTATTCTGTGGATTGAACCCATGGTCTCCTACTTTTCTCACACATGCAAGGATAAAAATCCTTGAGCTAATTCCCTAGCCCCCAGTCTGATTTTTGAGGCACACACACTGTTTTTGTTGATTTGTGTGTGGTGGTGGTGGTGGGGGCATTGTGCAGAGCAGATCCCTCCTGAACAGGGTCCTTTCTTCTGGCACATACTGTGGCTCTATAACATTAAATTTGTCAGTGTCCCTTTTCTTTACAAACCATACAGTCTGCATTTCTGCTCCACTTGTTCTTTTTCATTGTAAACTGTTGTGCCCAGCTCATGAGACCCCAAAGACCAGGAATAGACTCCGCTGTAAATACAAGAGGTTTTTTGTTTTTTGTTTTGTTTTTGTTTTTTAATTGTATACGTGCTTGAACACAGGACACAAACTTCCTGCGGAAACAAGAGAGGAATGAGGCTCCCTGGTCTGGGGGAACAGGGTTTTTAAAGGGGAAAAAATGAAAGCAGGGACTTACATGCTTTGGCATTACATGTTGGGTAAGGGAAATTGACTTTTGAAATGATTGGTCCATTTTAGGCGTCAAGACCACAAATAGTTCTGGCCTGGCTGTGTGAGCTGGTTTCCCAGCAACTGTGTAACTAGTGGGCGGGGAAAGAATGCAGTAAGGCTTGTTCTTCCCCTCAGGGCATTGAGGCTGGTTCTTCCCTGCAGGTGGCTGACATGTCTCCACCCAGCTGGCCTTCGTTCAGGCTGTGCTTTAAACTTTAAAATAATAGCCACTGATTTTTAGTCGTTTGGTCTCTCAAAACTTGCATAACTGTTGTCAATAACCATGGCATAGACCCAACATTGTTCAGTCTTGAAATTTTCTCTGCCCAAGAAATTAGTTCCTTACTTTTTCACTTTAGCCTCAGGCAAGTTCTTAGGACATGAGCAAAAACCATCCAGGTTTTTGCCAAAAATACTTTACAAATGGCCTCTAGCATTAGTTAGTATTGCTGTCCTCTGAAACCTCTGGAACTGGCCCTACGTAGATTTTTGTTGCCCTCAGAGCTACTGTCTTCCAGGCATTTGTGAGAGTGCCCCTTTGATTACAGCATTCAACTGCTTTTTTTAATTCAAAGCTTCAAAGTCTCCACATTCCTTAAAAATAGTGTGTGTGAGAGAGAGAAAGAGAAAGAAAGAGACCAAGACCAAGGCAACTTATGGAAGAGTTTATTTGGAGTAGAATTCTGGCTCCCATTAATCACATTTCCAGCAGCTTTCATTTCTTGCTTTTTAGGAGCAGATTTATTCATTTATTCATTTATTTATTTATTTATTTATTTATTTATTTATTTATTTATTTATTTATTTATTTTTAATTATTTGGGTTTTTTGAGATGGCTTTTTGAGACAGGATCTCTCTACAGAGCCCTGGTTGTATAAACTCCCTATGTAGACCAGATTGGTCTTGAACTGACAGATATCCACCTGCCTTTGCTTCCCAAGTTCCAGGATCAAGGTGTTTACCAACATGCCCAGGTCTGAGCAGAGAATTCTTTAAGTTTAGCTGGGTGGGGTCTGGCCCTGATGGAACTACTTCTTTTGCTCAGATCTGGGCTCTTCTTAATTTGCTATTTGTATCAGTACAAAGCCTGGGCTGTACCATTGAATTTCTCAGTGCTCTTTGTTTGTTTGTTTGTTTTTGTTGGACTTGTTCCTAGTAGACTTGACTGATCATGCACATAGTCAACAATAGGCTGTCTTGAAATCTCCACCAAGGTTGGGCATGAGAGAGAAAAACCCTGCTTTGAAACAAAACAACACAACAAAACAAAAAGGAAATCTCCATTAAAGCAATAATTCATTTTTAAATACTTTTTTATTTATTTAATTTTATTCAGTGTACATTAGTGTGAAGGTGTCAGATTGCTTTGAATTGGCATTATAGACAGTTGTAAGCTGCCATCCGGTCCTTTGGAAGAGCAAGCAGTGCTCTTAACCACTGAGCCATCTCCCCAGCCCAGTTCATTACTTTTAATAGCAGCCAGGCTTTGCAGCGTCATCCACATGGTTCTGAATTTAGAGTCATGAAGGATACCTGAGTAAAGGGGTTGTAGTATCTACCTGAGTTCCTGCATGGAGGGCTTGAGAGGCTGTGTGATTGTTTTGGGGTCTCCAAGATGTTAGAGCTGTGAAATATCTGCTAAAGAGAACTGTATACAGGGAGTTGAACCAACCTAAGAGAGAGAAGTGTGTTGCATCGAGACAGGGTTTCTCTGTCACAGAGCTCAGGCTGTCCTGGAACTCACAGAGATCCATCTACCTGGCTGTTCCCTCCTGAGTGCTTGGGATTGAAGGCATCCACCACCATACACACCTTTGGACTTTTAGACAGTGTTGAGTCTATGAAAGACTATGCAGACTTTTGAAGTTGGACTGAATGCATTTTGCATTATAATATGACCAAGTGGTTATGGAGGCCAGCGAGCGGCAAGTGAGAAAGGCCCCCATAGACTCATATTTGAATGTTTGTACTGCCGCTGGGAAGGATTAGGAGGTGTGCAATTGTTGGAGGAGGTGTGTCACTGTGAGTGTGCTTTAAGTTGTGTAAAAATTCTTAGACCGTTAATCTCAGCAGATAATGTCGCAGAAGGATTTTCTTTTCTGGTTTAATTTATTTGGTGTTCTGTATGCCTCTTGTATGCTTATAGGCCTTTCCTTTAAATTGGGAAATTTTTCTTCTATGATTTTGAAGAAAATAATTTCTGGACCTTGGAATCAAGAATCTTCTTTTTCCTCTATTCCTCTTATTTTTAGGTTTTGTCTTTTCCTGTTGTCTTGGATTTCTTGGATGGTTTGTGTCAGAAATTTTTTTAGATTTATCATTTTCTTTGAAGAATACATCGATTTTTTTTTTTCCATTCTATTTTCCACACCTGAGACCCTTTCTTCCATCTCTTGTAGTCTGTCGGTTTTGCTTACCTTTGTAGTTCCTGCTGTTTTGTGTTTTTTTTCCCCCTAAGTTCTTCTCCATGATTTCCTCTGTTTGTGTTTTCTTTAATTTTTCCATTTCTATCTTCAGATTTTGAATTTTTTTGTGATTTCCTTCACCTGCCTGACTGTATTCCTGTTTTTCCTTCAATTCCCTCACCTGTTTGTTTGGACATTCCACTGTTTATTTTATTTCTTTCAGTGATTTAGTAACTTCCTCCCTGAAAGCTACAAACTGGCTGCCATCTTCCTTATGGATGGCCATATCTGTTTGACTTTATCTTCCTTTATTTCTTTATATATTTTATTTGTTTCCTCCATTATTCTCTTCATAAGCATAGATGTAAGGTCCTTTTATTGAATTTCACTTATGTTAGGGTGTCCAGGGCTACTTGCCCCTGGTTAAATAGGTTCTGGAGATGCCATATTGCTTTGGCTTTTGTTGGTTGTGCATTTATGTTGGCCTCTACCCATCTGGTGACAAGATTCTGAAGGCTGTATTAGTGAAATGCCTTTTATTAATTAATTTATTTATTTTTGTGTAAGAATGTTTGTGGCATGTATGTGTGCAGTGCTAATGGGGGCCAGAGGAAGGTCCCCTGGAGCTGGAGTTACATACAGGTGGTTGTGAGGTTCTGTGTAGTACTCGATACTGAAGCCAAGCCCTCTAAGAGAGCAACAAGTACTCTTAACTGTTGAGCTAGCTCTTCAGCCTTTGACATTCCTTTCTCATGAGAATGTTGACAATTAAGTCTTGATCACCAGAATATTTCACAGGTACAGCTATATACATGATAATTGAATCATTTTACTATTTAAAACAAATGCTTTCAACATCTAAAACTATATAGTAAAGGTTTTTAAGCTTACATGTAACCTAATTTTGATGTAAAGATTTTTAATGTTTGTTTTTAATTGCATGAGTAATGCATTTATTGCACAAAACGTACAAAATAAAGGGGAAATTTGGAATTTTTATTATCATGTTTTATTGTTTTTAGTTTTTTTTCTGTTCATCTTTTACATAATTAAGTTTATATTTATTCAATTTGTGTCCCAGCTGTGACCCCCTCCCTTGTCTCCTCCCAACCCCACTCTCCCTCCCTTTTCTCCCCCCTATGCCCCTCCCCTAGTCCACTGATAGGGGAGGTCCTCCTCTCCTATTTAACTCTAGCCTCTCAGGTCTCATGAGGATTGTCTGCATGTCTTCCTCTGTGGAGTGGCAAGGCTGCACCCCCTGGGGGAAGGTGATCAGAGAACCTGCCACTGAGTTCATGCCAGAAAAAGCCCCTGCTCCCTAACGAGGGACCCCAGTTAGAGACTGAGTCTATGGGCTACATCTGAGCTGAGGTTTTAGGTCCTCTCCATGTGTTGTCTTTGGTTGGGGTATCATTCTCTTCAGGGCCTCCAGGCTCAGTTTTTATGGCTCTGTTGGTCTCCTTTTGGAGCTCCTGTCCCCTCCAGGTCTTTCTATCTGCCCCTTCTTTCATAAGATTCCCTGCACCCTGCCCAAAGTTTGGCTATGGGTCTCAGCCTCTGCTTTGATACTAGTAGAGTCGGTGGAACTTGTATTTATTGTAATGGGTATTCTCAAAGGGAAAGGGAGTGTTAAACTAAGTGGTGTATCATTCCATGTACAGTAGATTCTGGGTATATTAGCAGTCATTAAAATTTACTGACTTTTCTTCAATTGGAGAAAAATAAATGATAAGCAGTGTATTTTAATTGCCAACCCTTATTTTTTAATAGTTTTTTTTTAAAGGATTTAACATGTAGATAATCAGTCTGAATGAACTGAAGACTTGACCCAGCATTTGTATGTGTGTGTGGTATACGTGTGTGTGTGTGTGTGTGCACACAAATGCACATGCATGTGTGCATGTAAAGGCCAGAGTTTGAAGTTGAGAGTCTTCAATTGCTCTCCACTTTATTTATAGAAGGCAGGGCTTTTCACTGAACTCAGAGCACTCTGAATTCGGTGAGCCTTATCTCCAGCTGGTATTCATGTGGCCCTCATGATTCAGAGCAGTCCACTAGCCTCTGAGCCACTAGTCTTGGTCATTTTCATTGTCTGGCTGCAACTGAGTTTCCCTGAGTCAGAATTATTCCACTATGTTTTTAGGTGAGCATAAAAAGTGCTACGTTTTGATAGTTTTCATTATTTAAATTTTTCTATTTTTATCTGGACAAGAAAATGAGCATCTTTGATTTTGATGTTGTCTCATGTATTTTCTTTCCATTAGATCCTTTAAAAGTATTTAATTCTTTCTGTTAAGTTGAAATGAAAACCATAGTTTCAGAGATGGCCCAGCGGTTAAAAGTGTGTATAAACTGTTCCAGCAGAGGACCAGAACATGTGACAGTTCTTTGCCATTTGAGACTGTCCCTGTTGTGAGACTTCTAGTATTCCTGGCAGGACCATTAATTAAATGCTAGAGCCTTTCCTATCTTTAATCTTTCCAGCGCTTCCCTACGTACACAAAGGGCCTCTAGGGGACACTGTTGCTACTTTTGAGACCCACTGATTTCTTAGGCTAGTGACATGAATCTGTTAACGTTGTTTATGGTTAAAAAAAAATCAAATAGCTTCAGTACCAGAGTCTTAAATATAATAGGTTTTGAGTAATTGAAACAAGGGCAGGGCAGTTATGGGAGCATATTTACTCAAACGCTAGAAGGTAGTGCCTCTAAGTAAGGTCATCGGCCTTGCTCTTCTGTAGCCTTCGCTTTCTTCCACTCCTCCTGTTTAGTAAGGCAGGCATGTAAGACTTTGCTCAGTGCTTCATTTACTCATTTAACAGCTACACATTGTAATTTGTTCCTTAATTGTTTAAGTTAGGTAACAAAATAGCAACATTATAGAAACTATAAAATGGGAAATTTCCCCATAATTATACTATTGGATTACTTGTTAATGCTTTTAGTAATGTGTGTGTGTGTGTGTATTTTTTGCTATATACATATCTACTGTGCAGTTAAATATTCACATTTAAGACACACATACACTATATAATGTGTGTGTATATAATATATATGGTACTAAAAATATTGACAAGCGACCCAGTAGTATATATACATATATATCCCAAGGCAGGCTGTGCAGTCCAGCTGGTCTTGAATTTATGATCTTTTTATTTACTTCAGTTTGCTGAAATTTTATTTGTGTGTCACCATACCTGATTATATTTTGGTTTTTATGCAAATATTCAAACTGCTTATTGGCTTAGTTCACATAAACTTTATGATATATAGCTTCAAATTAATTAAATGGTTGCCTCCTGTGGTGTTAGGTTCTCTAATTGAACTACTTTTCTTCCTTTAGATTGTTTCCATTATAACTTATGTATATTTTCCCTTTAAAATGTGTTCATAGAAGGGTAATAATTTAACCAGTGAGTTTTTGACATTCTTAAAAATTTTAATTTGCTAAATTAATTTAAAGCTGGTTTACTTTTGCTGATGTTGGCATGCATAATAGAGCAGTATATAAAAGTGTAAATTTTTTGTTGTCTTTTTTGTTTTGTTTTTTTCCTTTTTTGAGATAGGGTTTGTCTTGGCTCTGTTGGACTCACTTTGTAGACCTGCTTTCAAACTCACAGAGCTCTGCCTGCCTCTGCCTCCCAGAGTGCTGGGCTTACAGGTGTGCGCCACTTGCCCAGCTAAAAGTATAAGTTGTAATCACCCTTGATTACAGTAGTAATTACTTTAAAATTGTTTTACATTTGTCAGTAACAGCCAACAGTTATTTCTTTTTGAAGACTACATGGTGATCATGTTTTTATTTTTGTACTATTGTGTTAGATTCTTGTTTATGTTTCCTTCCCCACCTTTATTTTGATTAGATATCTCTCTGCAGTGTGTAGCCCTTTATTGGCAACTAAAATAGAAGGTATCTGTTGTACACCATGACTAGTAATTGTCTGTAACTGGAGATTTCTTATATTCTAATACAGATCATTTATAAATACAATTTCTTTTATTAATCCACCCTTTTCTGTCTGTGTATAATTTTCAAAACTATAAACTGGAATGTATGTGTGGGAGTCTGTAAAGAGTACACATTTCAGGTATGCTAAAGTGACTTTACAAGTCACTTTCAAAAACTGTGTGCCTATGCATAGAAGATAGTATGGGATAAAGAGTCAAGAATGCGGGATTTGAAAAGGAGTTATTGGTAGTTTCATATTTGGCGAAGGACGTACTGTCTGGAATGTATACACATCGAGCTGGAAAGAGCAGCCTGATTCTAAGATGTGAAGACTCTAGTCTGCGCACTGTGGTGATTCTCCAGACACTGCTTTGCCTGGCGCTGCGGGTGCCAAGTGGACTTGACTGGCTGCATAGTCACTGTAAATGTTTCTATCGTACGCAACACTTAAAGTGCTTATTTAAAGGATAGGTTTCCTTCTAGAGACAGTTCAGTGATAGATACTGTGTTTTATAGTTTGGATTTTGCTATACTTCTAGGAGAGGGATCAACTTTTAAAGATTATGTAGGCTTTAATAGGAAATTATTACTTAAGGGTTCTCTGTCTTGGAATGATAGTGATGGTTCCTGTTAAGCTCCTGCATGGTCTCCTGGAGAGACCTTTATTAGAGATGAGAAGTTTATCTGTCTGCAGAGAATAACAACCTTGGGTTACAGAAAAAATGGCAGGTGGGGGAATGTCACAAGTGTCACATGCAGATAAACAAAAGTCCATGTAAACTCTACAACTGCGCGTTACTTTTCTCAGTCTTCGCCACAGGGTATCTTATAAATTCTCTTATCGTTGCATGTAGAATAACTCTTAAGAAATCTAATCTGTGCACGCCACCCAGTGTTCATGGCTTTCTGTGTTTTTTCCTGTGTATGTTGTGGATGGACTCATTACAGAATCTACTAAAACATAATTTGGCACAGTTCTTTCCAGAAGTTAGATTTTCTTGTAGTTCTCTCTTTTGTACCTCCTTAACATTTCTTCTAAGTATGTAGCATATTTTATGCCTTCCTGGAAGGAAGAACCTTTCTAAGCTCTGTCAGTTTCTCGTACGCTCTTCTTGAGTGACAGTTGCTCACATAGATTTGGCTACACTCCACCTGTCACTTCTCTGTTATGACTGTCATGCCTTGTGAGTGTATTCCTTTTTAGACACATTTGAATCCCAGCTGCATCTTTTTTTTTAAATTATTAAATCTTAAAAGATTCCATGTCTTCACTTCTCCACAGGTTTATAGTTTTCCCTGTTCTTTGCATAGCTTGTCACACAGCATCACAGAGTAAGCTTCTAACTGAATGGCTTTCTGCATTCGGAAACGTTCTTATTCCTCAGAATGACCATTTCAGGAATCTGAGCACCTCTGATCAGTTCAAGTCTTTGCTCACCTGTGGATTCCTGTCATGGTCTTTCTGACATATCTGTATGTCTTCCCTGCCACCTTCTTTCTTCTCCCTGGAACATTATTAGTATTTAGAGAATTCTTGAATTCAAGATAAAATCTGTTTGTAGATACTTAGTGTGACACAATGTCCTGCTCATAAGACCATTCAGCTCCGTGTTTAGTTACTTGCATGGAGTGTGAATTGTGCTTCTTTTGGAAGATAGACGTGAGTGTGCACTCTGCACACGGGAGCAGAAGACGCACTTCAGAAGTGAGCACACTTGCTGTTTCAGAAAAGGTTATGGTAGATGAGCTGAGAGCAGCAGCAGGATAATATCTTGTACTTTATTTTTACTTTTATAAACATGTTATTAGGCTCTAATAAAAACAGGTGCCAGTTTTAACTTTTAGCCTCACTGTACCTGCTACCTAGCCTCTTCTGTCTTTTGCTGTCCATATGTAAAGAATTTAAACCAGTTTTACTCAGACAAGAACTTAGTGAGAAGAGAAATATATTTCAGGAATCCAAATGTAAATTGCCTTGTGTGGTCAATAGTTTGGGTTAGCCAAGTCACATTTGAAGGGTAACTGAGAATGGACTTGTGAATGAGGGCAAGTCATGTCACTGTATGTAATGGCGATTCTGATGTCAGTTCACGTGTTTCATCTAGATGTCCCTGGTAGATTTGGGGAAGAAGCTTTTAGAAGCGGCACGAGCAGGTCAAGACGATGAAGTTCGTATTTTGATGGCAAATGGAGCTCCTTTTACTACAGACTGGGTAAAGAGTGATTTTAATGTTGTAGATTTGCTTTTATATCTTCCTCCTCTTCTGCTGTTCCTCCCTTCTTTCCAGATTAAAAAATTATCTAGTATTTATGCTTATAAATGGTAAAATGTACAGATTTTGGGGGGGGAGGAGATTTGTTCAGATTTTACAATTACATCTTTAAAAAAGATTCCTCTTCTCCCTGTTCTTGTGTGAGGTACTGCAAAGAAATGACCCAATGTGAACCAAAACTGAGAGAGAGAGGGAAAAGTTTATGGAAGAGAATTTGGAATCACAGGCATGTCTTGTATATTTGAAGCCTGAATTCACGAACACCCATGTAGCTAAGAAACTACACTGAATGTAAAGGTTTTTTATTTTATTTTATTTTTTATTTTTTATTAGGGTTCTTTCACCCATGTCCCTGGCAGAAGCAAATACATGTCCTACAGAGAAACCTACTTTTTAAAATCCCAGCTTCATATCTACTAATAACATTTTAATGAAAGCGAGCAGTCAAGAGTAGTTAATATCCAAACACAAAGCAGCTTGAATGTCTTGCTGAAACAGCCTGACACAGAAGCAGACCTGCTAAGGACTGTAGATAGCAGGTCAGTAACAAGTTAGAGACAACTGCAGACAACTTAGAAAATTGATGGTAGGAAAGCCACAGTGTAACACAGGCACAAAGTAGAAAATCCAAGTGAGATGAGGAGTTGTGGGAGACACCGTGGACATTACTCATAGTGACAAAGGTGGAAACACCCAGCGCTCATCAGTGTTAGTAGACCCATAAATTGAGGGTAGGTCAGGGTGAAGTCATTTGAAAGAGTGATCACCTAGAATTTCCAGAATTGAGAAATGCCTACAAATTCAAGAAGCCCAACAAATTTATAGTAGAATCAACTTGTTGGAAATTGCTTATGAGGCTGGAGAGCTGTGTCAGTGGTTGGGAACACTTGTTGCTCTTGTAGAGGACCTGGGTTCAGTGCTCAGCTCACAACCGCAGGAACCTCGAGTCCCAGAGGGTTCTTCTGTCTTCACAGGCACTACACGCATCATGGTCCAGAGACACACATGCAGATAAACGCTCATACACATAAAATAAGAACAACAGTAGATATATCATCATGATGCTATTGTACATGAAACAGAAGGAACATAAAAAGGTATTAGTATCCACAGCATGTGATTACTATGTACACTAAGTATAAGGAGTTCCTGTGGGTCAGTAATAAAAGACAGACAGATAACTCAGAATACTTCACCAAGATAAAGTTTGAATGCCCAGGAAATATGAAACAGTGTTCAACTCCATCAGGAAACAAAAAGTAAAGCCAGAAGCTATTTGGCATATCTACTAGGTTAGCGAAGTGATGTTTGAAGTGCCAACCTTGGTAAGGAGATGATACAAAGGTGAAGTTAAGGTAGCCATTTTGGAGAACATTTTGACAGTGCTTGTTAAATTTTAACATGTGTATGCCGCTTGTAGCAGTTGAGCTAGAATATGCAAGAAAATCTTGTTTATGTGCTTGAGTTTCTAGAAGACCCTATGTATTGCAATTGTTTATGATAAAGCTGGGAACAAAACAGTGTTCATCAGTTGATTAGTCAAATTAGTTATGGCTTCTCTGGAGTGGATTATTGTAGGGAAAATTAGCATGCTACATTTTTGCCTATTAACATGAATACATGATACTGTAAACATAACATTAAGCAATAAACAAGTCAGAAGTTCAGGTGGTAGGATTCTAGTAAAGTTCAACACAGGAAGAACCAAACTATACCATTTAAGGATTTATAATTGATAGGAATTAAAACAAAGCAATACTTTGTCAAAAAATTCTGAGTAGGGATGGGGAGATGGCTTAGTGGGTAAAGTGTAGGCCATGTAAGCATGACCTTGGTTTGGATCCCAGAACTCAGACCATGCACACATACATACCAAAACCGATTCTTTTTTTTTTTTTTTAATTTTTAAAATTTTTTTGAGTAGCATGTACCTGAGGGAATAAAGGAAGGGCTTGTTATCAGGGAGCAACATGTGGGAGGATTTAAAATTATTGGAAAGGTTTTTCTTCCATACTCTGTGGTGTTGACCTTACAGACATTTAACTGTCTTGAAACCTTACGTAAGTATGCGTATTGTGCGTATTTTTTCTGTCATTGTGAGCCAAAAAGGAAAAGTCTCATGTGAGACATAACAACAGAAATACAAAGTACCTCTCTAAGTGAATCTCAGTGGTTGTTCAATGAACTGTTTAAGTCTTTCATTAAATACAGAATTTGGGGGTAGAAAAAAGGTTAAGTATATGTAAGTACAACAAGGCATGAAGAAAGGATTATTTAACAGTCTTCTTTGACCTGTGAGGGTCTGTTAAAATGTCAGTAAAATAAAATTTTTTTGAAGTAAAATATTTACTTCTAAGGTTTTCTTTGTATTATGCCACTTGTGTGACTTTAGGCAAATTGGTGACCTCTCTCTGTACTTCAGATTCCTTTATAGTATCCGTGCTGTGAAAACATGAAGTAAGACCAACACATTAAAAGGCTTTAGAAGAATGTGACTTATAGAAAATGATTTTAAAACTGAGGGTATGGACTGAGGAAATGGCTCAGAGGTTAAGAACACATTTTGCTCTTGCAGAGGAGCTGGGTTCAGTTCCTTGCATCCACTTGGTGGCTCACAACCATCTATTAACCCTAGTTCTAGCGGTTATGTCACATTGCATTCAGGTAGAACATTCTTGCACATAAAATAATATTAATAAATTGAAACAAACTAAAAAGCAACAACAAAACAACCAAAACCCCCACAGAAGTGCTGTCTGGCACTTCTAGTGACAGCCTAGCAAATTTCATGATCTGATGAAATATCTCTTTTTAACATCATTGATAATCAGAATTAGTGGGCTTTGTGGGCTTTTTAATGCACGTAATTGAATGTAACCCACACTTTATTTAAATATATGCCTCTAATATAAATTCTTCATTGATAGGTCATAATTATCTCTAATTAGAAATGATTTTATTTATTATTTTATGTACAATGGTGTTTTACCTGCATGTATGTCTGTATGAAGGTGTCAGATCCTCTGGAACTAGGGTAACAGACAGCAATGAGCTGTGAGTACTAGGAATTAAACCCGCGTCCTCTGGAAGAGCAGCAGAAGCTTTTAACTGCTGTGCCATCTGTCCAGCACCATTCTCTGTAATTTTTAATAAAATTAATTCCAGTTCTTTTTCTGTTAGTAACAAAGAGCTAGGCATGGCATAAGCACAGCTCTTAGGAGGCAGGATCTCAGGTTTGAGGCCTGAGACCTAAGTAGAGAAAGAAGAGCAAGAAGAGAATTTGAATTAAAGGAATCACTGACTTCTTCCACACGAATACATATAAGGGACTTACGAAGATAAGCTTGAGTTGAGTAATTCCTTTTGATGTTTGAATTACTATATACACAATGTAATATGCTTCACTGTTTAAAAATATAGAATAGTTTGTAGTGGAATTTTAAAAGCAACTGAAAAGCTGGCGTTTGTTTGTTTGTGTATGTGTATGTCTGTTTCTGCGTTACAGCTGGGAACTTCTCCTCTTCATCTGGCTGCACAGTATGGGCATTACTCTACCACAGAGGTACTTCTCCGAGCCGGTGTAAGTAGGGATGCCAGG
Source organism: Pachyuromys duprasi (assembly GCA_028658305.1). NCBI lineage: Eukaryota > Metazoa > Chordata > Mammalia > Rodentia > Muridae > Pachyuromys > Pachyuromys duprasi. The sequence continues at coordinate 9,556,226 of CM053748.1, forward strand.
ACCAAAGTGGACCGGACACCACTGCACATGGCAGCTTCTGAGGGCCATGCCAGCATAGTAGAGGTTTTGCTTAAGGTATGTCTTTTCTTTTTGGATTTAGGTCTTGAATCTAATCCCCACAAAAGTTTCATGAGGTGAGAAAGGAGATGAGTTTCATGAAGTGCACACTTTTTGTTTTACTTTTGATAGAGCATTTGTTATAGATATGTGTAAGTCTGTCAAACCAATATTGCCTTTAACTTTTCTTTGGAGGGAAAAACCTTTCTATAGGTGTATTCTCAGTTAAGAGTCGACCACTGAGCATTAGTCCTCTGGTGAAGAACTACAGTGTTGCCATAGCACAATCAGAATCCTTATGCAGGAGAGATTAGTCTTGGATGGCTAGCAAACAGATTAACAGGTAATTAAATGTGGGTTTATTTTCAGGCATCTAAATGTCAAAAGATCACATTCTGAGGCAGAGTGACAGCTATTGTTCTTGACCCATTTTATCCCAGCCTGTAGGTTAACTCATCTGAAAGAAACACAAGGAAATGTAGATGTAAATCACATGTAATCCTAGGTATTTTTAAAGCCGCGTTAAAAAGTGAAAACTCAGGTTAATTTTAATTAGCACAGTGCATTTAAAACATTTCAACATGAGAGCAGAGTAGAGATCATTGCTGAGCTGCTTCATATTCTACTTTTTAATCGAATGCAAACCACACGTGTGTCCTGGCTAGCTGTAGTGTGCCACGCCTTGTCGCTCATATCAGACAGCTTCCTTCTGATTCCTTGGTTCTTGTTTTGGAAGCAAAGAGTATATTTAATTATAATGGGTCACCCATCATAAGCCATTAAAAAGTTCTGGAGAAAAATTCAGTGCTGCCCTTCACCTGTTAGTCCACTTCGATCCTTTGGTCCCTAACCAACTACTAAAACCCAAATTGTCTTATTTCAAGAAATTAGAAGGAAGGTGCCTAGGAAAATCAGCATGGTAGAAAAATGATAAAGTGACAGATAACTAATGACTACTAAACATATATTTAAAACACTCCCACCCCACAAAAAAAATTAACGTTGCATTTTCTTGCTTACAAGCATTGTGGCTGGTATTTTCATATCAGCAATTCTTTATATTTCATATCTTGAATATTACTGATTTTGAAATATTTTTTAGCATGGTGCTGACGTCAATGCAAAGGATATGTTAAAGATGACAGCTCTGCATTGGGCAACAGAACATAATCATCAAGAGGTGGTGGAACTTTTAATCAAATATGGTGCTGATGTACACACGCAGAGTAAATTTTGTAAAACTGCATTTGATATTTCAATAGACAATGGAAATGAAGATTTAGCAGAGATATTACAGGTAACTTGGCTTTGAGTTTAAGAAAACTTGAAAGGTGCCTTGCAGCCAGATGCTCTGTCTTGTGGCTTTTTCCTGTTGGGCTCGTTTCTTCTAAATGGCGTTGTTCTCCCCGCTTCTTCCGCTCATACTGTCCATCCTCTGGAAGGTTGGAGAAGGCGCTAACCTTCTGGCTTCTGGTTTCCGAGTCCCCTTTCTAAACATTTAAGTTATTTTGTTGCATATTTGAATATCATGTTTTATTAAAACAATTGTTACCTACTTTATAAAGATTTAGAAACTAATAACCCTTGAATGAGTGCTATAGTTTGTTTTTTAAATTTTTGTTGTTTGTTTGTTTAAAACAATTAAAATTTATTATGTGCATTGTTGTGTGCATGATGTGTGGGGTGGGCTGTGCAGTGCATGGGCCAGAGGGTAACTTTGTTGAGTCTCTTCTCTCTTCATCTTTATGTGGGTTCTGGGGACTGAACTAAGATCTTCAAGCTTCTGTGGCTTGTGCCTTTAGCTGCCGAATCATCCTGAGCCCCTCTTCATTTTAAGTTTACTTCGTCTAGCATTGCTAATGTAAAAATGTAAATTGGGATCTGGCAAAATGGTATGTTTTATTAGGCAGGATTTTCATTTGTTTGGGTTAGATGCCCAGGAATGAGAGTGAAAAGATTTCCTTTAGTCTGGTTTAAGGACTGAGGCAATCTGATAGTTTGGTTTCAATTCCTGCTGAGATGATCCCTTTCTAGTGGTGCAGCTTTTGGGAATAACCCCCTCCTCCTGACCCTGTCTCTTCCCTCAGCACCTTGAATATAGCTGATGCTTTCAGTGTCGAAACAATAGATAACAAGACAGACAAGTCTGACTAAAAGTGGCAAAACTTTGCCAAGGTTCTATGATAGAAGTGATAGTGTCTATTATTCTGGCTTCTTTCTTTTTTCACCGTCTGTAAAAACTAAGCAAACACCTATCTGTAGACATAGTTATGTTTGGCTTTTCTGGTAACCAGAATTACTTCTGACCTGTCTTCTTGTCCCATTCTCAGAAGATCTCTCTAAGATTACCTGACTTCATTGAACTTTCTTGTAAGATGTGTTATGTGCTGGGAAGCAATGAGTTTTACCTTGATTCTCTCATTTTTTTGTCTAGGAATACAATTTAAGGGTTGAGATTTAAAGATTGAGAACAATTAAATGGGAAGACCATACTTTCATATGTCATGTTATATATTACCTAATGTGGTAGAAATAATTTAAATAATTCTACAGAACAATAAACTATCTTCATTGCATACTTTTTTTTCTGTAAGAACCTTTCATATACTAATTTCTACTTCAATGAGATTTTTTATCACTCAACAGAAGGCCTTTGGATATAAGTTCATTCCTAGACTTACTGCTGTACTCTCAGTATGTCATCAACAAGTCTTCCCGTGGTATTGTGTGGCTTTTCTGAGAGATTGTGTTTCTTTATATGTGTATTTATATACTACATTGAGAACCTGTCCCAGATGTACTGCCTGTAATTCTGAAAATACTATGATAATTTATTCCCCAGATTGCTATGCAGAACCAAATCAACACCAACCCGGAGAGTCCTGACACTGTGACAATACACGCTGCCACACCCCAGTTCATCATTGGACCTGGAGGGGTGGTGAACCTAACAGGTCTAGTATCTTCAGAAAGTTCATCTAAGGCAACAGGTATTGAGATGCATGTAGGACAGCTGTTAGGATGTTGAGCATCAGTTTAAGAAAGGATTGTTGGAGAAGAGGGTAAGAATAACATCCAGTCTCTTGGTCTCTTAGTTACTCACAAAGCCATTTTTCTGAGATAAATCTAAGAAAGGCAGTCTTACACAGTGTATGACAGTATTGCCTTTCCCAAACTGATGCTATCCAGAGTCAGTTAGACTCAAGTGAGAGAAGATGAGCAGGATACACTGAGTTAAGCTCCCTAAAATCTGAATTCTGTTTTTCTTCTCTCCTAGATGAAACAGGAGTATCTGCTGTCCAGTTTGGAAACTCCTCTACGTCAGTATTAGCTACGTTAGCTGCCTTAGCCGAAGCATCTGCCCCATTGTCCAATTCTTCAGAAACTCCAGGTTAGAAAACAAGTCAGATCTGTACTCTTGAGCATTTCAAGTTCAGCCCGACCTTTCCATAGTTCACTTTGTCAAGGTTTTCCTCTGTGGTTAGTACCTTTTGAATCCTGTTCAAGTGATCTCTACAGAGTTTATTAGAATCTTTTCTTTTCTTCAAGAGTCCTTACTTATAATTTTGTTTACCTGTTCATTCAGAATTGGTTGTCTACATTTCTTGTTTCTTGTTTATTTCTTATTAAAGTCACTATTTCTAATTTTTATTTTTGTGTCAGCCACCAGTATGATGGAATGTCCTGATCTCATTTTAATTAAAAATAAACAAATAAGGAAAGGTGCAGATCCAAGTGCTTACAGAGGTCAGGAAGGTAGCAAAGGTGACTAAGGTGGAATAAAACTGTGCTGAGCTAATACGTGTGAAGTAGGCTGGAAGCATCTACTGCTTGGCTTCCCCTGAGTGTAGTCATATGTCCCGTCTTGCCAGATCCTGTGTTTACATGGGAAACTGGGGGGAAAAAAACTATATGTATGTATGTATATATATATATATATATATACACACATATATACACACATACACATTTCTGTATACGTATGTAAACATACACACATACATACATGTATATGAATATTAAACCAGGCATGGTCTGTATTTCTGCAATCCCAGCATTTGGCAGAGGGATCACAACGTCTATTTTAGCCTGGGCTATACAGTAAGATTATATCTCAAAGAAACAAAAGAAGACAAAAACCAAAAGAATAAATGTATTAAAAAAACGCTAAATTTTATTAACAATTAAAACAAACAGGGAACTTGTATGGTTCACATAAAACATGTGCTTGTCCAATTTGGCTCTTCGGGTTTTTGTGACTTTTTGAAAAATAAATATTTAAATATATATATGAATTTGCATTTTCATAAATTTAATTTTGTCAGTCTTACATTAGTTAAACTCTTAAAGACTGAAACAGTTTACAAAAACCACTATTAAAAGGGTTAGCTGTGCCCTCTGTGCTGAAGGTGGTGGTATACAGCTTTAATTTGAGCATTCAGGAGGCAGAGGCAGGAGGATCTCTTTGAGTTCCATCAGAGCTACATAGTGAGACCCTGTCTCAAAGACAGGGTTAGCAGTGTTTAGATGATGATAAGCAGCATTGACAGATAGTTGATTCCAATATGGTTTTCTTCTATAAATTGTCTTTTACTATAGTTACTGTGCAAATACATGAATTTTCAAGCCAGGTGCAGTGACTCATGCCTATAATTCCAGCAACCAGGGAGGCAAAGGCAGGTGAATCTCTGTGAGTTTGAGGCCAACCTGGTCTACAAAGCAAGTCCAGGACAGCAAAGGCTACACAGAGAAAGCCTATCTCAAAAAGTCAGGAAAAAAAAAGAAAAGAAAAAAGAATTTTCTTTAATTTGGAAATTTTAGGGAATCTTGAAGTTGTTAGGTACCATAGCACCTGCCTATAATCTCAGCTACTCGAGCTGAGGCAGGATTTTGGCTAGTCAAAGCCCGCCTAAGTTCCATAGTGGTTCTGTGCCTTTAAAAAAAAAAAAAAAAAAAAAAAAAAGGGCATGCACACCACCCCCCAACCTTAAGAAATATTATTCTAACTGTAGTTTAAATGATCATATTTGAATCAGTGCTTACAAGATTAAAGAATAACCTTTAATTCGTTTTCTTCAAACTTTGATTAATAATAGTTGTGCATCCACAGTTGCACATTCTGTGGGTGAGGTGCTGTGATACATGTTTTACTTACGGTGTCACTGAGTCTCCTCTGAAAAGCTCCTAGATGGACATAAGTGGATTTCTTTTCACTTAAGAGACAATAATTTTACCCTTTCCTGTTTTCTTTCACTAATTAGTGGTGATAAGCATATATGTGTTCTGCCTCTTGGCAGGGCTTAAGATTTTTCTGAATTACTTCTGGCCACTGACAGCTACAGGCATCATTGTGTCGACATGCTGTGTTTATAGCTGATGCTTAGATTTGCAGAAGCCATCAAAGAAAACTGGTTCCGGGGCTATTCAGCATTTTTTTTTTTAATGGGAGAATGTGTGTTCACTATGCTTCAGACCCTGGGTTTGATTTCCATCACCAATGAAAAAAGAAGGGAGGGAAAACAGGAAACTTCATTTCTTTGGTGGTTTAAATTTGTATACTTAATTTCAATGCTATATCATAATGAAATTTTGCAAAAGTTGGTGGCCGTGGGGACATAATAATGTGAATGGAACCAAAATTCAGGTATATGTCACTGAGATGCATACCAATTACAGAAACACATTCTCACAACTCAGTTGGCATATGCTCAGTTTTAGGGGGTGGAGGGTTTGATGTAAAAGTAGCTCTTCATGGGCCACCTCCTTGAGTAAGAGCTCTTGCTCTCCAAACATGAAGACTTCTTGAGTTTGAAACTTGTGCACCCAGATGAAAAGCCAGGTATGGCTGCATATACCTGTCATCTCAGCCTTGGGAGGGCAGAGAAAGGTAGATGCCGAGAGCTAGCTTGCCAGCCACCCTAGCCAAAAAAGTGAGAGACCCTGTTTTAAGCCAATAAGGTAGATAGCTATAGTCAGGAAGACACCTGTCAACCTGCCCTGGACTCTTCCTTGGTCTGCAGACATGGGCGTGTCTGCACACATACTACCCCAGTAGTTTTGCATAAAGCTTTTATTTTGTAGCTCTAGCTTGTAGTCCTACAACTTTCTTTGCTTTGTTGTATTCTCTGTATATTCTCCAATTATATAATACCTTGATTAAATAGAAATCAATGATTTCCCCTTTTTTTTTCGAATTGCTAGATGTATTTGAAAGATATGAAGTGTCTAGTGGTGATTGAAAATTCTCTTTCTCAAAGTGAGGTTTGCACCAGGAAACTCCTACACATTTTGTTTTGGTCTGTTCCAGAATATGGTAACGAGACTTATTTAATTTGAGGGGGTGAGTTACTGGGTGATGTGAATTCTTTTGGTTGTGCTTCTCTTTGTTCTTAACATTCAGGTTAGATGATAGGATTCTACCTTCAACATTATGTTTTTCTGTAACGTAGTTTCTGTTTCTTGTAAATATTTCCACATAAAAGTCTTAGTACTTCTCAAGAAACATTTTCTTAACCGAGCGTAATAAGCTTATGGCATGGAAATTCAACCTCAAAGGCATTACCATTATCTGGCTTCCCTTTTTACAACCTGACTTTTATATTAGATCAATGAATATTTATGATATCACAGTTTCTTTTTATTAAGCCAGTTTGTATACACATGCATACACTTTTGTATCTACAGTCTTCTTAAGTTTTAAGGTTGCTTTTTTCTTACATATTTCAACATTTGGTTATTCGATTGTTCTTTAGGCTTGGGATGTATACTTTGTCTTCTATAATTGTTTTTCTTTTAATTTTTTCATAAATACTTCACCATCGCACAACTTAAAAGAGCTTTTTAGATGAAAGGAGGGAACTATTATTTTAATGGCAGTCACTGCTAATAGTTCAGAGATGAAAGTTCTTGAGTTGAGCCTTGACTGTGTGTGATCTCATAAGTTTCTTACAGATGCTGAAGCTTTTAAATAGTAATACTTGTAGTTAGTATTCAACCAGTGAGCATTTCTTTTTCAAATGGAGATTAAAAAAAAAATCAAAGCAATAGTGCATTGAGAGCTTTAATAGTTAGTCTATTGAATATATTGCGATTTTGTGCTCTCTATTTTGTTTTGTTATTATTTTCCTGAAATTGTCTCCTGTGCTTAGATACTTACTGCTTAAAGCAAACAAAACAATGAGAACACTCAAAGGTTTGTTTGCATTTTGGGTATTCTGGGTCTGTTTTGTGACCCTCTGACCAAATAACACTGTTGCAAGCTTGAAGCCAGGCCTTTTGTCAGATATGCCTAGAAAACTAGCTGCTGACAGATACATCTCTAACTCCATTGTTAGCAATCTTTGGTGTGATGCTTTGGGAACATTTCAATATCCTGATTACAAAAACATTTCACCAGAGTGTTTGGCACCCACTAGTTATGCTTACTTGTGTCAGCTATCACAGTAACGATTTCTGAATCCGCCTTCTGTGTTAATTCGTTGTCACTCTTCTGCCAGAAACTTTCCCCAACTTTTATTCCTTTTAGCTGTGTTCTTGCAGAGTTTTGAAAAGTTCACTCCAGTATCATCAATGTTGAGTTCATAAGTGGAAGGCAGACAGTACATGTGGTTCTGTTGCTTACAGCTGTTCTTGTTACTTTCATCCGTGCTTTCCACACAGTCATTTTAGTGACTTAATTGTATTCCATTGTATGATGACCACAGTTTATTTACTACCTATGAGTATTAGGTTATTTCTAGTTTTACTTTTTAGTAACCACAGTAAAGCTGTTAGGAATGTTAATGAACATGTCTTTATGCACACATTATTTTGGGGGATTGGTGTAGGATTGCCTGTGAGAAAGGATTTTTGGCAATATTAACTTGTGATTTTTTTCTGTTTTCTTTTTTACTTAGGCAGGGCCAAAGGCAAAGTGTTTACCTGTCAGAACTCTCTATGCATCTCTTAGTAATTATTTCAGAGCATAGTTTGGGGCTTGGTTTATGCAAAAGTTGAATTATACTTTGCCATATAGTGCCAACTCTATTTGCTGCTTACTAAAGTGACCTTGCTCACTCAGTCCAAAAGGGATTCCTGTTTGTTCTACATACTCCTTGATATGTAAATGTGTCTAGATTATAATTATAAAGTTCTTGTTTGAACTATGAAATTTTATTAAGTAGATATAACTTAATTTGTTACTATCTTGTTACTACATTCTGTGATCTTAAATTGTACTTCATGTAAAGAAGATACAGAGAAGTGAAGAAGAATGGTTATATACAGTCATAAAGACATGGCTGGAACTCAGCTGATTGTGACTTGCAATCAGCTACTTACAGAAATACCTACATCACTATTGATGATGACATTTAAAAACCATGTAAAACTTGTCCTATCTGAATGACACAGACAAAGCAAAAATGATTCTTACTTTTTTCTCCCCCTCTAGTAGTGGCCACAGAGGAAGTGGTTACCGCAGAATCTGTGGATGGTGCAATTCAGCAAGTAGTTAGCTCAGGGGGTCAGCAAGTCATCACGATAGTCACAGATGGAATCCAGCTGGGAAACTTGCACTCTATTCCAACCAGTGGGATGGGTCAGCCCATCATTGTGACCATGCCGGATGGACAGCAAGGTGAGTATTAAATGTCTGTATGAAGCCTGTTTGTATTCGGTATTCAGGACACTATATTTAAAAAGCACTTACTTATGCACTGACTTTTACTTGAATAGCCTTTTACAATGGATATAATTCCCTGATTTTATTTACTGAGACTTGTATCAAAATTAGCTTGCTCTGAGCACTTAGTAGGTGGAATTAACCTCAAAATATTCTGTTTGGAAAGTGAACTTTAAATATTGCCACAAACAATATGCAAATAATTTATAATCAACATTGAACAATTTTTTAGACCATTTTATGAAATTTATGAAGTTCATGAGAACTTCAGGAATACTGTGAAGAAAAACTGCTACAAGTATAATTCGAAGGTCCAGCTCAGGTCATTGGTGGGTGCAGAGTTTGAGGAGTGTGGGGAGCTGGTAGGCAGCACTCTGGAAGCTTGGAGAGAGAAATGAAAGGATGCTCCTGCTGTCAAGATGGCTGGAAGCCTGCACTGAACATGTGTCCAAGCTGCAGAGTGTCGGGTAGAACTGGGGAGAACCATGCTCAGCGTGTTCACGTGAGCAGTACTGCCTTCCTGGTAGTACTCACGGTTAACCGTAGTCCTAGACACAGCCTAAAAGATAGAACCGTTGTTTTAAAGTGTTTGGGTACACAAACTCTAGGCCTATGATGTTAATGGTGAAGCAGCCAAGATACGGTTGATAGTCAGGAAATCAGATCACTGGTGGATAATCAAGACACTCGCATATTCCTAGTTGAGTTTGGAAAAGAAAGAACATTAAAAGTGTGCTTAAGTATATGAGACAGGTAGGCCTTTGCAAGCTTGGAAAACAGTAGTCTGCTCCCAAGGGTGCCTGTGGGGTGCTGTTCTCTGAGTATAGCAGCACACTGCACAGCTATGGAAGGCATTACCCAGTGCCTCCCACCCACCAGCACAGAATACCAGGAGGAATGCTTCAGAGCTGGAGGCATTTCCTGGAGAGCACCAACACAGCATGTACCTGCTGCATGGAGAAGATGGTGTGAGCATGAACAGAGTGTGTCCATGTCTCATGATACACTCAAGGTGGATGCATCTATCAGCTTAGTTAAGAAATGAAAGAATGTCAGCAGAGCCCTCCATTTCCCCCTACTGCAGCCTGTATGTGTGAGGATCCCAGCACCACACCTGTTAACCCTTGGGCTCCAGAAAATACTCCTAAGATCTATCCCTTGACCAATAATGGAGAACTCTGTAGCCATTTTGGAAAAAAACTTCCTCTTTGTCCATCTGGATTCAGGAATAGATTGGCCATTGAAAGCACTTCTACCTGTTACCTCCAGGACAGCTCCAGGATTAACTGTTTTTACCAAGTAAACAGAGTCAGTAGAGGGAGGTACATGAAGGATATGTGGATTCCTGCCTTGCCAGCTCTAGGAAAACTTTTTAGAGAGTTCTTCTGCCTTCTATCTGAGGACAGGCTTCCTGAGAATCTGCCATTGCATGTGAAACCTAGGGATGTACCCAGAAGACACAGGCCTTGTTAGCTTCTTAGGAGACTCATGAGGCCTAGGTAGTGCTCAGCTGAGTAGCAATGGACTGGTGGGGTGAACACTAGAAAGCTTGAATTGGGTGCTGTGATCCAGCATGGTTAGGTCATGAGAAAGGCTGAACTCAGAAATCTGACAGCACTTTCTCATGCTCCCACAAATGTGTTAGTACTATAATATGCTACCAGAGGGGGAGTAAGAGACATGTGGCACCAGCTGTTTGATACAGTGAATGAACAGACACCACTTTGTGCCAGGAGCAATCTAGTTTTAAGTGTGGCAAACTTAGCACTTGTCACTTTAGTTTCTATGGGAAGTTCCTCTACCAAATTACTTGACTTGCCAATGACGGTCAGAAAAAAAAAAATCATTATATTTCCTGTTCAGAGCAAGAAGACTTCAAAGCTATGGAACCTCTTTTCTGCTTGTTTGCCTGCAAACTCTACCAGCATGGTGTGCTTGCACTGTGATCAGATTGTCTATATGGGCAAGAGAATCACACGCCTTGACAGGAGCTACCTGAGACACCCTTAGTTTCTCAGCCACACGCTGAAAACCAGCATCGTAGAATGTCCCGGAGGAGCTTTTTCCCTCAGGGACTCCCCCCATACACACACTGAAGAGTTTTATAGTTTTTACCTCTTTATAGAAACAAAGCAACCCATAAGCCTCACAACTGAAATGATCGCCCTTCCCTTTCAGTTCACTCTCTTTGTAGGCAGGGTTGGCTTTTCTAGGCTGTTGCAGTTCTTGATTCTTATTTGTTGCACAGCTGTTCCAGGTGTGAGATATGTATGGTGTTGTGGAACCAATAATTACGAAGGAATTTGACTGTACTTTGGTCTGTGGAATATGGATAAATAGCCAGACCTGTTGGTACCTGACCCTTACAGCTCACTGGGTCACCTTTATACCCATGGCCTTACTTCATTGCATGTGCCATCATCAGAGTTAAGTATTTTGAGATGTGTTGTAGATTGACTGTGACTGTAGCAGTGACAGCATTCAGAGGCAATTAGAATGTTGGGAAGCCTAGGTGACTCCATGAGTGTCCAGATTGTCCTCATGGTCACTGACCACTTAAATAGAGGGGGGATGGAGAGTGAGGGCAGCGCTCAAGCATGGAGTAAGGGCTTCAATTACAGGAAGCACCTGACTGAACAAGACCATCGCAAGCCAGGTAGTGCAGAACTTCCCGAAGAGTGTGTGGAAGCTATGCCAACAGATCCACTAGGGATTAAAAGTACAAGCGAGACCAGTAGAACTGCGGCAGAAGAAGCAACTGATCCAGGTCAAGTCATCAGGCCTGAACATCTAAATCAGAAATGAAAGCAGTTAGCAGATGTTAGTTGAAGAAACTGGTAATCAGTAGGTGGCCATGTAGTCTGTTTTACAAACTGGGAGGTGAATACCTGTGTATCTATGTTGGCCTAGATTGTTTCCATGATCTCTCATTTGGAAAGTTGAGATTCTCTTTGGAGAGCAGTGGTAGATACCAATATTTTGCTGAAGTTGTTAAAGGAAGCCATGACTAGCTGTCTGTTCACTACTTTTCATGAGCCAAGGCAAGGTTCCACACTGTTGGACCCTTGCTACAAAGCCTTCCTATTTATGGAGAGGAAGAGGCACAGCAGTACCTGTAAAACTTTCTCTAGTAACCAAGACAGAAATTTACTTCACAAGACATGGTTCCCTCCAATGGCTGTGACCCAGGGTTTCCATGGAAAGACTGACAGAAGGAAGCACCTGTGGTCATGGGGTGACAGGTGAAGGCATGCTTGTGTGTGTCAGGAAAGAGGTGCTGGAGCACAGGGACTGGCTCCCATGCTGGAACATTGCAGCAGCCATCATGGGCTGGGCTGTTGACCCTGGGCATCAGATTTTGGGCTGTGCCTACAGTGAAGTGCCATACCTTTAGAAAGTTGTTTGGTGTACATGTAGGATCAGTGGCTTTGGCTAGCCTAGGCTTGTTTTAAACATTTTAAAAATTATTTTGAAAGTGTGTCTTCCACTGATCTGTTTTCAGTAGTGAGCTCACTACTGTCAGATTGGAAGGTGCTCTTCATTGCACAGGGCATTGTGCTGGGCTGTAAGTGCCTCCCTTCCCTCAGGCAGTATCTGTGTTCTATAAAGTCCACTAGAAGCCAGTCTCAGCAACTAGGAGGCAGAATGGCAATGTTTAATTCATAACTGTAAACTGTCTTAAGGTAGGGGATAGGAATTATTTTTCACTAGATTAGAGTGAAGATACGAACAGTTTTATTCTGTGGGCTTTAATTCAGTTGTATAAGAACCACAAAGCAAATTCTGCTAACATTTTGTTAAGTGAAGCAAAATGGCTTTTGTGGTTGTCTTAGGTTTCTAGGGACTATGCTTTAGTGGTTTATACATTTGCAGTAAGCTTGATTTCTGAAATTAACCTTCTTGTTTAAAAACAAAAGCAAAACTCCCAAAATTGACTTGGGGATTATTAGGAGCCTCACTGTAACGTTTCCTTCCCCTCTCCCCCACCCTCCACACCTTTTGGAAACCTCAGAGATTACAAATTAGATCAAACATCAGCTGCATTTCTTAGTGAAACCAGAAGGCTGGAAACCTACAAGTTCCACATTTAAAGTGCTGTCAGGCCAGGTGTGGTGGTGGCACAGGCCTTTCATGCCAGCACTCAGGCAGAAGCAGGCACATCTCTGTGAGCTCAAGACTAGCCTGGGCTACAAAGCAAGTTCCAAGCCAGCCAGTAATACACAGTGAGACCCCATGCCAAAAATGGGGGGGAATGGGCGTCAACATGGTAACATACATCTGAGACCCTATCCCTGAGGGGAACAGAGACAGACAGATCCCTGAAGCTCACTGACCAGCCAGCCTCGCTGTGTCACTAAGCTCCACGAAGTTGTTCTCTGACCTTCATCCCCACACACACTTCCACTCCCCACACCCCTCTCATTATTTTTGTGTTTGTTTTTGAAACAGGCTCTCTCTATGTAGCCCTGGCTGTCCCGGAACTTACTATGTAGCACAGGCTGGTCTCAAACTCACAGAGATCTACCTGCCTCTGCCTCCTTGGCTGGGATTAAAGGCATGTGCTACCTAACATTTTTTTTTTTTTTAAGATGGAGAATGAACAAAGAAGACAAACGCTGCCAGTGTCCTTTCTACAGTGTTCAGGCATACTGACTGCGTATACCCATGCAAACATTTACATGCACCACACACATAATACCATGATTATGCACATACAAACATACAAACTGTTTTAAACAAAATTGTTCCTCAAAACAGATATTATACAGACTAATTTTATTTATGAGCAAATGTAAGGAAACTCATGTTTTGTGCTTGGGAGGCTCAGTGTCAAGGAGCATTCAGTTCTTCGTGAGAAGAGGTGATGTATCATTTAAAAAGTGTTAATGTGCTAGAACTGATATAACACAAAGAGTCAGAAACTGTGACTTAAAACATCCATTTCTCAGGGTTCTGGAAGCTGGAAGTCCAACTCCAAGTGGGCTTGTGGATGGATGCCTTCCAGCTGTGTCCCATCCTCCTGAAAGAACACAGAGATAGAGTATCTCTTGTGACTTCATTTTACCTTGATTACATATAAGGGCCTGCTTCCAAATATAATCATTCTGAATTGCTGGAGGTTAGGACTTTAAAATACATACATGCAAGTTAGACGATAGGAAGGACACAATTTAGTTGATGACAAAGATCAGCATTTCTTTTTCTTTAGCCAAATGGATTCTAAAGTTCATGTTGATAGAGTGAAAAAGGAGGAAAATTCTAAAAAAGAAAAATATGAAACTGTTAAAGCCTCTATAATTTAGAATGTAGAACATGTACCGTATTATGTCCAATGAAACAACTTTTCCATTCTTGTTATAAACGTGATATGAAGAAAATAAGTAACATTTGCTTAGTAAATTTAGTATTTTAAATATTTACTTTATGTGCATGAGTATATACCTGCATATATTTATGTGTTCTACATGCATGCAGTGCCCCTGGGAGCCAGAAGAAGGTGTCAGATCCCTTGACACTGGTGTTACAGACAGTTGTGGGCCGCTGTGTGGTACAAAGATGTGAGCCCAGGAAGAGCAGCCAGAGCTCTCAACCACTGAGCCATCTCTCCAGCACATTGCTAAATTACCCTGCAGTGTGCTGGATTAATATTAGTGTCACAATTTTCAAATTTGTTAAACCTGTTACTAACAGAAATTTTAATGTTTTGACAAAAATTTAAAAGTATTTCCCTTTATTTGTTGGGAGGAGAATGTGTGCGCCATAGCACATATGTGGGAACCCTCATGGCTTGAGGGAGCTCATTCCCCTCCACCATGTGGATCCAGTTGTTGAATTCATGTGGCAAGTGCCCTTACCTGTGGAGCCATCTTGCTGGTCACGTTTTGATAATAAATGCTTACTTATTTATTGATTTATAAATGCATTTATTTATTTATTTATTTTTGAGACAGGGTCTCACTATGTAAACCAAACTGGTTTCAGACTCAACAGAGATCTGCCTGCCTCTACCTCCTGAGTGCCCCATAATGCCCCACTTTGGCAAAATGTTTTGATAGTCTTAGAAAACAACTGTAATTTCCCCTGAGACTTAAAAACATTAATTGAATTTTTTCTTCATGGCTGTCAAATATGTTTTACTCTCCTGTGCAAAGCAAGGGTACATAACCTCAATATGTTCATATATTTATATGAAAACATAAAAATGTAAACAATGCCTTTTAATCCAATGGGGAAGCAGTTATGAACAATGTCCACAATTGTGTGCCTTTAGGAAGAGGATTAGCATACATTAGAAAGCTCTGTGCTGAGAAAGATACTCTAAATGGAGTTGGCAAAGCAGATGCATAGTGATGTGTGTTTGAATGAATGTGCTCTGTGTGTCCTTCCCATACATATGTTGTTTTTACATAAGTTTTTGTAGTAATAGTACACAAGAAACTAATAAAAGTAGTTATGTTAGTAGGTGCCTGAGACTCTCTTAAAATATGTATCTTTAATATCATTGTGACCTTACAGTTGTATGGATGAGTACGTTATATATAAGATTACCATCAGTAGCCACTGCAGTAAGTGGGCTTCAGTGAGAAAGTGAAGGTGACCAATAAGGACGCTTTCATACAGGAGCAATATTTGGAAATGATTGATGCTGCTGCAGGCAGTGGCAGCAGCAGTTTTGTTGTTCGAGAGTGATGTAACACGTGCCTCTTTTTCATTTTAGTATTGACAGTACCAGCAACAGACATTGCTGAAGAGACTGTCATCAGTGAAGAGCCGCCAGCTAAGAGACAGTGTATGGAAATAATTGAGAACCGGGTGGAGTCTGCAGAAATTGAAGTAAGGAGCCTTTTACCCGGTGTGCTTTGCCGCAGCCATCCAAAATAAACTGTTTCCTTTTTTTATTACTATTACTACTATCATTATTATTTGTCATTTATATTTATTACTGGCCATGTTTTGATAAAGAATGAAAGTGAATAGTGTCCTCACTTTGTTTTTTTGGCCCCAAACATATGGCAAGCCTTCAATAAATAAATATTGAATGAATGAATGAATGAGCAAAGAATTTGTTTGTAAAAAAGTTTGTTATCCTAGTAACACTTGGACTACCTTTGGTTTTTGAACACCATCTCTTATTTTTTGTTAAACTTCTACATGCCATTCCACAAGTCACTGAAAATTCTCTTCTTTGAAAAGTGCTGTTCCCTCATTGGCTTGGAAATCCTTACAGAAAGTTGATGTTGCTAAACAGATTATTTTTGTAAATGCAGAAGATAACTGCTTCTTTTACTGTTATGTCCTTTGAGGACATGGATTAATTTAGACTATTGATAACATCTAGCCTTTTTCCTCTCCCAGATTCATTCATCACAATCTCTTAGCTTTTTCTTACATGACTAAATAAAATTCCATTACTGAATTTGTCTTACATAAAACATGATTCTTAAATAACTTTGAAGAGCGAATGCAGTAGAAACAGCTTTGAACTCTATAAACTGTTCAAGCTCTTGACCTATCTTAGAGTCTGGGTTTTGTTTTCTTCCAAAGTGGAATTTGGATGAGTATTGCTTCATTTCAGGGTGAGCATCCTCATCCTTACCATCACTGTATCTGAGTACATAAATGCAATGATTATCTAGCTATTCTTGTCAAAGGCTCTGGTTCATAGAAAGAGGGTTTGTTTTTGTTAAATGAACAACAACAATTCTATTATAGACAGGTAGAGTATATTCTCATACTTATGTGAACAGCAGACAGGTATGACTTGTAGGCTTAATCACAAGCATTAAACTAAACAGAATCTAGTTAATTAGGCCTTATAAATAAAGCCTGTCTAAAGAATGCACAGAAAACAAACACAAAAGAATCTATGACTAATGATTTAACCAGGATGTCTAGTAAACTTGTTTTAACTATTGAGTGTGATGTTTTATTTCTCAAAATTTAAAGTGACACCTCTAGGACATTAAAGTTCTGATACACAAACTAACAGTATTTACTTCACTAAGCAGTATCTTATTTATTTATATCCTCAGTACCCGTGTGTGTGTGTGCGTGCATGCATGCATGCATGTGGAGGCCAGAAGTTGATATTGGATGTCTTAGTCACACTCTACCTTGTTTTTTTTAAATTTATTGTATTTTATGTGCATGAGTGTTTTGCTTGCATGTATGCATGTGTGCCATATTGTGTTCCTGGTGCCTGCAGATGCCAGGGTCATTGGACACCCTGAAACTGGAGTCAAGCATGGTTGTGAGGTGCCATGTGAGTACTGAGAGATGAACCCACATCTCCTGTAAGAGCAGCAAATGCACCTAACCCCTGAGCCATCGTCCCAGCTTTCCACCTTGTTGTTTGAGACAGTGCCCCTCCCTTAACCTGAGCTTGCCACTTCAGCTGGAGGGGAGAGTGGTGAGTCTCAGGGGTCCTCTGTCTCTGCCTCCTCAGCACTTGTGATTGCAAGTGTGCACCATGCCCAGCTTTATACTCGGGTTCTTGAGATCCCAACTCAGGTTCTCATGGTTTCATAGCAAGTACTTCACTGATAGAGCCGTCTCCTCAGCCCATAGGTGTTCCCTCCCTCCCTCCTTTCTCTTTTCCTCCTTCCCTTCTTCCCTCCTTTTTCCCTCTGTCTCTCTCTCTCTGTGTCTGTCTGTATGTCTGTCTCTCTCTTAGAGACAGGGTTTCTCTGTGTAGCCTTGGTTGTCCTAGACTCGCTTTGTAGACCAGGCTGGCCTCGAACTCACAGAGATCCACCCGCCTCTGCCTCCCAAGTGTTAGGATTACAGGCTTGTGTCACCATGCCCAGCTTCCTAAGGTTCTCTTTATTGTCCTTTTCTGATTATCAGATGGTCTCTGGGGCATAGAAAGTTACAAAAAAATTATTTTGTTTCATTATATAATAAAACATTTAAAATTATTTTCATTTCGTTAAATGTAAGCCTATTTAACAATTTAATTTTTAAACAATAGTGAATTTAGTCTGTTCCTGTATTTACTAGCAGACCTAACTTGGCCAAATTTTAACTCCAAAAGTTTTTGTAAAAACTGATCCTCAAATGGGGAGACTTGTACCCTGAGGGACATTTCACAAGGTCTAGATACATTTTTGGTTGTCACAACTGTAAGTTGAGGCTGGGTTGACAAATCTGGTGATACCTAGGACAGCATTAAGAATTTATGTTGTTCAGACATATTTTTTTTTAAAGATTTATTTATTTTATGTATATGAGTGTTTAATCCAGAAGAGGGAGTCAGTTCACATTATAGATGGTTGTGAGCCACCATGTGGTTGCTGGGAATTGAACTCATGACCTTTGGAAGAGCAGACAGTACTCTTAACCACTGAGCCATCCCTCCAGCCCCCTTGTTCAGACATATTAATAAAGCTTAAATTAAGAAAAAAAAACTGTAAAGAGATATAAAAATTAGCTCATACAGTTTTCACAGGGCTTTCTCTGGCCCATGGTTGCCAGAGTAGCTGTCTGTAATAATTTCCCAGTAATCCCTGGAAACATTCATCTAAGCTGTCAGAAGTTAAGTGTAGATGTGGATTCTCCATATGCATTGTGATGGTGAGCACCGTGAAGGGCTTTCTTTTTGGAGGGGGGCCACGATGAGTTAGTGCCCATATCTTTGCTTCCACTTCTCGGGGGCTTCCCATTGCAGATGCTGTGAAGGAGAAGTGTCTTTTACAGATACTCCCCAAAATAAGCAACACTGAGCTGTCCAAAGTGAAATGAATACGTGTATGTGGGAGGGAGATATGCTGAGCATGTTAGCGGCCAGGTTTCCCTGCTTCTTAGGAATTATAACTTTTTATAATCCATAGTTAAATGAATTACAGTTAGAAGTTAGTCAATTTTGTTGTTTGTTTTGAGACTCACTGTTTTGAGTAGACGTGTGTGTGTGTGTGTGTGTGTGTGTGTGTGTGTGTGTGTGTGTGTGTGTGTGTGTGTAGTGCTCAGGATCAAGCTTCATGCTTGCTAAGCAAGTACTACTAGATCTACCATTGAGCTATTTCTGTTCACCCCTATGCTGCCTTGTTTTTCTTCCTCCTCCTCTTCCTCCTCTTCTTTCCTTGCTTCCTTCCTTTTTTTTTTTTTTTTTAGGTTTTTGAAACAGGGCCTCACTGTGTAGCTCTGGCTGGCCCAGACCTCACTTGGTAGATCAGGCTGTCCTCAAACAGATATGCCTGCCTCTGCCTCCAAAGTGTTGGGATCGAAGTTATATGCCAGCGTGCCTAGCAGGTTTGTTTATTTTGTAAGTGAAATATGTGTGTCCTTTAGCTGGGTGGGAGTTAAGGGCCCTTAGTGTTACTGTTCTTGTAAAAGGTGATCTGTAAACTTTAAACGGTATCTTGAAACGGTATTCAGAAATCATTTTTGTTTATTTGACTTAATTTGTTTTCTTGGTTTTGTTTTGTTTCGGGTAGGGTTCTGCTGTGTAGGCCTGGTTGTTCTAGGAGTAACCTGGCAGCCCAGACTGGCCTTGAATTTGCATCAGTCCTTCTCGCCTCAGCCCCCAGAGTGCTGACATCACAGTTTCCAGACATGCTTGGGTTGTCTTGCTTCTGCTAGGCTTTACAAATCTGTAGTCTCATGTCCTCTGTCCTTCTCAGGAAGTTCTTTCTCTAGAGCTAGGGAAAAACAGGATGTTTATGGAAGAGTCAGGGTAGGGGTCATTTTGGCTTTATGAATCGTATAACTCGAGGTCTGAGATGGAGACAGCAGCCACAGACAATTTGTAGCAAGTGGGTGTGGCAGTGCGTCAAGAACTGCTTTTATAAAAATCAGATCATTTGTCACATTTGGGCAAGTCATTTTTAGGCACAAGCAAATAGCTCAGGTACTTGGCCTAGTTTTTCTCTTTAAAAAAATTTTATCTTGGTACTTGCGGCTGAAGAGACAACTCAGCAGTTAAGAGCACTGGCTGCTCTTCTAGGGGCCCTGAGCCCACCTTCCAGCATCTACAAGCAGCTTACAACTGTCTGTCGCTCCAGTTCAAGGGGGTCTGGCACTCTCAGAGTCTCCACAGGTGCCTGTGCTCAAGAGCGCACACTCACACCCATAGCCACATATACAGAAACAAACCTTTAACACCTGCCAGGGAGATACCGTGATCTTGAAGCCAGTTTTCCCAGTCCAGGCTCATCCATTACACGTGGTTTCTCTAAATGTGGGGATGTTGGCATCATTTGTGGTAGTGGGGGACTGTGTTTACACTCAGGCGGGGGCTGGGAGAGATGACTCAGCGATTAAGAACATGCCGGGAGCCATTTTCTGTTCACAGCGCTCATGTGAAGCAGCTGCCAGTTGCCTGTCACTCCAGCTTCAGGGAATCTGACAACTTCTGGCTTCTCCAGGTACCTGCACTCACATGCACACATCCCTACACAGATACATAAGCACCATATAATAAAGATAAAACATTAAAAAGTGTGTGTGTGTGTGTGTGTTACGTGTTGGGCTGGTAAGGTGGCTCAGCAAGTAATGATTGCTGTGTAAGCCGGATGATCTAAGTTTGATCCTTGGAACAAATATAAAGGTAAAAGGAAAGAATCAACTCCACAAAGTAGTGCTGACCTCCATGTGTGGCACACGTGCCCATATACACATTTTACACACACATAATAATGATGAAGCAATAATAATAATAAGTGAAAATTTAAAAATACACCTAACATTAGGATTCTGGGTCTGAGCTCAAGTGTAGGTTTGAGTTTTCTGATGTTTGAGTGTGTAACCTTGGCTTGCTTGTTTGATGTTTCAAGGAGTAGCTTCTCCATCATGACAACAGAAAAGGAACAGCATCAGCCATTGATTGCTGTGAAGATTAAGTGAACGAAGAGTCTGTCATGGTAGTACATCCTGTTGTGAGTTTGAGGTTAGCCTGGTCTACACAATGAATTCAAAGCCTGCCAGGGATACATACTGAGACTCTGTCTCAAAGAAAAGAAAGATGAAATGGGAACAAATGCAGGATGAATAGTACAATGGTGAACATACAGTAAAGCTTCAGTAAATGATATTTATTAGAAAGATTACCTAAAATATATGTTGAGGTAGAAGATAAACTGTTGTAATTGTATTTATAATAGCTAAAACGATCTAAATTTGAGTATTAGAAAGTTATTTATTAAAATTGTCAAATTTCCCACACCATTGCTTTGAAGACAGGACTAGAGAATCATCTTTAAAAGTAAAGGGAACTGAAATCACCCCTTGTCCTATGGTTCTGTTACCTGATAATTCAGGTATATTCAATATAATAATTGGTGTATCTTGTTGCCATCAGTCTTGATTATTGCTAGGATATAGTTTTCTTAGAAGTCTTTAGTGTTAAATTCTTTTTGTTTCCCTCCAGTGCTGGGACTGGAACCCCAAGCTTCCTTCATACTGAGCAGCTCCAACCCATCCACAGAGCAGTACCTTAGCATCGCGTATTAACTGATTATCGCTGCGTAACGATCAGAATTGGAGGCTGCGGAGATGGTTCAGCAGTCGAGAGCACTTGTTCCTTTTCCAGAGGACTTGATTGAGTTCAATTCGCAGCACCCACAAGGAAGCTCACAACAGTCTATAAATACAGTTTTAGGGGATCTGGTGCCCTTTTCTGGCCTTCTTGTACACTGCACACTGACTCTGCACAGACATGCATGCAGATAAAACACCCATATACATACAGTAATTATATCAACAAGATGGCTCAGCAGGTAGAGGCAGTCACTGTGCAAGCCTGCTGTCTTGGGTTTGACCCCCTGAGCCCATGTAGGAATGGAAAGAAAAAACTGACCCCAGAAAGTTGTCCAGACCACATATGTGCCTTATCACATTAGCACACTCACACTCAAATGATAAATGTTTTTTTAATTGGTATGGCTCTATTATAAACTATTAAAACCATAGGATTAACATTTGCAAATAAAAAAAAATGTTAGCTGTCACCTGTCACCCTGTTAATGTGTTAAATGCTGATGTTTAAAGAAACTTTCTTCCATGAAGTATGTCCAGTAACTAAAACATCAGAAACAGGTCCCTGAGTAAACTAAATAACATTTTTCATTTTTCAGAGTTTTATTTGCTTTGAACAGCGAGGTGGCAAAAAGGTTCTCTTTCTATATTTCTGTACTTCTGAGAAGTCAGAAGTACAACATGAAAAGTCTTGATGTATTAATCAGATATTCAACATATTTGGCAAATACTAAAGATCTTTATAGTTTACAGGTTTAGACAGAAAAATGCAGCTGAAATGAGTCTTCGTTTGGCCTAGTAGGTGAAAGGGAACTATATTTTCCTTACTGCTCAGTGGTTGAATACTTGCCTAGCATGTCTGGAGCCCTGTGCTTGATTCTCCAGTTGTGTGTATGTGTGTGTTTGAAGCAAGATGAGAGGTAAATAGGAGTAAGCCATTTCACGTTTACACTGCTTGTCTCCATTTGCTTTCAACTTCTGTAAGAATAGCAAAGCCCTTGCAAATGCCAGGTGTTAATACATAGCTAAAACAAGATGATCCCGTACAGTCTGTTTGTTATAATATTTCCTATGCAACTGGGGAAATTTCTATGTATATTCAGAACATTGACTACCAAACAATCTTATATCTTAGCACATGTAAACGTCAAAGAGATTTATTTTTATTGGTTTTTAGTTATGTGTATGTGTGTATCCATAGTGCCGGTGCCTGACGAAGTCAGAGGTATCAGATCCAGCTGGAATACAGTTACGGGATGCTCCATGAGTTTGCATGTTGTGCTTGTGCAGGGCCCATGCTAATCTGCATCATTCCAATTTTAGTGTATGTGCTGCCAAAGTGAGTATGACATAGGTAAACTTTAGAGCCACTTGTGCATGGCTATGCCTGCTCTTCCCAGAAGTCAGTTGTGCTCCTAGGGAAATACAACTAAGCCCCTACCCTTCTCCTCTACCCCTGATCGTTGGCGAGCTTAAAGTTCTCTTGTTGATTGCTTCTCTGAGGCCTGACTCTTCAGGGGTTCCAACTTTTCTCTTTCTGGTTGCCATCTTTTCTAGCACTAGGGAAGGGTCTAAGAGACAGTGCTACCCAGCAGGGATATAAGGTATTAAGAGTAGGGCCTGGGAATTACTTAAACTGGAAATACAGGACTCTCCTTTATTGGACTTCTCAGACATTCCCATATCTGGAGGACCCATAGGAATCTGAAAAATATCTAACTTCATTCTCAGTATGAGCGGGATCATAGGGAGGGGATCCTCTTGGTAGGAGTCCCTGAGCAGGAAAGCAGAGGTGGAATCAGGAGGCAGTGGGTATGTGGGAAGAGACCCTCCGACTGTCCTCTAGGACCTGTCTCACCTGCTCCCTCTGGACATGTGTGCTGCTCAGTGTAAATGTGGCCTTTTCTATAATCCATAGTTATAGTCTGGCCCCTACCTCACTAGCAGATCATAGGTTTTTTTGATAACCTTACTTCATTCCTAAGACAGGACACGTTCCAGAGCCTGGGCCTGTGTGGATTAGCTTTTCTCCGTGTGCATACTAGAAGTTCATACAAAAGGGTTCTTTGGAATGTTGGTTCCTTTTTCCTTGATAACTGAACAGAGGCGGAATGAAGAGAAGAAATAAGCTACTTTCATTGGACTGGGTTTGTATATATTGGCTCTCAATAACTGAGGATTTAAAACATTTTATACCTGTTTAGCAGTGGAAGGTTGTGAGAGTAGCCTTTTCTGGATGGCCCACCTTATGGCTTTGCAAGTCTGGACCAGTGCCCTTTGTGATGCAGTTCAGGTAGTATGCTTGGTAGTGTAGAAGAGTGTGGCCTTTTTTAGAATCAGTGACATTCGAATCCCATAAACCAGTCCCCACAGTGTTCTTGGGAAGGCCACATTGTCTCTGAGCATCACTTTTCTCATTCATAACCTGGCGCCCGCATGAGAAGCAGGCTGTGGAATTGCCTTTGCTCATGTGGTAGGTGCCCGGCTGTGTGGATGTTATTTGTAGGGATGTGTTTGTAGTTTCCTAAGTCTTAGAACAACCTTCAGGACATAGAGAAGTACAGGTGTACATTTTGTGTTTATTGTTATTTCTAAATTATCAATTTTTTTGAAATTAAAGGATAATCTCCCTCTCATACAGAGATCAAAACTGGGGGTTTGTCTGTGACTCAGTTGGAAAGGTGAGAAGTCTAGGAGGCACCAGTAGGCAGCTTCTGCGGCCACCACAGCGATTTTTTTTCTGAAGAAACATAATGTTAATATTATTTGAAAAAAATTGAAAACACGGCTTTCTTTTCTAAATTAGGAGAGAGAAGCGCTTCAGAAACAGCTGGATGAAGCCAACCGAGAGGCCCAGAAATACCGACAGCAGCTGCTGAAGAAGGAGCAGGAGGCGGAGGCCTACAGGCAGAAGCTGGAGGCCATGACGCGCCTCCAGACCAACAAGGAGGCCGTGTAGCTGCTGGGAACACCCGTTCGCCTTCACCTTTTGTCTAGAAAGAATTCAGTCTTGAACTGTACACAGTAAGGACACAGCCATGGGAATACCGGATAATAGAAAGTACTACAGATTGATAATGGGACTTAAGCCATGAGCTCCGAATTCTTGTAATATAAAACTTTAGAACTTGTGAAATGTATTTAAAACTGAATTGTGTAAATAGTTTTTTGGTTGTTTCTTTTTTTACGGTTACAAATGAGTTAATAAAGATTGTTGAGGAGATCCAAAACCCACAGTAAGCCACTGTTACAGGGAATTCTTTTTGATTTGGGTACAGACTTAATTTCTCAGAAACAAGTTTTAAGGGTGGTTTTGTCGGTTAGACCAAATGTGTATTAATTATGGTGGACTGATGCTGGAAATAACTCTGTGAAGAGATTTCTCCCAGGAACTTTTGTACAGCTTTTAAGTTGTCTCAGGTTCTCTGAAAACATTTTTTAGGAAGCAGAAATTTTATATTTGTTCAATTTCAGCTACATGCAAGTAGATTTACATGTATATGAAGCAAATATTTTTAAAATTTTGTTTGTACATATTCTGCATGTGTTATGATTTTAAAATGCATCACTTGCTTAGGTATGTTTCCCACAAAGACGATGAAGATTAACAAGGACAAACAAAGGCAACACCGTCACTCTGCCGGTCATCGAAAGTAAGTAAGCTAGCAACTGGTTCTGCTGGCCACCATGACAGTGTTCTTGGGAGGAGCAGCTTGCAAGAGAACTCGAATCTGCAAAATCTGTGCTTTTTTGAGAATTCCATTGTGGGGACGTGAGACTGTATTCTGTGCCTTCCATCATGATTTCCACACGAGCACTTTGAGGCGCTGGATTTTAAGATAATGTTTTTGGCATTTGGGTTTCTGAAATATTTCATGGACTTACTCCCCTCCCCCTAAGAAATTATTCTTATGGAAAATTGCTTTTGTATGCAGAACAGGAACTTTTTGTACTCAGTGATGCTATAGATACGTCTAATGTAACTTTTGCTGTTTCCTGTGAAAGCTCTGGACCTGTGCGACTCACTCTCATCACAATATTGTCTGAAATATATGGACACTTGACAGACTATTCCATTCTTTTTTGTAAAATGTAACTTCAAGCTCTTTATTGTTTTGTTTTGTTTTGTTGCTTTATGAAAATGTTTAACTCCCAAACTCTCTAGATTATCTGTATAAAGAGCCAATTGCCCTCAAGACTGTACTCTGGCCTCCTTTTCTATTTTACAATTAAATAACTTTCCACATATGCTTGGCGCAGAGTCGTGTTTTGACTGCACATTCTTCACACAGTAAAATGTGGGCGATAGCACTCAGGAGTGGAGCAGACTATTCATTCCTTAACACCCCCCCCCCTTCCTGGAATGATTCCTTGAGAATGTGATGGTTCTCTCACCTGGATCATCCTTACAAGAGTTTTTCAATAAAATGGTCTGTGGAGCCTCAGCCTGATTGTAGCTGCTTTTCTGGAGGCTACAGGAAGTCTCTACAACAGTGATTCTCAACTTTCGTAATGCTGCGACCCTTTAATACAGTTCCTCATGTTGTGAGGAACTATATTAAATTATATTCATTGCTACTTCATAGCTGTAATTTTGCTGCTATTGTAAATTGTAAATGTCTAATGCGGAGGACACCCTGATATGGTACCCCTGTGACTCATTTGACCCTCAAAGGGTCAGAGATTGAGAACCTCTTCTTTACAGCATATACAAAACAACAACAACAAAAACCATAAAGGAAGAGAATTCTTTAATTAATAATTAACTTGATTAAGTTTATTAATTTTGAAATGCAGCCCCACCATTCCTTACTAACCTGGCCTCTACCTCATGAACTCTGGTGACCCTCCCATCTCGGCTTCCGTAGTTCTGAGTCCTTGAACACATGCCAGTACACTCTGCTTTGACAAACATGGAAAGAACTCTCTCACTATGTTGGCCTAGCTAGTTGTAAACTTTTTTTAAAATTATTTTCATAAAATCTCTTTAGTATACCAATTTGGTTCATACTATGAATGATTTTTTTAAATTTTTTTCTTTTTTAATATTTTTATTAATTACAATTTTATTCACTTTGTATCCCATCTGTAGCTCCCTCCTCCCCTCCCAATCCCACCCTTCCTCTCTTCCATCCATGCCCCTCCCCCAGTCCACTGATAGGGGAGGTCTTCCCTTCCTTCTGATCCTAGTCTATCAGGTGTAGTCAGGAGTGGCTGCATTGTCTTCCTCTGTGGCCTGGTAAGGCTGCTCCCCCCTTAGGGGGAGGTGATCAAAAGCTTTTGAATTCAACTGATCCTCCAGGCACCTAAGAGGACAGACAGGTGTACCCCTCCACCGCCTTTACGTAAGTGTTAAATGATCTAGCAGTAGCTATTAGGGCCAGGGCTATAGCTCAGTGGTTGAATGCTTACCTAATATACATGAGGCCCTGGGCTCATCTTCCAGCTTGGCAAAAGCAAGACACACAATGCTAAGTTTGAAAACTGCAAGCCATGTTTTCAGCATTATGAAGCTGCTTGCCCTTCAGTCAGAAGAAGCCAGTGGAGAACGTGTGGTTTGTGTTTGTGTAGGGATTTATGTTAAGCAGGACGGTGGGGTACATTTAGTGCGTTGGCAGGGAAAATAGATGCTGTTGAGCTCATCTTCCTGTCTCCACTTCCAGAACAGAGGAATCACTTCTCAGCTGCTTTTCAGTCATTGCTATTTATTCATGTCCTACATTTTATAAGGACTTATGATGTTGGTTGTCTTTGGCTCTCTGGGCTTTCTTACACCAATTTTCATGGTGTAAATGACAGATTAGGCAAGCTCTTCTTAATCTTCACTGGATTGTGTGTTTGTGTGTATGTGTATGTACGCATGCACGTGTGCGCATCACATTATGCAGACATGTTTGCATGTGTGTGGAGATCAGAGGACAACTCCAGGTGTAATTCCTCAGGCAGAATGTGCCTCCTTTTCAGACAGTCACTGATACAGAGCTGATAAGGGTAGGTTAGACTGCCTGACCAGTGGGCCCCAGCAATATACCTGTGTGCCTTCAGGTTTTTTGTTTTTTTTTTTTTAGCCCTCCCCTCCCCTCGTCCCACCCCATGCCACGCCATGCCATGCCACGCCACTGTATATGTGCAGAGGTCAGAGGACAACTTGCTGAAGTTGGTTTGCTTCCACCATAACTCAGATCATCAGGCTTGGTAGCAAGTACCCTTACTCTCTGAGCCATCTTACAAACCCACACTTGGGCTTTTTCTTTTTCAAAGATTTTAAGTTTATTTTCATTTTATGTGTATGGATATTTTGCATTTACATATGTGTGTTGCAGTGCCCGCAGAGGCCAGAAGGGGGCCCTGGACACCTGTAGTGAGCTGCAGTGCTGGGAACTGAACCCAGGTCCTCTGGAAAATTAGCAAATGCTCTTAACCAGTGAACCATCTCTCTAGCCACCACACTTGGCTTTTAAAATGTGGTTTCTGGAGCAAATTCTGGTCCTTGTGTGTGCAAGTTAAGTACATCACTGAGCCTTCTTCCCTGCCTCAGGTTGCTCTGTTTCTTGGTGGTGGGACCATGGGAGATGGGAGCGCATCTTGACAGTCGGTCAGTAGTACAAAATTCCGGAGAGAAGAGCATCAAGAGGAAATCTGTGAACAAATTCCAGTCTGTAATAAAAAGATCTGTATATAAGTATTTGTTGAAAGCATATGCTTAATGGAAAGTCTATGGCAGGATATGTTTCAATACAGTCCTTTATGGTGATATTGGTTGACAGTTAGCGAGGAATACTTGACCATAACACACACTGATGCAGTGCAGAAATCATGGGTGCGTTCTTCTGATGAGCCTTTTCTTTCTGTATGACAGTGTGTATTACTTTGCACTTTGTAATACCCAGAAGACCTTGAAACTTGACTCAAAGTAAAAATACAACAAGAAGGAAAACATTTTCAGATAAAAGCACAAAGCAGTGCTAGGAGTCTCTGTGTCATATGGAGAGGATCCCAAAACATTAGAACTTGGGCTTACATAGCAAACAGGAAATTTTTTTTTCTATTTACCTGGTTCAAACTGAATAAATAATCCTTTCATCTTGTCAAATCAATTTAGGGAGAGATTCACTAACAGACTTGTTAGTTCGCTAAATAATATTTGCTGTTCTTGGATCTCATTATAGATAACTAATCTGCTGTAGTTTTAAGCCGGGCTTGCTATGTGTTTTTTCCATGTCAAATGGGAGCAGCTGAGGCGCATAGATTTATTTTGACGCAAGCACTCCTGGTTCATTCTCAGACTGTTCTCTAAACTACCATGAGCACTGTGCTATTATCACTAGAAATGTGCTAGGCCCAAATTAAAATTTGAATGTCAATATTTTTGTAACTTCTAAAATTTCTTATATGCGCAGATAGTGGAAATGGTCTTGTGCCTTCTGATCATTTGATATCTTAAATTTCTTTGACGACGTTTTACCTAAATGAAAATAAACAATAACAAAATATGGAATGCAATCTGGATATAATTCCTAGGGCCTTTCACTTTTTACATAAATATAATATCACCTTTTAAGAAAACCTTTTGGTTTTCCTGAAAAAAAAAAAAAAAAGCTTTGTTGTGTTGATTTTTGGAGGGTGGAGGGAAGACATGAGCAGAGACCTATTCCCTCCGAATAGAACACCACCAGTAGCTCAAAGAGATGAGCCGACCGAGGTCTTGTGTAGGAAACCAGTTATTTACTGGTGTTACTAACAGGGGTGACTCAAAGGCTACTGCATTTCCAAAAAGCCCATCCCAGCCTGAGTGATGACTCTGCAGAGCTGCAGGCACACTCGATGGTAGCTGCTGCAGAGGAACTCCCCGCCTAAGACCCTGTGGTTGTCTACTATTGCTTTATAACTCTGTGGGGGGGGGGGTGGGCTTTGAGATTCTTGTAACTTTCTGAGCTTCCTAGGCCTGAGTCTCCTGAGTTCCTGGAGTCCAGTGGGGAATGTTTGCATCAGGAGGGTAGAGCCACACAATAACCGGGTTTTAGGGTTCTGTCCACTATACTTTATTATTTGTTTGTTTGGTTTTTTTTTCTTATTTGAATAGTTTTGATCTCATATGTATAGTTGATACATAGTTTTTAATACAACTCTATTCGTACTGCTGATGATGAAGATTATCATTTTGAATTTCATGGATTCTTTAAATACCTTGACTGCTCTTTGAGAATGATTTTCTTATGTATTTTAGCATATTTAGCTATTTTTCATGACTGTTCTATCTTTCCATTTCATTTATAACTCTGAAAAATTAGATGTAAACCACAAATCTCTATAGGAAAATGCTGTGTTTTAAGAAAGCCACACTTGAGTGAAACTATAATCTTTAAAAAAGAAATCCTTGGTCTTCCTTGGAACTGCCTTTATTTTCAAACATTTCTACCCAGTGTTTCAGTGTAAACAGATGCCCACAGTGGAGGCTTGCCAAGGGTTGCCACAAGGAAGAAGCCTCTCCATCACTGTCAGCACAGCTGGAAAAGATGGCTGTGCAGATGTGCATCTTCCTTTTGGTAGAAATGGTCCACAGCACCAACTGGTATGGCTTATTGTACAGTATATTGTCACTATTCTGGTTCAGCAAGCTTTAGAGTTCATATACAACCTGTATTAATTGTGCAGATTGTGCATTTAAAGTTGTTACCAAGTTTTCAGAACCTTACGAACAAAAACAGGTCACATGTAATATTTTGTTTGTAAGTATCCTTTGTATCGAAGCAAAGGAGATGTTTAAAGGATCAACTGTAATAAAAGCAATTTTAGGAAAAAAAAAAAAAAAGACAGAGTAAGGGGAAGCTGTTGCCTCCTAGCCAGAGCGGACTCTGCCTCTGGGTAGAGACAAGCCCCACACCAGGAATCCAGCTCAGGAAACTGTAGCTTTTACTTTTTCTTCTGTCTCTTTCTGATGGTTGCCAGAGCCCAAGTGTGCTCGTTTTGGTACTTTGGGCTTCCTCACTCTTTTCTCTAAAGCTCTGCCTGTTAGATTACAAAGCGGGCCCCTAAGATGGCGGCACAGCTGCCAACACCCTAGAACGGTTACCCAAGCTTAGCTGGGCCGGATGGCCACGAGGACACAGAAACCTTCCAAGCGTCACGCACTGGAACGTTACTCATTGTGTTTATTATCTTTCCAGGAATAAACTGAACATCAATTTCTTGTTTAGCTTTGATGCAAACTTCAAAGCTCACAGGAGAAAATAACACAAAGCTCTTTCCCAGAGCTAATGAATCTTGGGTTTGCCTTGTCTGTTTCCATTCCTTTAAGAAGCAGGTGCTACTGATGTGGTTGGCATGCCTTTTGTCCCCTCCCTGGTCCCATGTCCTCACAGTCTCCTAAGAGACAACCACTGTCAGCCACTACCCCAAGGCTGAGGGGTTTCAGTCTCTCAGGTATGTTCTGATTTTTTCATGCTGTGGTGTGTTGCCAGGCAAGTAACCTGCCCTGAGCTATAACCCCTGTCCTCTCTACAGCTTTGCATTATGGTTTTGTTGTATATTGCTCTTCGGAAATAAACAGCAGAGTTTTGTGTGGTTGTTAACTTTGTTAATGCTTTGGTTTGGCATATTGATAATTTTGGTTAAATGGTTTTTTTACATTTATTTACTCTCCGTATGTGCGTGCATGCGCGTGTAGTGCGTGTAGCACGTAATTCGCCAGTGCCGCAGTACATGTGTAGATTTCAGACGCCAGTCTCTCCCGTCTACTGTGCAAGTCCTGAGGGAATCAAATACAAGTCACCAAGTTTGGCGGAAGTGCCTAAACCCACAGAACCATCTCTCTGGCTCATGTTTGTTTTAAAAAATGTGTGTTATTTTGTTTGTTTTTCTTGTGTTTTCCAGGATAGCCTGGAACTCCGCTGTGTAGCAAGCTGCCCTGGAACCTCTGGTCCTCATGCTTCCTCTTTCCAAGTGCTATGATCACAAGTGTTCACCACCTGTTTGGCTTCTGAGATGCTGAAGTTTGAACCCGTGGCTTTGTGTATGCTAGGAAAGTTTTCTGCCAAGCGAACCCCATCGCCAGCACTTATTTAAATCTTCTCTAACATTCACAAATGGGGCAAATTAATGGGATATGTGGTGGGTTCTCTTTCTATAAGGTGTGCCTGGTACAATGATCATGTCTAGCTACAGGGTTCCTGTCCTGTCTCACTTCTGCTCAACACCTTTCCTTGTCCCTAAAGGTTTTCCTTAGTTTCTTCTTGTACCCTCTGTTTTTTCCCCTTCATCTCTAATATCTACTATTTCCATCCCACACTTGTAAAAATCAGACTTACTGGTTTTTACACGAGTGAGAGAACATGTGGCATTTGTTTTTCTGTGTCTGCTGATGATGTCAGCATTTCCTCCATTCTGTACACAATGCTGCAAATGACCAGATCACATTCTTCATGGCTGTGCGATATTCTGTTGTGTGACTACATCGCTTAAAAACAATTAATTAAGTTAGCCATTCATCTGCTGAAGGGCTTCTGGGTTGGCCTGCAAACAAGAATGGAAAGACGCTATGACTGAAAGGCTGGTTAGATGATTGCTTAGAACCTCCGTGGCTATGGAGAGTTTGGAGTGTTACAGGCCCAGAGCCTAATTGCAGCTTATCTTGGGCTATCTTTATGCCCCTAAACAGCCATTTTTTGCCCACCTCTGTTTCGGAACTAGCAATCTGTGATGAATGAAGTAAAACCCTTTGGAATGTATTAACTTAATAAAAGCCTTGTTTTCCACCAAGCAAAAGCCTAAGACATGAGCATCTGAGGCCTACAGCACATTCTCTCCACCTTGCTGTGTCCCGCCTACCTGTGTACCCACCCACATATTGGGAAAGTGTTTTGATGTATGGCTTTCTTTGTTCTGTTTCTATGGAAACTTCACGAAACTGCTCCCTCATTACTTGGGGGAACCTAACCCTGTGTCCCAGGGTCATGATCACTCGTGTGGTTCTGGAATAAACTCTCTTGTTCCCCTTGAAGTGGGAGTTGTGCTTCTGTGACAACAGCCCCATATTTTGGCTACTGTGATTAATACTGCAATAAACAGGAGTGAATGTTTCTTACCAGTGTAATGATTTCCTCACAAAAGTATTTTTATATTTGTGTGTGCATGCCATTTTTCTATGTATAGAAATGTGACTTCCAGTTTGTTTTGCTATTATATTGTAGTGAACATCATCATGTTAGATTTTTTTATTATTCTGTCATACGTTCCTGACCACAGTCCCTCCCTGCCCCCACCCACCTCCTCTCAAAAAAAAGCAGGCCTCCTAGGGACCTCAACCAAGCATGGTATAACAAGCAACAATAAGACCAGGCACATACCATCACATCGAGGCTGGACAAGGCGTCGCAGTAGGAGGAAAAGGGTCCCACAAGTAGGCAAAGAGTCAGGGCCATCACCTGCTCCCACTGTTAAGAATCCAACAAGAACACCAAGCTACTAAGCCATATATAACATATATGTAGGAGCCCTAGGTCAGACCCCTACCGGTTTCCTGATCTCTCTCAAGTTCCCATGAGCCCCGGTCTGCTGATTCTGTGGGCTCTGCTCTCATGATATGTCCCTGACACCTCCGATCCTCAAATTGTTCATCTGCCTCCTCCACAGGACTCCCAAGCTCTGCCTACTGTCTGGCTGTGGGACTCTGCATCTACTCCCATCAGTTACTAGATGAAGTCTCTCTTTGATGACGATTCTGCCAGCCTTTGGTCCCAGCATGAGCCACTACACCTGGTTTCATGTTAGATTCTTAAGTTCATGTGTTGGCTT
The DNA here is from genome assembly GCA_028658305.1 of Pachyuromys duprasi. Lineage (NCBI taxonomy): Eukaryota > Metazoa > Chordata > Mammalia > Rodentia > Muridae > Pachyuromys > Pachyuromys duprasi. Next base: position 9,589,209 of record CM053748.1, read on the forward strand.
TTTACACTGTAGTAGCAATTGACTTGTTAGTCTAGGGTAGTAAGGTTTTACTTGACTTTACCGAACTGCTTTCTGTATCTATGAAGTGTAAAAGTGGTGAAAATTTTTATTTCACCCACATTGCAGCTGGCATTAGTAGAAGTTAGGAGCTAAATAGTTTTTTGTTGTTGTTGTTTTGTTTTTTAATAGGCAGCTACTCAGAGTGACAGGCCACTAGAGAGTGAGATATCTGTGTTCTGGCAAGCTCTACACAGGTAGTGAGCAAAGAAGCTGGACTTAGAAGCTGTTTTAGGAGTTTGGATTCATCAGGACAGCCAATCACTGGCCCTTTTCCTTTTCACTTCCTGGTTCTTCTGCCTACCTAGAACTTTTTGCCTGGTAAGGCCTTTTTCTGGTAGGTAGAGTTCCCCTGAGTCTGTGCACTCATATCTGTGATCCAACCAAAACTTCAAATATTCAAACCAGCCAGTCAAGAATGAACGCCTCAGCTTGACCCCTAGTTTTTATGAGTGCAGCCACTCAGGGTCATTCAATGGGCATAAAGGGAACCTGCATGTATGTCTGTGTTCATACCTGGTACCTACAGAGGCCAGAAGAGGGCGTCAGATCTGCTGGAAATGGAGTTCCTGATGGTTGTGATGGAGATCAAATCTGGGCCCCACGGAAGAGCAGCCAGTGCTCTTCACTGCTGAGCTGTTTCTCCAACCCCCTTTTCAACTACTTGTTGGCAAAGCAACTGCTCACCCTCCCCACCTTCCCCTTTCTTCCCTTCCTTCTCAACCTGACCCTCTTCTTTTTGGTTTTTTAAGTAGCCCAGGTTTTTCTGTGTAGCCCAGGCTGTCCTGGAACTCTCTTTGTAGACCAATTTGAAGCAGGCCTCAAATTCAGAGATCACCTGCTTCTGCTTCCCAAATGCCAGGATTAAAGTGCTACCATCTCCTGGTTCCCTTTCCCTTTCTCCTGTGTGGCATTTCCCCTGTATACAAAACCATCCTTACCAGTCGCCAGCTGACCTCTAATTCAATCTGATTATGACGCTGAATGGGGTCGGAGCCCAGAGTGTGAGGACCCAGCCTCATGAGTCTGCGCCAACTTCAGATACCGTTTCCCAGTGAGGAGTGTGCTACTTGTGTTTGTGACTACATGCTACAGACCCCACATTATTCTCGGGTTTAATTAATTGGATGGGATGGCTCCCAGGATTATAGAAAACATGATTACTGTTGATCAAGAAGGATATGATGGAGGGTACACTCAACAGTCGGGTAGAGAGTGACATAGGAGGTGTGGTGCTTGTCCTTCAGTATCCTTGTATGTTCAGAAACTCCAAATTCTTCAAATCTTTTGTTCCAGAAATACTTTAAAAAGGGGGGAAGGGGAGAGGAGGGAACTGGGGATCAAACTCAGAGTCTTGTGCACACTAAGTAAGTGATCTGCCATTGAGTCACACCCTAGCTGCTTCTTCTACCCTTCTGCCCTCTGACCATCCCTACGAATTCCACTGTCATAAACACAGGTGATGTTTTAGGCAGAGACTCACTGTTTCAGACTGGGCTTAAACTTTTGGGCTCAAGCATCCTCGGACCAGAACCTCTGAGGAATAAAGGGGCCTCAATATAAAAAACAAAAAACTCCTGTTATTTAGGAAACTCTAAGAAATTTTGATGTTTTTTTTTGGCAGTGTTGGAGTTCAGGAAAAACACAACACCAGAATGTTATGCCAGGATCACAAGACCCTCAGAGACCACCAGGAGACGACTTGATGCAAGAGCAGGAGAGCTTTATTACTAGAGCGATCGAACTCAGGACTCAAGTCTCACTGACGCAGCAGTAGAGAAGTGGGACCCCGAGCCCCAGGTAAGCAGGATTTTTAAAGGGAAAAAACGCAAGCAGGGGGTTTCCATGACAGCAAGCAGGGAGGTTCATACCTTGACGTTACAGGATTGGGTAAAAGCCATTGGGGCGAGGTGACCTTCTACATAAGCACAGTTACCATTCTCCTAAACTACATCTGGAACGCTGGGGAGAATTTTCCCAACTGATTCTCATCAATTGTTGCCAGGGAGATTGTCTCTATTTTCTATCAAGTATTTATTCTGTGATATTTCCTGGAGGCTGTTGCTAGGAGAGTTAACTTTATTTTCTGCCAAGTGCACATTCTGTGATATTTCCTGGCACCTGAATTCAGCTCCCAGTCAAGATGGCTTCTCATTTCAAAATGGAGTCATCCAGGCTAACTCAAACTCTTCAAAGAGTATATCCCATCCCCTTAATATGCTTCCTTCATGTTATCCCAACAAGCTGCGGGCACAGGAGTAGTTCTCTAAAGCTGTCTTTTCGTAAGAGACATTCAGGAAGAAACCTCTGTTAGGACAACTGCTTGCCTCAGGAAGAGGAGGGCTGCAGATAACTGCCATCACCAGAGAGATTTTCATCTGACACAGGACAGTGTTTCTCCCCCTCACAGAATATGCACCTTCCTGCACTCTGCCACGCTGAATGCCCCCTCTGTTCTGCGGCTCAGCTTGCTGTGCAAGCTCTCCTCAACTGAAGGGACTTCCGTACTTACCGTCACTGAGCGGGTTTCTCTCCCGTTTGTCCGCTTTCTGTTGGCTTAAACAGTAGCTCAGGCCAAGCACCCAGGAGTACTAAATAGCGATGGAAAGAAAACTCCTTTGTATTCATTGGCAGCTCCTGCCTGTTGTTGATCTGTCCTGAGCTCAGCCTGGCTAGCTATGGACTTCACGGAGCTTGCTCTTTCCTCCCTTCAGAGAGAAGCCAGGGCAAGAGCAATGTAGTCATCTGTGCTACTTATCATGAATGGGCTCGTCCTCATCCTGGCCCCTGCGCTACCAGCTTTGTCCTAGGCTGGGGCTCTGTATTATGAATGCAGGGGCAGAAATGATGGACGGTTCTTTTACCTTGTCTGCCTAAAGCTGCTTGGAGGCTTGGGTTTCTAGGTGCCCTTATTGGTCTAAGAACACTGTTTCCTCTGGAGCTGTTGATCAAAGTTCTAAGCAAGGACTGGGACAAGAGAGGCTGAAATTAAACCAGCAGGAAGGGACTTTATGGGGGCGGGGCTAAGGTAGGGGCTGGAGAACTCTTTAAATAAGAGGTGCACTGCCTGCCAGGGAGTGCCCAGCACAGACAGCGGACAAGAAGCCAGGCTGAGAGCTGCCTTCCACAGTGTCTTCTGTCTGTCTGCCAGGAGAGCAAACCAAGGGAGATGATGGAGCCCAATGAATACCGAGCTAGAGGTGAGTGATGGGTACCCTGGGGGTCTTCCCTGAGGGTAAGGCTGAGGAAAACCCGCTGTTGGGGTCAGGTGACTGCTCCAGCTGCTCCAGGGCGAGCTGGCTTCAGCTGTTTCTCCTGAACGGGATGTAGATCAGAGTTGAAACATTCCCTCATTCCCTAGCTCTCATGTTCCCACTTCCACACACACTGCTTGTAGCTTGCATTTCGTTTCTTTTCTATCTCCCCACAGAATAAACTATCTGCATTTGTGATCCACAGAATTATCTTCCGAAATGGGGGAAAAAAAGTTGTGTCTCAAATACTTGATAGCACAGACTTTCTTTACTGTTCACTTCTCTGTGTGAAGTAGTTTGTTCTTCTTTTAGTGTTCACTCCCTAAGTATTCTGCAAGTGTCCAGTTAGATACAGGCTTGCATGAAAAGCAAAACCAAACAGTTACCCTGTTTTCCGGCCTGGCTGTCTGCAACGGGGAAATTGGTAATTGCTTAGAGGGATGTTTTAGGAGGACACGTCCACCAGAGTCACTTGTGACATGATAACTTTGGTCCTGCTTTTTCCGTTTAGTGTCCATTAACTGTGATACACACCAGCTTAAAATAAAATAAAAGAACCTTTAAACACCTATGCGACCAAAGAGAATTCTGAGTGTCTTCATAATTTTGTAATATTCTTGTCTCCACCGTCGGGTCAGGCTGTAAGTTAATGTCCTGTCTTAAATCTGACCTCTCCCCTCCCCTCTCAGCCTCTGCAGGCAGATGTGTACTGGCACATCACACTGCTTTTCAACAGTGTGCACTTAGCTGAGAGGGAGGGGCGGTGGCGCACGCAGTCCTATGAGACTGTCCCTCTCCTAGGATGAGTGGCAGCTCTCTTCTGTTGCTGGGCACCACTGCTGGGTACCCAAGGCTGTGGAGGGCTGAAGAAATCAAGCCCCCTGATTCCTCAGTTTTGTCAAAGTCTGGTTCTGTTCGTAGGAGCTTGGCAGGAGCTGATGTCGGGGGAATAAGTCAGGTTGCTTTTCTTCTCTGCTGATTTTCTCCTTTGCAGAGAGAAGGAGTGGAGGGAGTATTTAGGGAGGGCTTCCAGTGGGGAGAGTGAGTGAAAGTGAGAGAGTGCATGCACACTTCTGAAGACCAAGGCCCCTGAATAAATGATGGGGAGAAAGAATAGCTGAGTTGCAGTGGCGTGGCTTGGCAATTTTTTTTCCTTACCTCTTCCTCGTTCATTTGGTACATTTATGTGAACATAAAAGGCATGTGCCAAGCCCTGCAGAACAGCACCAGGGAGCTGTGGTCCTCATGTTGGTTCACAAGCTCATGTCTGGGCTCCTGGTTGTGCTTTAGCATGTTTCACATACTTCAGAAATTATATGTGGCTGTGTGTATGTAAACTTCCAGTTTTAATCACGCTCAGAAGATGTTGCCAAGAACAAAGATGAGAAAGTGCTGATTTAATGAGTCTAGCAAGATGTTTTCTCTTTTTATTATAGCTGGGTGTGGAAGATTCCATCTGTGCTGACAACGTAGTACATGTGAGTGTGTGGTGTATGTGTGTATGTGTGAATGCATAGCCAGTCTTGGATAAAAAAAAAAAAAAAGCCACCAAGTCTCTGCTGTGGGACTTTCAGGTAAGAAATTAATAGCTACTGTTTCTGAGAGGACAGCTGCGGGAAAGTAGACAAATGGGCACATAAGGGGAAAAGGGAAGAAATGTTTCACTTTGGTGCTAAAATTTTGTGCTTTGCACAGTTCTCCCTTTGTCCATCTGTCTTTTCACATGATCTTTCTGTCAGTCATTCACACCCTCACCTTCAAGGTCTTGTTGGGAATCAGGTCTACACTGCCCACAAATCTATCTCCTTTCTTTCTTTCTTTCTTTCTTTCTTTCTTTCTTTCTTTCTTTCTTTCTTTCTTTCTTTCTTTCTTTCTTTCTTTCTTTTTAATCTATCTCTTTTCACCAAGTCTTATATCGAGGTCCAAGAGGGACAGGCCATGGACAGGCCAAGGAAATGTGACCTGGTTCCTCTGCTTCTGTCCAGGAAAAGAGATGGTGGATTATATCTGCCAGTACCTGAGCACGGTGCGGGAGAGGCAGGTGACTCCCAATGTGCAGCCTGGGTACCTGCGGGCCCAGCTTCCTGTGAGTGCTCCTGAGGAACCAGACAGCTGGGACAGCATCTTTGGGGACATTGAACGGATCATCATGCCTGGGGTGAGCAATAGCAACTGCCAGGGTGATCCCAGACTTCAGGGTACACGGGGATGGATGGTATCCTAAGAAATCCTCACTTGAGTCAGAGTGGCAGGATTTCACCTCGCTCCCAACCTTCTGATGTAAGAGCCCATCTTGTGGGAGGGGACGGCTATGTCTCTGCTTGGAAGTAGGTTTCTCATGCCAGTGCGGACCTGTGGTACTGATGGGGAGGAGCAGAGGCCAGCAGAGTGGTCAGCTAGTGGGATGGATGGAGTCAGGAAGGCTGCTTTGAAGAAAAGGGACAACTGTGGAGCCAGGAAGGAGAGCAGAGACCAGGGACAGTGCCTGCATCTCAGTGGACAGGGCCAGGGACTCGCCTACCCAATCTCCGAAATCTTACCAAATAGAGGGAATAAAACAGAGAATACAAGTCCCCAGGAGCACTCTAGCTGCCAGGCTGGAAGATGTAGGCAGTTGGGAGCCTATCAGCCAGCCCACTCTGTCCTCTGTGTCATTCTTACCAGGAAGTCTGGTGACTGAGCTGCCTCTTGGAGGCAGAAGAGAGCTTTTCTGGAATTACTAATACGTCCCATGACGAAGGAGGGGGCATCTTGAGGTGACAATGGCTTGGGCCAGAAACAGATGGAGGCTGACTAACTTGTGAGATTTGAGCTGGCGCTCACTGCCCTGGGCTATAAGGGCATCCCTAGTCATCAGGAATAAGTAGTTCTGCTGAGGTGATCCTGATAACATCACCTCAGTTCCCTTCCCTGCCCTACCCAGGTGATATGCTAGCCATGATGAGCTGTTTCATTTAACCCTCCTAGTGACCCATCTGACAGGTAAGGAAACCGAGGCCCACAGAAGTTCATTATTTTGCTCCAGGTTCTGTGTGGCAGACCCGGGATTTCAGCCTGAGCCATCTAAACCCCAGAGGCTTCGCTTTATCTCCCATACTTGGATACCTCTGTGGCAAGTGGCTGGGAACCCCCCCCCCAAACTGCCCCTGGTCCTGGCAACACTCACTCCATAAGCCCATCAAGTCTCCCTGCTTGCAGCACCCCATGTTGAGCTGTGGGCCTCTAAAAGCTCTTCCCCCTGTTGACTTGAGGCCCCATCAGTCCCCCAACAGCTTTGGTCTTAGATGTGACAGATGTGACTACAAGCCAGGATGAGCAAATGTTCGAACTCAGAAAGGGCATACAAAACTTGCCACGAAGTCTGTTTCACAAGCACCTTTGAGGAATGTCCATAGGAGTGCAACTTTTCAAAGGTCTTGTCCCTTGATAAGATTATCTCACCAGCTCCATTGTGTGACGCCATCGCCTCAGGGGCTAACTGTAGTCAGGAGTGAGATCGAGAGCAACTGTTGGTACAGCTGAGGAGTGAAGGAGTCGAAACAGTTTCCAGTGGGTGTGGCCACGGGGGCTCATTTCTGGAGTTGGAGGTCTGTCTGCTTTGATAAGGACTCTTCTGGCTTGTCTCATCTGATTATTTTATAAGAACTGATAACTTCATCTTGATAAGGCCAGGGGGTGGAACCCTTCCTTTGTTTCTAAAGTGAGAATAAGGGCCCAATCTTCCCTCTCATCTTCTAGGCCCTAAGGGTCAGCCTGGAAGTAGCCCGCCCTTTGCATTCTAATTGAAACTGGATGGTTTTCAATTCCGCTTCCTACACACAGAGAAGAAAAAAAATTAATTTTCTTTAATTCCAGTCTTTTCAGGAGGCAAGCAAGCAAGCTTAGTGAGGAAAGGACCTTGCTGGCAAGCCTGAGGACCCTAGTTCAAGCCCTGAGACCCATGTGGTAGAAGGAAAGAACAGACTCCCTCAGACCTTCAAAAGTGCACACACAGGACACACACACACACACACACACACACAGAGAGGTTATAAAAATTAAGATGAAAGAATAGAAGAGACAGAGAAGTGAGAGAAACCCAGTGAAGGAAGGCAGGGTACCACTCTGCTAGGGTGTGTGGGTGGAGTCTGGCATGGGCAGCCTTGGGGCCTGGATGATGTTGGGACTGTATGATGCTACCCCTCTCTGCCACTTCCATATCTCATCAATAAAGCCAGGATGAGGCTTGGACCTCTTGGCGATGCCGCAAGAACTAAATAGGATAAAGCATGGAAGGTGGGAGATATTGGGACTGCCTGCTGGTCTCCTGCTTGTTGAGAATTGAAGGGAGAGGTTTGCTAAGAGTCAAGTCAGGATGTGTGTCTGTTACTTAGCGGCTAGTTCCCTGTTAATATCACCACCTTACAAGAATGGCCAGTTTTCTTGTTCATGTTCATCTACTTAACAGTCATAGGGTTTATTTCATGATGAGGAAGCACAGGAGAGGTTTCTGGTTTTATAAAGGGTCTGAGGTATATAAATATTTCGAGACCATCTTTAAGAATAATTGAAATGGATCTCGAAGTTGACTCAGGAAAACACGGGGCTTTGGAGCTTAAATTCCTGAACTTCACAGCACGTCAACAAGGAGCTAGCTGACTGAGGGCAAGAATAGCTGTGGGTCCTGTGTCCTTGGACTTCACTCTTACTCTTGTCCTGTGTGCACGGTGTGGAACAGTGTTTGCGCTACAACGATTGCAAGAATTTGTTCACCCAGAACAGAGTGGTGCACTTAGACGCTCCTCAGGGAGTTGTCAGGAGAGGAGACATTCAGACTCAGCGTTGCTGCGGCTCAGGGGTCAGTGTGGGCTGTTGGTGCTGTAGAAGGACTCATGAAGAAAAACTTGGTAGTTTCCTAAGAATCAACAGGTCTTGGAGGTCCGTGTCTTCACGAAGAGTCAGAGGTGAACGCAGCTGGAAGGGGTGGGGTGAGAATGGGTCAGCCACTGAGCAGATGGACCGCTGAGTGTGTGTGGTCCCTTAGAGGAGGGCCCTCCCAGGTCCTTCTATCCCTGACCTTGGCCTCAGGGTTAGACTAGACTTTGCCTCTCATACTTCTCTGTCCTTACCTCTCCTGACTCTATCCTCACTGGGAAGCCAAGGGCAGCTTAGAACACATCTATCTGCCTCCCAGGAGGACCTTTCCTCCCAGAGACCTTAGTGATCCATAAAACAATAGAAACCCTGGCCAGAGCTGACCTTACAGTTTCTATTTCCTTCTCATTTCTGGCGGGGCCTCAGTGTGGGGCTAATGAGAGAGTCCCACATCCCTGTTACCACAGCAGCTTCTCACAGTTTCTTTTTGATGTGAGCAAAGGTTCTCTGCTGATGAACTAGCTCAGTCGGGGATACGTGGAGAGAGAACAGTAAGGAAGGCCTTACTCTTATGGAGTGTACTACTTGCCAGTCTGAACAATGTCTCCCCATTGTTAGAGTGGTTTCTTTTTGCCGGAGAGGTTGTCTAGGGGAAGAGAGGGCTTTCTGGGTGCACCATCCGGTGCCAACCGTGCGTGTGGTGCGTGTGTTCTCTTTCTAGGTGGTACACTGGCAGAGCCCCCACATGCACGCCTACTATCCGGCCCTTACGTCTTGGCCATCCCTGCTGGGAGATATGCTGGCTGATGCCATTAACTGCCTCGGATTCACATGGGTGAGTAGAAAATGGCTATAACTACTGACACCTGGGGACAGAGCAGGGGGGGTACCATTTCAGGGCAGATGATGCCATCTGTTCTTTCACTCCGAAATGGGGTGTCTAAGGAAGTGCTAATAACGGAGTATTAATTGAAAAGAAAAGCATATTAAATATTATAGTGGCTGGATTATGAAAACCTAGCCTTTATATAAATTATCTCATCTCATCCTATAGAATCACGAGAACTGGTGCCATTATGCGGATAAGGAAATTGGGGTTTAAGTAGTTTATCTTCCTAAATCCACAGAGCTTATACAGACTCCCGACGAGATCTGAGCAGAGATCTGGCTAGTTCTACAGTTTGTGACCTTAGTGGGGCACTTTGATGCCCGTTGGGCCACAGCTTCCCCTGGGCTCTTTCTCTGAAGAGTTAGAGATATGTTCTGGGGTTTCCCTTGCGCTCTGCTCAGAGGTGCCAGAAGCCTCGCGGAACACACTTATCTCTTAAGCTTGAACTTTTGCAGCGAGTAGGAGGTTGAGGAGAGTCTGACTCGGGCTGTTATCTGGGGAAAGAACACTGTAATTTCTTAGAAAACAATTTCCCTTGGGCCTTAGGATATCAGCTGGGTGTTTTAGGGACTCGGAGGGCCAAATTCAAGCCGATTGTTTCTGGGTTGTTTTGCCACAGAGCCCTAGAGAACTGACCTCCCTGAGAACAGCTTAGATCCAAAGCCCCTGTTCCTTCCCTCTCTGAAAGAGGAGGGTAGCATGGGAGGAATGGGTGCTTGCATCCTGGGCCCCCCGGCCTTGGCCCCCCCCCCCTGCAGAGGTTTCCTTTTCGCTATTTCGGCAGGGATACTGGTGTTTCCGGGGCTGGTGGGGGCATCTCCGTGCCCCTGGTCAGTGCAAATGAGAGTCCTTTGCTTCTTTCAGGCTTCTAGCCCTGTGTGCACAGAGCTGGAGATGAGTGTCATGGATTGGCTGGCGAACATGCTGGGGCTCCCGGAGCACTTCCTGCACCACCATCCCGGCAGCCAGGGGGGCGGCGTGCTGCAGGTGCCTATCATGACGACCTTCCGTCTCCCACAAAGCAAAGGCGACTCCTTCCCCACGATCTCCCCGTTCTCTGTGGAGTGTCCTTCACCTCACCCCCTCACCACTGTCTTCACCACTTGCCCTTATTTGAAACAGATGAGCTCAGCATCTGGTCACTACGGGCCCAGGTGTCCTTGACTCAGGGTTCGTAGCTTCGTCTCCTCTGTGCTGGTCCGTTACACCTCTGGCAAGAGGAAGGGGCGGGGGGGGGGGATAAGGAGAGACAAGCAGTAGAGAGAAGAGCGTCATCACTCACACCCTCTGATCCTGTCTGACGCCAGTTCCCTCGTCAAATACTTCTGTTTTTCAAATAGTAACAGCTCAGGGCACAGCTCTGTGAGCCACGCAACCCGCCACAGACCTAGCTCATTGGTAAGATGCTGTTGATCTGTGGGCTCTTGACATCTGGGGGAGTGGTTTGGAGAACTTTGGGAGTCCTTGAATTCTATGCTAGTATATCCATATCCTGGTTCTGTAATCTATAAAACAGATAATGATATTTCCCTAAAGAGCAGATAAGAGGATTAGATAAATTAAATTAGCCTCAGTGTTCTGAGGGGGAGGCCTCGCCAAGTTTCCTGGAACCACTTGCTATCTAACGGAACTCCGCCCCCATTCTGGCAGTGAGATTCAGTCAGATTCAAACACATTCCTAAGGCAAATGTGTTTGTCTCAGGCTTCCTATGAGGAGACAGAACTTGGGATATAGTTGGGAAAATATAATTTCTAGTGTATACACTCTTGCTTTACCTTTTCTCATTGTTGTTGCTTGTTCGAGATAGAGTCTCTTCCTGTAGCCCAGGCTAGCCTGGAACTCACTAGGTAGCCCAGGTTAACCCCAACTCATAGCAATCCTCCTTTATCATCCTGCTGAGTACTGAGGTTACAGAGGTAAGCAGGTGAGCTTGCTTTCCATCCGATCTTCTCAATGCCCTGTAGATACACAGCATCAACTCCGTGACCGAAAGATCTTGATGAAGCTCAGAGACCTTAAATAACAGTTGCTAAGTGAGAGAAATAAGATTCTAAGTCAGAAATGCCTAAATGCAAACCACTCTTTCTCCCGCGTTCATCAGCCACCTGAATTTGAGCTATTCCTACAACCCTCTCAATGCTATTTCCTCATCTGTAGCACTAAGACGGCCATCTCAGAGAGATGTTTGAGGCTCAAATGTGACAGGGAGTGTCTTGTAAACTACGGATTGTGGTACAGATAGGAGATGAGATTATTACTGATATGTCTTCGTTATTGCGTGATGTTCAACCACTGAATAGTCTGGGGTTCTGATCTACCCTACTGCCCATGACAGTGCCCACCTGGCATTTTAACAGATTCTACCAGCTGTAGCTCACCTGGATATTTCATGCGGTAAACACTGTGTGAGTGGAGAGAAGTCAAAGGTTTCTGAGACATAGCTGATTTGTCCTCCAGGCTCCTCACAATAATGGCTGGAGAAAAACTCATCCAACCTTGTCTGTCTTAACGGGCAATCTCTTTAATGTGGATGCTTTTCATTTGGTAGACAGAAATGAGTGTCCAGAGGGAATGGTAACCAAGTTGACAAGAACTATTGAAAACAACCAGGCCAAAAGCACCAGCCTCTTGCACAAGCCCGCACTCTCTCTGGGGTGTCCTTGTGGACGCAAACCCCATTTTCATACTGGAAAAACTGGAAGTCCCTTTTCCTGTCTTTTTCCTCTCTATCTTTTCCTCTTTTCCCTCTCTTTTGTGATGGGGAGCAAACACAGGGCAGAGTGTAGGTTAAAATGGGCTCTACTACCGAGGTATACTTCCAGCCCTAAGTATATATTTTTTTCCAGTAATTTTAACATGGTGAGCAAACATATTCACAACAAATGGAACATTCTCTTGCTTGTTTCTGAAGCATTCTTTTTCTTGTTTTGGTAGTCACTCCGAGAGGTGTTGGCATTATGTGCAAACTTCCTTTCAGAATACAGGATACATATGTGAGGCTGGGAGGAAGGAGGCCCTTTGGGAAGCAGTGACCCACTTCCTTATGAATAGTGATCACACACACACACACACACACACACACACACACACACACACACACTACTGGGGAACAGGACATGGAGAGGCTGATACATTTGGCAATCCCTCTCCACTACAGAGCACTGTCAGTGAATCCACTTTAATTGCCCTGCTGGCAGCACGGAAGAACAAAATCCTGGAAATGAAAACGTCTGAGCCTGATGCTGATGAGTCCTCTCTGAATGCTCGTCTTGTTGCCTACGCCTCTGACCAGGTAACTTGCTTGACATAGGTCCCTCATGTCAGGGCTTGGCTTCTGGAGTCTCAGTACTTCTGTCATTTTCATCTACACCTGTAAATCCCGGGTTTCAGGGAAGTTTGAGCCTGCGTGTTGATTTCAGAAACCGCAGTGAATGCTGATTTCAAGCATGGGTATTAACTCCTTCTGTCTTGGTCTTTGGCCACTCCTGGTCATACTCAAGTCACTGCAGCCCTTGGCTGACTGTAACTTTCCTTGGTTCGTGCAGGCTCACTCCTCAGTGGAGAAGGCTGGCTTGATTTCCCTGGTGAAGATCAGATTTCTGCCTGTGGATGATGACTTTTCACTGCGAGGGGAGGCTCTCCAGAAAGCCATTGAGGAAGACAAGCAACAGGGCTTGGTGCCCGTCTTTGTAAGTCAGAATGTATCTTTAAGATCAGTGTGCTAGAGCATGAGTGTTAGCAAGCAAGGGATTTTGACAGAATCCTGGTAAATAAATAGAAGCAGAAAATGCCTTAAACACCCTTTAGTGTTTTACAAATTATGAGGTGTTTCCTTTCTTCCTTCCTTCCCTGCTTCTTACCCCCTCTTGAGACAGGCTTTCTCTGTGTAGCCCTGGCTATCCCAGAACTCACTTTGTAGACCAGGCTGGCCTTTGCCTCCCGAGTGCTGGGACTAAAGGCATGTATCACCACACCTCACTCAAGGTGCACTTTCTTGATGTCTTATGAAATAAAATTTATGGGTTGTAATCACTGCTAAAACGAAATGGCAAATATCCAATTGCGTTTATGCATCCAGAGTGTTTTGTTCTGTGAAACTTTTATTTTGGATTTATTTTATTTTATTTTTTTGAGATAGAGTCTCACTATGTAGGCCTGGTTAGCCTAGAAACTGATCTGTCTCTACCTCTTGAGTGCTGGGATTAAAGATGGGCGCCACCACACCCAGTGAAACTTTCATTTCAAATGTACACGTGTAGGGTGCTGAAGAGATAGCTCAGCGGTTAAGAGCATTGACTGCTCTTCCAGATGGACATGGGTTCAATTCCCAGTACCCACATGGCAGCTCACAACTGTCTATAACTCCTGTTCCAGGTGATCTGAACCCTCACATAGACATATATATAGTCAAAAACACCAGTGTACATAAAGTAAAAATAAATGTACGTGTGTGTACTAGGTTGCTGTGTAAAGTGGCTTTTTCACCACAAGTTATGATAAAATAGAGTGTGAAATATACACTGTTCTGTGTGAGGGGCACAGGTGGCGGACGATGTCAGTGAGGGGGGGGGGGTCTTTGTTCAGGCTCAGTGTGTCATGTGAACCTTTAATTCTCTCTAGGTCTGTGCTACGCTAGGAACTACCGGAGTCTGTGCATTCGACAACCTGTCAGAGCTGGGGCCCATCTGTAAGTATCTGTCTTTTTTGGTGTGAGGGAGGGAAATCACCAAAGATAGTGAGACTCACTCCCCAGCAGCACGGGTCGTTGGGCTTTTCCTAGAGGTGAAATAAAAGCCAGAAATTCTGTACTTTGCGTTATGTCCTTGGAAGCGTCAGCTTTTCGTCACTGTAATACCTCAGATAATGAAACTATAAAGAGAAAGGGTTTATTTTGGCTCACAGTTTTGAAGGTTTCTAGCCTACAATCAGTTGACCCTGTCACTTTTGGACTCAGAACGAGGTACCAAAGGTGGGAGTAAGTTAGAGAAAAACCAACAGCACATCACAAGCCAGGGAAGGAGAGAGGGGAAGAGATCAAAGTCCCATCATCTCCTCAAACTACACTCCAATGACCTGCCTATAGGCTCCATCTTTTCAAGGGTTCACCCAGTATCGAGACCCCGTGGAACGAGCTTTTAACACGGGAGCCTTTAGAAGACATGGACCATCTGAACTATAGGAGACTCAAATCTTCACATTCTCTCATTTGTAATGTTGCAATTTATTCAAAGCAGACTGTTCTTAAGACAGCTTCTGGAGAAGAAAAGGACAACTCAGGAGAAACTACGGGATGGATAAGACAGAGAAAAAACCCAGATGTGACTGCTTAGTTCCCTAGTGAGAAGCCCACCAAGGGCAGACATCTCTCTAACTGTTGTGTTAGATGTGTTGACGTTGCTTTCTGGGCGGTAGGGCACTTGGATTTTGTACTAGGCTGTTCTTGGTTGAGGCTAAGGTTGCAGCAGCCCTCTGCGTTGTAGGGGAAGACCTATGCATTAGGAGGGGGCAGGGCCTGCTTCAGCTTTAATACCAACACCCTGCCGTCTCATCTCCACGACTTAGTGGCTCCTTCAGCAAAGCTGGTCATCCTTTTCCAGGTCTTTGCAGCCTGCCCCGGTGCTGGCCAGGTGAGCAGTGCCTTTTGGCTGGCTGGTAGCAGCTCTTTCATGTCCCCCATCCCCCAGCAGACGACATTTGCTTTCTCAGGTGCCAGGGAGGGGCTGTGGCTCCACGTTGATGCTGCCTATGCAGGCACAGCCTTCCTGTGCCCCGAGCTCCGGGGATTCCTGCAGGGCATCGAGCATGCTGACTCTTTCACCTTCAATCCTTCCAAGTGGATGATGGTACACTTCGACTGCACTGGGTTCTGGTGAGTCCAGCTCTGAGCATGGAAATGCCTCCCCTCCCTGGAGAGACCTCGGCCCCTAACACCTGCTTGAAAACCCACAGGGTCAAGGACAAGTACAAGCTGCAGCAGACCTTCAGCGTGAACCCCGTCTACCTCAGACATGCCAACTCTGGTGCAGCCACTGACTTCATGGTGAGTTTCCAGGAGCGGGCAGCCTGTGGCTTCCAAGATGGGACTGTTGGTGGACTTGAGGTTTTGCATGGCTGCTTCCCTCAGAGGCAGCATGCTATGAGTTCATCGCATAGTTTGCCACTGGATACCTTTGTTTTCAAGCTGTGTGCAAGCACACAGAATAAAATCCAGAAAATGTTAAAAAAAAAAAAAAACAGGCCAGGAAAAAATCACAGTTCTTGAATTCTTTCAGTTTGTTTTCCTTCCAGATGTGTTCTCTCTGCCATAGGTAGATCTGCTCCTTTTCCCATCTTTGGCTGTTTTTTATTTGTTTGTTTGGTTTGGTTTGGTTTGGTTTGGTTTGGTTTGGTTTACTCCCCAGCAGGAGAGTGTGGACCGTTTCCTCGGATGGGAAAGAGGCTCCTTGTTAAACTGCTTTCAGGTCATTCTCCTTGACACAGGCTATGCAGAAGTTCTGTTAGGAGGATGAGATGCCAGGGTCCTCTGTGAGGTTCTGGATGCCTCCAGACTTCCAGGCTGCCTACGCCTCGACTCTTTTAGGCTCTCAGCATGTCCCATGTCCTAGGGAAGCAAGTTCTTCATATTTCCATTTCAGTTTGAAGATGAGCCCTCGTTTTAGGTGAGACTGGGGTAAGAAGAAGCATGGAATACATCACACTGCTAGTGAAAGGTTTGAACAGCAAACACAGGGTGCTTGGCTCGGAATTCTAGGCATCCGTAGTAATCTGGGAAACTACCAAAAGTCCCTGGGAATGTGGCACTGACTTCATATAGGGGCTCATGAGGTTTTGATGGGAACATACTCGGTGAATTAGCACAGTGTCCAAGTGGCATGGAACACAGGGAAGGTCTTCAGTTAAGCTGCAGAGGTTTGCTATTGCAACATGGCCAGACACACAGCACTAAGGCCGGATTTGCCTGTGTGTGAAGCCATACTTCTCCTCTGACCCATCTGAGTGGTCCTGGACAAACGGCTTGGGTTCTGTCTAGGTTTTCCTTTCTGTGAACAGAGGCAGGAACAGTTCTGCCTTCTAAGCCTTCGGTGAGAGCTGAATGAATTAACACAGCAACACTCTGTCAGTGAAGCCTGCCAATCTTGGTGAAGAACCGGTTTGGTTTTCTCCCTGGACATGCCAAGCGGCTTTTCCTTTTTATTTAGTTCTTCAGCAGTAGCGCTGTCATCACTTAATTACACTGAAGATTCTCCCATGAGGACATTTTCTTGAGGTTTAGGAAGGTTTTAGAGTTGCAGATAGTAAGCTAATAGTATGAGGAGGGGGGAAGGCCTTCTTAAGGACATAAAGATAGATGACCCTTTCAGGCCCTTTCTGGTCGGTTTTCAAAAAAAAAAAATTTAAATGGAAAAAAAACCCCCATAATTAAACTCTGCATCTTGCCAGTCAGTCCTGACTTTGAAATAATGCCTGCGATTCTAGGAGTCCTGTTGGACTTGGAACTTCTGATCCTGACTCCACCTCCCAAATGTTGGGATCACAGGGTGTGCCACTGTATATATGCCAGTGTATACAGTGCTGGGGATCAATCTAGGGCCTCATGCATGCTAAGCAAGCACTCTACCCACTGAGCCCCTGTTGTGTTCTTGAAGGTCTGTGTGGCTCTAGCATGGGGTGGGGGTGTGCTCATGACTCAGTTAAGCCCCGGTGTGGTCTGAGGGTCACTAATGATGTTTTCTCAGGAACGGCTGGATTTCTGGGAATGCCTTTCTTTGCTGCTTTGGGAAGCTTCCGTCATGACATCACTGTGCAATCTAGTGGATATAATTTTTAAGCATATGAGGAAACTTCTAGAGCAATGAGGCTGCTCTCTTTATTGTAATACTGAGGTCCTTATAGCTGCTCCAAGCTTCTTTGTGCCCAAGGGGCTGCAGTTTTGTGTAGAAGTCTAGTCATGCTCTGAGAGGAGATGGAAGCGTTACAGTGTCTCAGGTGCTTAATTTGGGGGAGGGAGCCTCTGGGATGATCTGGAGTCAGGGCTAGTGTCTCTGTCGTCAGGGAAGCTTCCCTGCACTTTATTCCATACCTCCCCAATGGCAGAGGGCACCAACAGCAGGGAGATTCATAAAGTCTGGAGAAGACACAGAGGATTCTGGGACACATTTCTGGTTAAGAAAGTTCCATGCCAGTCTTTATGAGGCTGAACTTCCCGACCCAGCAGAAACTGGTTAAGATAGTCCCTTATGGGGCCTTATGGTGTGGTATTAGCAGAGTGAAGAGGAGGAGGAGACCACAGCTGAGATGCTCCCTACCTCTCCCTAGTAATTTTCTGGTCAGTTTACCACAGTCATCTAGAAACCAGGACATTAGAGGGAGCTCTCAGCCACACTCATGCTGCTCAGTGTCCTTAGGACAAGGGTAGGGCAGGCTGCCGCAAGGATTTTGTACTTTCCTAAGGTTTTGGTGCCCTCTGCTGGCTGACAGAAGTCCTTGTGGCTGTTCACTGGGCAAGTTCTTAGAAATCGAAGATTTCCCCCTCCTCTCTTTTGACAGGGTCTTTCTATGTAGTCCTGGTTGTCTGGAACTCCACATATTCAACTCCTAATGGTCTGCCTGTCTCTGCCTCTCCAATGCTGGGATCAAAGGTGTGCATCACCACGCCTGGGAGCTTAGTGTTCTCTTGGAGGGAACATACTGTCCTTGATACTGGGTAATGTGCCAGCTGTGTCTGGCCTGGGAAACCAGAGTGATGCGTAAAGATGAGGACATCAGCGAAGATTTGCAGCTCCACGGAGAGAGGCAGATGAGTGTTTGACAGGATGAAACATTTTCAGGAAGCAGAAGTTGTGGTGGAGGCTTTCTAACATTTGAGGGAGAGCCTGGGAGAAGCCATGTTGCTCATTAGGACAACTGCAAATGTCCCCCAAATCATTTGCTGTGTTTTCAGCTCCAAGAACTTGGATTGGGAATTTTCAGATGTGTGATAGCTGCAGTTTTGAACTTTAAGCTCTGTTGAATTTGGCACCGGGACAAACATCAATTTCAGTCTGAGGCAAGGGTTCATATGCCCTTTTGCAACCTGAAAGCTCAAGTTGGTGCATCTGAGGCTACAAGAATCTCACAGGCAAAAGCCAGTAGGTGGCAGCAAGGTTAAATAAGGACCCACCACCTTGGTGCATGACGGAGTCACACATGTGATTTGCAGCTCACACGTCCATCATCTAAACAGCCTAGACTGACTGGACAACTTTCTCTGAGTTTTTGCATCCACTTTTCTGGAAGCGCCTTTGCTAGGTCATCGAAATGCCAGTGAGGTAGCCCTGCCAAAATCACACAGGGCAGTTGGCCGGGCAGAGCTGGAGGGAAACTCAAGTCTGTCTGGCCGCAGAGGCTGAGCTGTACTTTAAGCCACTACCCATGCTGAGGTCAGACACAGAACTTTAATTTCTGCTACTCAGGGAACCTGCCTCGACTTTCTAGGCCGGGATGAAACACTTTAACGTAGCAGTTTTCGTGAGGTCACCCTTGTCCTGCTCTATCTGTGCAGTACCACCCATAAAAACTTGGCTTGGTTTGCTCCTTAGCAACAGCTTTGGGAGTCATGACGACACCGTTGGTCCCAGGAGGACTGGGCAAGCAGCACATAAAGCAAAGAGAGCCCAAGGGAGTGGGTGCCTTGCTTCTAACCGTGAGCTCTGTGTTATTTGTTTCTAGCATTGGCAGATCCCCCTGAGCCGGCGCTTTCGCTCCATTAAGCTCTGGTTCGTGATTCGGTCCTTCGGGGTGAAGAATCTTCAAGCACATGTCAGACACGTACGTTGTGTCAGGGCCGTGGGCCCGAGCCCATGATGCTTTGCGTCTTCACGGAAAGAGGACTTGTCCTGGTTTTCCAAATCTGTCCCCGGGGATCTTTGATGTCTGGCTCAGGTGGTAGGATGTGTAGGGGGCCTCTGGGATTTGACTATTGGTTATCTAGAGGCGTGCTGAGCACCACGTAATCCCAGTGGGTTGTCTGTGATTTGTAGCTCACGTTGTTTGTCTTCTAAACAGTCAACACACCAAGCACAGCTTCCTCTGAGCTTTTGGCATCCCTGTTCTGTCACTTCCCTGAGTGTTTCCTGTTGCTCTTTGAGAGCTGAGAACTCGAAAACCTATTTTGCAGAAAGAGAAAGTGAAAGTAGGTCAAAGGGCAGTGTGTATGGGTAAAATAGGGCCATAACTTTTTGGGGGTGGGGATGGGGGGAGGGTTAGGGGGTGTGGAGAGATACCTTGATTGTCACGGCCGGTTGAAAATTCTGCTCACTATTATGGTGATGTCTGAAACCTACATTTCACCTTTTGCAGACAGCCCTCCGTACAACCCTGCCCCGTAGATATTTAGTGAGAGCCTCTTGGTACATTGTTTTTCCAGTTTAATTTAGTAACTGCACAGTTACTATGCTAGTGAAGATACTCAGAGTTAAGTGACTGCAACACTCATGGAAAAGATGCTAAGCTGAGAGCTCAGCCCCGCAGCGTTTCTCAACAGCAGGGTTGACTCAGAGGCATGGCTTTTCTCCGTGTCACATCTTTGCCCTTGCACCTTTCTCCTAGGGAAATTCCTTATTCCTTCAATAAACCAGAACAAAGTGAAATGGTTAAGGAAGTACCCAGACTGGCCAATGAGCAGTTGTCACCTAGTGTCCTAAGGCACCTTAGGTCCTTCCTGCCCTTCCTCTAGCTTCAGACTCAGGATCAGAAGGCAGTGGGTGGAATGGAGGCTGTGGAGACCATAGGCCTTTCTTTTGCCTGCAGCTTGGGATTGGGGTTTCAACTGTAGGCCAGCGTTCCTAACACTGCCTTCGGCTGGCCCTGGGAGCGCCCTCACTTCCCCACTATCTGACCATACCAGCCGAGAGAAAACAAGAGAAAAGTTCATGGGGTCACCGGTAAGAACTTGAAATAGACGGTAGAGAGAGAAAGTGGAGCAGGTGGAGGTTGGTTCATATGACACCATCTCCTCACGGTCAAGGATGGCAGCTGAGGCGCTTGTCTTCTGAAACAGTACCAGGTGGGGGTTTCAGCCTATAAAAATCACTTAGCATGGACTGTGAGAGAAAAGAGACCCAGGCTGGTGTAGGCCAGAATCTCTAGGTCGCAGTTGTCCTCCCAACCCCAGTGCTGACCCATTGGTCTCACTGTGCAGTCCTGGCAAGTCTGAAGCTCAACATATAGACCAGACCAGCCTTGAACACACACACACACACACACACACACACACACACACACACACACACACACAGAGCTGCCCACCTCTGCCTCCTGAGTGCTGGCGTTAAAGACCATTAAGTACCGCCATTCCTGGCAATCTCAAACATCTTCTGATCCTCCTCCCACAACCTTCCCATGCCTGAGGAGCGGTTGATTGAACTCAGAATTTTGTGCCCAGTGGGCTAGCAGATTGCCAGCCTCGTTGTTTATCAAAAAATCCTATGTGAAAGTAAAACCCAAGAAAACCACAGGAAAATTTAAAAGATCAGACAAACTTTGTAAAAGATCAATAGGATATGAAATCTTTAATTTTTGGATGATAAATACGCACAACATATAAAACAACTTTGTTTTAGCATACAATGCTAAAACATATTACCTATGTTCACTATCAAGTGAGTATTGCTGTTTCCAGAACATTTCACCACCCCAAGAAGAAACCCTGCACCTATTAACTACATACAAGACCCCCCCTGCCCCTGAAGGAATAGGTAGTAATGTTATATAAAATATAGGCTCCCCATGAAGTGTCGGGAACAAGGGATGGAAACACCTTTGTGCTATGGAGTGTGAAGAGTGTGGTGTGGCGAGGGAAGGCAGTAGAGACTTTTAAGGCATGGCTATTGCTCAGCCACAGCCTGCTCTGCATTCTGCGCTGGCCCACTGAGTTGGGCCCTTGCTGGCTCCCTGGGCCCATGGAGAAGCTGAGAAGCCAGAACAGGAGGCTGATTGCTGAGTTAGAAAGCATGCATCTTTTGAGTTCTGGGGCTAAGTTGAAAGAGGACTCCGAGACACAAGGTCTCTGGGTGGCTGTGACGTGACAGAACTGAAACAGTAGGGGTTTGCCAGCTTGCATATGAGCGAGCTCAAATGAGGGGGTGGGCAGGCAGAGGCCACACAGGGGTCAGCATTCATCCGGGCCACTGGTCTAAGCTGCTGAACAGTAGCAAAAGTGGCTGCAGTTTGGTTGTTGCCTATTAATCGCAGTTTTCTCTATGTTTACAATTCCAGGGTACAGAAATGGCTAAATACTTTGAATCTCTGGTCAGAAAAGACCCTTTCTTTGAAATTCCTGCCAAGAGGCACCTTGGTTTGGTGGTTTTCCGTCTTAAGGTAATGCACTCTTTCATGGCTCTCTGAGAAAGGTGCTTCTCTACCAGAGGTGAATGGGTAATGGGTTCCTTAGACCCAGTAAATGCTGGGCTTCTGGGAGCGCCTACAGGTGCCATATATAGAATCCAACTCTTGTTGTTCTTCATATAGGGTCCCAACTGTCTCACGGAAAGTGTCTTAAAGGAAATAGCCCAAACTGGCCAGCTCTTCCTCATTCCTGCCACCATCCAGGACAAGCTGATCATCCGTTTCACAGTGACATCCCAGTTCACCACCAAGGATGACATCCTGAGGGATTGGAACCTCATCCAAGACGCTGCTCACCGGGTCCTGAGCCAGCACTGCACTTCCCAGCCGAGCCCTCGGGCCAAGAACCTCATCCCACCAAGCAGGGCCTCCAGGGACCTGAGCACTGGGCTATCCCTGGAGTCTGTCAACGAGGGAGGAGATGACCCAGCTCAGGCCCGGAAGATCATCAAGCAGCCGCAGCAGCCGGGGGCCAGTCTGGCGAGAAGGGAAAGCGGCTGTGATCCCTTTGACGACTGCTTTTCAGAAGAGGAGGCCCCTGAGGCCACCAAGCACAAGCTGTCATCCTTCCTGTTCAGTTACTTGTCGGTGCAGAACAAGAAGAAGACCGTGCGGTCCCTCAGCTGTAACAGCGTGCCCGTGAGTGCTCAGAAGTCGCTCTCCACAGATGGCGCAATGAAGATCGGGGGCTCCTTCCGGGCCAGGATCTTTTCCGGGTTTTCCGAAGAAATGATGATGATGAAGAAGAGTGCCTTCAAAAAGCTGATCAAGTTCTACAGTGTCCCCAGCTTTCCTGAATGCAGCTCTCAATGTGCCCTCCAGCTGCCTTGCTGCCCTCTGCAGGCCATAGTGTAGACGGGAGTCTTCAGTCAGAATGCCCAGAGAGGCTTCAGGGAGTTTGCGAACCCCTCAGAATTGTGTGCAGCTTGTGTGCTTCTGTGTGTGCGTGCATCTTGAGAGGAGCAAGTCCACACTTCCGATCATAGCCTCACAAGGGCCTTCGTGACCTACAAGGGACTGTAATTGGGGAGTTTAGGCCTCCAGGCCCAGAGGGTTGCGGGGGCTTGTTGGATAGAAGGGGCCGAGACAGTGAGTGCTGCCATGTTAAGCTTGTAATGTGAAATATGTCCTAGAAATAAATTGTGCTTATATCTGAAATAAAGCATAGTCTGTCTTAATCGACACCCAAAACATCGGTGACTAAGCAAGCAATGTGCCGGACATGCAATGCCTGATCCTGCTTTTCAGAAAGCTGAAGATTTTAATTTAATTCTGAGAAAGTTGAATTGGAGAGTACCTTGGTAGTAAGCAAGGAAGGCAGCTTGTTATTTGCTCCAGGGCTTCTTATATAGCTCTGGCTGTCCTGGAACTCGCTCGGTAGGCCATGGCTGGCCTCAAACTCACAGAGATCCTCTTGCATCTGCCTCCCCAGTGCTGGGATTAAAGACCTGCACCTCTATGCTAGGGCCAGCAGTTTGTCAATTCTCAGTTAACCCTGTAGTTTCCACTTTGTTCAGGGAGAGCTGTGTGACCTGAGGCAGAGGTGTCCTCATTTATAAAGTATCTTGCAATTACCTGTGGAAAAGTCTTAGAAACAAGACAACAGCTAGGCATGGGTGGCACACACCTGTGATCCCAGTGCTCAAAAGGCAGAGGCAGACAGATCTCCGTGAGTTCGAGGCTAGCCTGGTCTACAGAGTGAGTACCAGGACAGCCAAGACTACATAGAGAGACCCTGTTTTGAAAACTTTTTTCTTTTTTTAAAATTTATTTAATTTTATTTTATGTGCATTAGTGTGAAGGTGTCAGATTCCTTGGAAGTGGTGGTATAGACAGTTGTGAGCTGACATGTGGGTGCTGGGAATTGAACCCAGGTCCTTTGGAAGAACAGACAGTGCTCTTAACCACTGAGCCATCTCTCCAGCCCCCTCTTTTCTTAAAAAAAAATTATTATAATTTATTCACTTTGTATCCCAGCTGTAGCCCTCTCCCTCATCCCCTCCCAATCCCACCCTCCTTCTCTCCCTCATCTTCTCCC
The DNA here is from genome assembly GCA_028658305.1 of Pachyuromys duprasi. Taxonomy (NCBI): domain Eukaryota; kingdom Metazoa; phylum Chordata; class Mammalia; order Rodentia; family Muridae; genus Pachyuromys; species Pachyuromys duprasi. The sequence continues at coordinate 9,612,686 of CM053748.1, forward strand.
ATGCCCTTTCCCCAGTCCACTGATAGAAGAGGTCCTCCTTCCCTTCCATCTGACCAGCCTGTCAGGTCTCATCAGGACTGGCTGCATTGTCCTCCTCCATGGCCTGGCAAGGCTGCCCCTTTTCAGGGGGAGGTGACCAAAGAGCAGCCACTGAGTTCATGTTGGAGACAGCCCCTGTTCCCATTGCTAGGGAACCCACTTGGAGACTGAGCTGTCATGGGCTCCATCTGTGCAGGGGTTTTATGTTATCTCCAGGAATGGTCCTTGATTGGAGTATCAATCTCAGAAAAGACCCCTGGGCCCAGAGTTTTTGGTTCTGTTGTTCTCCTTGTGGATCTCCAGACCCTTCCAGGTCTTTCTATCTCCGCCTGCTTTAATGAGATTCCCTGAACTCTGCCCATGAGTCTGGGCAGAGTCTAGGCAGTCTTAGCTATCAGTCTCAACATCTGCTTTAATACCCTGCTGGGTAGAGTCTTTCAGAGGCCCTCTGTGGTAGGCTCCTATCTTGTTCCTTGTTTTCACTTTCTTCTGATATATATCGCATTTGCCATTCTGAATGAGGATTGAGCATTTTACCCAGGGTCCTCCTTCTTGCTTAGCTTCTTTAGGTGTGCAGATTTTAGTATGATTATCCTATATTATATGTCTAATATCCACTTATAAGTGAGTATATGCAATGTGTGTCTTCACCAACCCTATATCTGACAGAAGACTAATATCCAGAATATATAAAGAACTCAAGAAGTTAAACAGCAACAAATCAAGTAATCCATTTTAAAAATGGGGTACAGAGCTAAACAGAGAATTCTCAATAGAGGAATACCGAATGGCAGAGAAAAACTTTTAAAAATGCTCATTGTCCTTAGTCATCAGGGGAATGCAAATCAAAACGACACTGAGATTTCACCTTACACCCGTCAGAATGGCTAAGATCAAAAACTCAAGTGACAACACATGCTGGAGAGGATATGGAGAAAGGGGAACCCTCCTCCATTGCTGGTGGGAATGCAAACTTGTACAACCATTTTGGAAATCAATCTGGTGCTTTCTCAGACAATTAGGACTAGTGCTTCCTCAAGATCCAGCTATACCACTCCTTGGCATATATCCAAAAGACACTCAAGTACACAACAAGGACATTTACTCACCTATGTTCATAGCAGCCTTATTTGTAATAGCCAGAATCTGGAAACAACCCAGATGTCCCTCAATTGAGGAATGGATACAGAAATTGTGGTACATTTACACAATGGAATACTACTCAGCAATTAAAAACAAGGAAATCATGAAATTTGCAGGCAAATGGTGGGAACTGGAAAAGATTATCCTGAGTGACATATCCCAGAAGCAGAAAGACATACATTGAAAAACTTTAAAAACCAACAAAACAACAACAACAACAATAACAAACCCCATTGATTTGGGGGCTGAACACACACCTCAGTGGATAAGAGCATGTACTACTCTTGCAGAAGACTGGGGTTCAATTATTTATGTGGATCCATGTCAGGAGGTTTGTAATTTCCTGGAACTCCAGCTCCAGGGGACCAGACACCTCTGGCTTCCTCAGGCACATAACCTCACACACACACACACACACAGAGAGAGAGAGAGAGACAGAGAGAGAGAGAGAGAGAGAGAGAGAGAGAATTAAAAATTAAATCTTAAAAGAAAACTGACTCCTGCTTTCCCATGAATATTGAGCTGGGGTGGCCCTGGGCTTTGGGGTTTGTTAGATATCCCAGGTGATTCTAATGTACAGCAATTTGGGAGAGCCCTGTTAAACTCGCTAGGATTTGAAAGGGTCAGCCTGGCCCCAGGTGATTTCAAGGCCCAGGCAAGTTTGGGAAGTGCTGAGCCAGTGCTTCCAAGATGCGAGCCAGTGTACAGGGATGAGACAACTCCCAGGTTTTGTCTGGGGATGTAGGGATGGGGCAAGATGCTCCCAGGTGCTGTCAGTTCAGAAATACTGGCCGGCAGTGTTCTCTCTGGTTCTCTCAGCGGCCCCTGAGTGATGTCTCTGGTTCTCTCAGCGGCCCCTGAGTGATGTCGATGAGCTGTGCGACTCCCTCCCACCACAGCTTCTCACCGCCTCCCCCAGATCCACTGCTCCTCCAGTTCCCTTCAGAAAAGGGAAGGCCTCCCGGTGATATCAACCAAACGACAAGATGCAATAAGACTAAGCATAAACCCTCCTGCTGAGGCTGGGTTAGGCCACCCTGAAGGAGGAAAAGGGTTCCAAGAGCAGCAAAAGAGTCAGAGACGGGCCCCAGAACACCATGTGACACAACCATAACACATATGCAGAGATCCTAGCGTAGACACATACAGGCTCCGTGATTGTCGCTTCAGAACCTGCAAGCCCCTGTGAGCCCTGCTTAGTTGATTCTGTGGGTCATATTCTCACAGATGGTGTCCTTGGCTCCTCTGGTTCCTACAGTCCTCCCTCTCCATCCTCAGGGGTGTGCCCTAGGCTCCGCCTAGTGTTTGGCTGTGGGTTTTGCATCTACTTCAGAAGAAGCCTCTCTTCTGGTGAGCTTGGGGGGGGGGAGAGAGAGAGAGAGAGAGAGAGAGAGAGAGAGAGAGAGAGAGAGAGAGAGAGAGAGAGAGAGAGAGAATGAGAATATTAAGCTCTGAAGATCTGAATTATGCTAAGCAAGCACAAAATATGGGTCATTCCAGGGCCTCCTTCTCTATCTGAACTGTTCCCCCAAAACCAGCAAACAACAAAACCAGCCTTGTTGAGGCCTGCTCTTTGTAACACATCTGAAGCCATTTTTGTAGTCAGTACCCATTTTGGTTCACAAGATGAAATTAAGTTAAAAAAATTTTAGCTTACTAGCTGACACTAGCAAACCCTGCCAGAAAGTCCAGTTAATCTACACTAACAGACCCTGCCAGAGGGCCAAACTAAGCTTATATTTTACTATGACTCAATGGTGTCCTAACTCGTGCTCTGCTATCTCCACACTTGGCTACACTCTGGTTGCATTCTGCAAGACCCTAACCACCACTTTACTTACCTCACTTAGGACCAGTCAGCTTAAAGGGTGGCTGATAATACTTTGTCTACTTAGCCAAAAATGTAATATTGCTTTGTATAGTTAGACAAAGCGTAACCTTCCCTCTCTTTGTGTTCTATACTTGGTTTTCCTGTAAAAGGCTGCCCTAAAAGCAGACCAGCATCACAGTTAGGCTCCGGGTCCTCTCTGTGGCCCTGATCTCCATCAGCCTCAAACAGGCATTCAGTAAACCATCCATACCTGATGAGTTTGGTGGGTGAGTAGTTCGTGTGTCTTTTCTTGGACTACAACAGCCTCACATTGGAATTTTTTAGAAATTCAGATTCTGACTCTGCTGTGTGGGACCCAGGGCTCAGGCGATTCTGTGTTCAGGTGTAAGATGTGGATCATTTGATCAGCTTTCCTCCTCAACAGAGCAGGAGTTACAAAGTTATTGCCCTACTATGTACCAGGCACTGACAAGTCACTGATGAGTGACGCATGTAGTCTCCTGTGCTCATGGAGCCTATAGTTTCACGGATGCCTAAAACCTGAGCCAAAGGAGGCTGACAGTGTGAGGGACACAGGATCAACCGTGTGTGTGTCTCCCTCTGATGTTTTGTGTGTCCCAAGACCTGCAGCCAAGCCGGCCAGACTAGACCCCTCTGTCCCTGAGGACAGTGCCGGATGCTGTGCGTGACATTGTCTTTCTTGTTAGCAGTCTCATAACAGAGTCCACACAGCCACACGAGCCAGCATGATAACTATTGACAAAGAGTTGTAACACATGGTGGAAACTCTGACCTGTGCTCAAGGGTCTTTCCAGTCATCTGTTCTTTAGGATCTAACCTCCTTTCCCAGAGTCCTAGATCAACACTAGTGTTAAGAGCATCTCTTAGTTCATAGCAGTCTATGAACTAAATGCTTTGATGTAGACATGGGACAAGAAACATGTTTATTAAATCTTTTCATTAAGTTTTATTGGATCATCTCCATTTTTATATCGACTATCATTAGCTTCCATGTCAGAGGTGACACTTCTTGGTTTCATCTCCACATTATCTGGGCTCACGTAGCCTCCTAGTTATGGGCCAATTACAAACGTCACCAGCTGTGTGATGTATATCAATATTAGCTTAAGCTAAAAAACACCCACTTGTGCTTTCAAATGAAGCCAACTAGTGCAGCTATTTCTATAGACACAAAATTTTAAACTTTTTGTTACTATATCTTAGTTATATATAACAATTGGTTTCATTATGCCGATTTTATACATTTGTACATTTTGATCATGGTCATCTCATTACCATGTCTCCCTCTCATTCTAGAGATAGTTTTCTTCTTCCAGACTGGTGCCTTCTACGTTTCTCTGTCAGAGAATGAGTGAGGTGGCGGGGTGTGTGTGTGTGTGTGTGGGGGGGAGACAAAGGGAGAGAGAGGGAGAGGGAGAATTGAGCTCTGAAGATCTGAATTATGCTAAGCAAGCACAAAATATGGGTTATTTTGGGGCCTCTTTTTCTATCTGAATTGTTCCCCATATCGTGTCGCCTGATCAACAAAACCAGCCTTGTTGAGGCCTGCTCTTTGTAACACATCTGAAGCCATTTTGTATTCAGTACCCATTTTGGTTCACAAGGTGAAATTAAGTTTAAAAATTTTTAACTTACTTCCTAGAACTAGTTACTCACAGTTGACACTAGCAAACCCTGCCAGTGTAGTTAATCTACACTAACAGACCCTGCCAGAGGGCCAAACTAAGCTTATATTTTACTATGACTCAATGGTGTCCTAACTCGTGCTCTGTTATCTCCACATTTGGCTACACTCTATACATTGCTTTGTCACAGAATGAGAGAGAGAGAGAGAGAGAGAGAGAGAGAGAGAGAGAGAGAGAGAGAGAGAGAACCTCACTGTGTTTAACTAGGCTTGCTTACAGGAGCCTGAGTTAGGGGTTTATTAAGAGAGGCATGAACATCTGGTAATAGCTACGCCAATGAAGAAAGTATCTCTTTCTCTCTCTGCAATTACCAACTGCCTATAAATCTTCAGAGAAAGTTGGGACATTGTGATCCTTCCCTATCCACAACAGAATATTGACAGGCTCCATCTTGTTAGATCTTTGCAGACAATAACAATTACTTTGAGTTAATTTCATGGGTGCAAAAGTATTTACTTGCCTGATGTAATTGTTGTCTGGGTGGCTTATTGCGTCTGTCTGCTAACCTAGGTCTGGTCATGGAAGCCTCTAGCTTCTGTACACTCTAATCTAGGCCTCGGATGTTTTTAGCCTTTGAGACTTACGGCTGAATAAACTCACCCTTTCTAGCTCTTTCTGAACTCAGGCTGGCCCACTCAGTTCAGCTCTTCTGGCTCAAATGCCTCTCCAAGTTGACTAATTCAAACTGGCTTTTCTCAGCTTCTGACTGAATTGCTCTGCTTGGCCTCAGACTAACTCTAGCAATCTATTCTAAAACTATTCTAATCTTTTGGCTCCTCTGTCTTCCTGTGTCTAGCTTGTTTTCTCTTCAACCTTCAACCTTCCGGTAAAACTGCCATCTCTCTTTCTCTCTGTGTGCCCTCCCCCCTTAAGTCTCCCTCCCGCCCCTTCTCATGAGAGTTGGGCGTATCCTATTCTGTCAAATCTTTCTCTGATTTGTCACTTTGTCTGCCTTTCAACTAGATATCACTCTCAAACATGGGTGCTTCCTTTGACAAACTAACTTTATCTTCATTGTTTGGGATTAAAGGTGTGTACTAAGGTCATGTCTTCAGTGCAGCAAGATCACACAGATCTAGAAGGTCTTTGGATGTGGTCAGAACAGCCACGTAGCTGGATTAAAATTCCTCTACATATGGGCACTCTGGCCGCACCATTTCTGGAAGACAGCTGCTCCACCATGCCCTGTTCCCTCCTGTGAAGGTGGAGGAAGCACAGAGGTTCTTGTGTTCACAGAGGAGCACTAGGGAAGCCAGAAAATGTTAAACACACAGGGTTGTGTCTTCAAAGGGAAAGATAGATAGCCTGTCCCCACCTCACTCCTCCAGAAGGCTGGGAGCAGAAGTGGTTAATAGCCTTGGGACTCTGTGTTTTCTGTGTGACCACAACAGATCCTCCCCCAGGCCCTTAAAATGTCACATGTGTAGTCAGGCTTTACAACCCATCTTTATGGAAGTTTCATGTGCACATGCCTTAAGCTTTATCGTGCACACAGGACTGAGTCTTTTTTTTTTTTAACACCAAGAAATTTGCCCCTAAATTTTGACATATTTGTATGTGCCTAAAAAAAAATCTGCTTGGGGTCAGACTCTTGAAGTTTGAACCAACACTGGCTACCCAGCGGTGGTGAACCAGACTTCATTCTTTCCTTTCGTGGATTGATACGGCTGGCTGTGGTAGGGTCAGAGACCACATACAGGCATTGTTATGACCTGGCAAAAGAAGAAAGATCAATCTTTAAAACCCTCCCAGGTGATGGCTCACCCATGCAAACCCAGAGGCTGAGGCCACTGTGCCTTCGTCACACTGTGGAGCTGTGGTTATGGACCTGAGCTGCTGATTCTGGGGGAAATGGGAAGCTGAGGAGACTCAGCTGGCAGGGTCTGAGAACATCAGTGTTTACTTTCTAGTTGGATAATCTAAATCTAAATCAGGGGTCACAGGAGGTCAGAACTCATCAGGCTGCAGTTGCAGAAATTCTAATGTTTTATCTAATGGTGTAGGGATACCCTATTACCTTAGAAGATGCCCCTGGTGACAGAGAGTGACACCATCACTTTGACTTGCCTTTGCTGACAACCTGGTTTATTTGACAGGATTCTATAACACTAAACTCTTAAACATAGTTTGGGTTAAATTTTTCACTGGTGGATGAATCAATAAAAAAAAAAAGGGCAGGATTTTGTAAAAAATTCCCAGGTACTGAAAAATACCAAGAATCACTCCAAATTATTGGGAAAATGTACAAAGATGTAATGTATCCATTCCCATAGGCCAGGCATCTTCAAACTATGGCCCGCGGGCCACATGCGGCCTGCAGAGGAGTCTGATCTGGCCCGCCAGCAATGAGCGCAGTTTGGCTGCCAAGATACCTGCCAGCATATACACTCAGTGTCACAGCTTCTCAGGGATGACGTCAACCGCCTCCGCCAAGCTGTTCTGGGAGGGTGGGCGTGAGGGCGGTGTTGGGAGGGACACTGATGCGCCCTTGCGCCTGGCGCTCAGCACACGCCGCTGATGACGTCACTGGAGGGCACTGGACGCCGCGTGGCGAGGAGTACCAATGTGGGTGACTATATAATGATGTAAAAAGGCGCCGGCTCCACCCCCAGGCAATGTGGTGTCTGTGTGCTGTGCCTGCCTGTCAGTGAGGTTTTCCTCCACTCCCTCCACTGCCAAAGGTCAGTCAAAAGTGCCATAGAAATAAATTTTTGCCAGATGGGGGGTTCTGCCCGATTGGGGGGTGGGTGACTCATATGAAAATTCCCCTTTGGGGGTGGTGGGGCGTTCAGTGCTGAAATCAAAGTTAGGGGGTGGGTGGTGGTTGGGAGATTAGGGGTTCGGTGCTGAAGCATTTTAAAGGGGATTACATTGAAAATTTTATATGCATTTTGCATTTCCTTTTCAGTGTTCACATGCTGATTCTGAACATATCAATTTGGGCGTTATAAAGGGAGATATAACTGAACTATCAGGGACTGAGCTGGTCTGCTTACACTGTGTGTGTACATATAATATATATAGCCAAAAGCAGGCCCACAGTTCCCATTGAAATACTGGTACGTGATCTGTTTATTTATAAATGTTCTTCATTTTATTTATAAAAGATATGTGCAGTGTGGGTAGGAATTAATAGTTCATATAGTCCGGCCCTCCAGCTCTCTGAGGGACCGTGATCCGGCCCCCACTTTAAAAAGTTTGAGGACCCCTGCCATTGGCACTCCTGAAGTCTCCTACGCACATTGGGTGCTCAGGAAATGAGTATTGCTCGAGATAATAAAAGTGGCGATTGGAGTCACAAGACCTCTTAGAAGTCATTGCAAGAGTGGAGAGGAGGGCTCAGTCATCCAGAACGCGGGCCGCTCTTGCTGATGTTCAGTTTCTAGCGCTCACACGGAGGCTCACGACATTCCCTAACTCCAGTTCTAGAGGAACAGACCCCCTCTTCTGGTGCACATACATAGAAGCAGGTAAAATATCCATACAAGTAAAATCAATTTAAAAACAAGAGCGGAGAGGTTACTAGAAATGCTCCTAAAATTCTTTTTAGTATCATATCTGTTCAGGATGGCCAGGTACAGCTCCTGGTCATTTGAGGATGTCCTCTAGGAAGGACTCTTTGCTTCCTCGAGGCAGGCTAGGGACGACCAGGGTCTCACTGTTTGCATGTAGAGTCAGTGGCTGTGATGGCCAAAGTTACGGTTAAGGTTAAGGACATGTCTGAGTGCATCAGCCATGAGTCTGCTCCTGAGGCTCACAGCTCAGACCTGTGGAATAAAGGATCGTACTCACAAAGGAAGGCAGCTCAGTGTAGGGGCACAGAGCTCCTCACGGGGTCCCAAATCCTCCCTGGGTGGACTCCTGCTCTGGAAGACTGGCTGGGTTGTGGAATAAGCTTCCAGCTGGGAACAAAATCCCAGCTGGAAACATCTCCAACAAAATAACCACAAAGCAGAAAAGCCTGGCTATTCAAGGGTCATCCCAGCCTCACATGCACCTGGGACCCTGCCTCAATTTGCATCTTGTTTCTAAACAAATTAAAAGACTTCGTCAGAATCTGACCCGAGTTTCTAACCAACAGCTAGCTGGAGTATCGGCTGTCCCCATTCGTGACACTTTTACCAAGTGCCTTCTGTCCCTGTAGCTTATGTGTGAATCCTGAGGACCAATGTTCTTGTAACCCCTAATGTAGCTAAAACAACAACAACAAAACAAAAAACAAAACCCAACCCACCTACCACCTACCCACCCACCACCACCAACAAAAAAAACCTGAAAACCAAAACCAAACCAAAACCAAGACTAAACAAAAAACCCTAACCTTACTGAGCATCTTCTAAGTGTAGACTTAGGATACCTCAGACTTAGTCATCTGAGGTAGTTTGCATAAGAATGACCTCCCCCAACCCCTGCCATGCCCATGGACTCCTACGTTTGAATACTTGGTCCCTACTTGGGGCCTTGTCGCAGGAGGTGTGTCGCGGGGCAGAGGGTAGCTTTGAGATTTTAAAAGCCTACCCCATTCCTAGTTGGCTTTCTCAGATCTGAACTCTCGGCTACTGCTCCAGCAGCACACCTGCCTGCCTGCCTGCTGCCACGCTCTGCACCATGATGGTCAGAGACTCTAACCCTCTGGAACTGTGAGGACCCACCTTAAATGTTTTCTCTGATCAGCTGTCTTGGTCATGGTGTTTTGTTACAGTAATAGAAAAGTAGCTAAGACTGAGCTGACATTCCTAGCTTGGAGTAATGTCTGCACAGTGTGGGTTCCTGCTGTTACTGCTGGCCCTCCCTCCCTCCCTCATCAAGATCAGTAGCATCTGTGTGGCTGATGACACTTTCTGTTTTGAAACACCCAGTGGGGAGTATGCAATTAGAATAGAGAAAGAACACAAGAGACCATGCTATCTCATACATTAGTATTTATATAGTTTATTGTGTATTTAAAAAAATAAGGCCCTCTTTCCAGGAAGCTTAGTTTGCAAAGACAAATGGCAGGCACACATTGAAAAATAATTGTCTCTAAATCTCCTTACTTGAAAAGGTTCAGGTGTAATTAAAAAAAAAAAAAAACAAACCCGTCCTTTTAATGGATAATTTTCTAAAAAAAAAATTTCATCTTGTAACCTTCAATCAAATTAAAGTTGGATTATACAAAATGGCTACGCTAGCTCTATTGGGTTTCATTCTGGCAATGTTATACGCTAGCCACCTGGGAATATTCAGAGCTTCAGGGTTTCCTCAGTTATGGCATTATAAATGTCCTCAGTCATGGGCACATAGGTTTTTGCTGCATCATCCATGAAATACAAGGCATCTTTGATGACTGTGGGGTTAAAGCCCTCCTCCATCAAGGTCACCTTTCGGTGTTTAAAAGTCCCAGTGATCTCAATGGAATCCTGAAAAAGATGACACAATCGGTATGTTTGTTACTTGTGATTTACATAAGTCAGCGTGCAGGGCCGGGGTGGAGACGGCAGGGACAGGCCGCCTGCTGGCTTCCTTTGTTCCTGTGGGAGATTTAGGTCCTTAGAGCAAAGGTTCTCAACCTGCGGGTCAGGACCCCACAGGGATCATGTCAACTACCCTGCATATCAGATATCTACATTACGATTCATAACAGTAGCAAAATTTCAGTTATGAAGTAGTAATGAAAATACCTTTGTGGCGGCGGGGGGGGGGGGGTACACGGGTCACCACAGTATGAGGAACTGGGTTAAAGGGTTGTGGTTTTAGGAAGGTTGAGAACCCCTGGTCTGGAGCCTTAGAACCCCTGTGTGGAGTGCAGTGCTGCCAACAGTGTGCAGACTCTGAGCAGAGGGGCCACTGGGAAGACCACATGGTGTAGACCACGGTGGAAGGGGAGAGGGGTCATTGACACACAAGGGATTTTGTTTTCCCGGTCTCTTTGGCTAAAGCCTCCCATCAATTCTATCAGACACGTCTGCAAATATTTCGTGTTTCTCTCTTCACCACCTGTGCACAGAGCAAATGCCAGCCCTTCATAAGCAACAACGGGAGTAGCCTTGCACGCTTGGAGCTACTCAAGACCCTCAGACTCTGTCAAGTCTTCAGGTACATGACCACAGGGCTCCAAGCCCTCAAACCAACTCTGGCAACAGCTTGACAGGTCCGAGTTACTGATGATGCTCAACTAAAATTTGCCCTATAGCAAGGTGTAGGACCTCAGCAGGTTTTGTATCCTTTAGAACTGGAAACAACATGGCTGTGAATGTATCTCAGTGGCAGAGTGCTTGCCTACCATAAGCCAGGTCCTGGGTGTTATCCCTAGCACAGAAAAAAGAAAAGTAGACCCAAACCAGGAGAGCTAGATACTTTCTATTTGGAGTATCTTTGGCACCTCATCAAACACTGGCTGTTAGCTATCTGCTAAGGCTACAGGTGAATACACTGGCCTGTCATTTTAGGGAGGAAGAGATTGGGATGGGACTTCTGTTTGCTCTATTTCTGGTATTTCCTGTCCTTGCTGAACTGCAGCACTTCTTCCTGAACTCTGTCCTATGCATACGTTAAAACCTGGCAAACGTGGTAACCATGGGAGAAGGGGGCAGTTCCCTAAGACAGTGCCTGGGAGAGATTTGAACTTGGTAAGTTTTCTCACCTGTAGTCTCAGGAACCGAGGCCTTGCGTAACTTGGCAGGTACTCCGAGATGTGTTTAAAGAGTTTCTTTCCATTGAATTCATGGTTTTCTTTCATCTTGATGGAAGCCATCCCAATTCGACCCTCATGACCTGGAAATGGAGTAAGGAAACATTAGCTGGTAATTTCTTTCTTTCTTTCTTTCTTTTTTAGTTTTTGAGACAGGATTTCTCTGTGAAGCCTTGGCTGTTCTGGACTCACTTTGTAGACCAGGCTGGCCTTGAACTCACAGATACCTGCCTGCCTCTGCCTCCCCAGGTGCTGAGATTACAGGCGTGTGCCACCATGCCCCATATTAGCTGGTAATTTCATTCATGAGGCTTTGCCAGGTCAAAGAACTACAGACTGTGACAACAAACATTATTATTATTATTTTAAATGTAATTTATTTATTTTCATATCAATCACAGGTTAGGTACTTTGCATCCCAGGCGTAGCCTCCTCCCTCATTCCCTCCCACTCTCCCCATCCCTCCCTCATTTCCTCCCTGCCCCATCCAAGTCCACCAACGTGGGGGGGGTGGGGGAGCGTGGGGATGGGGGTGGGGAAGGATCTCCTCCCCTTCCATCCGACCCCAGATCATCTTGTCTCCTCAGGGCTGGCTGCAATGTCCTCCCCTGGGATCTAGCTAGGCTGTTACTCCCTGGCGTGTATTATTATTTTTTTAATAGTTCCATTTTTTATTTCAAATGTATGTCCGCATTATTCTACGGTAAGTATGCTTTTTCTAGAAGACATTGATGAATAACTAAGTGCTAAAACTAACGCTCGATCTACGTTGGCTTTGCCATTTGTCATGACCTCTGCTCAGTGCGCTCTCATTTAACCACAGCAAGGGCCTTATGAAGAGGTGCAGATGTTTATCTCCGGGATGAAGAAACTGAGGCTTAAAGGCATTCAGCAGCTTGTCTGAGGTCATCCAGCATGGCGTAGCAGCGTCCAGCCAGGCAGGCTTCAATTCCTGTGGTCGCAGTCGTCATTATTCTTAGTCACCTATACAGAGCTTTCTGTGGAGGTCAGCCACTGAGCTGGTGGCTAAATTGAATTTGTTTTGTTTTTTTCTGATTCCAGCAAAAAGTCCATGCTCCATTGTTGTGCATAACCGGGCTGGACCTGTCATTTTAGTTCCCGATGCTGGGTCTGTTGTGCCGTTGGCACAGAGAGTTATCCTGCCTTTGAGAGTTATTTATTCCCTCAAAGCGCCCAACAGCTTCGCTTTGCTGTGTTTCTGAGAGGCTTCAGGGCAGGAGGGTGGAGACGGGTGCAGGGGTGAGCTGCTGTGTGTCCTTCCATTCTTGCCCAGTACTCCCAAGAGAGCCTACACTGCACAGAGAAAACTGAGCTCAGCAGCAGGGCCCTTAGTGGAGGTGATTAGAACAATTACTATTGTTTGCTTGTGAGGACAGTGGTAATTAGGTATTAATATATATGTTCTCCTGATTCAGCGGACGCAGTGGGATCCCGGGTCCACTTCCCTGAACTACTTAACTGTAATCAGATAGGAAGAAGGAGGCGTCCTTGGTCACCTGGGCCCCAGAGTTTGAAATCTCTCCCATGGTGATTGTATGTTTACCCATTGCTCTCAAGAAGGCAAACAACAGCAGAAACATTAAAACAAAACAAAACAAAAATCCTCATTCAGTTTCCTTCAGACCTGAAGGAGGAAGGCATGGTGCCAGACCTTTTTTCTTTCTTTCTTTCTTTTCTAGACCTTTCTTCTTAAGGTCCCACATACCAGTCTCAGGAACTTCAAATATCCCCAGTAAGCTGATCTTGGGATTACAGTGGGGGATAGTGCAGCAGAAAGAATGCACCGAATGGCTCTTACTCCATGCCCTGGTAGTGGCAATGCCACTGGAGGCAGGTGGCATTCTGCATTTACTGCTGGGGGTTGCCACTGACTAATTCAGCTCCAGGTCCGTACTCGGGAGATGTACTATTTAACATAGCAGCCACTGCCTGCATACAGGTTATTAAAAAAAATTATAATTAAGTAAAGGAAAAAATTCAAAATTTCAGTTGTGCATGCTGCACAACCCATATTTTAAGCATGCTGTAATTACTGGCTACTCCACCGGATATTTTTCATCAACAGGGAAAGGTTTATTGAGAACTGGATGTTCTAAAGATCACCCAGACTGTTCTTGTGTGATGGTTCCATTCTAGGTCCCAAACGAGCACTTCTTCTCCGGTGAGAACCAAGGCTCATGGTCAGGGCCAGCACGTGGACGCCTGCCTTGAGAATGGCCTGCTGCATTTCCAGGCTTAGCTGTCTACTGTCAGCTAAACATGCTGGTTAGAATGCTGGATGGCAGTCAGAAGGTCATTGAGAATCTGAAGCTGGACAGGACTTCAGAGTTCCGCTCTAGCCTTTCACTATGGTAAGACTTCTTGCAGGATTCTAAGATGGAAGAGGGTCCAGCATCCGGAAGTGAGCCCATTTGATGGGCTATGGGGGTTTCCCAGGCAATGTTCTCTTCCTGACACTTCAAACTGTTTCAGTTGGGTTACTGAATGACACTGAACACTTGCTGCTCTTTCTGACCGACAGGGAGCACTCTGACAGCCTCTTCTGTGTTCTGCAACCCTAACTGACAGGCTTGCTTGGAAGATTCTGGATCCCAAGTCCTAGAAGTTCTGATGCATTAGCCCAGGGATTCACAAAATTTCCCAGGTGACTGTGAGGTTGGCCACATTTTGAGAAAGTGAATCAGTGCCTTTTATACTTCAGCAGAATTTTTGCTGTTTGTACTTTTTTTTTTTTTTTGAGATGGGATCTCATAACATAGTCTCTGCTAGTCTGGAACTCACTACATGGCTCAGCTCGACCTTGGAGTGACTCACACTTCAGCCTGCTGAGTGCTGAGATCACAACTGTACACCATCATGCCTGTAACTGTTTTTGAAAAATTGTACGAAATTTGAAATTCATCTTTTTCACCAGTTCAGCGGTGGTTGGTATAATAATCAAGATGTTGCCCAATTACCATACATGTTAGGGCATTTTCATTGTGACTAAATCAGACTTGAATGTTGTGTGTATATTGTGCGTGGGAGAACTCGGGGTAAACTCAGAGCCTGTGAATGCATGCTGGGCAAGCACGCTGTCTGTGAGCCATGCCCGTAGCCTAATGTTTTTAAGTCACCTAGAGCAGCAGCTCTCAACCTGTGGGGTTGTGACCATCTGTGTGTGGAGGTACCTTTCACAGGGGTCTCATATAAGATATTCTGCATGCCAGAATATTCACATTACGATTCGCAACAGTAGCATATTTACAGTTATGAAGTAGCAATGAAAATAATTGTATGGCTGGGGGTCACCACAACACGAGGAACTGTATTACAGGGTCACAGCATTAGGAAGGCAGAGAGCCACTGTGCCAGAAGGATTAAAAAAAAAAAAAGTACAGCTTTCTGGGCCCGCCCATTCAGCAGGTCTGGGTGGGGCTGACACACCTCAGCTGTAGCAAGTTCTCGGGTATGGTGATTCGGCCCGTCTGAGACTCCTCTTTGAGGAATACTGTTCTTTCAATCCATGTTCCAGACTTTTCTCAGCCACTTAAGAAAAGTTTTAAGATTTAGCACGTAGAAGCATACCCGCCACTCTAAGAGGGGCTGTTAGAGACGAGGGTGTCGTGGTGACTGACACCGTGACTTGGACACTGTGTTACCCCAGCAGATCTGCTGTATTTTTCTCTAGGCACATTGAGGCATATCCTGTACCCTGTCAAGACTCTGGGGCCTGAGATGTGGATGTGCTTTCCATTGCATCACTGTCATTAGACCATAGGGAAACGGGTAAGAAAATACCCATCCTGTGGCTGATGGGAATGTAAATCAGCCTGGCTACTATGCAAATCAGTGTGGTGGTTTCTTGAGCAAAACTAAGAGCACATCTAACCAGGGGCCCGTCTATCCTGCTCCTGGGTGCTTACTCAAAGGTCTCCAGTCCATCACAGAGACATTTGCTCATCAGTGAGATTATAGCACAGTTCACAATACATGAGTTATGGAAACAACCCAATTGAGTAAGAAAATGCAGTGTATTTACGCAATGAGATATTTTTCAGCCATAATGAAGACTGAGGTTTGCAAAAAGATGGACAAAATTGGAGATAATTATACTAAGTGAATTAAATCAGCTTCAAAAGAGCAAATGTCATGTATTTTTTTCTCATTGGTGATTCTTGGATTATATATATATATATATAAAATCATGCATATATGAGATGAAAGTAGAAATCTGGGTGGCAAAGGGATGAGAGAGAATGACATATAGGGAGAATACACTATATAAATAATATGTAATTGTATGGAAAAAGACTTTTACAAAGATAAATAAGCAGATGTTGCAAGGTAAAGAACCTAAAATGGTTTCAGGAAGTCCCTGAAATTTACCAGACTCATTAGGCTCTGCCAGACTAAGCAATAAAGACTGCTGAGACTCAGCCACAGGCAAGCCAAAGTGCAAAGAAGACTCTCAGACCCAGAACATCTTCCTGGAAGAAGAAACCAGCCAGGCTGTCTAGAAGATGTTTAGACCAACTGAGGCACCTGGAAAGGACACCTGCCAGCCTGTTGAGCTGCCTGAAGGCCGTGCAGCCTGCTCCAGGTCCCCAGCTTCGGGAGCTGTCACCTATGCTGGGGTGGGCTTTGGTGGTGCAGCTGTCTTTGAGTCATTTCTGCTCCTGGAAGTAACCTTTACCCATATTCCTATAAGTAACCCCAATAAAACACATTGGTTCTCCAAGTGGGACTTTGGTGGCATTTTCATTTTTGTCTGTCATAGACTCCCTATCTGGGATCTGGGATGAGTTGACGTGCGTGTTGTGCTTCCTCCGGAAATGTTTTGTCACACAACGTATGGCCCTGTCAGTGGGCAGGGAAAGGCTCTTTGATTGCTACTTTGAATAAAGGGTGAGAACCGTCCAAACTCAGTTTTTGAGACAATAATAGCCTGACACCTTATATTTGGCCACTGCCTTGAAGAATTTAATCCTCTCTAATATCTATAATTAACACGACTGATACAGCAACCCTAGTATACATTTAATAAATATACTTGATATTTATGAAAGTAAAATAAACTAGTTCTGACAATTTCAACTGCAAGGCCAGTGTTATCCCTAATTTGAGGGACTTGTGAAACAGCCAGCAGGTGCTGAATCCTTCTTCCCCCTCTGCTGGAGGAGGCAGGTCTATGGAGCCCTTAGTGGCTCTGCGAGAATTCTAAAACTCAGGGTCTGGTCTGCTCTTAGGAAACTGCTTACAAGACAAAGCTGAACAAAACATGCTCTTCCCAGCTTTCTGTCTAGAAACTGTAATTGTTCCTACTTGCATCTCCAACTTCAGAGGCAATACGCCACTCTGTAGCTCTCAATCTCTCAAGGTGCCAAACAGAGACCCCGAAACTTGGAGGCTTCCCCAGCCTAAGAACCCCAAATTAAGCAGCCACTAAAATCCAGAGGCAGGCCAGTTAAGACGCACTGAATTACTTTGACATTGGTGCATGGAACAGAGAGACACACACTCTCTAGCCCCCTCTGGCTGATCGCCGCTTCATCATCCAGGTAGCAGGAGAGAGCAAGACAAACTTTGGTTCAGTGCCTGCCTGGGTTCAGACAGATTCACAGTGTCTCCTACGCACCTGGCACGGGCACTCCATAGACGTTCACTTCCTCAACGAAGTCAACCAGCCCTACTATGTCAGCAACTTCCGTGGTAGCTACGTTCTCTCCTTTCCACCTGGGAGAAAAGACAGGGTTAGTTGAGGCCACGCTTGTTTTCTGGTCAGTGTTTCTTTCTGACCTCACTGAGGTGGCTGGTTTTCCCATTCTGGCTCTTAACACCCTCACCTGGCTTGTTGCACTCTGTTGGAAGCAAAAGGGTGTAGACCTAGATAATATGTGGGGTTTCAGTCTTATTACACAAAACATAATAGTTAGCATTGTGTTCAGACACGAAAGCCAGAGCTGGCTAAGAAAGTCTCTGGATGTCAGAAATGAGTCTCAACTTCTTTTTGCTTTGTTTAGGCCTCTCACTTTTCTTCATTAATACCTAATTTAATTCAGTTAGTAAATTTTTAATACCTAATTTAATTGAGTTAGTAAATTTTTGGGGCAGAATTTCATAGTTATATTTCAAGTTCTCACAATAACAAAGCTTTTAGCTAAAAAGAAAAAAGTCACACGTTTATTACATAGAGTGTAATGATTTTTTAAAAAGATTTATTTATTACATATAGTGTTCTGCCTGCAAGTGTGCCTGTGTGCCTGAAGAGGGCACCAGATCTCATTATTGATGGTTGTGAGCCACCATGTGGGTGCTGGGAATTGAACTCAGGACCTTTGGAAGAGCAGCCAGTGCTCCTAATCTCTGAGCCATCTCTCCAGCCCTGAGATTGTAATGTTAAAGCCTTCCCTGGTGCTTTTTTTCATTTAATTAAGATTTAGAGGTCTTAAAAAAATGTTTAGCTCTTTCAAAAGCATATTTTGTGCATGTGTGTGCATGTAGGCCAGAGGAAAACCTTGTGTGTTTGTTCTTAGGCACTGTCCACTCTTTCAAAAAGACGAAGATGTCTCACCAGCCTGATGTTCAACGAATTGGCGAGGGTGGCTGACTGGCCGGCAAGCTCTGGGATTTGCCTGCTTCTGCCTCCTCAGGGTTAGGGCCAACATGTGCCATCAAACCCAGATTTACTGAACTATGCTCCTTGTGCTTGCAAGGCCAGGACTGTATTAGCTAACTCCTCAGCTTCCCAAAGTGATTTTGTAACAAGGGTGGCATGCAATCCCCCGGGGCCAGAGAATTTTAGGGCTAGAGTAAGTGCTTAAGGTCAACCAGACTCTCAGGAAACGGGCAAAAGAATGATTAACTTATGGTATTTTTTCAAACAAAATCTGTTGCTTTTGTAAGACAATTAAAAAAAAAAGGTAATATCGATGGCCAGGGCTCTGGTGAGCCTGGGGGCGTGGTTCTCATTTAACCTTGATCTTTCTACTCTAGTCAGCCAGGTTCCGTGCTTTCTTGATTCACTCTCTTGAGGTTAGTGACTGGCTGGTATTAGACACAGTTGTAGGTCCTTCCGGGGACGTTCCTGACTCAGGAGATTCAGGAAGGAACCCTCAGCTACCAGTTGGAGGACCGAGCTATCGTTGGAAACTCATGTCACCATTTACCAAAATGACTCCCAAACTTCCTCATGCTAGCCTGGGGGCTCTGTGGGAAACCATTTGGTTGGAGATGGAGGACAGAAGGGAGTGGAATAAAGGCTCTGAACACCTCATTTTTTCCCAACCAGATCAACATCCCATTAATTTGCACTTGTTTTAACCTAAGATCAAAAAGCTGTATGATTAGAAAATACGTGAAAAAGCTCCAGCTACCCTAATGCCAGCCACTAAATATGCAGGACATGAAGGAACAGCTGGGTGAACTTTGGGCTCCAGAGACAAGGAAGAGATGTCCCTCCTTTAGTTCCATTTGTGCTGTAGAGAGACACTTGGTATTTCACTCCTTATTCTCTGGGAATGGAGGAGGCAAAAAGGCACGCAAGAGACAGGAACAATGGAAGCATCTTGGGAAAGTGGCATCTGATTCTGACTTAGGAATAGACCAAAGTGTGCATGTATTTGTTTTGGGCTCAAGAATTCAGAGAAACCAACCGGAATGTATCTCCGACTCTGTCGTGAAAATATACGAAATTTTCACGATCGATCATTAGGAGATCTCCGCTGTTGAAATAGAGGTCTCCTTTCTTGAAGACATCTCTGAGTTTTTTCCTCTCTGTCTGAGACTTTCCTCCAGCATAGCCACTAAATGGTGTGAGCTGTGTGATTTTGCAAATCAAGAGTCCAACCTCACCTAAGACAGAAGAGAGTAAATGGTTATTTTGTTTTTAATGTATGCGAGGAGATAAGCATATTTTATCATCATCTTTATCTTAAAACTGATAGCTTATCGACAGTCCGCTGGCAATGAGCTGACCATAGGGAGTGTCATTTCTGATATCCATGCTTATCTATGCCATCCTGCGGTTGAGTGTGAAATGTCCCCCACAGGCTCCTGGTTTGAACTTGATCCCCAGCTGGGGATGCTCAATGATGATCCCTATACATAATTAGACAGATGCATAGCGGGTGGAAACATAAGCACAAGGTCCACATAAAGCTGTCTAGACCTTTACACAAAGCATCTTACAGGTAAGGCATTCAACTAACTTAAACGTGTAATTATATGCTAAGGCAAGCCAGTCCTTTATGTATTTTTGAGACACTTCAATAAACATATTTCCCCCATTAATTTTAATAAAATTTATTGGTAATGCTATGTTAGTTCTTAAATGTTGCTAAGGATAATTTTGTGCACAGTTTACTGCATTAAAAAAATATTCCTGGTAGCTCAGTATCCAACTGGGTACCCTAGTAAGGGGAACAGGGACTATTTCTGTCATGAACTCAATGGCTGGCTCTTCGACCCCCTCTTCCCCCAAGGGAGGAGCAGCCTAGCTAGATCCCAGAAGAGGATATTGCAGCCAGCCCTGAAGAGACATGATAAGCTAGGGTCAGATGGAAGGGGGGGAGGTCCTCCCCTATCAGTGGACTTGGAGGGGGGGCAGGGAGAAGATGAGGGAGGGATGGGGAGAGTGGGAGGGAATGAGGGAGGGGGATACGGCTGGGATAAAAAGTACATAACCTGTGATTAATATAAAAATAAATAAATTTACTTAAAAAATATTCCATACAGTACCTTTGGGGACTTTGATGCAATATCCATTTGCGTCCCGGACGGGCTCATCCTTCTCCACGTCATACTTAATCAGCTCATATCTTATAACTTTCTGCCAAAATTAAAAATACCATTTGAGCACATCAGCTGAGTTTTGCAGTTTTTTTATATGCTTACTTTATTACAAAGACTGCAGAAAGGACACATACAATACAGATCTTCAGTGTACAGCATGGGTGGAATTTCACATCTGTAATAACCACCCAGATCCAGATATAAAATATTTTCATCTCACTGAACAAGTCGCTTTCTGCTCTTGTTAGTTAGCCACATTCTGATTTTTATCACCACCAATTAATCTAAAACCCAGTAAGGAAGTGTGGGTTTGTGTGTCTTATTCTAGTTACTGTGATTGTGGACATGAGCCCAGATTGCTGCTTCTCTCTGTGGTGTTGCTGTGGAGGGTACCAGAGACAGGGCCCAGACCTCATATAAGCTATACAAAGGCCCCACCTCTGGGCTTATCTCTGACCTTACTGCCCATTTTTATTGACATTCAATTTTCTCTTACATAACTATACTATACTTACTCTGTTTAATGGGTATTTTTAATGAGCACTTGGATTATTTCTAGTTTTGGTCTATTTAAATAAAATGGTTAGGCACATTCGGTTTTGGTGGACAGTTCACAAACGAATTTATAGTCTTATCTAATTGTATATTAATATGTTACCATCAGATGGCTGGTACCCTCACCCCCAGGGACAGATATATGTAAGAATCAAAGGGAAAATTACTTCAGGACACAACTACGAAGTTATTAAAATGCTATCACAGCTAGGTGTGGTGATACATATCTGTAATTGGTGTGCATGTGTGTGTGTGTGTATGCGTGTGTAGGGGTGCTAAGGTATGGCAAACCTAGTAAGAGTTTATCCTAAAATAAAAGTTTAAAAAAGGGCTGAGTTGCTGGGCATGGTGGCACACACCTTTAATCCCAGCACTTGGGGAAGTAGGGACAGGTGGATAGCTGTGAATTTGAGGCCAGCCTGGTCTACAAAGCAAATTCAGGACATCTAAGGCTACACAGAAAAAAAACCTGTCTTGAAAAACAACAACAACAACAACAAAACCTTAACAAAAAGGCTGGGTTGTAGCTTGGTGGTAAACACCTGTTTAGCATGTGCAAGGCCGTGGGTTCAATCCCCGCACTACCAAACTAAAACCAAAGTTAAAGCACAAACCCAACTCTACCTTAATACAGTATACACTGATTCAATTTCTAAAAGCATCAAAAACCTTGTCATCGTAATATATGTTCCTTTCCGCATTAACTGCTGAGATACCTTGATACTTTTTAAAGATTACAGACATGACAACCAATGGATGAGAAAGCAAGGACTAGTAGCGTGCAAGGAGACGTTTAGTAGAAAACAAATTTCTGTAAAAATCCTCTCTCTGAGGTCAACCGTAGCAACCCTGCCAGTTTGCTGTGGTCAGCCTTGGTCTTCATGGCTGGCTAGTCCCATGGGCCTGACACTAACATTCCAGCCTCTCACAGTAGCTCAGTAGGCTGTCTGCCCTGCTGCGGGGTGGTGTCACTGACACGTGCCTCCTCACTGCTCACAAGGCAGCAGTTACTGTCAATGACTGAATTCAAAATTTCACTTTATTGACATGTAGATATTTGCACGTAGCTAGAGGCTACAGTAGTGGATAGCATAGGTCCAGAGGTCAGGGAGCGAGCTAGACAGTGTGGGTTTGGTGCCATTGCTGGAGTGGGTCCTTGGACTTGGGAATGCCTTGTGCTCCAATCAGAGTATAAGAAACAGAAGGCGGAATGTCCAAGATTATTACACCCAGGGATTTTGCATAAATAACTCAGCAAGTTTTTTTCTGTATTAACCCTGAGTTTGGGATAGGCAATGGGCTTAATCTTTTGCTTTTCTATGTTTTAAGATGTTGAAACTGAGGTCTAAGGAATGTAAGTAACTTCTCAGGGGACTCAGCTAGCATGCAGTGCTGCTTGGATCTGCCTTTCCGAGCCACAGTGCTTAGCATATGGACTACTGTTCTCATTACTTCAGCGCTGTGCTGTGGCTATTTCCCAATCAGACGTGATGATGACAAGGACCGCAAAGGCCGATGGAGGGTCAATATACATTGGTTAAACTTGGAATGACTGACCGACTGACCACCGAGGAAAGCAGACCCTCCAGGGTCCCCAGGAATTAAGAGAGAGAGAGAGAGAGAGAGAGAGAGAGAGAGAGAGAGAGAGAGAGAGAGAGAGAGAGAGAGAGAGAGAGAGAGAGAGAGAGAGAGAGAGAAATAAGACACATCTTTCGGGTAGACCTATAAGGAGTACACATGTGTCAACCAGAACATCTCAGGTCTCTCGAAGGTCTGGGCTGATGGTCTTAACCCTGCACAGGTTTTACCTCAGAACCACCAAATCCAAAGGTGGTAGGTTGGGAACCTGTAACCGTATACATAAAGAATTCTCCACATGATTTTTATGCACACCTCAATTAAAGAGAAATGCTGCATTTCACAGTGTATAATAAATGTATGAAAAGGATAACTTTCAAGTTTCTCACCCCTGTACACGTATGAATGAAGGGAGGAAGAAGTCATACAGATTTCAAATGCTAAAAGCAATGAGTTGCTGCCGAGTGTGAGGTGAACTCATAATTACAGAGAATGGGCAAGTTTCTCTTGGTGACACTGAGGGGACTTGGTTTTGGTGCTACGTCATGACACAGCTTTGAAGGAATCTATTCTGAAAGCCAGTTACCCACACACTCATTTTTTTTTTTTCCAGTATACTTAACTCTTTGTAGGTAGTTTGCTCTTCCGACTGCACCGATTTTTCTCGGATAATTCAGAAATCCAATATTGCCTTCCGTGGAGGCATAGAACTCATAAACCCGAATGTCCCCAAATCTCTTGATAAACTCTCTCCACACATCTCCCCGTAGGCCATTTCCCAGTGCTATCTTCACTTTGTGGTCACGGTCATTTGGTTTCTGTGGCAACAGAGAGGAAGTAGACGATGTTAACCTTTTGAGAGTTTGTATTTACGTATTTGTTGTATTCAGATTATGCAATGTGATAGTTGCCCTAATTTTATTTCATATTTGTGTCAGTTACAAATCCATCTTAGTGTGTGCCTTTTCTATTACTCACAGACATAATCCTGTCTTTTGGCAGCATAAGCATTATAGTTTGGAATGCTGATTTAATAATAAAAACATGTGTATTCCCCCATTTTGATTCCAGGCAAGATGAAGCAACCAGATGAACCAGGCAATGCCAACATTTAAGTCACACCTAGTGTAAAATGTTAATAGTATTCTTATGGGGCTGGTGAGTGTCAGGGCATTTCCAGATGGGATGTGCTCGTAGAAAACTGTCAGAAATGAGCACACTCTGCTACCATAGGATTCTGGGCATTTCTCTTGATAAAGCAATAGCTCTTATGTGGCAGTGAAGAAACTGGGGAACGCAACTGGGATGGGGTAGAGTGGAGGGGGCAATTTCCCATAAGCAAGTTAGAGAGCAACAATCTTAGAGACTAGAGAGAAGTCTGGACCACATTTATCAGGTATACCTAGAGTCACAAAACCTGTTGCAGTTGAACTAATGTGATGAACTGTCTCAAAAGGATAAGAAGGGAATGAGGAGTAAGCTGGCTTCTAGCTGCCTGAGAGGAAGAGATTTTGCTGTAAATGAAAATCAGAAAGAAAAAGCTGTTCTCTGTATAAGGACCCAAAGCACACCTAGTGACAGTCAGAGGTGTTGAGGGGACCACACTGCTTCCTCATTTACCTGCCCCGTAAGACATCTACAGAGACGGCCCAACCAGTGACAGTTTTAAGGCAAACGGTGAGTTTATAAGGCAAATTATCTTCACTTGGAGACGACAGCTTGGTGGAAAAGGCAGGTAACTGAAGAAGGTATAACTTTTCATTTGTAAAATGTGCCTTTATTTGAACAGAAAGCAGCCTGGGTCAGCACAGATGTGCCAGATAACAAGCACTCCTCTCTCTCATCAAAGGGTAATTTATCTGCTTAAGCCAGCATGGCCATGGTGGTGGTGGTGACCCTGCTGCTGCTCTCCCCCCCCCGCCCGCCCCTTCCTACCCTCCTGCTCCTTTACTTTTCATCGATCCAGGGTCTCGCTCTGCAGTCCAGGCTGGCCTTCAACTTGTAGCAGTCCACCTGCCTCAGCCTCCTACTCTTTCATAACCTCCTAGAGAAGGGACTTTGGAATATAGCAGAGAGAGAGACAGAGAGAGAGAGAGCAAGCTCCTCCTCCTCCTCGAAGAAGAAAGGACAGTGGCAGCTAGAAAGCAGATCAAAATAAACTTTGAATTGGTTCCAAGGAGAAGGAGCCAGAAGCAGCTCAGGAAAGAGCAAGTACGGACTTCTTTTTAAGTACCTTGATTGGTCAAAGGACTTAGGTGGTGAAATTGTGGCTTTCTAGCTAGAGAGGTAGACAGAGAGCTGTCTTTCTGAGGAGAATGTGTGGAGAGTGGCCAGAGTCCTCTAGTCTAGGTGGTTTGAGGGGCTTTGCACCTGTGTAAGTCCTGGGTGTTCTGACTGCTTAGAAATACAATCTCGTCATTGGTTTTACAGGCCAACAGGTCACTGTGTTCTCTTTCACAATTACCAGGTACCTGTCAGGAGGTAGATGCTGTGTTTGCTAGGGGCAGTTCTGACTTACATTGGCTGCTGTTCTGGAATGCTGATTACCGACCACTCCCTAATACTTAATGGGTTCCCCTGCCCATAAGATATTATTCTCAGAAAAGACTGTCAGGTTTCAGCCCTATTTCATGAGAACTCTGAGACTAAAACATCCCAGCACTTGGAAAGTACTTATTTCCACTCTACAATAATCTGTACACAGGCCTGGGTGACAAGGCAGAGAGGTGTGTAAATTCAAGGCCTTACTCGGTCCATGTGCAGCCCACGCTCAGTTCCCCTTCCACATAGGCAGTTCTATGTGTCTACTAGCCCTTACTCTTTCGTTACTAGCTGTGTCTTCCTTGGAGACCAAACATGTCTCTGCATCCTCCACAGGGCTTAGGGCTGTTTTGCACACAGCATTATTTCTGTTTAAACAAGTGACCTCCACCAGGGAAGGCTCGGCAGCTCACGGTGGGGGCATCCTCACACCTACAGGTGCCTAGGGCAGCGGGCCAGCCTCACAGGTGCAGCAAGACACCTGCAGGTGGCAGGGGTGGGGTGTGGGGGGCAGGGTGTACAATCATAATACCAAGGGGCTCGGTTTTCACAGCCCAGCCCAGGGATCCTATTACCTTAGTGGAGGGATTAATGTTCGAAGGCTAGAAGTGTTCCTGACACAAATGAGATCCGGGAACCCCTAAGAGGCTCACCAGGAGCTGAGATATAACTCACTCTCTTCCTTCCTTTGGGGATCTAGTTTTTCTTTACCACCCATGCCAATTCCCTAAGGATTGTGGGTCATTTTCTCTATCATTTCTCTGTTTTGTCGTCTACATCCGAGCTGAGAAGAGACATGCAGACACACCTGGGTCTTAGGTTCCCACTGGGATTTAGTGGACTAATCAAAGGTAAGGGGTCATGGTGTCCTGGGAGGAATGCAGAGAACAAGAAAATTAAAGTAAGTAGAATATTTTCACTGAGGCCTTCTCTATGTGTCAGCTTTTGGCTTGTATTCTCTTACCTAAGTTTCTAAAATCCACCAGACAAGACAGACCGTGAAGTATTTGTCACACATTTCAAAAAGAAGACACAGAGCTTTGGAAAGCTTACAGTGATGAGCCCAGGGTCACACCGACAGCAAAAGAGCTGCTCCAAGCATCAAATACACTTCATTTGGCTGCAAACAATGCTATTTTCAGAGGCAGGGGATAAGAAGTTCAAGGTCATCCTCAGGCTGCTTACAGAGTTTGAGGCCAGAGGCCAGCCTGGGATACATGAGGCTTATCTAAAGAAAAGAAAAGAAAAGAAAAGAAAAGAGAAAAAAGGAAAAAGAAAGGAAGGAAGAGAAAATAAGAATGAAATGAGAGAAAGAGAAAAAGAATACACAGCATAAAAATCACTTAGTACTGAAAGGGCTTTTAAATGAAGAATACCATATTCATTCCATTTCTCTGCCCCAACCTTTTGCCCTTAGCTTACAGCTCCAGAATTTTTTTTTTATTTCCACCTTTCTTACTTAAATGTTTATATTTTAATCTCCTGATTCACCAAACTTTACTACCAAGTAGGTGGGATTATAGGACTGCGCAACAAGGCCCAATTTGAAAATATGCTTATTGTAAAACAGATTAAGAATATACAGCTGGGTACAGAAGTCTAGATAAGCAATAGCTTTGGTTTAGAATCTGAAGGTATCACACTGTTGTCTTGTTTTTGGGGCTGCTGACAGAATTCAAATGTTTTTACAGAATGAATCCCTCCCACTTAAAATTTATCATGTTGGACTGTAGAGACGGCTCAGCAGTTAAGAGCACTGGCTGCTCTTTCAGAGGTCCTGAGTTCAATTCCCAGAAACCACATGGTGGCTCACAACCATCTGTAATGGAATCTAATGCCTTCCTCTGTCTGATGCCCTCTTCTGTCATACAGACATGCATGCAAACATGAGTACTCATATACATAAACAAGAGTGCCCATATACATAAAATAAATATATGAATCTTTAAAACAATTTATTTGATATGTATGTTCACCATGTGTCTTCCTGGTGCCACAGGAGGACAGAAAAGGATGTGAGAATTCCTGGAACTGGAGTTATGGATGGTTGTGAGCCATGTGGACGCTAGAGATAAAACTCTGGCCGAAATGGTTTTAACTGCTGAATCATTGGTCAGCCCTCTCTTAGCTCTTTAGATAATGCAGCTTGTGTGCTTTCCGTCTTGGTGTCCTCGTTTTTATATAAAAAATTCCAAGAGGTGGAAGGTCTTCACTATCTTCAAAACTTCCTGAGTCCGTGTTCTTAACAGCTACTGTGTAGTACACAAGGGAGGCTCCACCTGCCTGCTTTACCCAAGAGGCCCTTCTCCCAACAAACTCTCCCTCCTCCCGTCCCAAACCCACCATCTCCCACCTCACCATGTGAGGCTCTTCGGTCACCCTTTGTCCTGCAAACATCTGTTGGGCTCTGCTTCCCGGGCTGCACACTCAGCTCACTCTAGCTGTCTGCAGTTCTAACACACAGGCTTCTTCATTCCGCTGCCTTCTGTGCTGTTCCAGACAGCCTTGAAGCCACCACTCTCTGCCTGGCTGCAGAACCTCCCTGTGACCATCCTGGTGTGTTGTCTCTGGCAGATTTTCCTGATTCTCCCCTCTTTCTCCTGTTTTGCCTCTGTTTACACTGCACCCTGTGCTGGCACACACCATTCTGTCCCGTTTCTACCGGAATTCAGGTGATCCGGAAACAAAACCTCAGGCTGGAAGAGAGGTCCCCACAGGTTAAGAGCAGGGGGCACCAACAGAGATGTAAGCGGATCCCTACAGATTCACCAGTGTTCTGTTCGCCTAACCTCCCTTCCAAGTATCTTGACTTCTACTTGGGGCTCCCAGAATGCTTCTGGATTTCATTCCCCCTTCTCTCTTTGCTCTCTTTGGTCACATCCCCCAGAAGACACACAGGTTCTCATTGAGAACCTGTTGCTGTCACTTAGTTCCTAACCAGAGGACTTAAACACTCAGCTTTAGTGACATCCTGCGCTAATATATCCCTTTTTCTTAAAGAAGGGTGAACGGAGAGATGGCTCTACCTTTAAAAGCACTGGCTGCTCTTGCAGAGGACCCAGGTTTGGTTCCCAGCACCCTCATGGTGGCTCACAAGCATCTGTATCTCCAGCTCTAGACCAATTTCCCCTTCTGATCCCTGCTGGCATTAGGAACACATGTGACACACAGACATATGTGCAAAACACACATACACATTAAATAAATACATCTAAAAAATTTAAAAAAAATATTGTTTCCTTAAAGGATACTGTTTTTAGAAAACTACATCAGCAACGTAGGAGTGGAACAACTTCACACTGAAGATGTGAGGCATCGCTCTGATGCGTCCATTAGAAATGCGTGCTCTGCAGGGCAAGGTCTAGATCTCACAAAGGGAGATGTGCAGATCGATACAGAAGACTCAGCGACACAACCATAAACCAGCTCAGCCAATAGCCTTGCTATTCCGTGCTTCATTAAACCCGGACAAGAGAGACAGAGGAATGTGATCAGAGAAGGTCTCTCATTTTTTTCTGGGTACAAGGGGCAGACATGCTGTCATTAGTTCATTCAAAGATTATGTATGGACCAGCTCCCATGAGCTTCATGCTGGCAGGCACAGAACGTGATAATAACGGCGGTAATGGCTATCATATGTTATACACTTACTTGTGACAGACAGACTTGCTGCATGCTTTGTTTTCTTCTTTCTTTCTGTCTTTTTTTTTTTTTTTTGAGACAGGGTTTCTCTGTGTAGCCCTGGCTGTCCTGAACTCACTTTGTAGACCAGGTTGGCCTTGAACTCACAATGATCTGCCTGCCTCTGCCTCCTGAGTGCTAACACTAAAATCGTGTGCCACCACTCCATGCTGGCTATGTCCCCAAATCCCATTTTGAAGTCAGACTCTAAGTAAGGAAAAACTGTATTATGTCAGTGTTAGCTGTTGGGAAGCTGACATTTGGAGAGGTAGTCTACACTGCTCAGATGGCGGAGTCAGGGTGTAGACTTGCTGACTCCCAGGTCCTTGTTCTCATGCAGTATTTACTGTGAGCCATTTCCGAGCCAATGGTCTGAAGGTCTGTCTCTGGGGTCCCACTCTTCTGTGCCTCCTGCTATGCCAGGGAAGCTACGTTCACAGCCGCAGCAGCCTCCGCTTTTCAGTGCTGGCCCCAGAGTCTCTGGATGAGCCGTGCCATGCTGAGGGGAGTCTCTTCGTCTGCCTGATCAGTACCCTTGTGACTCAGTACTTGTGCTTTTGGTGGTATCAGCTTCTCTAAGTACGGCTTGTTCTTCCCGGTGGGTAACACAGTTCCTAATCACATTGTCCAAGAGTCTGTACGGAGTCTGAGTTTTCACCCAATCTTTTTTTTTTTTTTTGAGAAGTTCTTACAATTCTATCATTTATTCTAATTATTATTATTATTTTTGTATGTGTGGTGTATTCACATGTAGGTACAGGTGCCAGTGAAACCTTCCTTAAACCTCCCACTGAGTGCACAGAATCGGGGTCACCTGTAATGATCTCTTTCACTTTGTAAAGTTCCTCCTTTGAGGGTTTGTTGAGAGAACCGGTTCATTCCTTAGAATTCTTACAAGCAGTCTGTGGACAGGCAGCACTCAGGACGACCCAGACCCAGGTCGAGACAAGGGTCCATACAGAGATCACACGTCACAGCACACGGTATTTTGAAAGTGTAAAATCCATCATTGTTTTCCAGCATTTGAGATGACATTAAGGACGATGAGGCAAGACCCAAGTGTGTATGTGTGCACACTCGAAGAACAGAAACATGGTGCACGAGCATGCATACTCCCCCACTCCGAAGGAGGCTCCTTTCAAGACCAACAGAACACCCCCCCTCCCCAGGAGACTTCTAATTGATGGGGCGGGGGAAGGGAAGTTTTTCTTTACAGCAGAGAAGAAATGTCGAGAAGAAAGACACATGCACATTTCCAGGTTATAATAGATGGATATTATCTGGAGGACCAGGTGAATACTATTGTAGAAAATGCTATCAGGGAAAAGGTCCTGCTTTAGCCTATAGATAATTAGGAACTTAGGTGTTGAATTTCCAAAACAAAATGTATTTTTACAAATATGTTAAGCCTGAACATTTTGGAAGAAAAAAAATATTACTTCCCAAACTCAAGTAAACATTTTTTTTTTCCCCCCAGAGCAAGAACTTAGATTAGAGGTTCAGTGAACAGAATGTGTTGGCACCCGGGTTGCTGCTTTCTAATCTCCATTCTTGGGGACCAGGGAATAAAGGATGGAATTTCACTAGTGGGAAAGGCAGACAGACAACTTCAGGCACGAAGGTGTGGAAAGTGCTGCGAGATGTTGCAGCAAGACGGAGCATCAGGATGGGCAGGCTTGATTATCGGGAGGAGGGGCTCCCAGGGAGCTGGCATCTGGGCAGAGGCTGACTGAAGTGAGGAGGGAAGCGAGGCTGGGGAGTGGGAACGGGAGTGGTGGCTCTTTTCTGTCTTTCCCTGCCATGCAGCTGTGGGTACACACGCTGAATGTAAGACATGCTTACCAGTGGTGATCAATCAACTCAGTGGTCCTTTGGGTTTGCTTTTTGTTGACTGGATAGCTTTAAGGAATTAAAACCTAGTAGATGTCCTGTACTGTCCAGTCAAGTGGTTCTCAAAGAGGATTGCATTTGCCTGCTAAGGGACGTTTGGCAATATCTACAGACATTGTAATTATCATGGCTAGCAAACTCAGAGGCTACTATGGATACCTTGGGAATGAAGGTCAGAGTTGCCTCTAAACATCCTGCCTGGGACAGAAAAATAAGTCCACACAGCCAACTTAGCGGGCCCCAAACATTAGCTCTGACACTGTTAAGAAACCCTGACCAGGTCCCAAGGCAGCTGCCACAGGCTGCGCAGGGGGAAGCTCTTGTGAGCAGTGCCGTCAAGGTCCATGAATAGCTCTAAGCAGGGCATACCTAAGACCCTTGGAGTTACCTTGAACAGATCTGATTTGCTTCTTTCCAAGCTGGAGGTAGATTTATGCATGAAGCAGCACCAAGTAAAAGTTTTCTAAATGGCTCGGGTAGAAGGGAGGGAAAGGGATGTTGAGGAGACAAAAAAATTAAAAAAGTTCCATGGTCCAGGGAAGACAGAAGGGAAGAAACACACACGCAACACGACCCGCAGAAACACAGACAGGAGGAAGGACGGATGACTGGCGTGGCTCAAATGGCTCAGCCTATGACCTATGGCTTTTCACAAGCAGAGGAGGACCCGGGAAGGGGAAGGCATGAAAACACATAACAAGACAAAGAACAAGAACTGCAATAAGATCAACAGTTGTTCTCTCCATCAAGGTCCTTCAATATGGTAGATGTGTCGTCAGGCTTGTTATTATAACAACTTTCGCCTAAACGGAGAACTGAGAGAGCTCAATCAGCAGAAGCCTGGCGCCATCCCAGGAAGCTTGACTATCTTATCGATTTCAAAAAGACATTAAAGCACGGGAGAGTGTTACCTGGGGTGTGTTGCACAGGTACCGGAGCAGTTCACCAATGTACTGAATGACAGTGGCATTGTATTTCCTGCAGTCATCCCAAAACTGGCTGGCTGAAAATTTGCTCCGCAGAGCCAAAGTTGCCCCTGAAGAAAAGGCACAGAAAACATCTTTCCAATTAGAAATTTAAACATAAATTAAATCAAACACATGTTGAGTACCTATTATATTTAATGTAATAAGATTTGTTTTCACCCATGTGAGCCTCTAGCCTATGGAAGAGGAGGAGGAGACGGGTGGAAAATCATTCTAATACAATATGTGTGCTCCAGAGGAGGCTTATGAGATGGAGGACAGCAAGAGGGAGGGGGAGGAAGGGAGGGAGAAAGGAGAGAGGGAATGGAGAAGGAGGAGGAGGAGAAGAAGGGAAAGAACGGCCAGCAGAGCCATGACTATGTTACCTTGTGTGGCAAGGCATGCGATTATGTGATTAAGTAAAAGGTCTGGAGATGGCAAGATTTCCCCAAACTATCTCCTTACCCAATTATAAGGGTCTTTAAAAAGGAGGAAAAGTAAAGGGGGCGGGGGAGGAGCTGGAGGAGGGTATGCACTGAAGATGAAGGAAGGG
Organism: Pachyuromys duprasi; assembly: GCA_028658305.1. Classification (NCBI taxonomy): domain Eukaryota; kingdom Metazoa; phylum Chordata; class Mammalia; order Rodentia; family Muridae; genus Pachyuromys; species Pachyuromys duprasi. The sequence goes on from CM053748.1 coordinate 9,644,631, forward strand.
ACCATGAGCCAAGGAATTCGGGCAGCCTCTAAAAGTGAAGACTGGACATGGCTGTTCAGCATCCAGAGCGAATGTAGCCCTGCCGGAGACCTCTGGCTTTAGGTTAGGGCTTCTGACATCCAGAACAATGAGAAAGCAAATGTGTGCTGCTGGAAGCCATGGAGCTTCTGTTAATTTGTTACAGTAGCCACAGGAAGCCCATACATACTTTCTGTATGTACTTATGTATATTTAGGAGTACTTCTTATTCCTAAATATAGGAAAGACTAGTGTTGAGAGGAGACTTTCACAAATATTTTCTTCTTTTTGCCTGTGTTTGTGGTGCTGAGGTTGTGTGTGTGCCTGCTTCGGAGCCCCCAAACCACTTTGTTCTTGAGGATCCGGTAGTACGTCCATGCCCACCAGCTTTGCTCCTGAACAGCAGGGCTGGTGCCAGGCAAAGCACGCCAGAGTTGACAGGAGTAGATAAAGGAAAGAAACAGAGGCTTGGGCATGAGTTTTAGTTCAAGCTGCTATAAAAAATTATAACAGTCAGGCTAGCTTACACTAAAAATAATGGTTTCTCCCAGTTTTGGAGGCCGTGAGGGTCAAAAGCAAGGCATCAGCAAGTCCGGTGTCTAGAAAGGACACTCTTTTCAGTCTGTGGGTGACCGTCATGTCTCCGCGGCCTTTTAAGGGGGAGGGCAGGTCAGCAACAAGACTCTCTACTCTAAGTGCTTATCAGGGCACTGAGCCAGTGTTCAAAGCTTCACAAGTGTGGGCTAACACTTCCAAAGACCATCCCGCTAACACAATCCCAACAGGACTCAGAATCACAAACATTCAACCTATTACACACACACACACACTATTATATGTGCTATATTTTATTTCAAATAAATGTGTCGATTTTAAAGGCTTATTTAAAACAAAATATCACATTGGAGAAAAGTCTATTTCAGTGAAAGAATAAGGAACAGTTCTCTCAAAGAGGAGGGTAGGGCTGAGCCTCCAGGGTAAAAGCAACGTGAATTCTCCTGAAGGGATTCCATGCCAACTCCTATTTGGACTGTGATGTCTGAGAAGGAAAGAGCTGCTGGTGGCGGGTCGGCTAGTCTGACAACGACAGGAAGCTGTGGAAATAAGGATGCTTAAAGAATAGTGGCCACGGGTAGAGAAGCTTGAATCAGATGCTAACGAAGAAAGACGTGCACATTTCTGAAGTCAGAGAATTATTTACAGAACCTAAGAATCCTGGGTAAAGGCATATATTATTTTACAGACATTTCTCCCTAGATATATCGAACAGTTAAAGCAAGGAGAAATAGAAATTATTTTAGGTGCTTGCTCATGATGTAAGAACCACAAAACCTCTTCCAAAGGTCCTGAGTTCAATTCCCAGCAACCACATGGTGGCTCATAACCATCTATAGTAAGATCTGATGCCCTTTGCTGCCCTGAGGCACACATGCAGGCAGAATACTGTATAAATAATAAATAAATCTTTAAAAAAAAAAAGAACCACAAAACCTTGTAGTCAGGAGTAAGCACTATTTCTGGTGGACAGGAAAGTAGCCAGATTTGTTTTTCCCTTTGAGCAGATGTGATGTGAGTATGTGTCAACTCCTGATGCCTGGAGAGAAACTGAACTTACCAGCCACGATGCATCCATGGAGGCCAATCATGAGCGCTGCACTGTGATACAGGGGCATGGTGGTGTAGATGACATCGTGGGCCTTAGTCCCACTAGCCATCATAAGGCCAGTTCCGTACCACAGGCGATGGTGATTGATGGTGGCGGCTTTTGGAAGACCTTTGCAAAGACACAAGAGATGGCATCAGTGAGCCAGGTTGGCCCTTTGCAGCACTGGAGGGAGATCTGGTGGGTAAAACTCCCTCACAGGTAGAGTGGGGGATGAGGCACGGGCATGTACCTTTATTAGTTCCTGAAAAACACCAGAGAGTAAGTATTTTAGGTTTTGTGGGGGTCGTATGGTCATTGTGCTGACCTATCTCCACTGGTGTGCTGAAAGCGACTGTGCCTGATGATGGAATACTCTAAGGATGTGTGGCGGCTGTATTTGGTTCTCAAGGCATCTTCTGCCGAGTCTCAACACAGCAGTGATCTGAGGAGACTGGATCCTTACTTTGGGCTCACTACTTTGTAAGGCATTTAAAAAAATTCCAATTGAAGAGATAAATCAGATTACATTGTCCAACTCACAGATGAAAAAGCTAAGTTTCAGAGACACAACAGTGCAGACAGCCAATGCCTTTTCCTTTGTAATGATACGCATTTGCCAATTCCATTCAAAATGCAACCATAGTGCACTTTTTGAGGAAGATCTGTCCACACTTACAGATTCCCCTCACGTATCCAGCCACTTCTTTCCCAGCTGCCTCCTATCTGTTATATGAGAATGCTATGATTTGTTTATATAATTTTGCTGTTTCAAGTGATATCATCGTGAGTTGCTTTGTTTACATGGCAGGTCACACTATGAAATGAGGCCACAGGACAGGACAAAAACCATGTCTTTTCAATCTGAGTACATAACAGCACATTGTCAGTTATGGGGGGGGGCTCCCCACTCACCCCCTGGCCCGTAAAACATGCGAATGCTTCCGCATAGCCTTGCCAATGAAAGTGCAAACACTGGGCTTTTTGCCAATCGGAGACATGTGAATGTTGCTCTAGTGTGTTAAACTAAGCATGCTTACATTTTCTTAATAATAATTTGCACACTTAAAAAGACTTTCTTATACAAGTATGCTTTCCTTGCTTCTCACAGAAGACTGGCTTAATGGTGAGCATGGAGTCGCTGGTTAGGGGCTGAGCTAGAGCTTAAGACCCAAGCAGGTGACTCTCCTTCATGACGAGGAAGGCAGGTTCCCGAGGGCTCAGCCCTTAGCCGGGCATTGCCCATGCAACAAGCCACCCATCACTGTAAACACATCTCCAAGCCCATTTCATCGGTCAGTGCTGCAGGGCACCGAGCTACTGGTAATGCCCCACCCTATACCAGCATTGGGAAATAGAAGGAACCTGCAACAGACCAACTGGATTCACCAGAGAAAAGAATCGTTTGAATGGTAAAAGTTTGTATTTTCTTAAAGAATTCTTCTTCTGGGAGGGTGGGATTGGGAAGGGATGAGGGAGGGGGCTACAGCTGGGATACAAAGTGAATAAGCTTTAATTAATATAAAAAATAAAATTTATTTTTAAAAAAGAATTCATCTTCTGTGCTATGAGTACTTTCAGAACTTTCTTAATTAATATTTTACACTAATCAATCATGGAGAATATTCCATAACAACTGTGTGATTTTGTGCTACTGATTTCCTGTGAGGAGTAGGGAAAACATTTATTTTCTCCAACTGCTTTAATGGATTCATTTAATTACTTCATACAAGAGTAACATACAGAGATAAAGAAAACAGCGAAATAAACATCAGCCACACTGTTTTCCTGCTACGTATCCATGCTGAATTATGTAATTAATTTTTGGAGTGTTAGAAAACACTCCTGGATGTGAGTTTTCCATCTCCTTGCCTAGAAAGCATAAAGAAGTTCTCCACTTCCCAGTGTTAGGGTTGGATTTCTCTCTCACTAAGTAAAAGCTCATTTCCTCTCAGTTATATTCAGAGTATACAACCTCATCTAAGCATTCTCTTAATCTTATGAAATGAGGGTAAAAGTCCTATAAATTTTTTTTAACAATTTTTAAAAGATTTATTTATTATATATACAGTGTTCTGCCTGCATGTACACCTCCATGCCAGAAGAGGGCACTAGATCTCATTATAGATGGTTGTGAGCCACCATGTGGTGGTTGAGAATTGAACTCAGGACCATTGGAAGAGCAGCCAGTGCTCTTAACCTCTGAGCTGTCTCTCCAGCCCAAAGTCCTACGTATTAAAGTAGCATCTGTGTGCACTGAATACAGTTGGTTACTTATGACAGCCACGTTTGTTGGCACAGCAATTTTGAAAACTGATAAATAAAAACTACACACATCATGTAGGCTTTCCTATGCCATTCCAAGCTTCTTATTCTTCTCTATTTAAAGGAAATATTCAGTAAAAAAAAAAGACTGTTCATGTTAATCTGAGGCTTATCAACTATAATGGCCTTTTGGAAAAAAGGACAGAGATTCTGTGGGCTGGCGTTGAGCTATCAGGCTTGACAGAACCTTTAGTCCTAACCTTTGACCAATCAGCAAGGAGAATGCAAACATGACCGTAATTTAATTTCCTCAGAATAGTAACAGTGGTCACTATCAACACGTGGGGCTGGCTTCCTGTCTTCTTCTCCACATGCCCCATAGGCTTCAGCTTGGCACATTTTGGTAATGCTCTCCCTGGCTTTTGGTAGGCAGATGTGGAATCCTCATTACACCAAGTAGGAAGGGAGCGTTATCACCTGAGTTGTATGAGCTTGGAGTTGGCCCACAAGCCAGGTTTTGACACTTTACTTCTTGTCCTGGGAAGTTCTGAGTCTCTTTATAAGCTTCTGAGCCCTGAGATGGGCAGATCCAGGGGTAGGAGGGAGCCGAGGGAGTAATGTCTCTGAGCCCCTGGACGAACTCGGGTTACAGTGACATGGGCATTGCTTGTTTTAAGCAGCGGTTACTGTAATGCTTCTTGACGGTTCCTACCGCCCTAGTGCACAGTGAAGGACACACTTGCTGACATGCAGTGTTTTAGGACCTGTGCCGGACTCACTCCACATCAATAATGATGAGAAAAATCAGTCCAAACATTTATGTAGCACCCTACAGTTGCCTTCTAGTATGTCCAACTATTTTTTTTTTTTGTTGTTGTTGTTGTTAGTTAACTGTTTTTGCCTTAGAGCAACTGAGTGGGTGTGTGTAGATCTGGGGAAAAGCAAATGAGATCACGTGTGATGAAATAAGTTCAGTTTTCAGAGGTAAAGATCTAAATTCCATAAAGTATTAGTGATCAGTTTTGCTAGAGAAACAGATTATTTAAAAGGTCTGGCCAGTGGTTAGCTCCCTCAGGACAGGCCCTTGTATTGGAAATCCTTCCGTATTTACCTGTGGTGCCCGAAGTATAAATGTACAGTGCAGGCGTGGTGAAAGTGACTTCTGACCTCCATGACTCCAGGATGGGTTCTGCCGACACTCCATCCACTTTGTCCAGCAGTGTGTCGACACCATCTGTGTTAGACGTTCTGCTTACATAAAAGACAGACACACCATCCTTTTTCAGGGTTGGCAGGACCTCCTCAACAGCGTCTTGTAGCTCTTAAGTTAGTGGGAAAAATTCAAGCAAACTACATTAGCTGATTGAGCATGTATCGAGTGCCATAAGCTTCATGATATTTTGCTAAAATGTATGGATACAAGTGGTACTTATAGTTATGAATTTTTTTGAGACAGTGTCTCACTACGCGATCCTGGCTGTCCTGGAACTTGGTATGTAGACCAGTCTGGTCTCAAACTCCTAGAGAGCCACCTGCTTCTGCCTCCCCAGGGGTGGGATTAAAGGTGTGTGCCACCACGACTCCCTGGTTATGCATTTTATTTTAAAATTAATTTATTTTTATTAATCACAATTTACTCATTAATTTATTTTTATTAATTATAATTTATTCACTTTGTATCCCAGCTGTAGCCCCCTCTCTTTTCCCCTCCCAATCCCACCCTCCCTCCCTCTTCTCCCATGTCCCTACCCCAGTCCATTGATAGGGGAGGTCCTCCTCCCCTTCCATCTGACCCTAGCTTATCAGGTTTCATCAGGACTGGCTGCATTGTCTTCCTCTGTTAGTTATGCATTTTAGTATGGAATTTGATGTGTTTGAAAACACATTTGTGAGTGCGTGTGTGTGTGTGCGCGTGCGCGCGCACACACACACACATGCACAATCCTGATATGGTTGGTAGAAGACATCACAAAAATGGATGCTAGGCAGAACCAGACAAGAAGTGCACATCACTGAAACACTAACACAGCGAAACAGGCGTTTCCAGAACAGACACACACTAAAGGTCATTATTGTTGTAAAGTCTATACCACAGTCTATTTTTCCATGGATTGGGCAAAACAAAAAAACAAAAACAAAAACAAAAACAACAAATTCTGACTGAATATGCAAACCTTATTTCACACTTGTTACTTTGATTTTCTGCCCTTGCGCTACAAAATGAAACCTGTTTAAGCTTACCTGTCTTGAAGTGTAATGGCTGAAGTATGCATATTATTATTTTTAAAGATTTGCTTATTGTTATTTTATGTGTATGGGTGTTTTGCTTGCATGTATGCATATGTACCACATGCATGCCTGCTGTCTGTAGAGGCTGGAATTGGGTATTGGATTCCTTGGAACTGGAGTTACAAGCAATTACTTCCCGACCAGGCTCCTCACTGTCAGTCTCTCTCTGCTTCCAGAATACTTCCCTACTGCTCACTGTCCAGTGCCCCTCATTCACACACCTTCCGTGGCCGCACACCCCTTATGATGGAACCTGTTTTCATCACTGGGGGGGTCCTCAGGGTCTCATCCCTGCTGGCCTTCCTGATGCCATCTCTGGCTGTCTGCCTTCTGCCGTTTCTTTTATGCATGCACTCCACATGAAGCCCCCGTCACACATGCTTGCATTTAATCATCTTTGTCCAGGTCATTCCACCTGCTTAAAATGGCCTTTCACCCTTAGTCACCTAAGGGCAGTCAAGAGCAAGGGTCTTCTGCCACCTTCATTTCTGCACTGCTGGCTGTTTTTTTCTCCGGTTCCCACACAGGTTGAGCACACTTGTCCCACGATTGTTTGGTACACATTGTGACAAGATTCAATTCCAGTCAACTGTGAAACCCTGAACACTAAGGGATCATCATAACTCACTGTACAAAAGGCCACATCAGTGCTGAGGATTTGGAACAAGTTGAAACTGCTTACTTAAGATTTGCAACTTGGAATACTTTGAGTAGATAAGCCTTTAATGAAATGAAACAAAATGACTTCTGAAAACAAGAGCTTCCTGTAGGCACTTGGTCTATGACCCTTCTCTTTGACAGAAGGGGTAGCCGTTACCCCTGCCCAATATGATTTAGCTGGGTGTCACCTTGAGTCTTGCTAGACAAGTCTTCTTCCCCTAAGTTTAAGGCTATTGATAGGAAGATTGAAATATAAAATTCTGTGTGAATGTTGTCCTAGTCGGTTGTTGATATGACAACCAACTAGGACACAAAAACTCAAACAATCCTATATGTCACAGTCTAAGTTCCTCTGGACTTGGAAGCTGAAGTTTGCTAGGGGTTGTTTTGGGGGGGCTGTACCTGTGAGGTGACCAGGAGAAGTAGACTGGAGAGTGGGAGAAGTTGAACTGAGACAGTCACAGCACTGGTCCTCCCAGCAGGTCCTCATCTGGGTCTCCAGGGCTGTCTCAAACTAAGGGAGCTGACCCCTGCCTCTCAGCCTTCCTGTCAGCCAGTCAGGCTGGCTCACTCCCTGAATGTACTCACGCTGAGGGGTGTGGCGATTAACTCTCTTTAGCTAAATCAGGTCCTGGGAAGGGTCTCTGCTGAGAGCTCCTGGCAGCTGAGGAAGGTGTACCCGAGGCCAGGTGGGCACACCGCAGCATCTGCCTTGCCTCAACAGAAGTCTTATGTTTTTCATTTGTCTAAAATGCATTACATCGATTTCACCACAACCTTGTGATGTAGGGACATACCAGTAACCCCATTTCTACAGACAGACCGGGACACACAAAGTAAAAACAATCTCAGGGCTTGCTCAGTTTTTATGGCTCTGTTGCTCTCCTTGTGGAGCTCCTGTCCCCTCCAGGTCTTTCTATTCCCCTCCCCCCCCTTCTTTCATAAGATCCCTGCACTCTGCCCAAAGCTTGGCTATGAGCCTCAGCATCTGCTTCCATACCTCGATCAGTAGAGTCTACCCTCTGTGGTAAACTCCTGTCCTGTTTCCTGTCTTCTCCTGCTTCCGATGTCTATCATGTTTGTCCTTCTGAACTGATGAGGACTGAACATCTGTCCTAGGGTCTTCCTTATTGTTTAGCTTCTTTAGGAGTATAGTAGATTTTAGTATGTTTATCCTATATTATAGGTCTAGTATCCACTTATAAGTGAGTATATACCTTGTGTGTCTTTCTGCTTCTGGGTTACCTCACTCAGGATGATCTTTTCTAGTTCCTACCATTTGCCTGCAAATTTAATAATTTTCTTGTTTTTAATTGCTGAGTAGTATTCCATTGTGTAAGTATACCACAATTTCTGTATCCACTCCTCCATTGAGGGACATCTGGGTTGTTTCCAGATTCTGGCTGTTATGAATAGAGCTGAAGCAATTAAGCGATTCCATAGGCTCTGGGCTCAAGTTAGAAAATAACCTATTCCCACAAAAACGTGGTCACCAACATTGGCCATGACTAGATTCTCCATATCTATTTTCTCTACATTAAAGGTTTTTCAATAATCAGTTAAAATGATCATTGTTAACATCTATTCCACTGTTGTTTTTTCAAGTGAAACTACTGAGCGAAGCATCTTGTGCTATGGTCTGTATTAGCTCTGCTATGGTGACACACGATCTTTATTCCAGCATTTGGGAGACAGGCAGATCTTCGTGAGTTCAAGGCCAGTGTGGTCTACAAAGTAAGTTCCAGGACAACCAGAGCTACACAGAGAAGCCTTGTTTTGAAAAACAAACAAACAAATTGCCTCTGGTTTGCCTCTTTCTCAGAATGCCCTTCACAGGGCACGTGTCAGCCCTTCTCAGATGCACTTTGTAGTTCTCTCAAAAGACTTACAAATTCTCCCACCTGCCTCAGCAATTTGTGCCTACGGCTTACTTCTGTCCCTGGATTGTAAGATTATTGCACTAGTTCATCTTCCACCAAACCAAACCTTGGTAGCAAAAATTCATATGTCAAGCCTTACCCTTAGCGCTAGTACTAGTTTTATTTAGTTATTTCCCTTTTGTTTTGGAGCAAGGTCTTATTCTGTTACCCAGTCTCACTTTAAACTCATGGTAAACCTCTGTCTCAGCCTCCATGTCATGTGTCAGATGTGAGCCACCTTATCCTGTCCAACACTACTTTCATGGTAAATTTCTTTGGTTTGAGAAACTTCAGTGATGAAGCTACTGGAAGCATTTTCATCAGTCACAGTTTTGAAGGAAGTCCAATCATTTTTTAATCTAACCTAAAAACAACCAACCAGACAACACCACCACCAACACCCCTCCAAACAACAAACAAACAGACAGAGAGACAGGAAAAAGGGAATCGGGATCAGTCTATGATCTCTCTGGACCTCAGCTATAGAACTTTTAACTATTCCTACAACCTTGCACTAAACAGTTACTAACTAGCAGAAGTAAGTTGAGCACAGGTAATGCAGCACGAGCCAGTGAGCTAAGGATGTGCAGGCAGAAAAGCTGGGTTATCCTCCCAGCAAGTGAACTAATTTACCTGGGGGGTCAGGAAGAGAAGGAGGGAGGGGGGGAGAGACAGACAGAGAGAGAGAGAAAGAGAGCGAGAATGATGAATAAGACTTCCTGTTCTATCTGTGTTCTGTGATTGGATTCCTGTGTGAAAAACAACTGGCCTAGAAAGTTGTCTTCTGTCAGCTTCAACAGTGACAGAGGTTTGTGTTCCTTGAAGACAGTTTTTCCATGTAGTTAATTAGATTACACTATGCTAAGAGGAAGGCTCCTGGAATGTACAACACAGAGAAAAATCACATCTGAGAGATAATCTAGGCAAGTGTTCATGTGCTTTGATGTACTTTATATATAGAGAATTTCAAAGGAGAAATTGGGAACTATTTTGTTTGTTTGTTTGAGTTGGGCCTGTTGAGCCTTTGGCGTCTCTAACAGTCAGGCTGGCTGGCTTAATTCTCCAGACAAATGCCGTCGTGCATTTCTTTAACGGACGTGTCTTTGCATCACATCCTCTGGGACTGGATTTGCAGACGACTGTCAACCACTACATGGAGTCCTGGGAATGGAACCTGGGTCCTCTGGAAGAGCGGCCAGTGCTCTTAACCACTGAACCACCTCTCCAGCCCATGTCCTTATACTTTGAAACGAAGAGTTCAAGAATTTTCATCAGCTTAAAAGTTGAAATTTAAAATACAGAATTAAATTCACCTCTCCAGGGCCACAAAAAACCAAAGCAATTTTTTTTTTTTTTTTTTTTGCAGAAAAGAGCACCGCTGGAAGGGGGGGGGGAATCACATGATACCTGACTTCAAATTATACCACAAAGCCACAGTGACAAAAACAGACCCACAGACCAACAGGATGGAACAGAGGACTGACAATAAATCCACGCAGTTATGGCCACTTAAATTTTAAACAAAGGTATACAAAATATGCTGGAAAAAGATATTCTGTCCAACAGATGGTGTTGAAAAAAACTGGATATCCATCTATAGGATAATGGATTTAGAACCATATCTCTAATCTTGCACAAAAATCAATTCAAAGTGGATCAAAAGACCTTCATTTAAAACCTGGAATACCGAAGCTGTTGGAGAGAACTGTTGTATGAGGAATGAACTTCAAGACACAAGCAAGGACTTTCTGGACAGGACTGCAGTGGACAGAAGCAGTCTCAGGAGTGAACAAATGGAACTGTATGAAATGATGAAGCTTCTGCTCAGGGAAGGAGATCAGCAGCAGAGGGAACAGACAGCCTACAGAACAGAGAGAATCCTTGATAGCTACATCTCAGACAAGAGGCAAATTTCTACACTATGCAAACAACTGCAAAAGTTAAAACTCCAAAACCCTGCCAATCAACACAAGGACTAACAAAACGACAGGCCTGACCTTCATTCAGAAGCTGACGACAAAGAGAAACGAAAGGAATATTTCTAGCTGCCAAAAGGGAAGAAATTTATAGTCAAGAAATTTCCAAATAATTGAAAGATAACCCTGTTAATACCTTTCTTTTTGAAAGCCGGGAAAATAGCAAGGTTTCGAGAGTTTCCTGGTTATGGAGAAGAGATGTTGTCTCTTCCTAGACAACCAGAAATTCCCAGAAAGGGTCTTGGAAGGGCCATGTTCTTTCTGGACACGATGTGGGGAAAGAGGAGCCCTTATTTACTACTCCTGGGAATGTAAACCAGTATAGCATTATAGAAACCAGTATAGAGTTTTCTCAAAAATAAAAATAAAAAAATAAAAAAAAGGAACTACTAGATCACGCAGATCTAGCCCTCCTGGGTGCGCATCTACTCACAGAGTGCCTAAACCACCATTATCACTGGTCATTCACAATAGCAAGTGGTGGAGCTGGCCTGGAGGACCGTCATTGGATTAATAGACAATAAAACTTGCTCTCACACAACCGAATTTATTCAACTGTAAAGAAAACTGAAATCATAAAATCTGCAGGATAACGCATAGATCTGGGAACTATGTGAGACAACTCAGAAAGATAAAAACTACATGTTCTCTCTCACATCTGGATTCTAGCTTATGGTGTGTGTGTGTGTGTGTGTGTACAAGATCATGAGCGAACAGAAAGGAGAGGTGGGAGAATAGGACACAAGTGACATGAGAACAGAGAGGAGGCTATAGGAGTGGGTGAAGGGGTACAAGGAGGTGTCACAGAGGTGTCAGAGAAGAGGGGAAGAGAATCAACAATTTTTTTTTCCTTTCTGAGAAAGAGTCTCATGAGGTAGTTCTAGCTGGCCTGGAACTTGCTATGGAGAGCAGATTAGGCGTGGACTCATGAAGCCTTCTGAGTGCTGGGATTAAAGTGTGTTATCACCATGGCCAGTATACAAAAATAAATTTTAAACAAAAATGTCAGAATTACACCCAATATTATATGTGCTAATTAAACTAAAGCAAAACTAATTCCCCTTTCTGTACCAAGTTCAGATTGTTGATTGAATGAACCAGTGCCCTGGAAGTAGAGGGAAAATCTGGGTGTGTCTTCAGGTCTTTGTTGCTGGCTATCCACACAGACCTGGGCAAGCGACGCCCTCCAGGCCTTGATTTGTTTGGCTATAAAACAAGTGAAATTCTGAGTCGCAAAGACTGGTCTTCAGGTGATTTCAAGTTTTTTTTATAAAGTTTTTGTGGGCATGAGCATATCAAGATGAAAGGCTTACAGTATGTCCAAGGCCCTGCTTATCCAAGTTCTAAGACTCAGTCTAATCAATACTTCTCTTGGGCACATCTACTCTGCACACGACTTTGGACTCTGGAAACTCTATAGAAACTGTTCAGGTCAGAGTGTATGGTGTACAAAGGTATCTCTGTTATTTGGAGAAAGAAAATGTTTTTCAAATATGTGGCCTTTCTCAAAGGTTAGTTTGCACATTTCCACACAGCAGGGCTACTAAACACCCAACTTTGGACTCTGTCCTTTGCTGTCTCAGGAACTATTTGAGGTCAGAGTGTAACTCTGTGTCATGTAGAAAGAAATCTCAGGGATTCAAACAAAACAAAAGAACAAGAACAAAACAAAAACTGAAATATTTTGGTTTAAGACCCCCATCTCATCTTAATGCTGGTGAGAGCTTTTGGTTCCCTGGCCAGCTAGGGTCAAGTCTGATTTGAATGGAGGAACTTTAGTATTATTATCCATGTAGACATGGTATCATGTGTCAGGCCGTATCATGTGCATTTGGAAGCTGAAGTGCTCCAATGTGGTTGAAGCGTTCAGTGTACTGTGTAAAATTACCTTCATGCTAAGGCAATATGAAATACAAGTAAACTCTTTGCACCTGGACTGCATCCTTAAGGTGGGCCATGATATATATGCAAATATTCCAAAAAAACTCTGAGATCTAGACACTTGTGGTTCTGAGCATTTCAGAGCTATAGGTAGCGTAGCTGAGTTTCTGACTTTATTACAAGACCAGGTCAGTCTCTTTGTCAGTCAAACTGTAAGCCCTCTGATGTCCCCCCAGTGGGGCAAGGGAGTCTAGGCTTGGGGGTTGGGGTGCGGTGGAACTCAGGTCAATGTAGTGATGACTTTGCTCCGAGAAAGCTGGCAACAGAACGGGCTTGTGGGAGCCTTCCAGTCTGGAAGCTTGACGTGTACAGGGATCATTGGGAAGGGTCTTCAAAGGGCCAGACCTTTAGCATCATTTGCTGCCTTTACAGTCACCTCTCTGCTTTTCAACTTTCGTTTGAAGCCTCTGCTTTTCCTATTATGGATCTTACGTCACGTGTGACAAGCTTATACACTTCCTGGTTTCTTAGAAGCGAATGGACATTTTGACTTATGGGAGCACTAGGCAAACCACTTAGCCTGTCTCGGTTTCCTGAGCTATGAATGGAAGGGTATAGTCGACAGATTCTTGACTCTTTGAAGCTCTGAAATGTATGTCTATACAAGAAAAAACGTGGGCTTTGAACATGGATCTAGGCCAGAGATTTTGCCTCAAATTCCTCAATCATACAACAGAGGCATGCTCTTCAATTTAGCAGAGTATTAAAACCATTGATTACGGTGTTTGGAACACATGGGCATCCCAAAGACTTGGGGCTTCTAGACCCCCTCATCTTCTCTATTGTCACTAAAGTCTTTCTAGCCTACCCGTGGATAGGCTTCTCCTTACTGATGGTGAGAAGCAACCTCTGGCACCAGTACAGAGACGCGAGGGGGAAGTCCAGAGACTAACTGTTGGGAGCTGAGGAAATGAAAGGATGAAGGCTGCGTTGCAAGCCTACCAAGGACTAGAGGCGGGATCCACTGCAGTTCTCCTTCAAGACCCTCTGGATTTTAATGTAAACGTTTTACGGGTTTGGAGGTGGATCCTTTCGGTTAACCCCAAGTCTTCGGAGGCTGTGGGCATGAAGCTTTGGGTCTGCACTGTTCTCGTTTACAAGTCCCATACTAACCCCTCTATGCTGTGAGGATTAAAAGCAACATTGTGCCTGGCCAGTGTTTCTCTGGATAAATATTGGGCTGGTGGGTGGGAACTATCTCATGCAGAGCATGGATACACATTTCTTCTGCGTAAGAACGAGTGGCTTCGTACTCAACATTGTGTCAGTTCCAAGTAATCTGGACCCCACACTGGAAGACTGAAATGCTTAGCACAGTGCCTGGATAGACAGACCACTTTACATCTGACGATTCTAAGGAGTATACACCTCGAAGTGACCCCCTTTTTCCGCCTTCCCGGCCTCCCACCACACTGTCGGCCCCCGCAGCCAAGGCGACGAGTCCCTCCCCCTCATCGGGGCTAGGGCGGGCGGCCTGCAGCTCACCTGGGGAGGCCAGCAGCACCTTCGCCCCGCAGCACTGGAAGCAGTGCAGCAGGGACTTGGCACGGATGTTGTAGTTGAGGCACGCCATGGGACAGCCCAGTTTGAGCAGCCCCAGCCAGAGCCACACGTAGGCCGGTTCGTTGCCCATGAAGAGGGCCACGCAATCCCCCTGTCGCAGGCCCAGTTGGTCGTGCAGCGCCCGCGCCACTTGGTTGCTGCGCCGGTCCACCTGGGCGTAGGTGAGCGTCTCGTCGCGGAACAGCAGGAAGGGCTTGTGCGGGGTCTGGCGCGCCCGCTCCAGGAAGACCCGCAGGACGGTGCGCACCGGCCGCCGCTGCCGGTAGCTGCGGACCCGCCGGGCCAGGTTGGCCACCCGCAGGAAGTACCGCACATCCTGGAGGAGGTAGGGGCAGCAGCAGGTGAGCAGCAGCGGCAGCAGCAGCAGCCCCGCCAGGACGGTGTAGAGCACCGGCAGCATGGCGGCGGCGGGGTCCCCGGTCCCCGCCGGGGCCGAGGGAGCGCTCGAGGCGTGCAGCGCGGCGGCGGGGCGGGCGAGCGAGCGAGCGGAGCGGGAGCTGGCGACCGGACTGCGCCGCCGGACGCGCTGCGACTGCAGGTGCCCGCGGCTCGCGCGACCGTGCGGGCGGGACGGCGGCGGGCCCCGCCCCCTCGTGGGGGGCCTCGTGCGCTCAGCGGGCCGCCCCTTGCCAGCCTGGGTGGCCGGGGACTCCCAAGCACTGGTGTTCAGCGTGTCAGCGGAGTCAGGTGAGATCCGGTTCTCTGCAAAGGATGCTAGGCGCAAGGAGCCCGCGGTGAAAAGGTCGGAGGCGGCGTCTCCGGCGTGGCGCTCTTGTAAGTCATTCTTGTCACACAGCGCCTTTGTTGAATCAAGTACCTTCTAAACGCGCCGCGACCCTATTATTAACAGCGGGCACCAGGTGCCGCCGCCGAGCCAAAGTCCCACCTCCTCTCCTTAGTCCCGAAGGCTTTCCGCCAGATCTCTCTTTGTTTCTCACATTTGATTCTCCTGGGGCGAAGGTTTCAAGTTGAACAAAAGCGCCAGAGATGGTCGCACCCAGCGGTTTCCAGCCCCTGCCGCCGCTGCACCTGCCAGCCGCTGGAGGCATTGCGAGCCTCGGAGCCTCGCCTGATTTGGGAAATGAAGCCGTGGGGTCATGTTAATTTGCTTAGAGATTTTGTTCTGTTAAGTGATCCCTCTTCCCAGCATTCACAGTGTTGTGGACCCCGTTAGACAATACAGTTACAAAGGAAAACACACAGAGCAAGCTAAATAAACAGAAGACATTTCTTCAAGAAGTGTGATCTTTGTATTAACCGCAAGTCCTGGCACTGCACAAAGGCTAGCATGCTTGCTACCAATAGGACCAGGTTCTAAGTAAAGATGTGCTTGGTTGTCAGGGTCCCCTGTCCTGTGCTCATCCATCTTGTTGCTTCAAGACAGCCACCTATGGAGGTGGGAGGGGAACATCAATCCACTCACAAAACTCAAAAATTTTTGAACCAAAATTGACCGTAGGTGTAGATAGAGACTGACGGAACGAACAACCCATGCCTGGCCCAACCTGACACCCGCCCCGTGGGAGAGAGCCAACCCCTGACACCATTAACAATGCTGTGTTTACAGACAGGAGCATGACTCAACCGTTCTCTGAGTGGCACCCCAGCAGCTGATGGAATCAGATGCTGAGCCTCATAGCCAAACGTGAGATGGAGCTCGGGGAGTCCTGTAGAAGAGTGGGAGGGAAGGACAGAAGGACCCAGAGGGGACAAGAATGCTGCAAGAGAGGCATGGTGCCTTACAGAGAAAGGAAGCACACATGGACTAGACCGAGGCCCCATACACACATGTATGGAAAGTTTGATTTTCATATGGGTTCCCTAGTAAGTTGAGAGGGTGCTGTATACTACATGGACTCTGTTGCATGCTCTCAGTCACTTTGCTCTGGCCGTGCTGCCTGGCCTGGCCCATAGTGGATGAGAAGGAGGAACTTAGTTCTGATGAGACTTGATGTGCTGGGGTGGGGTGATGGTGGTGGGGGTCCCCTTTTCCTGAGGATAAGGGGAGGGAGAAATGAAGAGGGTAGGAGGGAGGGACCAGGAAGAGAGGAGGGAGGGGCTATGGTCGGGATGTAAAGTAAATATATAAATGAAAAATAAATAAATAAATAAATAAATAAAAGAGTTCTCCTCAGACGATTCTTTCATGCTCATCACTGACAAGAAAGGGAAGCTCTGAGAGGCAGGGATGGTGATTCTTGGTCATGACAGGACCACTGCAGGAACTCACAGCAGCAGGGTCTCCTGCATAAGCCCCAAAGGGGCTCACCGCCTCGCCCCTCCCCCTTGGCCAAGGAGTTATTGACAAGAGGTGACTGTTAGAGGAGTACAAATTGGATTGAGGAATGTTGAAAAAAGAAGAGGCCATCAAGGTGAGAGGGGGTGGGTGGACGTCGGATCCCGGAGGAGCTGAGGGGTGAAATGATCAGAATACACTGTATGTGTGTGTGGAACTCTCAAAGGATTAACACGACTATTATACTAAAAAAGGTCACGTAATGCTTGAGGTTTGAAACAGGAGCCTGCTTTGTCCTTGGTTGTCAGCAGCTCTCACTGGGCACCGAGTCACAGCCTCGTCTTGCCCTCTTATTCTCTAGGTTTCTGCCTGTGTCTTCTTTTTATTTCCACTACTGAAAAAAATGTTTTTCATGGCCTTCCGACCTCTTTTAAATTCTTAGGACCACCTCAAGTAACCCTTTCCCATGTCCTGACTGCCTTCCTGGTCTAGCTATCATCTAGTGGATGTTTGCATCAGTTCCCTGAGGTGTGGAGGGCCTTTCACCATCGCTGAGGAGAGGGCAATAGTATTTTTTTTTTTCCTGTGATGCTCAGGGCCAGCTCTTTTTTTTTTTTTTCCATCCATCTCTTTTAAAAAGTTACTTAAAAAAGTATGTGTGTTGTGTACACTTATGTGTCATGGCATCCATATGTATGTGTGTGTGTAGGACACATGAGTGAGCAAGCATGCCTGAGTGTCATGGCGTGCATGTGGTGGTCATAAGACTACTTTTGTACAGTTGGTTTTTCTCCTTCCACCTTTGGGTAGGTTTGGGGATCCGACTCAGGCCATGAAGCTTTCACGCCAACCACCTTTACCTAAGGCGCCATCTTGCCAGCCCTTCCATTCTGTTTCAGTGTAGCCTTCTGATCACTCTTCTTTTCCTTGAGCTCTGTACCCAGAAAGCTAAGATTATCACAGATGTCTCCCCTCCCCACTTCCTCTTCCCTCACATTAACTTTGCACCTGGGCAAGCTTTCAGTGGCAAGTGAAAGCAAACAAGGCCCAAGTGGTTTAATTAGGAACAGGAATTAGGCAGGAACCGGTAAATCCAGCAATTAGGTAGGCTTCCAGTGGCTTCAGTTTCCGAATCTGAATTTGCTTTTCCTTTCTCTGCTTCTTCTGTTTCTTTCCTCTACTCTCATCCAGGCTGTGCCCTCATGGTTCCAAGATGGTGGCCTTAGCCTGTGGGGTATGTGCTTCCTGGATCAGTGTTTAGGAAATACAGTAATCCCCCTGCCTTTTTTTTTTTTAGAAGTCTTTATTTAAATATCTTATGACTCTGTTATGTGCTTATCCTAGAACTAGCCCTCTGTGGGTACTGGAGAAGAGAATTGCTGGTTGGCTCAACCTAACCAAGGCTCACTCACGGAGCTGGGCACATAGCAAGTCTGCCTAGGGCAGTGGTTCTCGCCCCTCTGATGCTGTGGCCCTTTAATACAGTTCCTCATGTTGTGGTGACCGCAACCATAATATAATGTAAATAATCTGATATGCAGGATATCTGATATAAGAACCGCCCCCTCCCAAAAGATCTAGGCCCCTAGGTTGAGAACCACTGATATAGACCATTTGTTAGAAACCTCATGGCACTATGAAAGGGGGAGATGGGGCTAGAGGCAGCTCAGGGGTTAAAAGCATGTGCGGGCCTGGGTTAGATTCCCAGCACTCAAGTCAGGAAGCTCAGAACTGCCTGTAACTCCATTGCCAAGGGGTCTGATGCCTCTGGCTTCTGAGCGAAAATGCTAGGACACAGACACAGATACATTCACGTATGCACACAAACACGCACACACACAATTAAAATAAACCTTAAAATCTGTGTAGGGAAGGACAAAGTATATATATATTTTTTTTTTCAAAAGAAAAATGGAGGAAATTAACAAATCCTTGCCTTGGCAAGCTTCAGAGTTTAACTTTGCTCTACTTTTGCTCTACATCCTAGTTAATAGTTTTCACATTTATTTGCATCATTTATAATGAAACACCGTGTACTTTGTGGCTTTGACAAAGCAGAGATTCCTTTCTCATAATCTTGAGAAACTACAAAGTCTAACTTTGGAGCCTGGGGATAGGATGTTTTTTTCACAGATGTTGCTCCCTCACATGGGGGAGGGCCAGTGAGCTGCTTTGCACCTGTTTAATCAGAAAGCCAGTCACACAAGGGACGACTCTATTCCAATGATTTCTCTGCCATCGCCTTTGGGGTTGAATTTAGTATGATTTGGGGGTGAAAGAGGCACAAGACTTCCTGAGAGGGGGTCTCTCTTCTCACAGCTCTGCTGCTCAGAGATGCCAATGGCTTCTCACTGCTCTCCATCCTCTCCTTCACATCTATTTAGAGGTAGTTAGATTTGTACAGAATTCTAGAATACCCTTGGGAGGGAGATGACTGGGGGCTGGTTACTTGGCTCTCCCAAAGTGTTATTAGTGTCTTAGTACATTGAAAGTCTACTCATGGAAGTGTTAGAACATTCTAATCTGTCAAATTTGGTTTTACTCTTCCGAATATGACTCAGACTTTTGTTAACTTAATTCACATATATTTATTGAGATCACACTATAAGTAAACTATTGCTAGCAATGAGTATTTAACAGTGAACCCAAACTCGGTTCCAGTGGCTTTCCCCAGAAGCACCTCTTTAACAAGTCCAATTTATGTCCCATCCCAACCCGTGTATTCATTAGCAGCCCACTCCTTACCCCTCCCTCTTTGAACTCCAGTCTTCTGTATCTCAGCCTCTGTGGTCAGTGCTTAGATTCTGAATTTCTCAGTCCAGCAGTATTTTAAAATAAACCTTGGACCCCCAAAATAAGACAAGCAGCTTCAACTTTTTTGTTTGCTTAAGCCTTCCCCTCTCACCCCAACAGCATATTTTAATTATCATTATTTAAAAGACATTTCAGTAGTAAAAGAAAACATACCTGTGCTGTACAATTAAAAACGGTTATTTTTACGTTATTTGTCTTTTACCACAATAAACATTAGCATTGGTTATGTATTACACCAACATATAAAGACAGAAGCCAAGCACAGTGGTCTGTGTGGGTGTATGGATGTGCAGAAGGCTGAGGCACAACTGGGAACTCAAGGCCTACTGGGTAATAGTGAGCTGCCATCTCAAGTACAAATGGAAAAAATTAAAATACTTTTGAAGGTAGAAAAACACACCACAAGGTATGCCGTATTATACAAAATACTTTTAGAAATAATTTTTTCTATATAATGTCCATTCTAAAGCATAAATTTAATAGTGAACTATAATTCAGAGCCCAATTTTGGGCTTTCATGTAACCCAATACTGAACTTTGATGGAGATCTCAAACATGAAGATTCTCTAGTGTTACCTGTTTAGTGAACCTTTAGGAAGATAGGAATTGGGTTCTACCTTATCCATCTTTCATATCTGCTGAGGCTCATAATTTTCATCATCAAAATTGTGGACCCCCCTCAAAATTCCAATGCAGTTCTTTATAGGAATTGAAAAAATCTTAAACTTGATATGGAAACACAAGAGACTCAGAAGAGCCAAAAGAACCCTAAACAACAAAAAATAAAAACAAAACCAAAACAACAAGCAACACACCCCAACTGTCTGAACTATCATCTTCCTTGATTTTAAGCTATATTACAGAGATATAGTAGTAAAACCAGCATGATACTGGCATAAAAATAGACACAATCATCAATGGACGAGAACTGAGGACCTACATATAATCCACACCCATTCAGCCACTTGATTTTTGACAAAGAGGCCAACAACACACACTAGAGAAAAGAGAGCATCTTCAACAAATGGTACTGATCAAACTGGATAACTGCATGTCAGGGAATGAACTAGGTCCTATCTCTCCTTCTACATAAAACTCAACTGGACCTCAAGATAAGACATGGCACCCTGACTCAGATGGAGGAGAGAGTATGAAATAGGCTTCAACTTGCAGACATATAAAAGAACTTTCTGAATAGGACCCCAGTAGTATGGGCATTAAGACCAACAAATTATAAGTGTGATCACACGAAACTAAAATCTTCTGTATAGAAAAAGCCATCATCATTCAAATGAGGATGTAGCCAAAAGAATGGGGGAAAAGTCATTATCAGCTATACATTTAACAGAGGGTTAGTATCTACATATACAAAGAACTAAAAAAACCTGAACATCTACTGGGTGCGGTGGTATGCGCCAGTAATCAGGCAGAGGTAGGCTGATCTCTGTGAGTTCGAGGCTAGCTGTGTCTACAAAGTGAGTCCAGAACAGTTACACAGCCACAGAAAGTTACACAAAGAAACCCTGTCTCTAAAAACCAACCAACCAACCAACCAACCAACCAACCAACCAACCCTCCCCCCCCCCCGAACATCAAGAACACAAACAACCTAATTTAAAAATGGGTACAAAACTAAACAATTCTCAAAGGATGAAATAGAAATGGTTGTCAGAGAAATAAATGCAAATTAAAACTA
>CM053748.1:9665749-9690813 GCA_028658305.1 Pachyuromys duprasi
GGGTCACATTCATTCTGGTAGGAGTACAGGAAGGTGCAGCCATTCTAGAAACCAGTGCGGCTCCTTTAAAAGCTAGAAATAAGCCTGGCTGTGGAGGCACACACCTTTAATCCCAGCACTCAGGAGGCAGAGGCAGGCAGATCACTGTGAGTTCAAGGCCAGCCTACAGAGCAAGTTCCAGGTCAGCCAGGGCTACACAGAGAAACCCTGCCTTGAAAAACCAACCAATCAACCACTACCACCACCACCACCACCAAAACCAAGAGAGGGTTAGAGGTGAATGTGCTTGATATACACCAGGTACTTGTATGAAAAGGTCATATTGAAACCTACTATCATGCATAATTAACATATGCTAACAACATTTAAAAATAGTCATGTTTTGGTTGGGTGTATTCTGGTCTCCAGCCATTTTTTTTTGGGTGTGTGTGGCATATTCTTAGTGTTTCAGTACTCTCCTTCCCTTATTAAATTAGTTTACGGTTACCTACTATATTTAAAACAATAGAACCTGGCAGTTGGTTCAAGATGGAGACGAGCATAGCTCAGAGGAGCCGGGGGGAGACCCACCTTTAAAGGCTCTAAGGGATATGCGGCCTTGGAGGAGACTGCGGACCAACTGAAAAAGGCAGGTCTGACAGGAAGATGCTTTTGAATCGTGGTCTCTTGAAATTGGAAGGAAAGATGGAGCAGGGTGACAAAGCTGGAGGTGTACGCGACAGGTTGGGAGTGAGGTTGTGGCAGAATGAAGAAAGTGTTGCTGCTGAGCAGGGCTGAGTAGGGCCGGTAGGCAGCCTGGAGCCCACACAGGCTCTGCCCTGCAACAGACACTGCCCAGCTGTGTGATGGCAGTGGCTCTGAGCAGTGGCAGGATGCCAGAGACGGAGAACCGTTCATTTTCTGGATTGGGCCTTCTCGAAAGACCTGCATGGTCTGTGCGGCCGTTGGAGGCCATGTTGATATCTGTTATGGGCAAGGAAGCTTCTTTTGCAATATCTATGACTGCAGACTCACGACTGAGAATAAGGGACAACCTCCCCCTCCCCCCCAAAGAAATAACCTAGAAAGGAAGCCATTGAAGAGAGCCCTTACGAATTGTGATAGCAGTGCTGAGGTGTAGCTGTTCACGGTTGATGGTGGGAGTGGGCTGGAGAAGGACTCAGTTATCTTTAAGGGGCTGGCCACTGGGAGTTTGACCATGCTCCAATGAGTATATGGGCAACACAACTTAGATTTTGTGTATTTTAAATATTTTTTTTTGGGGGGGAAGGTGGGTTGCACAGGATGAGAGGAGGGATGTGGGAGGGAAGAGAATTGAGTGTGATTGGAATGCAGTGTGTGATCTTCCCAGATAATCAACACAAATATCATGTTGGAAAAAAATGAAAACTAGGATTCTCTCTCTCTCAGATGTGGCTCCCTGTGGCCAGGACTCCACCACGGTCCCATGTGGCATCACCCCCTTACACACATCAGGCCGTTCCTCACCACCTGAGCCTCCAGTTTTGCCTCTCTTCATTGTGCCCACATCCTTCTGTTTCTTTCTCTTTCATTTCTCCACCACTTGCTTGCTCCTCTAGTGATGCCTGGGTCTCTGAGTGCCTGGGTTGTCCAGGGGTGCTATGCCCTCCGTGCACTATAGGGCAGGGGTCATCCTGGGCATGGTCTGCCTGCCAGGCCTGTGTGTAGACTTAGATTTTTTCAACAAACCTGCTTCATTTAGGGTCCTCAAATGCTTCTCCCTCCCTACCACCCACTGAGCAGAGGTAGTGGAGAGAGAAGGTTAATAGGAAAAGGGGATTGTAGACACAGCCTCTCCCTTCTCTGCCACCTACTGACACACAAGTGACACAGCAGCCACACCCGCAGCATCTTTAGGGGCCGGGAGTTCATGTGAAACTTAACCAACACACACGTCTCTTGTCTCCTTAACCAAGAGATCTTCATTTATTTATCTCTGCCTCTTAGAACACTGACACTTTTGGCGTCCAGGCCAGTTATTTTGTGGAGTGTTCTTTAATGTTTGTTTCACACGCCGTTGTGATTAGACCGAGTTTTGCAGTTAGGGCAGGAACACCACAGTCTTCTGTCGTGAAGTGTCCGTTGTCACATTGTCCGATACTCATGTTAGGTTGGCCCTGTCGGAGCCCTAACTTGCCGGATTCACTGGGAGGGCCACTGCACTTCGTGACGTATATACATTCTGTGGCACTTGGGTGAGCAGGCCCACAGGTGTGCAGAGGCCAGAGGAAGATGCTGGCTGTCCTGTTCTATCATTCTGCCTTCTTTCCCAGAGCTGGGCTGGCGTCCAGCAAGGCCCAGCCTCTTCCTGTTGTCACCCTACCCCTGGCACTGAGGTAACACAGGGGTGCATGGTTGGCTGGGCTTCTATGTAGATTCTGGGGATTTGAACTCAGGCCTTTGAGTCTGCACAGCCAGTGTTCTTACCCAGTGAGCCACCTCCTCCCCAGCCCCTAATTACTGTCTTTCTAGCACTCCTTCCGCACATGCTCATTGAACCCCTTTCCTTTTCTTTTAAAAATGCATTTCTTAATTGTGTGCATGCATGCGTGCCCATGTGTGTTCTGTTTGTAAAGCGCGTGTGCCTGTGGAAGCCAGAGGAGGGCTAACAGATGCCCTGGAACTGGAGCTATCGGCCGTTATCAGCCACCCAGTGGCTGGAACGTAGGTCCTCTGTAAGAGAAGTCCCGCTCTTAGCTGCTGAGCCATCGCCCCAGCCTCCCTTCTTCCTTTGCTAAAAGACAGAGATCGGTTTATGAATTTTAAAAACTTAGGATGTTATAGTTTTGAGGGGCCGGGGATCCAGCAAGGGCCTTGCACATGTCAGGAAAGCACTTTACGGTGGCGCTGTCTCCGGCTCCCATTGATCTTGCTTGGCTCCAGCGCTCTTTGGCAAGCCTCCATCCATTTTTGACCACATGCTTATTTTCTGAAACTAAATATGTTCCAGTACACCTTGCACCTCTTCTTCTTATCCCTGCAACGGATTATTTTTCCAAGGGACTCTGCACATGTCTATTAGATTCTGGCATTTAGGCACAGGGGCTAAAATATGAGGCAACTTTTAGTATGGGAAGGTCATTGTGCCCAGTTCTTTTAGTGGACAAAGCTAGGAAATATAATATTTCCCACCAGTTAGTCCAGCCCTGCTGGGGTTGCCCTGGACTTCTGTGTCTAAAAAGAAACCAAAACAGACATCCTTTGTGGGAAAACTGAAGCATCATTGTATTTGTCTATTTGGCATCTGAGAGTGCACAAGGTAGTTTTTCATGTTTCCTTATCAATAACAATACTACAGCATACTTACCTTGTCAACTAAAGCTCAAGAATTTTTTTTTTAATATTATCCCTAAGATAGTCTGCTGAGTGGACAGTTTCACACTCAAAACTTATTTCCATTAATTGTGTCGCTTATTCACATTACTCATGTAAATGATATGAGATGGGTTTAGGTTGACTAACTTTTGTGGGTTTTATTTTTGAATGTCCCTTCCCCAGTTCCTCTCATATCTAATCTTACCTCCCTACCCACCCAACTTTGAGGTTTCTTCTCTGTCTGTGTGTGTTGCTCAACTACTCTTGGTGGTGGGGCCTGCCTTGGGGCGGGGTCAAAGTCACCCTGTTGAAGAAGACCGATTCTTCCTCTTCCTAGAAGCTATCTAATGCCAACAGCTCCTCAGCGAGTGGTGGAACTTCATTCCTACCTCTTCTCCCCCACACTCAGATTTTGTCTAGTTTGAGTTGGTACCAGTCATTTGCATGCTGTCACACTTGCTCTGAGTTCATATGTGCAGTTGCCTGCTGTGTCTGAAAAACACTGTTTCCTGGAACTTTCCCACCACCTCTGGATCTTGCCATTTTTCCTTCCTTTCCTTGTGGGGAGAGATGTGGTATGAACATCATGTTTATGCCTGAGCATCCCACAGCCTCTTACTCTCTGCACATTGACTAGTTGAGGATTTGCACTGATTTACATCTACCTCAGGAGGAAGCTTCTCTGATGAGGGCTGAGAGATTTTCTGACGGTGGATATGTCAATACATCATTAGGAATCATTAGGAATCATAGTAGGTTCTCCCCCAGGAACTCTGATCTATTTAGCCCCAGGCTCTTGGCATGATGAATAGTGCCAAGTGTGGGTTCCAGATCATGGAGCAGGCCTTAGAGCCAATCAGAAAGTGGTTGATGGCTGCGGTGGTTTTATGGAGCCTGTTCATTGGTGCTCTGTTCACGATAGCTAGGAAATGGAAACAACCTAAATGTCCTTTAACTGATGAATAGATAATGAAAACATGGTACATATGCATATTATGGAATATTATTTAGCTGTTAAAAAACTGAAAGGATGAACTTTTCAGGTAAATGGATGGAACTAGAAAAGATCATATTGTTGAGGCAACCCAGAGCCAGAAGGACAAATGTCACTTGTTTTCTTATTGGAGACTCCTACCTTCAAATATTTAGATCTAAGTACATATTCTGGAGTAACGGCAGAAACCAGGAAAGGAAAAAG
Organism: Pachyuromys duprasi; assembly: GCA_028658305.1. Classification (NCBI taxonomy): domain Eukaryota; kingdom Metazoa; phylum Chordata; class Mammalia; order Rodentia; family Muridae; genus Pachyuromys; species Pachyuromys duprasi. The sequence continues at coordinate 9,670,284 of CM053748.1, forward strand.
GGACCAGCGCTGAGGTAGGGATATGGTGGAGCAATAAAGAGGGAAAGAGCAGGGTTTAAGTGATCTGATTAGGGAAATGGGGAAAGAGGTCTAGGTAGGGCTGGGAAAGGTCAATACAGAAAGGAGGAGGAGGGTAAACTAACAGTAAAGATGTTTGAAAAGTTCATAAGGAATCATGCTGTTAGTTATCTACCTAAAAAGAAAAACTTTTGACACACATACCTTTGCATGTAAATATACATGTACAGTTTAAATAAATTTTTCTTATCTGGGCCAATAGTGTTTCCACCAAGAGCCAAAGGCCACCTAACAAAACCTCCAACTCCAAGCATGAGAAGCTGTTGGACTCCCAAGGTGGGGAGACCCTCCGTTCCTCGGGATAGACTCCAGACCCCAATAACTCACAAACAGAACTTGATGCAAACAGCAAGAGGTGTTTACTAGTAGCCGGCATGCTGGGGCTCTGCACACAGCTCCCACGCAAGGGGGTGGTATAGAGCACTGAGCTGCAGAATCACAGAGTTTATAAAGGCAAAAACCGCAAAACAGGAGGGGGTCTAGGGGTAAGGGATTTTTATAACGGGGGGGGGGGGGTAGTCAGTGATTGGCTGTGCCCAGGTGTGGTGACTAGGGGACAGTTAGGGACTGTTTGCACTTTCCAGTCCAGGAACAAAGAAGGGCGTTTAGGGCCAAGTTAAAATTCTTTACCCTTACAAAGCCATTTTTTTTTCTTTTGAGTTGTTGGTCAGAAATGTTCAAGAGACTCCCCAAACATCACATGCTATTGCTGTTGCCCTTGGTTGTCTCCCAGAGGTGGAAGGTAAGCCCCTTTTGTGAAGACACTATGCACTTCAGACACAGGTCCCAGAGCCCCTGAGCTGGAACTGGCTTGAATACTTGCTCCCCAAGGACTAGCTTTCATGGCACCAGAAGGCACTATGCAAGCTTCCAAGGAAGAAAAGAGTTATGATGCCTATGAACCACATCAACAATGAGCATGGCATGATAACCCTAAGGGACAAATAGTGGCCAGAATGCCTTGGCAGTAACCAACAGCTCTCTAGTGGGTCTTAAGGTCTGCTCAACAAGAGGGAAAGCATGCCTGGTACTGGAAACCCAGCCAGTGAATTTATGGATCTTGGGGTAGAACCTACAACTACCACTTTACCAAATCAGCATAATCTCTAATCACACTTTAAATATTTGTCCTTATATCCAGAGATAAGTATAGTCCTCACCCCTCATCAAGGGAACTTTTCTTTCAACGAATGGAGATCATCACAGAAAACCACACTCTATCAAAACACACCTAAGGCTCAGGAAAGGAGAGAGCAGGAAGATTTTAAAGCCAGAGTTTGCTCTGAGACTCTGTGTCAAAAACTAGGAGTGTCAAAAACTACATCCATGAAGCCTAACATGTCTGTCCAAACATGATCTGAACATGATAACAATGGCCACGCTGAAGTAGTTGGGAGGGAAGCCCCTAATCTTATTCAAAAAACCACAGGCAACTAAGGAATGCCGGGAATTGGGAAGCAGTTTTCCTCAGGGAGGAGCATACCAATTGGTTATTCAATCAAAAGGTCAGCCTTGGAGACATGCTGACCCCCTTGGAGACCCCCTACAGACTGAGCAGGATGTGTTTATGTATTTAGGAATACATATGCACATATGTGCATAACGACAATTCATGAAAAAAGAGGCCATGGATTTGAAAGAGAACAAGAAGGATGTATGCCAGGTTTGGAGGGAGGAAAGGAAAGGGGAAAATGATGTGATCATAGTGTAATTCAAAATAAGGAAATAGTTAGCAATATAAGTTAGTTTAGGGAAAAATAGGGATCTAAACAGAGTGTTCAAGAGAAAATATAAAAACAGTTAAGAAACACTTTAAAAAAAAGTTGATCATCTTTAGCAATTAGGGAATTTCAAATTAAAGGCACTTTGAGATTTCATCCCACCCCAGGCAGAATGGCTACACTGGACAGAACAACTGACAACAAATGCTGGTGAAGTTGGGGGAAAGACACTGTTGAGCACAACTAATGCGCTCACTCTGAAAATAAGTGCGTAGAATCCTCAAAACACTAAAAAGAAACGTACCATTTGACCCAGCTACCCCACTCATTTGCATGTACCCAAAGGACTCAACATCCTACCCCACAGTCACATGCTCACTCACGTTCACTGTTGCCCTATGCACAATAGTTAGAGAAAGAAAAAAAAATCTATATATCTCTCAGCAGATGGAGGGATGGTGAAAACATGGTAACATACACAATGGAATACTATTTCTCGCTAAGAAAAAAGAGAATCATGAAAATTCCAGGTAAATGGACGGACCCAGAAAAGATTATATTGAGCCTGAGAGACAAACACCGCTTGTTCCCTCTCCCCTGTGGGTCCAAGCGCCAAGTTCTCAGAGTTTGAAAGGAATCACAGAATAGGGTGATACGAAGGAGAAAAATGAAACAACAGAAAGGGAACAGCAACCGGCAAGGGTCAGTCAATAAGGAAGGAGAAGAGGGCAGTGACAAGCTTTACACCAAGGTTGTTTGAGAAAGCCTCAACGAACCGTATCACTTTATATGCACCTAAATTATATATATTAAACACAGTCATGCTACTCGGGCTGACAACGCTCACCGCAAGAACCATAGACTAACCCCTTCCCCCCAGTACCCTCTTTTGAGGGGTGGTTGGGGTAGCCCGAGCAACTCCCCAAACAATATAGATTATCCGTGAGGCCTCTCAGAGGCTGAGTTTGGGCTCCTAAAGCTGAAGACACCACACATGCACGACACAGGACTAGCATGATTTGAGCTGGATCTAACTGAAAGTCTCCTTCCTGTGTCCTGGCTTCCATAGTACCGGGAAGTTTTATGCAATCAGACAAGGGAAAAAAAATCAATTAGTCCTATCACCAGCTGTGATGATGCCTATGAACCATGACATGGCAAGACATGCCTAACAGTGGCACTCACATGTTGGTGACGACCAATAGCTGTCTAGCTGGACTGTAAGCCCACTCAACAGGAGGGAGATCATGCCTGGTCCTGGGAGATCACGCCAGCTCCTCACCATTAGTGAGGTCATGGATCTTAGAGGAGAATCCAGGACAACCAGTTTACTAGAGCAGCACTATTCCTAATGGTGTTAAATCTTCTCCTTATTCCTGCAGATAAGGGAAGCTACCATCTGGAATCAAAGAAGCTGATCTTTGCACCAAAAGAAAACTATTAACAGAAAACCACAGCTGACACAAGACAGAGATAACGGTTCCTGGAAACCCTGGCACCAGGGGATACATCTACTTCACAGCTCCTGCGTCCACCTAACGCAAGATGTCAGCCCTGAAATCATGTCCACACACACAGCAAGCAGGGACTCAGCAGGTTGTGTAAACATATATATATATTATATATATATTGTATATATATATATATTTAACAATGATAATCAAAGAAAAAGAGGCTATCCATTTGAGAGTGAGAGATGAGACAAAGAAAATGTTGGAAGGAGGGAACTTGGAAGGAGCTGGAGAGAGGCAAGGGAATGTAGAAAGTGATGCAATTATATTTTGATTAAAATGTATTAAAGTTAATATGTATTAAAGTAATTCTGTCATTTGCCTGTCATTGCACACTTTGTACCCTTTTTCTGAAAATCACAAATCTCATTAGTTTCTGCATAAACTTCTTGTACTTTCTGTTTGCAAAAATAAACCCGTAAGCACATTTTATTATTTTATATTTTTCTCATTTTCATTTTGTTGTGCAAAAATATTTTCATTCTGAATTCCTCTTATGTTTCTAACAATCAGTTTTGGTTGGATAGAAACATTGTTTGTTAGTTTTTTGATGAGGAAACAAGGTTAAACATTTCAAAGGAGACTTCCATGACTGATGAGATATTTTCCAGTTTTGTTTTACGTATGCTAGATCAAAAAGGAGGGCAGAAACAAAATAAAAAGACAAAAAGTAAAATGTAAGTGACGACGGTGGAGAGCCTTAGCTGTAAGCCGCCTTCATTCCTATTGTCCACTAGATGGCAGGAACATCCCGAGAATAACATTCTTATGGTGTGAAAAAAACCGTGAAGGATTGTCTACTTGGAGAGATGCAGCATGCATCTCTACCACTCTTCAAGTGGTAGAGAATTAACTATTAGTATTTTCATTCTTCAATAACCTATTATTATAGTTAAAAAAAGACTGTCAGTTAACCAGTTTATTATTGATTTGTGATTGACAGCCTCTCATATCAGGTAAGACGCTGCCAACAGTTGAAGTTACAGAATAAGACTCATCAAGACTTCTTGCATTTAATTAAGATTGAAGTTAAAGTATTTTATCGTCTTATTTTTACTTCAACTATGATTCTGATATTGAAAACTAGTGAAAAAATAGAACCCAGAATCAAACAAAATAACAAGATTCATTCCAACCGAGATTGCGTCTCACAGCCCTTTCAGAAATGATGGAAGAAACATCATACCTCTGACGGACTCCACAGGTCTTGGTCTTGTCGCTGTCTCTTGTGGCTCTGCTAGAGGCAGGCTCCAAGGGCTGCAAGCAGGACCCAGAATTCATCCTGCCTCATAAACAGACTCTCTGAGGGTCTGGGAAGCCTGTAGGCTGCATGACGCTTTAGGGTCCTGCTCTTCATCCTGCTTTTTTTGTGCTCTGCCTATGTCACCTGCTCCTAAGGGCTGTGCTTGGGTTCCCTGGAATGGGATGGAACATTTAGAATCCCAACTTGAGGAATCGCCAACATAGTTTCAAGAAGCTACGTTAAGATAAAGCGCACTATTTATTAGCATAATGTGACATGGGACCAACTGTTCCCTTAGGTGTGGAGGGGAAGCAATCTGACACTGAGAGCAGTCCGAGAAGGCTTCTAGGAGCAAATAGGCTTTGAAAATGCTACTGAAGGCGGCAACAGATGAGGGGGTGGTTGAGAAGGGCAGACACCATGGATGGGAAGACGTGAAACAGTTCATATAACTGCAGGTCATTGTTTACAAACAAGCCATCCCTCCCCATAAACTAAGAACAAACAAACAAACATGGCTCAGATAGTAATGTAAAAGCCCATCTCACTCATTTGAATTAGTTGAGAATGTTTCATAGTTCTGCTTCTATTATCAGCCTGTAGGATTTCTATTCGTTGAAATGAATTCAAGTGTCACCTTGACGTACCTTGCTGTTCATTTCTCCCCTGACCTGGCTTCCGCACAGTCTGTGGGACTGACTTCCTGATACACAACGCTGACCACACATTCTTCCGTCTTTGGCTCACCCTGCAAAGGGTCCAAAGGTTGATCTTGAGAAGGCCTTCCACTGTGACATTTTATGATTTGTACATGTCTCTCTGTTGCTGAGAAAGCATGTGTAAACCCATCTATACCTATGTAAAATCTGCTCCCTTTTCAGAAATGCAAGGTGGTCTACAATACACATCTGCCTTTCCCCAGCTTTCCTCCTCTGTTCTCACTCAGCTCACTTAAGCCGAACTGGCAGAGGCTGCTTATAGCATTATGGTTAAAGCTGCTGTCAGGAGCCTACCACAGAGGCCTCTGAAAGATGCTACCGAGCAGGGTATCAAAGCAGAGGCTGAGACCCATAGCCAAACTTTGGGTAGAGTGCAGGGAATCTTATGAAAGAAGGAGAAGATAGAAAGACCTGGAAGGGTCTGGAGATCCACAAGGAGAACAACAGAACCAAAAAATCTGGGCCCAGGGGTCTTTTCTGAGACTGATACGCTAACCAAGGACCATGCAATGAGATAACCTAGAACCCCTGAACAGATGTAGCCCATGACAGCCCAGTCTCCAAGTGGATTCCATAGTAATGGGAACAGGGGCTGTCTCTGACATGAACTCAGGGGCTGGCTCTTTGATCACCTGTCCCTGAGGGAGGTGTAGCCTTACCAGGCCACAGAGGAAGACAATGCAGCCAGCCTTGATGAGACCTGATAGACCAGGATCAGATGGAAGGGGAGGAGGACCTCTCCTATCAGTGGACTGGGGGAGGGGCATGGGAGGAGAAGAGGGAGGGACGGATTGGGAGGGGATATGGGAGGGGGCTACAGTTGGGATACAAAGTGAATAAACTGTAATTAATAAAAAAATAAGTAAATTAAAAAAACTGCTGTCAGGAGTGTAGAATGACCCCCCTACTTCCGTCCACTCAGGAAAGCCCTAGGGTGTGTAGAAAATCCTTTAACCTTTGTGGTAGCCATCTTCCAAAACCACCTCTGGGAATCCATGGTGCATAGAACCCACATCCTGAGATAGTCACGTCCTGAATCAGAACTGACACTGACACCTGAACCCACGTGGTCAAGGTGAAGATGTCTCATCGAGCCTGTGAAACCCTACAGTTCAGTCTTTGGGAGGGGCCGGTCTGTAAAGTAGCCAGACGGAGAGTCTCCCTTGGAGAGAAGCTTGAGGTTCCCATGTAACAGCCAACACCTCTTTGCCAACAGTAAGGAGAGATGAGCACTCAGAAAGTGAGTTCCCTCCTTTAGGGTTGAGTGTCCCCAAATCCCTGCCTCTCTGTGCATTGTCCGGTTGTATGTCTCTGTACTGATTCACATTTGCTGCAAAAAGAAACTTCTCTCATGAGGCCTGAACAAGGCATGGATCTATGGGTATAGCAAAGTGTCAGTGGGAGTCATTTTATGTCTGTTTTTTTTTTTTTTTTTTAGCAGAATAAAACTAGTAGGTCCTTACCATCCCCCCTCCCTCACCAGGCCCATGAACTACCTAATGCTAGCTTCTTGGCCACTTTAGTAGTGTCTGGTATGGATTCCATCTCCTGGAGTGGGCCTTTGCTGAGTGGAAACTTGCTAGTTGGTATTGCTGTTACTTTGGTTCCCCAGCTGGACCTGCTCAGTAGCCGTGGGCCTCAGTGTGTTTGTTTCTCTCCCTCCCTGACTTTCGCTGCATTGCATTCAAGCTCCCGACACACCAGAGGAGAAGGCCTTGCTTGAAGTTTCTTAGCTGGCTGCTTGCTTGTCTCATTTTCCTTTGATGTTTTTAAAATTTGAATCACACACACACACAACAGAGGTGTATTTTGTCTGCATGTCTGTCTGATGTCTTCAGAGGCTGGAAGGGGGTGTTGGGTCCCTTGGGACTGGAGTTACAGATGGTTGTGAGCCACCATGTGGGTGCTGGGAGTTGAACCTAGGTCTCTAAAAGAACAGCCAGTACTCTCAACCGCTGAGCCATCTCTTCAGCTGCCTCCTTGGGTCTTTTCTGTAACAATTGCCTCTAGTTTTTTCCTCTTAGTTTCTTTTTTTTCCCCCTCTCCTTTCTTTTTTGAGAAAGGTTCTCACGTAGTCCAGCCTTTCCTCAAACTCAGTGTGTAGCTGAGGGTAGCTTTGGACTTCTGCTCTTCCTGACTTTAAAACTCCTGTATGCTAGCTTTAGAGGGGTTCACTCCAAGTCTGGTTTCTCCCTTATCTTCACCCTGCATTTCCTGTCTTTTTTGCACCATTCAAATAATTCCAGTTAGGCACACACCCTCCCTTCGTAACGACGGAGTAGACACTTTGAATTTTACTTAGGTTCTTCACCCTTTTCTTTCTTCCCATTCCTTGCCTTCCAATTTCCCACTGTTCCCTCTTCCCTGCCCCCTTTCCCTCCTATCCTTCTGGTTGTTTCAGCCTTCACAGAAGGACCTGGCTGGCTCTCTCTTTCTGCAGGTTGAGCAGGGGTTGGGGCTGGGACACAGCAACAGTGTGTGTGGAGGGGAGGCCAAGAGGGGATGGTCTGCGGGATCCACAGGAGATGTGGGGGCCAAGGGGTTGCAGCTCTCAGTGAAGAACCCTTTCCAACTCCTCATTGTCCAATTCAAAGACCACGTAGTCCTTCAAGTAAGACATTTTTATTGCTAATGTTGCTATCAGTCTGCTGCTGAAAGAAACGAAACCTAACAGTTCTCTACTAAGCAATATAGACAACGAAAACCAGGTGGTGAAGAAAGAGTCTCAAAGAAAAAGTAAACACAACAAAACGAAAAACAAGAGATGGCCAGCTGAGACTCCTTGTCCCCCATAGCTAGGAGTCCCCACTAGGACCAGCCTCACAGATTCCAGACATTACCACTGCACTAGGCTCTACCTCCAGGTGCCCCAATTTCATCTGTCTATCCGTGCACTTTCTCCTTCCGTCCCATCTCTCTCCACATTTGACCCCTTCCCATTCTGCCTGTCCCCACCTTCCCCCAGTCCACCCACAAAATCTCTTCTATTTCCCCTTTGCTGGGAGATCAAAGCATTCCCCTGAGACCCTTCCTCTTTACCTAACCTCTCTGGGCCTACAGATTATAGCTTGGTTATCATTTACTTAATGGGTAACATTCACTTATAAGTGAATACATACCATATTTGTCTTTTTACCTTACTCAGGATGATTTTTCTAATTTTTCTAATTTTCTCCATCTGCCTGCTAATTTCATGATGCTATTGTTTTTAAACAACTGAGTAATACTTTACTGTTTGAATGTACTACATTTTCTTTATTTATTCTTCTGTTAAGGGACAGCTATACTCAAAGGAGGTTCCATCCTACCACAAGGATACTTGCTCAACTATGTTCACTGCAGTTTTATCCATAGTAGCCAGAAACTAGAAACAGCCTCTGTTACTCAACAGAAGAATGGTTAAAGAAATAGTGGTACTTTTATGCAATGGAGTAAAAGTGCGGTACTTTTACTTAGCTGTAAAAACCGCATTATGAAATTTTCAGGCAAATGGGTGGAACTTGAAACTAGAAACTAGACAACTTCCTAAACAGAACACCAGCAGCTCAGGCACTAAGATTGATAATTCAATTAATATATGGGACCTCATGACACCCAAAAGCTTCTGTAAGGCAAAGGACACCATCAATGGGTAGAAAATGGTACCCTACAGAATAGAAAAGATTTTCACCAACTCCACATCTGATAGAAGGTTAATATCCAAATTACATAAAGAACTTAAGAATCCAGACATCAACAAACCAAAAATACATTTTCCTAGCTCTCTTTAAGGGATTGATTCATTTCCTCCAATTGTTAAAGTTTTCCTGGATTTCTTTAAGAGATTTACTCATTTCCTCTTTAAGAACCTCTATCATCTTCATATAATTGGTTTTAAGGTCTTTTTCTTTTCCTTTCAGCTATGTTGGAACATTCAGGGCCTTCTGAAGTAGGCTAGGTGGGCTGTGGAGGAGACACAGTGAGCTGGCTATTATTGACTATGTTCTTATGGTGGCATCTAGGCATCAGGGTTTGGAATGATTGTAAGTCTAGGTGTTGATTTCTGGGTTGTTCTGTGTTGTGTGGGTGTTTTGCTCCTTGGTTTCTGTTTCCCCTCTAGATTTTCAGAGAGTGATGGTTGTGTGGTGCCTGATTTACTGATGTGCTTGGCTGGTGTGTCACAGGGAACGCCTCTGGCATTGGAGTCTGGAAGGCAGCAACAAATAAGGAGGGAGTCTAGGAGAGAATGTCCTGTGCGACCCACAGGAGACCTGGGCAGGGGGGAGGGAGGTGCTGGGGAGGAGCCTTAGAGATTGGTTCTGGGGGAACAGCAAGAGCCAAGAAGGCCTGTGGGAGCCCACCTAGTCTAGCAGATATGGCTTGTGGTTGAGCAGGGGTTGGGGCTGGGAGACAGCAACAGTGTGTGTGGAGGGGGAGGCCACGAGGGGGTGGCCTGTGGGATCCACAGGAGATGTGGGGGCCAGGGGCTTGCAGCTGGGGTTTTATTGCACAGCCGGGGAGGAGCCTGAGGAACCGGGTCTGAGGGAACAGAGAGAGTTCAAATCCCTTTTTAATTAAGTCAAAAGAGGACCCAAACGCTGATGTGAAAGAAGTTGTGTGAATGAGTAGTGAAACTGGATGCATCTGCGGCCTACATGAGTTAGTACCTCGTCGAGTCATTCTGTGCCCCGGGGAACATGGCTTTTGAAGCCTCAAAGCTCACCCCCCAGTGACGCTTCTGCTCCAGCGAAGCCACACTTCCTAATCCTTCCAGACAGTTCTGCTAACTGGGAGCCAAGCATTCAAACATAAGAGCCTGTGAGGGCCTTCCCCATTCAAACCACCGCAGCATGAGGTCACCGCCCGGAGCAAGTGAGTGATACAGGCCTGTCAGAAGGGCCCCTGTAAATCCTGAGCTGATTGCGGAGAGAGGTGGTCCTGTTTGCCTGAGCCCCGGGACGGAGCAGGCATGTTGATGCCGCAGCCGCCAACAGGATCAGGGTGTCCAACAGCTGCTACTTGCGTGCGCGGAAACGTCACACGCGTATCAATAGTTAGGAAGAGGGGACTCCATATTCAAGGCTGGATTAAATAAAACGGTCCCACCTTGCACCGAAAACGAATGCCTGAGGATTAAGGAGTTTGATTTCGGGGCGATATGGCTTTATTAGTGAGAATTTAGCACTCTCTCACGGGCCCTTTGAAGCTACATCTGCGTTCCTTCAGCTGGGCAAAAATCTTCCTGATCAGATAGGAGGATGCCTTTCCTGCTGGGCCTCTGCCCCAAAGGCGCCGAGATTAGTAACAGTTTATGTATGTCAGGTTTCAATTATGAAACCTAGGGAAATACGTCCAGGAGGCTGTAGAGCAGAGTCCCTTGCTTAGTGGGAAACATCTGTTCGTTGTGTTGCTAGGTAAAGTCCCTGTTGAAATTCTTGCACTTGGGTTTACAGTTTGCCCCCATGCTGCTTTGAACCTTAAAAACTGTGTAGAGCCTTGCCTAATGAGCTTGGGACAGGTCAGTTGAGGCAGGACTTTTCCCACTCAGATCACATTTCTCCTGAGAAATGTTACACAGCGTCAGCCACACCGGTATATAAAATGGTTACACACAAACCAAAATTTCACCGATAATAAATTTAAAGAAGCTTAATTTAAAACAACTCCTTCGCATACCATTTATTAATATGAAGGCGAGTTTAAATACTGTATGCGGTTTTATTTTTTTTCTTCCTGTTGCTGTGACAGAATGCCACAACCCAGGCAACGGCTAGAAGAGTTTATTTGAGCTTACAGTTCCAGAGGGTGAGAGTCCAGAGTGCTGGCGTGAAGACGCAGTGGCAGGCACAGGAACCTGAGGGGTCACATCTTCAATGGCACGCAAAAAACCAGAGTAAACCAGAAACGGTGTCAGCCGGCCTCCAGTGACATACTTCCTTCCACAAGGCCACACTTCCTAAACACCCCAAACATCACCACCAGCTGGGGACCAAATATCCACATGCTTGAGACTGCGGGGGTGGGGGTGGGGTGTCATTTCTCACACATGTAAACCGATATTTTCTTTTGGACAAAGAATTAAATCCTGGCTGGATTCATGGCCGATCAAGGGCTAACAAGTGACTGTTGAACGCTCAGCATTAAGCAGGGAGCTCTTATCATCCGCATCACAGCTTGTGGAAGGGGGGTGGAGAGAATGTAAGAGCCGAGTGATAGGAAGGAGTGTTATTATTATTTGTTGGCATGCCTTCCTGATAGAGTGGGAGGGTGTCCAGGAAACCCACAGCTCTGAGAGGAGTCCTCCTCAACAGAGACATTGCAGCTCCCAGGGGAGGGTTGCCCCAACCCTGATGAGCTGAGGAGCCTAGGAGCCTGAGCTCTGCTCCTTCTTCCTCCCACTTGAGTGAGTCACAGCAGGCAGGAAATCTCTTAAAAGAGGTTTATTGAAGGGACGAACCCAGGAGCGGCTGCCTCTGCTGTTGGGAGGAGGCGGCAGGGAACTGGGACGAACACAGCCTTTAAATAGGATTGCTAGGAGGCCATGCTTTCCGGGGGGGGGGGCAGGGATTTCCTGAGTGTGGATTGGTGGGATTTCAAGTCCTGAGCTGTGGGGAGCTCAGGGATTGGTGGGCTTTCCTGTTCAGGGATTGGTCGGTTTTCCTGCTCGGGGATTGGTGAGTTTCTGCCCAGTCTTTTCACCTCAAATTTTCCTAGTCTGGGCTGAGTCCTATTGAGGGGCTGGAGATGACAGTTAACAGAGGTCTGGGGGGAGAGGCTGGGCTGCCGGAGCTTCCTCTGCCCTGAGGGGTGACAGAGTGTACAGAGTGTGCAAAATGTACAGTGTTCACTGTGAAGGCAGTAGACCGAAGCAGGAAAGGTTGTTATCACCGACAGCTCCCATGGCAGCGGCAGTAGGCATTCTGAGGCAGGAAAGGTGTCCAGTTCCTGTAGGCTGAGGCAGAAAGAGTCACCATGGACAGCTCCCGCTGAGGTGTTTTGGGGGGGAGTTGCCGCCATTTTGTCTCCTGCCTCCACAGCCCCCGGGTGGGCGGGAAGGAGGGGCCGACTGCCCTGAGGCCCTGCGGCCCTGAGGCCCTGAGGCTGGAAGCGCGTCTAGCGGGGAACCGCTTGCTACTATGTATTAAATCGGCAGCTCTTGGAGGTTGCAGTGGGCCGTTAGGATTCCTGGGGCGGCAGCCGGTCACCACAGCTTGTGAGGCGTCAGAGGTGGCTTGGGGTGACCTGCCACCTCAGTTTGGGGTGAGTCGGGATTGCCTCAGCCTGGGGTGTCTGCTGCAGTGGGCTTAGGGTGGCAGACTGCCTCAGCTCCGGCCCTACAAGGAGGACCATGAAATACTGTGTTACGGACCTGTGTGGCCGAGGCGCTCAGGAACTCACTGCAGCTACTGTTGCTTTCACTAGGAATGCCTAAGACTGAGCCGGCAAACATGTAGTCATAGATGTGGAAGTTGCTCAGAGGAATGGCCGTTGAGTGCTGCTGGAGGAGAGGAAGCCATTCTCTTCAGTAATGTGACCACTGGTGAGTTACTTATGCTCTAGTGAGCTTCACACAAGTAACCCTGGTTAAATCCAGCGTCTGATTTTAGTCACAGTGCAAAACCAAACTCAAAATGAGGCACGGTCTGGGGACTCGGCAGGAGGAAGGGTGGGTTGGAGGCTGTGGGAGGAGGGTTAGAGAGGGTGAAGAGATGGCTATGACTAGAATATTGTATACATGTATGAAACCGTTAAAGTAAATTAATAAAAGACTAAAGCTTAGCTGCATGCTTGGTATGTAGAACGTTTTAGATCTCCTAAAGAGCTGATATTTTAATTTTGTAATTGTTATTGCCGAGAATACTGCTTCAAATATGTAATACCAAATGGCAAGATTATTTGTATGGCTACGCTAGACATTCTGCCCTAATCCTAAGTAAAAGTTCATTGATTTTTTTTTTTTAATGAAATGCAACAGTATTTTTAAAAGCACTTGCTACTTATTGGGTGTGTTTATGTATGTGTGGATGAGGGCTTAGATGCGGTGGTGCACATGTGGAGGGCAAGAGAACAGTTTGCAGCAGGTCGCCTCTCTCTCTCCACTATGCAGGCTCTTGGGAATATGCTCAGTTTGTCAAACATGGCGTCAAGTTCTACCTCAGAGGGGTGAGTGTCCATCATGGTGTTGAGTCATGATGTCATGCAGCAGGCACAGTGCAGGAGCAGGGAGCTGAGAGGTCGCGTCTCCGTTCACACACAAGAAGCCAAGAAAGCAAACAATTTTTTGAGGTACATGCTGTGTAGCAGAGAGGAGGATATGACTATCCATGATCTTCTTCTTTTTTTTTTTTTCTTGGACTTGTGACACTACAGGATCCTTCTTGTCATAGCTTGAATATAAAGTGTCCCCCAAAGTCTCATTATAGGCTGAAGGTGTAGTACCCAGCTGGTGGATCCAATCACTAAGAAGTGATTGGCTCATGGGGGCTCTGCTTATAATGAATGGATTAATTCACTGATTCATGTTTTGGCATTATGGGAGGTGGTAGAAGCTTCCAGAGGCAGGGATTAGTTGGAGAAAGTAGGTCACTGAAGCATATCATTGGGGCTTTATCGTATTTTAGACCCTTTCTTCTGCCTCTGTCCTTTTGGAGACCATGAGGTAAACAGCTTTTTCTAACACATGGTCCCAACTAACTCGATATTCTACTTTACCACAAGCCCAGAAACAGTGCTAGCCACCTGGAGACCTCAGAAACTGTGGGCTAAAATAAATCCTCTTTTTAGGTTCTGTCAGGTATTTTACAATAGCAGCAGCAGCAGCAACAACCCTAACATACTCCCTAGATGCCTAATTGACTTTTGGAATTTGGCTTAAAATGTTCTGATGAGCTTTCCCCCACTGACTCTCCACACCTACATAGAAATATATTCTTTTCTGATGCCTTCAAAGTCTCTCTCTCTCTGTGTGCTGCTAATTAAGTTTACATGCCTTCTACTTGGAAGGATACAGATCAGAACATTGTTACAGTGGGATCTCCCATGCCCCACAGAGAGGTTGATCTGTTCTAGAACTTATGTGCCATCCTAGTGAGAAGTCACTCCATCTGCTTAGATATTAATGAAGGAAAAAGTTCTTTAATATAGCACAGGTCTGGCTCTGGCTAATGCCCAAGAGGAACCAGCCTTGAATAGAAATTTTTTGCTGGCTTATATACACATTAGGCTTACGCATTTCATGAACACTGTCATTGTTAGACATCCTTTAGGTTCCACCCCTGGGTTATACTTTGAACAATTTAAAGAGACAGGAGACTGCAAATCTGGCCACTTAGGCAGATGGGAGATTTACACAGCAAAGATACATTGCATATTGTCAGAATTATTTTAACTAAGTTAGTGTTGTTCTTTTTCAAATAGTTACTACCTGGGGTTATCTTGTTCACCTGGCAGAATTATGCTTTTGTCAAGAAGAGAACTGGGGTCTTTATGGCAGGTCAGGACTTAACAGTAGTTGTAACCCTGCTGCTCCCTGTTGGAGCTGCCTGTTAGAGGCATGGTTTTTGATGGGCCTAGTGGCTAGTTGTCAGTCTGGGCTGTCTCCTTTGTTATGGGGATGGAGTTGAGGAATCCTGCAAAACAGTGTTGGAGATCCAAACCTGCAGGATCTCCATGACACAGGACAACAGGTTGTCTGAAAGGAGTCCCCTTAAGAATCCAGTATAGACAATGTATATACTCATTGCATCCTAGCATGCTAAAATGTTGCTTTTCTGTAAAAGACTTGGTTAGCTCACTACTTACCTCTGGGGTAAATCAGAGGCAGCTCCCTTAGCTAAAGTCTACTTTGTGTGATTTAACGTCTCAAGCGAATCTATTAATAAATCCTTTATAACATTAATCCTATTACTTTGAGTTTTTTTCCCATCAGATATAAAACTTGGCTTGGAAAATGCTGAAGTGTGTATAGAATGTCAGGGAGAGACATGTTCTGATTAACAGTTGGTTTTGAACCTAAAGTTGACCTTGTTCCTTCTTAATATCATGTGATAGGATAGGGGTTCTTCATACCTTTTCCACAGGCCAAAAAGGCCCAGAGGTAAAGAGAAGAGCTTTGTTCAAGTTGTTTGAGTCTGGTCTTCTTTCTGAGATCACAGGCTGCTAAAGAGAAACTGTGTGTGTGTGTGTGTGTGTGTGTGTGTGTGTGTGTTAGAAGGGTGTCTGACTTTCTCTTTCCTAATGGTCCCGAGATGGCAAGAACTCTCAGAGCCCCAAACTGTTCCTTCTTAGATCCATTCCTCCCATCTTATTTTCTGGCAAATGTTGCTATGGCTGGAAGGAATTTATTTTATTAAAAAACATTTTTATTGATTCTTTGTGAATTTTACATCACGAACCTAAATCCTACTCATCTCTTTGTTCCTTTGTATCTGCCCTCCGCCCTTGCAACCTCCCTTCTAAAATAAAATAAAATAAGACAAAAAAAATCTTGTCATAGAAGCTGTAGGGTGTCACATAGTACATACATCCTTTGGTCTACACATGTTTACTTGCAATGAGTCATTGGTCTGTTTCAAGGCCTCTGGCTTCTGCTACATTATCTATACTAGATTCTTAAGAGGATTCCTCTTGATATCCTGTTGTTGGTTGCTCTGTGTCATGGAGATCCTGCTGTTGTGGATCTGTAGAAACAGCCCTTTCAGGAGCTCCAGCAATCATAGATGGAGTAGATTTTGGGGTCTGACTTGGGAGGTAGCTGAGTTGGTCAACCTTCCTGCTCTTCTGAACCTGTACCACCAGGATGAGCTCTTCAGCACTGTCCCAGGTAGCTCATTTAATGTTGCAGCTGGCAAGGGGCAGAGTCAGCTCTCCTGTTTTCATGTCCTTGGGGACAAGCATTTGCCACCAGGACCAGTTCTACTGTGCTTCCTATGTGAGGCTGTAGGCAGTGAGGGCAGGGTCAGTTCTCCCCATCTCATGACCTTAGCTATCCTGCCTGCCATAGGTGGTGAGGGATAGGGGTGGGGAGGGCATCTCTTCCTCTCCCAAGCCACCCATGGCAGACTAGGGGCAGGGGCAGTTCACCCACTCTCCTGCCATCAGTCTCCCTAGTGTGGTGGCTGGCATGGGGAGGGGCCAGCTGAGCACAGTGCCTCAGTTAGCAGTCCAGACCAGAGACATCTGCATGACCGTTTGTGGTAACATGGCCCTAGAACATCAACACAGACCCTAGCTGCCATAGAACCATGGACCTAGACATGGCAGCAGCCCAGCACATGGCCTCCTCATACCTGCCTGTTTCTCACTGCAGTCTAGAGGCTAGACTTAGAGTCTCCAGTTCTACCTTTCTCCGTTGTGTACAAACCCCTTGGATTCAAGTTCTTTTCTATCTCTTCACTACATATTTCATCTTTCCTATGTCTCCATCACACATTTGTCTCTATCACTGGCTCCAGTGGCAGGTGCTTGGGTGTCTTTCTTCTGGTTACCCTGGGTGGGTGTGGCTGGGGCAGGTACTTGGGTGTCCGTCTTTCTTTGGGCCATCCCACCAGTGTGTCCTGGATGGGAGCTTGGGTGTCTTTCTTCTGGCCTCCCCCTGGAAAGAATTTGTATGATGTCAATTTGTAAAAATACAGGTTCAGATGCTGTACACTCTGGCAGGCAGATATACCTTTTACTGTAAAGCGCTTCTCTTTCTGGTGCCAACAGTCTTATTTCAGGATCCAGTTTTGGCTACGTAGTGGATGATTTTACCAGTTGTCTGGCTTGGGGTTAGGCTGTCTGATTTAAAGTCTGATTTAAACCTGTGTCCTTTGGTTCTGGAGCACAGAATGTATCTAAAGGGGCAAGTGAAAGGCAAGTCACCTGCACATTTCACAAAAGATTAACCCACCAGTAGGAACTGATTGTTAAGGGAACTGGGTGATACTGTGTTTCCTTTTCTCTTGGTGAATGTGGTGGTTTTGGTGAGAATGGCCCTTATAGGCTGATATGGTTGAACACTTGGTCCCCAGTTGGTGGAACTGTTTGGGAAGGATTAAGAAGTATGGCCTTGATGGAGGAGGTGTGTCACTGGGGACAGGCTTTGATGTTTTAAAAGGCTGTGCTGTTTTTAGTGAGCTTTCTCTATTTCATGCCTGTGGATCAGATGTTTCAGCAGCTGCTTTAGCACCACACTTGCCTGCCCACTTCCATGCTCCCCTCCATGACAGTCATGGAGTCCTCCTCTGAAACTGTAACCCAATAAACTATTTCTTCTATAAGTTGCCATGGAGTCTCTTCCCAGCAATGGAAAAGTAACTAAGACAGTGAATTTTAGCCTAGCACAACATACCAGATCACACATAAAAAGATTAGATTTTAGATCTTAAAAAAATTTAGAGTTTTAGATATTAAAATAGTTATATAAGGTTATGTGTGACTTCAAAGATTTGGTGGCCTGCTTCTTAATGGGATGGTGAGTTGGTTTCAATTCAAAAGAAGTAGATATGGAAGGACAGGAAAATGAGCAGTGTAGGAGGAGTAGAGAGGGGATGGGGTGGGTGGGGGTGGGGAGAGAAGGAGGTAGCGGGGTCTGTGAACAGCAGTTTCCTGGAGTGCAGAAAGAAAATAATCAAACTTCTGTTAATTCTTTTAACCTCACTTTTTCTTCCTCTTCTGACTCCATCCCTCCCTCCTTTTTCCCATTTCCCCTTTTCCTCTCTCCCTATTTCTTTCCCTTTCTCCCCTATCCCCTCTCGTTCCTTCTTTCTTTCTTTCTTTTCTTTTTTTTTCTCACTGAGATCTTGCTATGAAATCCATGCTGGCCTCACATTTTTTATTTCAGTCTTCCACTCTGGCTGATCTCATCCTTTTACTGGTGCTATTTTATAAGGAAAAAATATAAACGGAGACTCATGGGGATTTTGGTCTGAGAGGGCAGGGAGATAGGTGGTTGGATCAGGATGTAAACACTGGAGCTGTGAAATAGCTCATAGCACAGACGCCTCCTTCTCTTCTAAGAAAACCCACGTGGCAGCCACTGAGAAGGTTCTGGAGAAAGCAGACACTGATTTGCATTAGAAAGAGTTATGTGTCAGGTGTTGGGTAATTCATGGCTCATTCTTGTTCAGTTCCCTGGACTTGAAGTTTACATACTGCCATTCTTTAAAGCATTTGTTACCCATTTATGGTTCATTTAATATCAGCTTAATGGTGATAGACAGTTTGGGGAAAAAAGTTATATTGTTCTTAGTTTTACCACTGAGAGGCTGAGACTTAAGAAAGGCCAAATGGTTTGCATGACAGCATAGTTTACACCTCAAGTATTCTCCCCCTTTTGTGCTCAGGCCTGATGCCGATTTCCTTGTCTCTTCTGGTGATTGTAATTACTGAACTTACAGTACTGGCCAGTGTAAAGAGTTTAAAAAAATGGCACAGAGGCTATGCCCAACCTTCTTTTCATTGTAAAGTGTTTCTGATTTTAGCCCCTTTAAAGAGGTTGCTTCTCTTCTTAAGTTGTCTTTGGTCTTCTGTGGCATATAAGTGACAATCATGGGTCTCATTTCTAGGAGTCCGTAGTTTTGGGGTGTGTAAGAGTGAGGGACCGTAACTTTTTGTCTACCTTGTTCGCTATGAAAACCGGGGGAGCTCAGGGTGGTGCTATTACAGGACAGTGGAGTTGAAGTATGAGGGCTCACAAGGGACCAGGTTGCTCTGGTTATTCAGGCATGATTAAGTACAACTGGTTCCCATGCTTAACTGGCAACTCTGATGCAACTTCTGGGAAAATTCTTGACTGCCTTAAGGTATGTTGAAAAGGAACCCACATCCTTCTCTAAAAAAGAGCCAGAGCAATAAGGTGTGAAGACATCACACATTTCATACACAGAACTTGGAGGAATCAAGATGGAGCTGACTTGGAAGTCTCTTCCCTGAGGACCAGCTCTCACAGTATCTAAAGATGCTGCACAAGCCGCCAAGGGAGAAAAGCAATTACTAGTCCTACCTGACTGTGACTCCTAGGAGCCACAACAATGACCGGCCTGGCAGACATACGCAATGGCACAATAGTGGCACTTATATCTTGGGTATAAATAACAGCTATCTAATTGGACCCAAGGACCACTCAGTAGGAGGGAATTCATGCCTGGTACCGTAAACCTAGCCAACTACCCCTGGCTAGTGGGGTCATGGACCCTAGAGGACAACCTACAGCTGCCACTCTCCAAAACCAGCATAAATCTTAACTGCATTCTAAAAATTTATCCTTCATCAGCAGATAAGTGCGGCTCTCGTCTCTCATCAAAATGCTTCTTTTTACAGAAGATGGACACCACCAAAGAGATGCTCAACTGGTCAAAGTGCAGAGAACTGAAAGTAGGGTGCCTAACCTCAACTGAGACATCTATAATGCAACCATGAAACCTAAGGCTCACGGATCATCACAGAAGACGGGGTGGAAAGATTGCAGGAGCCAGAGGACCAGGACATGTGCTGCGAGACTGTGTCTTCTACATGTGGCAGAAAAACTGCATTCATGAACTCTTGACGGTGTGGCTGCCTAAACAAGACCCGCACAATGATAATTACATGCCAGTGTGGATGGGAAAGTCTCACAGTTCTCGTCCCTAGATAAAGAGCTGCAGACAATTAATGGCTGAGGAGAGATGAAGACTCTGTCTGCTCCAGGGACAAGCTCCCTGATAGGCTATCTAATCCCATGTGGTCAGCCTTAAACACAAACACATGTGAGCAACAATAGATAGACTCAGCAGGTTGTGTTTAACGCGCGCATACGCACACACTCACAGCAATAATAATCATTAAGGAAGGAGAGATCATGAACTTGAGAAGGAATCGGGGGGCACAGGAGGAGCTGAAGATGGAGGGAGAGGATGGGTGAAATGATGCAATGCAGTACTCATGCATGCAATTCACAAAAATGTGTGAAAAAAAGACAGTCACAAACTATCAGGTACGGTGACACACACTTTTAATCGCAGCCTTCAGGTGGATCTCTGTGAGCTGGAGGGCTATATGGTGAAAAAAAAAAGACAGCACACACTGAAATATTATGTTTTCAGTTAATTCCACTTAATGATTTTCCCCCAAATGATTCCAAACTGAAAAATTAAAAATCTCTTTCCTACAAAATATGAAATATGAGTTAACACTGGCATTCTCTGCTTGGAAATTGACGTTGGGAAAGTGTTGTTGCATTGCGCCTTAAATGTTGCTTGTGCGCGCTTAGGCTTAGCTTTTATTCCTGAGAGAGCCTAACTCCCTTTGTGATGGGGGGGG
>CM053748.1:9690913-9702058 GCA_028658305.1 Pachyuromys duprasi
TCCCTTGGGAGTCCCCTTTTGTCTTAACCAGTTCTGCCTGGCTGTGGTAGCAGGTAACTGTAGGAGGACACGCTCCTCCAGGGCTCAGACTTTCCAGGGAGTGCTCCCCCCTCCATGGCCCCCCACCCCCACCCCGCTGCTGGGGAAGCTGCTTTCTTGAAGTGACAGCATCGTTTCCTGAAGACTGTTGATTCTGGTTGCCACTCAGCCATTCCGGTTGTGGTAAGTGGTCAAGTGTTTTGTTTTTTTTTTTTTCCCTGGGAGTTGAACTTTTCTAGGATGTCCTCAGAGAGTCAGTTTGTTTTCAGTCCTGCCCTGCTTTTGTGTGGATATGCTCACCCTGGGGATACCTGTTTGATCTACCTGCACTGCTGGGGAACCCCCTTCCTGAGGAAAACGTTAGCGCCAGGTTGAGGTGAGTAGGTGTGGACCGAATCGTGATTAAAGAGACAAGTGGAGTTTTGCTTTGGACCAGTTGAGACTTTCTTCTGAATTCCTGTTTTGTTATGCTATTTTCATCTGTGTGGTTGAGGTTTTGTAAATATTATGCGTTATTTGCCTTGTCCTAAAAATAATTTTGGGGGAAATTAGTTGAGGCTAGGGGATAGGACATTCTCTTTTTCCTTATGCTTGAGATTCAAATTTTTTATTGTGTGAGCATCACGTCTAAAGTGCGGATGGAAGCAGCATAAAGAGCTGCTTTGGTTTTGGAGCGTTGGGTAGCAGGTTTCTTTTGCACAGCCTGAGGTCCTGTTTATTCTGTGATTAATTCATTCTTCAGATGTATGATTCACACTGGCCTGTGTTTCCGAGGCTCGAGGGGTAGATTTCAGTGCTCAGATTTGTTTGAGGAGAAAATTTGATCCTTTGGAGAGTTTCAGGTCTCAGGTTAACAATGAGCTGTTTGAAGAAGAAACTGGTGAGAAATGTTAATCGGGAATTGACGTATTTCGAGAAAAGGAGGAGGAAATAGAGGTACAAATGCCGGTGCCCACACAGGCTTTTCTCTTAGATGTGGCTGCATGTCAACCCCCATGAAGAGGAAAACTCACTCAGGGTTTTTTTGCTTGGCCTTTATGTACTAACGCATTTCATATTGTTTGATATTGTATAAATAAATCTTTATTCCATGCTCTTGGGAGATTTTGTGTGTGTGCGTGTTTGAGCACAGGAGTGTTTTTGTTCATGCACAACCACACAGAACTGTTCATGAATAGTCAATTAATACCTGAAATAAAACATTTTCGCTGCTTCCCTGTATAAAAATTATTTACTTTTCCTTTTTTCTTTTTTGAGACAGTCTGACTATGTAGCCTCAGGTGGCCTAGAAGTTTCTATGTGGGCCAAGCTGGTCTTGAACTCTTAGAAATTCATCTCCCTGTCCTGAGCTGAGATTAAAGGTGTAGGCCACTCTTCCTTCCTTCCTTCCTTCCTTCCTTCCTTCCTTCCTTCCTTCCTTCCTTCCTTCCTTCCTTCTTCCCTCCCTCCCTTCCTTTTTCCTTCTCATCTTGTCTCAGCTTCTGCAACATACATATTGGTTCTGTTTAAGGTTTTTTTCCTGGAAGGCTGACAGAGAAAATGGCAGCTTCTTAGTTATCTTAACTATTCTTCATGTTAATAAATACATTTGCAAGGGAACATTAGATATTCTGAGCTCTTTGTTTTCCCAGAAACACATTTCTTCCTGACCCTGAGGCCCCTTCCCTTTCTCCTCTCCTTTTGCTCCCATACTGCATCTCGGGAAGGAGCAGGCAGTGGGCCATCACAGGATTCATTTCAGTAGCCCTTCCTGGACCCGTCTTTCAAGGCTGAATTCTCCCTTCACTCTGGGCTCTTTGATTGGCTCATCTTCCTCAGCTCCTGGCCTTTCCTTGTCTCTCTTTCTTCTGGTTCTTCCTCAGCAAGACCAATAATTCCCATAGCTTCATCACGTGCTTATATGTGGACCATTCTAAGTCTACACATTTGTCCCTTCTGTTTGGCTTTGAAAATGATCAAGAGGCTAATGTAACCAGAACGGGCTTGTCATTGTCCTTTTCTAACTGACTGCTGTTCCATGTCCTCCTTCTCCCTGGATTGCTGTCAGCATAGTCAATGGCATCTCTATCTTCTTAGTGTTTAGACATCACTCAGGCCCCTCTTTGTTTGGTCCCAACGTAAGGATTGTATATAGACAGTGGCAACCTAGCTTCAGAGACCCTTAGTGCATCTAGTTCTGTGTTATCATTGTCATCGTTCTCAAAGCTCTTTCCATGTAGTCTTATGCTGTGAGAGTAATCTCTAAAGCACCTGGACATGGGCTGGAGGGGTGGATCAACATTAAAAGCATTTGATGCTCTTGAAAAGGTTCAGTTCCCAGCACCCACATGACAGCTGACAACCACATGTAATTCCAGTTCCAGGGAATCTGATTCCCTCTCCTGGCCTCCATAGGTACCAGACTCACACGTGGTGCACATATGTACATGCAGGAGAATACTCATGCATGAAAACTTTAAAAAATCCGAAAAATGAATAAAAAATTTATAGAGCAGATTGGCATAGGGAGACAATAACAGTGAGCAAGTTGGGGCTGGAGTTTAATCATTCTGTTCTTATAGATCTTTTGTGTCTCTGCTACTGGCAGGGCTAATCACAGGTTCTTGACTAAAGCAATATTATGTCATTTCATCTGTACAAGAGGGATAATGATAGCTCCTCCTTTAGGGTTTTGGTGAGGATTGAATGAGATAATAAAAGTTGAGGGCTTAGCCTCGACCGAGTCCCCATTGCTTTCTTCGCTTTTTTGTTTGTATAACGTATATCAGCTCAGTATGCAGTCTGTTTACATTATATTAAGTGTGCAGCCATTACCAAACACTAAAATGTTAAGTCTTTTCTTCCTCTGCTTGTTCTTCCTCTGCTCATGCTCTCCCTTGGCCTGTCAGCTTCCTCATCTCTTTCCTTCCTCTCCTAGCCTGTCCTGCTGCCTTTCTAAGCTCTGGCTTTCCTGCTCCTCCTTTCTCTTCCAGACGTGCCTCCCTCCCCTAGTCATCTTCCTTCCCCTTCTCATTTCTCTATTTCTCCGCTAGTACTTGCGCCAAACTCTTACATTTGCTCCTGCTAACCCCTAACCTCCAGCACTTCTTTCTTCATCTGTGAGCATGGCCCATCAGCATGGGCTGGTCAGGAAAGAAACAAGGATAGATTCCTTCAGAAGCTTACAGTTTGGGGAAAAGCACAGGGGGACACACAGAAGGATCCTGGGGGTAGTGAATATGGAGCTGAGGAAGGTGAAAAGTAGAGATAAACATTATATAAGACATAAAATGGCTTACTGTTAAGGCATGGCAATTAGACATAGTCACTAACTTGTAAATTTGGCTGCATTGGCCATCAGTTTACACACACACATACATACATGCACAAGCGTGCACACACACACACACACACACAGAGGTTTAGTTTTTTTCACTTCTGTTTGTATACTATGTGAAATCTACATGCACTGACACCAAAATGTGATGACCGCATTACACCCTCTTTCTCACCCTCAGCTGAACTCATGCAGGGCAGAAGCCTGGCTTTCCCCTTCTCTCATTGTGGTCTCATTTCCCATTAGGATCTTAGAGTGTGCCTGTCTCTCAGAGGTCTGGCGCTGGGGGCCCTAGGGCCTGCTTTTGAGCTGTCAAGCAAGGTTGGCGATAGCTTGATGGCCAGGTCTCCCTGTCTATTGGAGAGAGGCTCTATGGGAGTTTTGCTGCTCAGCTCTGGGAGCCTGGGCCTGAAGGAGACAAGGGACAGTGAGTGAGGAAGATGGGAGACAGTGAGAAGAAAGGGCTTGTTCCTTCATGCATCCTCCAAGTGTTCCAACTTCAGGCCTTACTGCTTTTGCAGGTGGATTTTCATGGTTCTCCTAAGAATCTGGAAACCAGACAACCTAAGGAGTCATAGGAAGAAACCTGGGGAACACATAGAGGAAACAGAGTTTTGAGAGAAGAGATGAGGGGGATGAGAGGAAAGAAGTGGGCTAAAGCAGAGCAGGAAGAGAGAACATTTGTACGGAGAACTTCCTGTTAGCAATACAAGAGAAGAAGCCAGTGGAGGAAGCCATTACATGTTACATAATATTCATGTTACAGACTCAGAGATAGAACCTTAGGAGTGCAGGCTGCTTGAAGCAATCTCTGTTTCTTTAGTGAATCTAGGTTGGTCAGTACCAAGGCTTACAGACATTCACCCTTGGTTCTATAGTCACACAGTAGGAAAAGCAGGTGTCCCAGATGTAAGAGGACAGGCTTTCAATGGTCCCAAGCAGCTTATTTCTGAGGCCGATAAACACTAGTTCAGGACATGGGTGATACACAACAAGAATGACAATTTATTAGTTTAAAACATGCAATACAACCATTGAGAGGACCAGATGTTCATTTTAGCACGACTGCTGTGTTCTTTCCCTGTAGGCTTCTGTGGGAAAGCAATTTATTACCAGAAGGTTACTTGGTGAGTGTAGAATTGGAGCAGGGGGAATTGTCTGTAATGGCCTAATTGCTGGAAGGACTTCAATCATTAGTGGGAATTTGTAGTTTAATTCTTAGCATACAGCACTGAGTCATCTGTATCCAGCGGTACCCCTTTTTACCTTGAGGGGAAACCTCCTTGCTGAATAGCAGTATGGACAAGGTGGCCTCTTTCCATACAGATGCTTTTCTTGGTGCTGTATTTATTGTTTCAGACAAGAAGTCCTTGGTATCTTCCTTTGATTTTACTGTTTGTTTCTTTAGGACAATTATTTCTGTGATCAAAATTCAAAACCTGAACTTGAAATGGAAAGAAAAGAAAAGGGCTAGAGGTACAGCTCAGTGTAAAAAAAAAAAAAGAAAGAAAGAAAGAAAACAAAAGCATGTGTATCAAGGAAAGAAAATCTTTTTGGAAGTACAACTTTGAGTTTTAAAAAAATGTACTTATTTAATTTTTAAATGAACACACACACACATAAAACCTTTACTCTCAGTTTTCCACTCTTCTTTCGTTCATATGAATATACATATTTATATACTGATAGTAATCTTATGTCTACCATCTATCTCCTATTTATCTGTTATCTGGCTATATCAGTCTCCTGTCTATCTGCCTGGCTATCAATCATCTATCTATATGTCCTCTCTTTATTGATCATCTACTTATATACTGATATCTATTGGGGTATTTATTTGTATCAGTCTTCTATCTATCTATCTATCTATCTATCTATCTATCTATCTATCTATCTATCTATCTATCTATCCTCTCTATGTTGCTAGAACTTCTGTATGAGATAAATCCAAGGGTAAGTTATGACTATTCCACAGTAAAAGATATTTGATCATTTCCTGTGACCTGAGCTAGTTTGAAAAGGGGGAACATATTCATGCGATTCTCATCTACTTCAGTATTGATAAGTGGCTGGATCTCAGAACCCCAAGTTCTTACAAACTTCTGTCCCCTGATTGTGTTCACTGTATTTCCTTAGACCTCCAGTGCAACAAAAGATGACCTTTTCTCTACTCTGACACCTTTTGAGGTAGAACAAATGCCATGTAGGATATTTTGGAGAGTGATAAATGTGCAAGAATGAAAATGCCTAGGGCTGGCTTGACAGCTTGGTGGATAAAGCACTTTGTGTTTAAACAAGGGGACATGAGTTTTGGATCCTCAGACCTCAAGGAAAGCCTGGTGTGGCAGCATGCATCTGCAACCCCAGTGTTCCTATGGGAAGACGGGAGGGGAGGACAAAAGGCTCCCTGGAAGTGTGCAGGGTAGCCCAGAGTGTGCAGGCCAGCCCGGTTTATACAGTGGTGAATGAGAGACCCTGTGTCAATCAACACATTAAAAAGGAGTGAGGGTTTTTCACCTCTGTTGCTGGCCCTGTTCTTCTGTATACCACTATCTTTTAAACACCCTTAACCCAGATGAGGAAGAGCATCTAAGGATGAGCACATTTTGGTGAGGAATGGGAATAATATTATAGGAATTATAGTATTAAAGGAAACTTTATTCCTTTAAGTCTGACTGACATCTGATGCACTGGACTCAGTCTTCCATAAAACATGCCTGAATGGCCACTGTTACCAGGAAAAGATAGGTGGAAACGGGGGTTTAAAATGAATTCTTTCTTCTTTCATTATACTGTTGTTCTAGAGATTAAAGCCCTTGAGTAAGATACTATTAAGAAAAAAGTTTCTAGAAATCATATTGAAGTAGTTTAATTAACACAGCAATGATGATGTTATACTCTGAGTTATAGTTATAGAAATAGAGAATATTGTTATGAAAGTAAAAATGTTTAAAGTTGAAATAGATTTATTCAGCATCTTCAAAATAAGTGACTTCAAAGACACTTTGGAAGTGGAAGTGAGAAGCTGAAAGTGAGAACATAAGAGTTACGGAATAAGGAAAGGATATGAGGACATGGCGTTCTTTCAAGCCTCATCATATGGGAGTTTCGGAAATGAGAAGAACTTGCAAGAAGATCCAAAATAAGAGAAGAGAGAAGTTACATGCCTATTTTACCATAGTTTCATTTACAGTCCACAAATGCACTGAGCTTTATCTTTAATACTACTTATCAGTTAGTTCCATTCTCTCAGCCCTGTCTAACAAACCAGTAAGGGATTTTGATCCTGTGAAAACAGAACATGTTGATTTTGTCCCTGGAGAGAATTTTCATGTCTTAACAAGTTGGCTTAGACTTCTTGATTAGTCTTTCTCTTCTGGCCAGATGAGGCCGCCAGAAGCAGCAGATGTCATCCTCATGGGCTTCATTGTTCTCCCACCTAGCGCCGCTTAAGCTCTGCTCTGGCTCCTTTTTGGTGACTATCATGTGAAACAAAGAAGTGACAATGAAAAGGCTGTGTATGGTGGAAATACCTGCAATGCCAGCAGCCAGGAGACTGAGGCAGGAGGACTGCTGTGAGTTTGAAGCTAGCCTGAGAATATAGCAAGTGACAGGCCTTCAGACTCTGTATCAAAATAGATAAACAAGCAAACACATAGAGAAACAAGGCTTGGGTGAGGACTGCTTTTGCCTATGTTATTTTTCCATAGGAAAGATATTAAAAAATATCCTTGTATTCTATTAGAAACTGATTCTGGGGTAGAGATATTCATTGCCTTTAGCTGTGTACCCTACTGTGAGACCGCCAGGATGAAACAGATAGTTCCAAACTCATGGCTACTTAAATGCTCTTGGTTACAAAACAAAACAAAACAAAACAAAACAAAACAAAACAAAACAAAACAAAACAAAGCAAAAAAGGCGTGGCTGTAGGAAAAAGACCTGAGGGGAAGTAGGGAGGATGGCAGGAGTAAGAAAGAGATAAGGTAAGATTAGCAGTGACCAATGTACTATGTACATGTATGTAATTGTCAAAACACAAATTTAACCAATAAGAACACTCCCTCTGAGCATCTTCTTTTAGCTGCAGTGCTCCATGTCCTCCTGCAAGGTCTGGCCACGTCTCCCTTCTTTTTTCTGCTCTTCAATTTGCTATAACAGCAGATGTTCTCATATTTAGATGTTCGTCCTCGCCTGTGTTGAGATAGCGGTATATAGAAGGACAGGGACTAGCAAGAGAGATGACATATCCCCAAAGCCCCAGGAGCCCCAAACAGGGATGGCAGATCAAAGCTGCTCTGCTGCTCGAGTCCTAGCAAGAATAATCAGTAAAAGAGGAGGGCCTTTTAGCTGCTCTATGTCCATTCTCCATTTCTTAGGGAAACAAGGCATCTCTCATTCATGCTCAATAAACACATGAAGTAGCACCATGAGTCTGGCATTTGTCAGATGTCAGGAACAAAACCAGGGACCAGATGAGGAGGTTCCTGTCCCACTGGAGTTAGTGAAATAATGAGGAGAAGACCAATATAGGAGACAAATAAAGTCTAGCGTGCCACTGACTCTGAGATGAACAGTACCAGGTTTTGTGGGACACATAGGAAGTGGCCTCTTGGAGGAAGTGCCATATGAGTTGAAGAGGGTGGGGCCATAGTTACATGACTATATGTATAGGGGAGTGGATTCATGAAGGTTACTAAATGGATAAAAGCTAAATGTGGTACTTCTGAAGTGCAGACACGAGAAGTGAAAAGAGGTGTGGGGGCAGTGAAGGAGGACAGGAGGAACCAGGTAAGAAACATGAGCAGAGACAAGATGGTAGAGATCTTAGCTGCTGTGTTACAGTCTTCTTCCCTAAGGTGAATGTGAGGTATCCTGGGTTTCTGAGGAGGGTCATGACACCATGCCATTCCCCTTTGATGTAGACATGGGTCTATAGCTTCTCAAATTTGGACCAAGGCAGACCTGTGAGGATAAGCACAGGGGAAGAATGATCCACGGTCAGTCAAAATATCCTAGATGCCACCCACTGCCTAGAAAGGGATGTGGGTAGAGGAGGCCTTGGAGGGGTGGTCTGGGCAGCCTTGGCGCTGATGGCGTGGAAGGTGTTCAGGAGAGAACAGGAATTTCTGAGTGGTTATAATTACCTCTGCTTCTAATAGCACATGGCAGCAATAACCCATCTTTCTGCCCAGACTCATTGGTTTTAGCAATCTGGGCACCAGGAAAGTCTAGATTCCTCTTGTCAGTGCCTCTTCATGGCAGGCACACCCAAGGGCGGCAGTAGAGAGACAAATGGTGGTGATCCAAAATGCCTTTTCTTATAACTGCTAAGCCAAACACATCATTCTTCCTCTTACTTGATGTCTGTGTGGCCAACTACACAGTTCTTCTTTAGGTACATTCAATACACTGTGCATATAATTTCCCTGAGCAGAAAGCACACACATAATTTCTCTTTCTAAGCAAAAGAATGCCTCCAATTCCATAAGTTTGCTTGCTCTGCCACATGCTTGCAAAACTGCACGTGCTCATTTCCTTGGGTTATGAATTTTGCATTGTAATGTTTGTGTATTTGCTCATTTTAGATCTTTGATAGGGTTTATCTCATAAAAATATGGACCACATACAGTAAAATGGATAATAATGGTTTTGTTTTATTGTGTTGGGTAATAGCCAGGAGGAGGACATATATATGAATAACTGAGTGGATAAATTTCGATTGTGGTTAATTGCAGCCTGGTCAACAATTCTCTGTTTTATATACTCCCCACATTCAGGAGCAGTTACCAACTTAGGCTGTGGAGAGGAATTATCTAGCATGTTCCACTGAGAGGTAGATGCTTACATTGCCTAAGATATTCCAATGACTAGTGTTTGGGATGAGTTATAAGTGTTGGTTGAAATTGAACACCAAATCCAGTGCATTTTTATGTGCCTACCTGTGGTTGCCATAAAGCCTTTATCCAGAAGTTCAAAATTTCACTATGAAGTGTCATGTTTGAATCTATTGAGAAAAACTGACAGTAGACAAATTAACAGTAATGAGAAAATGCTATGAATTTTGGTGATCAGTCACAAATGACACTGGATACCAAGATGAAGCCCAAAGAAAGATGCAGGGTAAACAATCCATTTTTGTGGGCTGTTTCAGTGAAGCAGAGAGAGTGACGTGGCCCTATGACTGGACAGAAAGGGTCCGAGCCAACAAAAGATGATGAAGTGGAGGATGCCACAAGACCTATTTGTCCAGATTCTTCTTGCCTCTCATTTGTGCCATTTCTTTTACTGGGGTGTGGGACTGGACCCTTTAAGGAATGAGGGAAGGGGATTCTTATAACCTATAACCAAAAAATATGGCAGAAGATTTCTTCATGCACAGTTCTATACAGAAATATGGGTAGGGGTGTTTAGGGACAATAACTTTTCATGGCTAGATTTTAGGGAAAGAGGCTCTGGGTTCTGCAACCTGCCCTGGGGAGGAGGAATTCTAATTTGCAAGACTTCTTTGAGCTGCAGGAAAAAGGAGATGAAAGATGAGAGCTGAGAGGGCAGATGGAGTCAGAGAGAAAAATTGCTTCCAAAGCCTTCACTTTGAAACGTGTTTTTTCTGAGCCCCACTACATTTTTAATACAAATATCTATTTTTATTATTATCTGGTTAGATTGAAGTATTTTAATGGCTCTTTATTATGACAGCAACTTGTCATCTGAATTTGTGTAGGAAGACAGTTGAAGAGGGTGAATACAAAGATATTGAGCATCTTTAAAATACTAATGTGTGTTTCTCTTTTAAAAAGGTAGGTCAACACTCATGACCTGGTGAAATCTCAGAGTGATGATGCTCTGCAAGAAGAAGAAGAAGCTTGGTAAGACTTGGGTTTTTCAGATGACACAAACAATAGGCACTGAAATCTTATTTTATTTTATTTATTTACTTTTACTTATTTTTAATTTATTACAATTTATTCACTTTGTATCCCAGCTGTACCACACTCCCTCAAGTCTTCCCTCCCTCATCTCCTCCCATGTCCCTCCCCTAGTCCACTAGAAGGGGAAGTCCTCCTCCCCTTCCATATAACCCTAGCTTCTCTGGTCTTATAGGATTGGATGCATTGTCTTTCTTTCTGGCTTGGTAAGGCTGCCACCACCCCCTCAGCGGGAGGTGATCAAAGAGACAGCTACTGAATTCATGTCACAGACAGCCTTTGTTCCTATTACTAGGGAACCTACTTGGAGACTGAGCTGCCAAGGACTACTCTGTGCAGGGGTTATAGGTTATCTCTATGCATGGTCCTTGGTTGGAGTGTCAGTCTCAGAAAAGACCTCTAGGCCCAGAATTTTTGGTTCTGTTGCTCTCTTAGTGGAGCTTCTGTCCCTTCCAGGTCTTTCTATCTCCCCCTTCTTTCATAAGATTCCCTGCATTCTGCCCAAAGTTTGGCTATGAGTCTCAGCATCTGCTTTGATACCCTGCTGGGTAGAGTCTTTCAGAGGCCCTCTGTGGCAGGCTCCTGTCCTGTTCCTGTATTCTCCCGCTTTCAATCTCTAACCCGTTTGCCTTTCTGAATGAGGATTGATCATCTTACCCAGGGTCCTCCTTCTTGATTAGCTTTTTTAGGTGTGCAGATTTTAGTATGGTTATCCTATGTTATATGACTGATATCCACTTATAAGTGAGTATATACCATGTGTGTCTTTCTGCTTCTGGGATACCTCACTCAGGATGATCTTTTCTAGTTCCCATTATTTGCCTGCAAATTTCATGATTTCCTCATTTTTAATTGCTGAAG
>CM053748.1:9711441-9776598 GCA_028658305.1 Pachyuromys duprasi
CTCCTGTCCTGTTGCTTGTTTTCTCCTCTACTCAATGTCCATCCCATTTGTTCATCCAAATGAGCATTGATCATATCCACCTGGGTCCTCCTTCCTGTATATCCTCCCTAGGAGTGTAGATTTCAGCATGACCTTCCTATCCTGTAGGTCTATATAAGTGAGTATATACCATATGTTTCTTTCTGCTTTTGAGATACCTCACTTAGCAATGCACTTTTTTGCTCTTATTTCTGACCTACTCCTCAGTTTCTTTTCCCTCTCAACACCTCCCTCCCAGACAAAGTTTATCCAACAAAGATACAAAGGCAGGTATTGTGAGTTTGTCTGCATTTGGATTCATTGCCTAATCCTGCCTATGAAGGGGCTGTAGGCCGGGAAAGCTGGGGCTGTTGCAGGAGCAAGGAAAGAGGCCATGGAGTGCCACAGACTTCCTTCTGATCTCCAGTTGTAGCCTTTAAGGGCAGGGCTTGAGGCTGCATTAGTTATGTAGAACCCTGACATAAAAAGAGTCCTCAGAACTCTGGACAGTTCTTTGTTAACCAGACTTACACAGTGCCTTTGTTATTGTCATAAATGCTGAATGCCTGAAGTTTGGCTCAGTTCCCAGACAGTAGTGTGAGCATCGTCTATTTAGCTCTAATAAACAACTTCTATGGGCTTTGTGCTCTCAAACCTCCCTGTACTTAAGAAAACCAGCCCAGATAGGGCTTCCCTACTATCTGACCCTAGCCTCTCAGGTTCCATCAGGACTGTCTGGATTCTCTTTCTCTGTGGCCTAGTAAGGCCACTTCACCAGGGAGAGGTGATCAAAGAGTAGGCAACTGAGTTCATGCCAGAGACTGTTCCTGCTCCCCTTAATAGAGAACCCACTTGGAGAATGAGCTGCCTAGGGGAGGGACATAGGTGGGGAAATGGGACTAGGAGGAGATGAGGGAGGGGGCTACAGCCAGGATACAAAGTGAATAAATTGTAATTAATAATAATAATAAAAATAAAAATAAATAAAATAATAATAACAAAAACACAAACAAAAAACAAAACAAAACAAAAAAAGAAAATGACCCTAATTGAACTAGGTTTAACATCAGCTCAAAGCACTACCCACTTTACATCTAGAAGGGTCTGAAGCTCTGGGGTGGGCTGCAGTCAAAGTCACGGTGTTGCCCTTAGCAGAGGCTGGATGTGTAAGGAGGAGGCACACATACACCCTGGCAAGCAAGAGTCAACCAGATCACTAGCATCACTCCCAGAAAGAGCTGCCAAAGTACTGTCCTGCTTTATGCTCTCTCCTCTCTCAAACCCCACCCCTTTATAGCAGCTGGAATTTTAAGTCCCTTTTCAAATGTCACAGAAGAGAAGTTAACAATATGTTTAGAACTATCTAAATGTTCTGAGTGTTTAAACATCCTGGACAAACAAACAAAAAGTAGTGTGATTAAATTAACCTCAGAGGAGAATTTAATTTGTTCCCCTGGTAATTGTGCAAAGTAGTCCTTTGTAGATAAATCATTATCCATAGGACATTGCTAGTTCTAGAACCGGCTTTCAGATGCTGAGACACTACACTGAGGCCTGAGGATGGAAAAGAGAAGATGGTTGTCATGGCTGCCTGGCAGATTTACTTTGGGAGAGACCAAGACTCAAGGGCTCCTCTGCCCCTGCTGAGCTTAGATGGGAAATGAGCTCCCAGAGCAGCTTGGTGACACTCCAGTTCAGGCTGAAAGTGACTGCTCAGGCTGATTGAATTAATGTGAACCCTGTACTACAAGGATCAGAGGATCCTCTCCCAAGAGGCAGTCTAGGGATTCCACATTTGTGATTCCCCTGCACACACACAGCGTTTTAACACGGGGCTCTATGAAGCATTACCTTTAGCAGCAGCCCTCAAAACTGCTCTCAGTTCCATTTGTTTCCCCACTTACAAAATGGGAGATGGCTCCGGGGAGGTTCTGAGGACTGTGGGCTGGGCATGTGGAAGGCGACACTCCCTGTTAGTTGTGGTGAAGCTGTCTTCCTGAGAGCTCCGTGCTTTCCCATCCTGGCTACGCTCATTTCCATGATCACAACAGTGACTGGCCAGCTGTCTTCAAAGTGAGCACAATTTCCCATTTGTGAAAAGAAAGTAGAACTTTGAGTACATCTATGCACATATGATAAATGTGATAAATGGTTTTTTTTGCTGTAGATACAGTTTATGTGTATGTATCATACTCATACATAAATGCACTTATGTGTATACATGTAAAATACTTGTGTACATATATTGTCCTCACCATAGCCATAAATCTGTAGTAAACAAGCGTCATGATCAGCCAGACAGGACTGTGCTGCTCATGTGCCCCGCCCACGCATTCTTTAGGGGCCCTTTGCATAAGCACGGGTGTGCTTTACACATTTCCTGAGTGGTGCAAATGCCCCCTGGCCACTTCCTCCTTTACAAAAGCGGTCCGTGGGCACAGCTTCTCTTTGGTCTTAATTTGATGGTGTACAGATGCTCTTTCTCTTAGCAGGATCATTTGTTTCCCTGGAGTGTAGATGGTCCCATAACAACACTACACATTAGTTTTCCCGTAGCAGGAGAAGGTAGACCTTTATACAGCTGACATGACACAAAAAGGTATTGGATGGGGAAAGAAGTTTTGATAGTGCTGAAATCATGGGACTCTTGTGAAATCCCCTGGGGTGTGGCCTGTGGCATTCACAGAATCACAGTGTTTCCAGACAACTGCTAAGCTCTTGAGGGTTACCTTCTGTGATGCAATGTGTTAGTCAAGAGTAGAGTTAAAGCCATGCTCTTACAGAGAACATGAATGCACCTCAAATATGTCAGTAATGTTGTGTCTGGTGTTTGGTTGGTAGTAAAAAAACAAAACAACTTCAAACTAACTTAGGCAACAGGTACGAACAACACATAGTTAAAAAAATAAGAGCCACTGGAGCCTCAGGAAAGGCCTGTTCTAATTTCTCTCCTTTTAGATGTTATTTACCTATTTTTCTGTCAGGGATTCAATACAAGGCTTCAAACTCACTATGCATCTCAAATTGCCCTGGAACTTTCTCCCTTCCTGCCTCCACCTTCTGAGTGCTGAGAATGTAGGCATGTCCTACCATACTCCTGCTCAGAATATGGGTATGGGCCACCACACCCACTGCTGAGAATATAGGCATGGGCCACCACACTCATGCTCATTTATTTTGTATACACACCCTAGCCCTGCATCTTCAGTGTTTAGTTTATTATTCGCAGGATCAGGATTCAAAGAATGATATTGGGCTACTTTCTTCCAGGTTGGAATGCAATAGGCAAGAGAAAGTCTCTTCAAGTTCTAGATTTGACATAGGTCATATGCCATTTTCTCATCTCAAAAATGTAATTGGGATGATGGGTTGTGTGGTTGGTTTAAGTGAGTCTGAGACCCACACTGGAGTTGTGGATGAGAGTTGAACCCATCATGATAAAGCTCGTGTTGAAGGTGATTGAGAAAACAGTCAAATGCACCTGCTGTTTACAGGATTAGATTTGGAGCATAAAAGTACACACACACACAAGATATATATATATATATATATACATACATATATATATACACACATATGACATATGTCTATATGCTCATGATATATGCATATGTGTGTATATAGTAGCTGAGATGTCACTTATGGTTTTTCATGTCTGGCTGAGGGGGCCCTTCTGTTGTCTGTTAGCAATATGACATGGCATTTAGGCTGAAGTCTTAATGTATGGGTGTGGCCATCCACGGACTTCTTTTCCCCTTTGGTACTGCACTGCAAGTGTTTGAGATAGTTCCGGTCCATCATGAACAATGATCAGGAGCAGACTCAGATTAGATGAGTAGCTAGAACAAGAAGGAGACTCTTGGTGGATGAAGTCATAGACTGGAGTTTTTTTTTTTTTTTATCATAACAGAGTTTGTCCTGACTAGTACATTGATTCACAAATTTCCTTGGGATTATTTCAGGATACCCTTATGAAGTCTCATGTTTGTATAAATCTTTTGACTTAGCAAAATACTTTCAATTTGAGGCCTTACCTCCATGATAGTCCTGTAAACACATGTGTGAGATGTTTCTAGGGAAACTCCGAGAAAGTCCCCAGTGGCTTTGGTATTGATTTAGCAGGGCTTGCTATTTTTTTAATTGGCTTTGTTGTGTTCAGCAATATAGTTACATGGCATGTGAGAATCTCACTGTCAAAACAAATGCTTTCCAGTTTACTGGTGTTTTATATGGTGGCCTGTCTCTGAAGAACTTCCCACTTTCACGTTATCCTTCCCTCGAGTAGTCAGTACTGAACATAGAAAGGCTTGGCCACTGCACCCCTGTTTGGAAAGCTGAAATGAGGGTCTACTTATCCACTCTGTTAGTCTGCATTGCTGCAGGGGCCAGGGGAATTGCTCTCAGTGGACCAGGGGGAGGGGATGAGGAGAAGAGGAAGGGAGGGGCCTTCAATTGGGATATATATATATATATACTGAATAAATGGTGAAGAAAAACATTTAAAAAAAGAAAAAGAAAAAAAGGGGACATTGCAAGAGAATTCAAGGAAGTTGTCATCCAGCACCAAGCCAACAGTAACTAGAACTGTCACTTAGGTAGGCACCGATGAGGAAAGTGTTTCCTTTGGTAAGAAGGTAGCAGAAGGCTGGGACAAAGAGGGAGGCAAGGAAGGCTGATTACTCTGTAGAGCAAGACTCTACTCTGTAGAGCCTCCTTGCACTGGACTGTAGCAGCAGCTCAGTGGAGAAAGGGTTCCCATCTGGCATTACCATTCCCAAGTTATGGAACCTTGTGTAAAATACTCTCTCTGAACCTTGGCTTTTCCTGTTATGGAATGGAAACAATAGTACCCATCTCACAAGAATGTTCTGAGGATAAAAACAAGTTGCAAAAGGTCAAGTTCTTAAAACAGAGCTCACAGTAAATGCTTGCTAAGAATTAGACATTGTGTACTGTTATTCTCTATATCACCAACTTGGTCAAACCTCCCCTCATCTCTTAGTTGAATAACTCAAAGCCCTCTGCAAGAACTCTTTTCAGAGGTATTTGTGTGTGTGTGACCTTCAATTTCTTCCCCACCGAGTGATCTTTTAAAATCTTGTCAAGTAACTTCTTCACTAAAAATCTTTCAGTGATTCCTCTTTTGTCCTCCTCCTGATGTTGCCTTCCAAGTGGAAGGCTTCCTTTTGGTGATACTTTACTTGTCCAGCCTCCATAGGAGATAACCTAGAACCCCTGCACAGATACAGCCCATGGCAGCTCAGTCAGTCTCCAAATGGGTTCCCTAGTAAGGGGAACAGGGACTGTCTCTGACATGAACTGAGTGTCTGGCTCTTTGATCGCCTTCCTCTGAGGGGAGAGCAGCCTTACCAGGCCACAGAGGAAGACAAGGCAGCCAGTCCTGATGAGACCTGATAGGCTAGGGTCAGAGGGAAGGGGAAGAGGACCACCCCTATCAGTAGACTAAGGGAGGGGCATGGGAAGAGATGAGAGGGAGGGTGGGATTGGGAGGGGCTTAGGGAGGGGGCCACAGCTGGGATACAAAGTGAATAAACTGTAATAAATAATAAATAAATAAATTAAAAAAAGAAATAGTCACTTAAGCTTGGAAGGTTGATGACCTAATTGCCAGACATGATTTCCCTCCTCTTCAGTGGGCCTTCACTCCAATTAAATAGTTCTTGGTTACTGCCAAGATATAAGTGCCATTATTGTACTTTTAGAGAAAACTCATCATGTTGATCAGTTTTGTGGTTCATAGGCATAATAGCTGACGTAGGGCTTTTGAATGCTTTCTTCTCTTGGCATCTTGCATAGTTCCTTCCAGTAGCATATTGATTCTGTTTCATCATGTCTTATTACCTCAATCTTGATATGCTATCTTTGTGGGCAAGATAAGAGTTAATCCTCATGGGTACATAGATAAATGTGTTTATAAGTGCTCAAATAAAACATTTATTATATTTTCAAAGATTCATGCAAAGATTAATAAAACATTCAACATACAGTATATTTTGAGTATGTGTGTACAATGTGCACATGTGTGCTATCCACCTTTATTTACTTAGTTATATTTGAGGCAGGGACCTCACCTGCCTGTTACTTGACAAGAAGTCTAGGCTGGCTCTTAAGGGTAAGCCCTATGCATCTACTTGTCTCTGCTTCTCCAATGCTGACATCTTCCCCCTGCCCCATTTTGGTACATGGGTTCTGAGGGTAGAAGTCAGACCCTTGTGTTGAAAGGCAAATACTTTGCTAATGGAGCTACTCCCCAGGCCCCTGTATTTCATATAAAGACTGAACAAAGTGCTAATACCAATCTGTAGGAAGGTGATTAGTTGTGCACCAGACTTTATTATTTGAGTAATGTTTTCTTTTCCTGTGAGTTTGTCCTTTTAAGTGTATTTGTCATTAGTTTTATAATAATACACAAAACACATATATTTGAAATTTCCTGATGGCACAGAGTTGGAAGGAATATTTAATGCTTTTGGTTAATGAATACGAAGTTCAAATGATAGTTTAGAGATACATGCAAGATTTTTTATATTCATATTAAAAGTAAATGCTTAGGCAGAAAAACCAGTTTAATTAGAAATCACCTAATGATCATTTTAGGTGATTAAAAGTCAGTATAGAAACACAGTGAGATGCAATTTCTAAAACACTAATGAAGTATCAGGGCAGCTTAATATAAGCATTTAGAACACAGGACAACAAAGTCTTATTATTGGGCCATATCTGTATTTTGTATTTGGATGTAGCCATTGTGTCTTAACACAAGTGTAGAGAAGTTGGGGTGGATTCTGAAGAGAGTGATGGGGAAAGAATAGCTATAGAAAGTCATGGAGAAGCTTCAGGGTTTGGGAATGTGGGTCAGGGACAGAGGATATAGTGTGTTGTATGAACAGCCTCAAATATTGGAATTCTATCACCAGAAAAAGCCTTAGACTTGGTATAAATGATCTTAGGGGCACACCTTGGCATAGTGAGACAAAAATTTTTCTTTTTTTTGTAATAAAGATTGTTTCTAGTGTTTCCATTCTGAACTAAAGACAGACAACCTTGTAAGCAGTGGGTTTTTCATCCCAGAAGATCTCAAGACATAGAAATCCCTTATCAATTTCCCAAGGGAATCATACTTTGGGGAAACAGACCATATTGATCATTACCCAAGTGCCTCTAGTCCTGTGACTGCAGCATGAGCTCAGGAACCCTTAAGCAACACAGTGGGTACTCCTGCAATATCTCCAAAAGAGTGTGTAAAAGGAAGAAATTCTCAGAAGACAACTTTATAACCCATGACTACATGGGTGATATGGCACCGAGTAATTTGGTCTAGAACTAGGACAACATTATTTTGTGAAATGTGAAGGTCTTGGGCCATGGAGCTTCAGACTTCCTAGATTGCTAACTTCTCCATCTTGTTCTGGCATAAGCTGTGCTTAGCTTTGTATGTGTAGTGTAGGAGTCATAATGAGCAATGCCTCGATCCAAACTAACATGGCCCTGTTTCTTTTTCAGGACAATCGTATCAACACATCCAAGTACAACATTCTCACATTCTTGCCAATTAATTTATTTGAGCAGTTCCAAAGAGTGGCGAATGCCTATTTCCTTTTCCTCCTCATACTACAGGTAATCTTTCAGTTGAATTTTCATAATCTATTTGCTGAAAGTATTTATATAGTTCTAAAACAAAAGTTAATTAGTTAAATGTTCATGATTATATAAGACTACTCTTATTAGATTTTTAATGTAATTACTACTTTGTATCTTAAAAATAAGGGAGGCGTAAGAATAGGTAAAATAAAAATAGTACATTTATCAACACCTGGGTCATTTCAATATGGACCTTTGTTTGAACCATATGAGAGTCTCAATTTTATTTGAACCCTAGGTAAGTCTAACAATTGCTACTCATAATCTTCCTTTCCTTTTACTCCTCTATTGACAGGGTGGGGCTCTACCTTAATCCTTTAGAGTTCGTGCAACTTAATTTGCCAAATTCTCCTTTAATCTAAGAACAAAGGCACATTGTGTGCATTTATAAAAGAAATGAAAAAAGAAATGATGTCTGATGTTATTTCCTGCAGAGTGACTGGTTTTTTTTTTTATCATGTTGAGTGGTTCATTAGTAGTTAATAGCCTTTCCCCATTTAATTGGGGTTAAAATAAAATTTTAATTTAATTGGGTTGAAAATGAAATTGGGAGAAAATGAAATTTCTACTTTTTTGGGGAAGGAAAAAAAGCATATATCAAGAAAGATTCATACACACATCAAAAGTTCATATCAGCCAGTGATTTATTTCATTTTTGTTTTGGATGATGTAATCAGGTCAGACTGATAGATCCAGGTTAGGCTGTGTGCTGTTTATAAGAGCTATGAAGATGGCTCAGCCTGTGTGATCTAGACGAACAGTATTGAGTATTATATGGAGTTAAGTACTATGTAAGATAACCTTTTGGTTGTAGGTGCCAGAGATCTAAATTAGCTTCAGCAGAAAATGGATGTATCTAAAGGTGTTATCTCTTTTCCTGTGTGACTGGATTCACTGACAGTATCCGGGGCTGTAGGACATGGCTTTTCTTTCTCTCTTTTCTTCCACATTGTCAGGTCCTACCTATCTGGTAGTCCTGCCAGCTTCACAACTTATCTTCCAAGGTTTCCAACACCTATGAAGGAAGCAAGTGGGGGTGGCGGGGCGGGGGGAGAGAGAGAGAGAATCACTTTCTGTAGGTATTAATTAATTAGCTCTGATTGTATTTGTCTCCTAAGTCAATCACTGTTGCTCAAGAATTTTGTGCAGTTATTGTCTAGAGCATGTGTCAAGACATGGGCCGGAATGGAGTCAGCGCACTAAAACTAAAAGAGCTGAGATTAGAGGGTTTGAAAGCTCCCCACAAAAAACGATATAACGGGATACTTATAGTGAAACAACACGACCCAAACAAGATCTAACCAAACCACATCAGGTTACATGAAACTAACCAACCAAAAGAGCCTAATGAATGAATAAATTGCTCTTCATGAAGGGAAATGTAGATCCGAGGTCTCTCCTGTCAGCGTCATAGAATTACTTTTGCATTCTTGATGTGACCTTTCACACCATTTTGGAATTTTGAATTTATTTTTCTACTTGCATTTTTACTTAGAGTCTCAGGCTTTTGTTCACACATTTTATATTTGGAAGGAACATTTGCGATGGTTCTGTTCCATCTTATTTATTGATGAACATCGGGGAACCATGAAGGTGAGGTGATGTGTAAAGCAATGGATTAACAATGAAGAGAAATAGTGGGTTTTTCTGCTATTCACTCTGTGTTTCAGCTGCATTTTCAGGAACCTTTTGCTCTGTTTTCTTATTGTGTCTCTTAAAAGTTATTTTTATTTAAATTATCATGTCATAATATATGTGTTTATGAACTGTAGTTTGAGAATTCAGATTATGCACATAATATGTAACGATCAATTCAGGGTAGTTAGCTTTCTATATCTTTAGGTATTGACCAGTCCTTTGTGTTAGGAAGACTTGAACTCTTATTTAACCTATAGTCACCTAGTGGTTTGTAGGATGATGGAATTTATGTTTATCACCTCAGGGTTGTTTTTTTTTTTGAGATTTAAAAAATGCGCAGTGTCTATTATATAAAATTGATTTAGTTTTTGAATTATTTATGGAACTTGATCTTCATCCCCTGACAGTCTCTACTGGACTCTTCCCTGCCTGATGGTCCTGAAGCAGGTCCCAAGTGAATACAATTTGATTCAAAAGCACTCCACTTGTCTAAGATGCTCACATGCTTGTTAATACATCTGTCTTAGGTAGCACCAGAGATCCACACCCAAGGGAATAGGGTGGGAGTCAAAGAGACATAGGCACATATTTTGGGAGTGTGTGTGCCTGCCTTAAACACTTCAGTTGTAAAATTGGGATAGGAAAATAAGGCCATGGTGTCAGCTCTGCAGAGTTTTCTGACTCTAGGTCACCAGACACAATGTATTCGGTGTAGACTAGAGAAAGTGGTGTTTATATGGGTACATTGCCCATGGGTTTGTACAAAACATTCTAGCATATATACGAACTCAACTTTTCAGAGCATCCAGTGATTTAAGATGGAAACACCTGGCTAGCCTCTGGTAAGGTCAATGATCAAAGGCTCTCTGGCAAGGGTTGGGAGGAGGGGTTGGTAACTTACCAAAAACTGAGATGAGAAGCAGAGGGATTGGTGATGCGGAGCAACCCTGCGAGAGATACATGCCTGTGACGGAGCCCAAGGAGCCCACGGAGCCCACGTGCCAGCTTGCTTTAAGTTTTCATTATTTTATTTTATCTTTATCAGATAGTCTGAAAATTGGCAGAAAGGTATTCTATGTTTTGTGGTTGAATGCATATAATTGAATCATGTGAGCTACTTTTGTAGAAATAGCCAAACACAACCCCATTCATTACTGCAAGTCTTATGCAATTGAATGACAAAGCCTGGAAGATGCATTCCTTAATCTAAGGACCCTTGCCCTACTGGAGTTGTTTGTTTCAGCTCATTCCAGAAATCTCTTCCCTGACGTGGTTCACCACCATTGTGCCGCTCGTCCTGGTGATCTCGATGACAGCTGTCAAGGACGCCACCGATGACTATGTGGGTATTCCCTCCCGACAATGCTGGACGTCTCAGTTTTAGTCCTGTTTCTGCCTTTTCAGAAATAGAAGCCTAGCCGGTGCGGCCAAAGTATTGTTAAGTGTGAGACAGAGAGGAGGATTTGCAATTACCAAATTGATTTATGTGATGTTCCCTCACAGTTGTTGTATGTACAATATTTAATAAATCCAAAATTTGATATGAGTCATTTAAAATTGCCCCACACATAAAAATATGTGTAATGCATTTGTCTTAAGGTGGTGTGTTTCTGTCTCCTAATGAAATGCCTAACATATTTCAAGGGACACTTTGATACTATAACAGCTAAGGATGAAACCGAGAAAGCTTCACAGAAGTATAATGTGTGTGTATACATGTATATGTGTGTGTGTATATGTATGTATACATACATTATCATTTTGAAATACAAATAGGAAATCATTTGCTCTTATGATTATGGTTTGTTGAATTAAAGCTTCATGCCTCTGAAGGCACTCCTGTTCATCTGTGGGGGTGCACTAATAGGCTGAGATGTCTTTGTCCCTAGGTTAACTGATTGTCTCAAAGGTTATTTGTATGTCTACTTTGTCTCTTGTTATTGGACCTTGACAGTTCATATAGAAACTCCTATCTGAGCCTAATGAAAATCTCTTAATATTTGGATTTTCCCTAGAAATGTAAGATGCTTATATTACTGGAACATACAATAAGAATTTTGATCACTTGGCCATAAACTCATGCCAAGTGTGATTCAGTATTTCATTCTGGTTTTTGTTTTAAGTGGTTGGTGTTTTATAGTATCACTGTTAACAATTAGGATTTCAGGAGAATACAGATATATGCTGTTAAAAGCAATTCCTTGGCTTTAACGAAAACTATTCAGCAAAATGAATGCAAAGTGCTGAGTGCACATGTAAGACAAATAGAAATTCCAGTCCTGGTTGAAGTTCTCAAAACCTCTGTAGGTTTTTTCTAGACTAAGAGGTGATTGGCATACTTCATTCGTAGAAGCAGCTAGAAATGTATAAGGATTGGAGTTGTGGCTCTATCAGGAAGCAGATACATATGAGTGTACATATATAGAGAAGGTTGCCATGGTACTATGTATGCCAGGATGAGATG
Organism: Pachyuromys duprasi; assembly: GCA_028658305.1. Classification (NCBI taxonomy): domain Eukaryota; kingdom Metazoa; phylum Chordata; class Mammalia; order Rodentia; family Muridae; genus Pachyuromys; species Pachyuromys duprasi. The sequence goes on from CM053748.1 coordinate 9,723,224, forward strand.
CAGGAAGGTGAGTGTTGGTTAGCTATGCGTGGAACTCTGCTAAAAATGAGCACAAGCTGAGTCCATGTATGGACGGAAACATTGTCCAAACAGATGGACTCAGAATTTGCCCAGCATTGCTGTTAGGATCAACGAAGTGTGACTTAAGATGTCTTCTTTTACACTCTGATTTTTTTTTTTCAGTTTCGTCACAAGAGCGATAATCAAGTGAATAACCGGCAGTCTGAAGTGCTCATTGACAGCAAGTAGGAAATCCATTCTTTGTGCTTTCTTAGCAATGGGCGGCTTTCTATTTAAATTAAGTGTGCATTTCTGTCCTTCACTTTATTAGAAATGGAAGTATAGTTTATCTTTTCATGGGTCCTATTCATTCTTATCAAATTCTTTGGGAGTTTCTTTTATGGGACACAGACATAGTTTTGATATTGTAGAACCAAGTAAGTAGAGCTGCTGGGATCTTAAATGCCTCCCATAGAAGAATTTGGAATACATTATCTACAGTAACATGAATTTCCCTTGTATTTAATTTCATGCATTAATAAATATGCCCCATGAAAACAGTACTAACATCAGCAGTGATTTCAAACATGAGTAAGTATACCTAAACAACAGTGAAAACACTGGAAAATTGAGAGGAAAACCTTGGAGCTCCTTCCTAATGTTTCTTCTTATTTTCTTATTTTTGTATGGACAACTTTTCATATCTTTTAAATTTTTAATGAATTTTCTGAATTCGTTTACACAGCAATAGGTTTCTGCATTTTCAGACATATTTCATTTGCTTGACTCTTAGTCTTTCCCAGCATTCTTTTCCACTTTACACTTTACCCCAGCATTTTCCTATTCCAGTTGTTCTATTGCCTTCCCCCAAACCATCTTTTAAATCTTCCCCCAAACCATCTTTTAAATCTTCTCTATCTTTCCAGTCTCATGGGTCCCTTTCTAGTTTTGTGGGCTCTACCTGAATTTACTTCCATCTGGGCACATATTTAACAGTTAGAGTCTAGGACCCACATATGAGGGAGAATATGCAGATTTGTCTTAACCATTGAGCCTGGGAAAATAGAATGTTCTACTGAAAGTTGGCTCAGTGGTTATGAGCATTTGCTCTTCTTCCAGTTTGAGTCCTAGAACTCACAATTGCCTGTAACTTTGGTTCTAGGGGGATCAAATGCCCCTTACTTCTGAGGACACCTGCACTCACATATATAATTAAGAATAACAAAATAGTTATTAAAAAAGAATATTTTTAGGGCTGGAGAAATGGCTGAGTGGCTGCAGTGGATCTTCTGTTCTTGCAGAGGATCTAGGCTCAATTCCCAGTTAATTCCAAAGGATCCAATGCCCTCCGTGTGTACCAGGTAAACACAAAAGTGCACAGACATACATGTGAGGAAAACACTTTCACACACAAATAAATATTGAAAAAAACAAAGAAAATGCTTTCCATTTTCAACCATTCTTCTGCAAATTACATAATTCTATTTTTCTTCTAGGCTAAATGAAATTCCACTGTGTATATGTACCCCATTGTCATGGTTCACCGATCAGAGAGATTGATACACAGTTTTCTTTCTTTATTTGGTTTTGGCATCAGAGTTACAATGGCTTGATAGGATGAGTCTGGTTGTGTTCCTTCCCTATTTTATAGAAAAGCTTGAGAAGTGTTAATATTAAATATTTCTTGAACAAATTGTAGAATTCAGCAGTAAATCCACCCACCTCTATCTTTGGTAATATTTTTGGGGCCCAATCTTGTAGAGACCGAAATAGCGAGCTACAGTGCCATCTTTTTGCTGCGCATCTTGCCTATCCCCTGGCCTGCCATTCTTCCTGCCCTTTCCCCCTGTAATGTTTCCTGATAGGCTCTTACCCTTTCTAGTTGAGAACCTGCAACAGCAACAACCCCAGACACCACTGGCCTCAACATGTCTGCTGCTGATACACGCTGAGCATGTCTCTGTGTCTTCCAAGGGGAAGAGTGAAACTCCAGGGGAGAATTAATGTACCCAACAACAAGCTACCCCATCTTACTTTGATTGGAATGGAGATTTTTGGTTTACAGAAGGGAGAAGACACTCTGAATACTTTTATCTCCAGCCACTTAGATTGCCTGTACATTGTGGTCATACCATTGTGATCACATGATTACTTTATGGTCACATCATTGTGATCACATATGATGACTTTATGGTCAAACCATTGTGATATCATAGCATGTAAAAGGATATTGCAGATTTGAAAGGAAAACTTGAGAAGAATTTTTTCTAGTTTACAAAAACAATGTTGATGAAATGGACTTTCATGGAATTCAAAAGGAAAGTATGGTAATAGTTTGAAGTGCTGTTTGGACACAGGACAAGTACAAAATTAAGTTCATTTTTTCCCTCATGTTGCTAATTCACAATAAAAATATTTCAAAAAGTTTCACTTTCAAAAAATTAATTGCATTTTTAAAAGCCTTGGCCCTACCATTTCTTGGGCAGTTTCTGTTTGCCAGCTTTGCAGACAGAAGGGCTTGCTTGCCAAAGGGCTGACTTCTGTACGCAGGCTGCAAAGTTGTCATAGCTATTATAACAGTTTTCCATCGCAACCAATGCCTATGCTGCATAGATAGAATTTTTAAGGGCTGAGTTTCTAAAGGGCAACTATTCCCCCAAATGAGGTGCATCTTGATATAATAGGGTGTTGTGAAAGTTTCAAAACTCGGCACATGGACGTTTTAGCAGCAGTCCTGTTTCCTTTCAAGGTTTACATAACACAGAGAACGGTTGAAGCTCCTTCAAAGAGCCACTCACACAGTATTGACCCCAGGTTTTGTAAAGGAGGCTCACACTGCACACCCCTCAGCAAACAACGTGGGGTCCCAGCTTCCCCTGCCCTGCTCAAAAATGTCCTTTGGCCTTTTACTATCTCCTTCATCTTTTAGTGTTTGTGTTCAGTGTGGCTGGTTCCATTGTTTTTTCCTCAGCATCTGGGGCTCGTCATGTGTGCTCCCCTTTTAACGCAGTACAGCCTGAGTCTTTCTCGGCTCCAGTTGGGTCCCTTTGCTGTGGTGAGCCCTGCTCTCTTTACAGATGACAATGGGAGTTCAACGCACAGGAGAGCCTATGTAATCCTTAAACTCTGGTTTGTTTTTCTTTTTTACAAAAGCAATAGACTGAGGGCTCAGAATTCCCTTTGAATACCCAAACTCCAAAGATATTGGGGATGTGAGAATATAAACTTTAGAAATGGAGTTTATTTTAAATCCAAGTTCAACTATTGGATCATTCTGACTTCAGTTCCCTGAGACAGTCTTAATGGGTTTATTTACTCCATGAATTTTAAATTAACATATGACTGGTCTATAATGGATAGAAACTTTAGAAAATTAAAAGTATAAATAAAATATAGAAGTTATTTTTGATCTTGTGTCCCAGATTCATGTGAACTACAGTTAATTTATATTTTATGCATTCTTTTGCTCTTTCTATATTTTGTGTCTTTGTTTTTCTTGTTCTTTTCCTCTGTGCAATTTTCTTTTCAGGTACAATTGCAATTATACTATATTATACAGTCCTAGTAGCCAATCTACCTCCAACCAACAGAACCCATGGGTGTGGTCTTATTTAGACTAAAATTGGTTTTGTAGGTATAATAAGATGTTGAGATAAGATGATCCTGCATCGGGGTGTGTTCTAGACTAGTGTCTATCTAGACAAGTGTCTAGATACGGAGAAAAGAAGGAAATATGGAGGAAGAGGCAGATATTTGAGCTAGCTAGTCCCACAGGAAGGAACTCTAGGTCACTGGAAGCTAGCAGGGAAAGCAGACAAACCTTCCCCCATTCCTCAGAGGGATTCCATTATTGATGACACTTGGCTTTTGGATTTCAAGTTTCTGGAATAGGGAGAATAACATTCTGCTCTTTTAAGCCATGTATTTGGGGTGATTTGTTATCATAGTCCAGAGAACACTTAAACCAGGCTAGTGACTTCTAAATTAGATCTAAAGACAAAAGAAGCTTGGAAATGTCCTGGCAGGTGCAACTGACCGGTTACTAAAATAAGGAAGCATGGGAGAGCAGAGGAGAGGGGAGTTGAATGTTGCCGGAGTGATGCAATGGACACCAGACAATGGAGGAAGAAGGGTACAGCAGGTTAGAGTGGCTGACTCTAGATCCTGGCGTGGAGGGCAGCAAGGGCCCACTGGGCCTGCCCAGACCTTGCCCTCCTAACAAGGTTTTCTGAACTGCCCACTGCCAGTTTGTATTCACCCGTGACACCATCTGGTGTCCTTAACCCTCCCAGGCATGAGTGCTCAGACTGGCTTCCCCCTCACACTGCTAAATTTAAAGCTTTGTTTCAAGTCAAATGCTGTCCTGGCTGAGGATGCACATGTGGGAGGCGCTGAGACACTCAGGCAGGGGGATGAGGCCCTTGCTTCTGGAGAGGGGGTCTGGAAACCATATGAACTGTAAATAGTTTTAGAATATAAAAATATTGTTTTCTGCCAAAAGGAAAGAACTGTCCTTTCCTCCACGCCTGTCCCCTTTCTAGACTTAGTTATTAAGTATCTGTTGGAAATTACTGGCCTTGATCACACAGTCTGTTTACTGTCTCTATCAGCGGGGTCCAGGGGCATCAGCTCTGCAATACTTGCTCTTTAGAATTACCGTCTGGGATCACGGGGCCTGGACTTACATTGCTACGTGCCTGATTTTGGAAGGCAATTTGCTTTCTTCCACATAAAATAGTATAATATATGTTTAAGCATATAAGAACAAAACAAACTAAAAACAGGAAAAGGGACACGCACCCTCCTTCTTGTACTGTGGGATGCCCAGGGTCTGAGGGACAGCTCATCGCACATCCTGTTTTCCTGGTTGGTCTGATCCTTCTGTAATGATTTCAGAAGATTTTTCTTTTTCCTTGTGCGTTGTTTCGTGTGCCTCAGGGGCCATCGCTCTTTCTGCTCTCAGACTGGCAGGGACGCCCTTTCTTTCTGTTTGGAAACTAATTGCTGATTCTTCATCCTTCTCTTCCTTTTCCCTCTCTCTCTGTACTGCAGGGTATCTCTTCTTGTGTCTCCTTTTAAGGGCAAAGACCAAAGGCTGTTGGAGGTGACATACAATGAAGGGCAGGAAAATAGCATTCAACAAACCTGGCAGAGAACACTTGCAAACAATGGGTATTTCAAAATGTAAACTTGAGGTTTTTTTAATCTTAAATTTTGTTTATTTTGTTGTGTTAATGTTTTTATTTCTAGAAATTAAAATGTAATTGCATCATTGCATAATTTCCCCCTTCCTCTTTCTCCCTTCAACTCCTCCCATGTACTCACCTACTGTCTCTGAAAGTCATGTCCTCTCTTTCTTTAATCACATATATCCGTATATATCACAGTGATATATGTTTCTCCCAAATATAATGTTACTTTTATGTATATCATTTTGGGACTGACCATCTGGTGTAGGCAGACTCTTCCCCGGGGAAGACTTTTTTCTTGCTCTCAGCATGCCTTAGTTGCCTGTAGTTTCCCGTCTAGGGTTGGACCCCATGACATTCCCCCTTCCATGATAGCATGTCAGTGTCCTCCATGTTTAGGCAGCGTGTTGTTGAGGCTTTGTGGTGTAGCACCCATGATATTTATATAGACAATCTCACTGCTGACTTCCGGTTTCTCTGGTTCTTACAATCTTTTTGGCCTATTTCTGGCCACGTTCCCTGAGCCTTAGGTGGGGGAGTTGTATTGGAGATGACCTGGGACCTGAGCTCACTGGGACTGGACTCCACAACTCTGGGCATTTTGATTGGTTTTCTGTTACAAAGAGAAGTTTTCTTGATGGGGGCCAAGAACTACACTTATCTGTGGGTATAAAGATAAATATTTAGAATGTAGTTAAGGGTTATACTGGCTTGGTAAAGTGGTAGTTATCAGTTGAGTCGGGCACCACACAGTCACTTGTTTCCTGTATTTTGATCAACTGGTTTTCTGTAATGGTGTCCATCTGTTGCAGAGAGAAGCCTCTTTAAGGAAGACCTGAGGTGTTATTAACACAATATAATTGAGTTCATTTTCAGGAAATTTATGCCAATTTATTCTTCTGTCTGAACTAATGAATGTAGTTTGCCAACAACGTCATCATGACTCTGAGCGTTAGCTTTTTAAAAATCTGGCTCAATCTGTTAAGTGTGGAGACCTGCGTTGCACACCCATTTCTAGTGATAATGTTTTTGAACATATTTATTAGCTGTTTTTTAAATTCCTTTTTTTCTGAGACTCATTATTTAATATTGGTGTGTATTTCTTTGTGTTCTGCTAGGGGATGCATTTTAAATAGTGTCTTCTAAAAAAAAATTCCTTCAGTAGGAAGCACTGTTCTACTCTAAGATATTACCTCAGGGTTTCTGGCTTAGTGTGAGGTTTGAACGATGCTTCTCAAGCCAGGTTAGGCTTTGCTAAACCAGCCAGCCACATTCTTCCCTATTTTCTTCCCACAAAATAGTACAGTTCACATGCGTCCCTGTTTTAAAACTTTCTCACCCACTCCTTGCCATCGGAAGCACCCCTTCCAGAATAGCCTGGGACTGGCCTGGTCTTTCCAGCACCCCCTCCAGCCACATCAGGAAACTTTCCTTTTTCATTGCTGCCCTCCTATCCACAACGTCTCATTTTTGTACTACCACATCTAGACCTCTCCCTAGAACCCATGCCAGGCGAGGGGAATGATCACTAGTGTTTCTGTGCTGCTGCAGCAATGGCAAATGCTGCCATGAGTACATCGTTCCCGAAGCCAGTCCTCCTCAGCATTATTTCTTGCCAGCCTCTTCAGAACTGGCTGATACCACGCTGGGTTTCTCCCTTGCTTGGTTCAAGTTTGGCTCCGGATTTGTGGAATTCAGTAGAATGAACTTACTTCTTTGAGCATACAGGGTGCATTCCAAGACACGGAGTATGCTGGAGGCACTGGAGACTGAGAAGAATGAAGGGCATGAGCTATCGTGTAGGAGACTTAGCTTGACTCTCTTACGTGTATTCTTTATTAAAAAAAAACAAAACAAACAATGCTTTTATTCTCCAGGCTTGTGTGTTTTATATTCCAACCATCCACCCTTCCCCTCACATCTAGCTCTTCTTTGTATTATCTCTGTTACACTGTCTTAGGGTCTTAGTAAGAGTAGCCATATGAAACTCACCTTTACTCGAGAGTAAAGGTGTAAATAAGCACATAGTATGAGTGACTAGCTACATAGCGGATTCACTCAACTCTACTCAGCAAATATCTCCCAAGCTCACAGCATGTCAGGTTTGGTTCTACGTGCTAAGGATACAGAAGCAAGCAACCAGACATAGCCTTAGCCTGCTTTCCAATGGGAAAGACAGCAGTCAAATGAACAATGTGATTTCAGGCGCCCTGTGCCCCAGTGAACAGTTTCACACCCTTGCACATGTGGCCCGTGCCAGCTGGACTCAAAGCATTGGTTATGAGGTTGGATGTCCTGAGTGGGGTTGGAGGCATGTAGTTAGTGGGGGTGGATATGATGGCCTCTTGATAGAGGTAAGATTTTGTTTGAGAAGGAAATAGTTATAGCAAGATCGTGGGTAAAAGTATAAAAGCCCAAACTGGAAATGAGCTAGATCTTCATCAAGGCTGGGGTATTGTGATACAGCAGGGTTCTGAGGGGCTAACAAAAACCCACTATTATTTTTGTGTTTTAGACATGGTCTTTTTCTATAGCCCAGTCTTGAGCTCACTATGTAGCCTAGGCTGCATGCAAACTTGTGGTGTCTTCCTTCTTCAGTATGCCAAGTGGTGGGATTACAGGCATGAGCCATTGTGCTCAGTCGCGAGCTAGTTCTTACAGGTAACAGTGAAGAATGCCAATGTCAATCTTATGTTATATGTCATGAGACACAATGAAGGCTTTTCACAGGAAAATGGTAGGGAAAAACAGAAATTTCTCCAGTTGCATAGATACAGGTGGGGTGGCAATGTCATAGACTTTGGTTGCATCAGTGAAGGCCATAAGCATAAGTAGGCTTATCTATCTACCTACCTACCCACCTACCTACCTATTATTATCTATTATTGATCTATCACCTATTTATCATCTATCTTTCTATTTATCTGTTAATCATCTATCTATATATCTTTTAAAATTAATCAATAAATCTGTTAATCATCTATTTATTCATGTATATGTAATTTACCAATGAATCAACTATATCTATAAACTACCTATCTATATCTATTATCTATTTGTTTTCCTATCATGTTTGATCTCTCTATCATCATCATATATTTTTCTTTATTGGATTTTCAAATACACAGACACACAAATAGAACAGTAAAATGAATCTTTATCTAAATATTACCTCCTGACAGCTGTCATCAACTTCTTGATATTTTTTGTTCATCCTCATATTTTGTGTTTTTTAATGATTTAATTATGTATGCATGTATATGTCTGAATGATTACATGCATATATGTGTGTTTGTGTTTGTGTGAGGAAGGGCATTGGACCCCTTAATGCTGTAGTTACAGACATTTACAGGACACATAGCTTGTTATGTGTATATTGGGATCCAAATTCAGGCCTCATGGTTTTTTAGAATGCTCTTAACTGGTGCTGTCTTTCCAGCCCCTTCTCCAGATCAGACATTAGATATCATTCTAACAATAAATATTTTTGTGTTTATCTTGAGCACACAAATTAAAGATATATTTACCCATAGTACTATATACTTACCAAACTATCAGCATTTCTATATATCATTTAATCCTCATACTTTTAGATATGTTTTGAAGGCAATAATGATAGGAATATAGTACTTTATTGCATGTGTTGTGAGCAGAGGGATCAGGCATTCAAAGTTCTTGGCTGAGGCCCTGAGATGAGAAACAAGAGCAAGAAACATGCTGTGGAAATGTTAGTGGCTGCTTCTTTATTTTTCCCAAGACTGGGAGACTAGAGGTCTATCAAGACGTTAATTCATTCTGCAGAGGTGAAGAATGTAGAGGTAAATTTTACTAGAAAGGTCAAAGCCAAATATAAATTTGAAAGCTGCCTGAGCACCTGGGTAATAGTGAGGCGGTCTAAGATTTGAAGAAGGTAGGATGGGGGGGGCTGACTAAGGATTCAAGTATGTGTTAGTTATTGTGACAAAATATACAAGAAAATAAAATTAAAAGGCAAAGGGTTTTAGTCCACGCTCAGTTGATGCCATTGCTTCTGGACATGTAGTGAGGCTTAGAAAATTGTGACAGGACATGGACAGGATGAGACTGCCCACTTCAATCATATCCAGGAAGCAAAAGTGGGGTCAGGGTTATGTGTCTGGACCTAATTGCCTCCTCAAGGTACTTCCTCACTGACCTACTTATTCTTGTTAGACCCCATGGATAAGAGTTTCCTCACCTCTCACTGGTACCACAGGCTGTAACAGTGGATCTTCAGTGGCTACTTCTAAACCACAGCAGAATAAATCTATTATTCTGGATGGAGAGCAGATCTAGAGAAGGAAGAAGGGTAATCAACTGGGATGCATGAGGACTCACCATAGAATCACTGCAATTACTAGCAAGTCTGGGATTGGACTGCTGGAGACAAACTCCTGATGGCAGAACACTAGGCAGCCAGCATGAATAGAGAGTCTGCACAAATGGCTCCCTCAAAGACCTCAAATAAAAATCAGTTCACTGTCTTTATGATGAAGTGCCTAGTAATAATAAAAACAGTCACAGTGCTTTAGATATATGTATTACTTTACAGGTTCGAAATACTGTTAAGAATGTTCTGACCCTCTCATTTGAGGGTCACAGATGTCATGGTAGGTGGGTGTTTAAGTGTCAGGTAGGTTTATACAACTTTGTAGAGCTTAAATTTAATAGATACTATGGAAGGCTAACAAGAGCCACTTCACACAGTCATGGTTATAAATTCCAACTTTAGTCAAATTCTTGAGCAAAGTCACGTGGTTGATTAGTGGCAAAGCTCAAGTGTATGTTTTGTGATCCTACATCATGTGCTCTTTTTAGTATTTTACATCATTTCTATTAAGTAGGAAACCAGTATTTTATCCTTGAATTTAAAAATATGAGATATAAATAAAAGTGTAAGAATTAACAAATATGAACTCCAGCTTCTAATCCATTCTAAGCAGAATCTTGTATTTAGGTATCAAGATTATCCCTGTGATGTTATCCTCAGCAAGCAGAGTCTTTTAGTAAAGTTTTCTAGTTTTCGTTTAAACAATCCACTGTGACTTGTCCATACATTGGAAACATGAGCTTGAACTCTGTTTCTCCTCATTACATAGGTGCCGCGGATACAAAACGGATGGTCCAATGGGACGATTTATTATCTAGCGATCACAAGCAATGTGATTTATCCTGGCGCTGAGAGAAATGCAGATGACATAATGGTTGAAGCCTCAGGGAGAGAGATATTTTACTTATGACCATAAGTAAATCCTGATTGAAGTCATAGTTCTGAGAAGACAAGTCTAGAGGGAGCAGAGTAATAAAGTCCAGGCATATACTTTTCTGATGAGCTCACTGTACATGGGGAAAAGTTTGGAATACTTTGAGGATTGAAAGTTAATATATACTTTATTAGACAATCCCTTGGCTCTATCAATTTTCTTGCCGGACTACTGATGACAAATGCATGGCAAACACTTTCATAGTGAAGTCATTTTTTTCTTGAAAGTGTAGGTGCTCTTCATTGGGAACTGGAAGATGCGTTCTAGGTATTAGAGGACAAAGATGATTTACTGTGTCTACTTAAAACCCAGATTTTTATTTTCACTATTCTCTAGGTTATTTAATGAGTGTAGCTTGTACTGTATTTGTAGTCCTGGTACTTAGCATAGTGGCTAGCTTATAGTGACTGTTCTGGCCATATAAGGGTGGCCTTGAACTCATTAATATAGGATGACATCACGTCGTTAAGTGGTCAACTACTCAAGAATTTTACCCCTATGTTATCTTGTTTCTGAGGAACTCAACATGATAAACATCACATTTATTTTAAAGTTGATTTTTTTTTCCTTAGAAACTCTTGAGAACTAAATACAATGCAGATCTAATAAGCGACAAGGCTCTTAATCTTTTAGGATTGCTTTTACTTAGACTTTGTGTTAAGAAATTAGGATACGCTTGGGATGCAAAGTACCTAACCTGTGATTGATAACAAAAAATAAAAAAACCCTAAAAAAAATAAAACGTTTCCTTATAAATAAATAAAAAAAAAGAAATTACGAGTATTGTTTCCAGAAACATTACATTTTAGAGCAGAGCAAACTGTGTCAAACCCCTGAAAGGTGCCTTTTATAATTATTGCTAGTATTTCACATTTCTACTTAATACTTTAATATAACATATTGAAATTATATGTAATCTGCTTCAGTAGATATTTCAATGTCTGATAGCTTTCAGAAAATTACTTAAGACTGTTACTAGAGGGAATGATAAAATATAACACAGCTTCTTTACCCTGTAATTATATCATTCAGAGTTCTTTCCTGAGAGATGTGTCAATCAACTTCTTGGATACTGATCTCTGTGGATGCCAAAAGATGCTGACTGAATCGCTTTTTTTTTTCCCTCTGGCCAGTCTCGCGCATTCCCCTTAGTATTAATGCATGCAGGCAAATACAATAATGTTCCTTTGAAATGGTTTTGAATTCTTTATGGATTAACTGTCCATTACCTGAATTCTCTGAGCGCTTAGTTAAAGGGGCTATGGAAGGATTGATTCAGAAATTTATTTTTTATTTTTATTTTTTGTGCAACATCCGGCAGGTTTATGGTTTAGGCAAAAACTAGCAAGTGAAGGGATCACTTTATTTCCAAGAGGGAAGGCTCAGCATACAATACCTTGCCCATTTTTTTTTCTGCCTCTGAGTAACACACAGTAGGACTCTTATGAACCATGCGGGGCATCTACATGGCTGGTTGCACTTTTCAGCAAATTGCTGAGTCATCTGCACTGTAGCACCACAACTTTTATTATCCCTGCTTTTCCTTCCCTCTACCCTTGGTGAAATCAGTGAGAAAGTCCCTTAGGCAGCTGACGACAGCCCTCTTGTGTGATTTTTGCCACTGTACGGGCATTTTGGTAAGAAGAAGGGACAAAAAGGAGGGAAACATCTGCATTCTTTTTAATTTTTATTTTAAAATTTATTTATTTTTATATTAATCACAGGTTATGTACTTTGTATCCCAGCGGTAGCCCCCTCCCTCGTCCCCTCCCATTCTCCCCATCCCTCCCTCATCTCCTCCCTGCCCCTTTCCAAGTTCACTGATAGGGGAGGACCTCCTCCCCATCTGACCCTAGCTTATCAGGTGTCTTCAGGGCTGGCTGCAATGTCCTCTTCTGGGGTCTAGCAAGGCTGCTCCTCCCTCGGAGGGGGGGTGTCAAAGAGCCAGTCATTGAGTTCATGACAGAAATCATCCCTGTTCCCCTTACTAGGGTACCTAGTTGGATACTGAGCTACCATGGGCTATATCCGAGCAGGGGTTCTAGGTAATATCCATACCATCCAGACTCATAAAAGACCCCTGTGCCCTGATCTATTTGGTCTTTGTGGAGCTCTTGTCCTCTCCAAGTTTTACTAACTCCCCCTTCTTTCATATGATTCCCTGCACTCTCCTGAAGGTTTGGTTGTGAGTCTTAATATCTGCTTTGATACATTGCTAGGTAGAGTCTTTCAGAGGCCCTCTGTGGTAGGCGCCTGTCCTGTTGCTTGTTTTCTCCTACATTCAATGTCCATCCCATTTGTCTATCTAAGTGAGGATTGATCATCTTACCCTGGGCCCTCTTTCTTGTTTATCTTCTTTAGGTGTATAGATTTCAGTATGTTTATCCTATCTTATAGGTCTATATAAGTGAGTATATACCATGTGTGTCTTTCTGCTTTTGGGATACCTCACTCAGGATGATTGTTTCCAGGTCCCACCATTTGCCTGCAAATTTCATGATTTCCTCATTTTTAATTGTTGAGTAGTATTCCATTGTGTAAAAGTACCATAATTTCTGTACCATTCCTCAACTGAGGGACATCTGGGTTGTTTCCAGGTTCTGGCTATTACGAATAAGGCTGCTACAAACATGGTTGAGAAAATGTCCTTGTGGTGTACTTGAGCCTCTTTTGGATATATGTCTAGTAGTGGTATAGCTGGATCTTGAGGAATCACTATTCCTAATTGTCTAAGAAAGCATCAAATTGATTTCCAGAGTGGTTGTACAAGTTTGCATTCCCACCAGCAATGGAGGAGGGTCCCCCTTTCTCCACAACCTCTCCAGCATGTGTTGTCACTTGAATTTTTGATCTTAGCCATTCTGATGGGTATAAGGTGAAATCTCAGGGTCATTTTGATTTGCATCTCCCTGATGGCTAAGGACGTTGAGCATTTCTTTAAGTGTTTTTCTGCCATTCTACAATCCTCTACAGAGAGATCTCTGTTTAGCTCCACACCCCATTGTTTAAGTGGATTACTTGATTTGTTGCTTTTTAACTTCTTGAGTTCTTTATGTATACTGGATATTACCCCTCTGTCAAGAAGTAGATTTCAGCCTGGCATGATGGTGCGCTCCTGTAATCCCAGCCCTCTGGGAGGCAGAGGCAGGTGAATCTCTGTGAGTTTGAGGCCAGCTGGTCTACAAGGTGAGTCCAGGACAGCCAAGGCTACAAAGAGAAACCCTGTCTCAAAAAAAAAATGAAGAAAAAAACAACCCAAAAGTATCTTCCTTTATAAACGTTATGTTCATTCTCAGCATAATGGGACCCTGCTCATCAGTGTAATTATTAGTGGCTTTACTGTAGCATAACTCTAACAGTACCAAGGTTGAAAGGAACCAGAACCTTCTGTTGTCTAGTGAACATCTATGTCAGGGGACCATGACTGCATGCTATCTTTGGACCGCCCGGTGTTGAATACTGGGACTGTGTACCATTACCTTGCTCAGATTGCTCCAGCTCCTCAGGGCCCACTCTTTTTCTAAGCAGGTAGGATATGCTTAACACAGACAGAAAAGTAAGAACAGTAAATGTAGATTTATTAATGGTATGAATTTTGTAGCCAGAAAAAGTTGGGTTCTAGCTGAAGCTTTGCCACTTACATGTAACCCAAAGAAAGGGTTCATGGGGCTAGAAAGATGGCCCGGTGGTTAAGAGTAATGGTTCTCTTCTAGAGAACCTGAGTTTAATTTCTAGCACCTACATGGTGGCTCACTACCACCTGTAATTCCAGTTTCATAGGATCCAGGACCCTTCTCTGGCCTCCTTAGGCACTGTATACATGTGGTACACAGATACACATGTAGCCCGAACACCTATGCACATAAAACAGACAAATAAAAAGAAGCTTTCGTTAATTTTTTGCAACAAATTATTCTATAAATGTCAATTTATATAATACTGAAAAGCCAAGCAGCACAACTGATTACACATGAAAATGAAATCACCCCTTCCGTCTGGTTCCCTGGGTTTCCTGTCACCAGTGGCAACTGCTCAAGCATTTCTGGAATGCCTTCATGGAGGTTTTCAAGGCATGAGTGCCAGTTAGTTTTTATTAACTTGATGCAAACTAGCATCACCTGAAAGGAGGGAACCGCAGTTGAACAATTGCCTTCATCAGGCTGGCCTGTGAGAGAGTCTGTGGGGGCGTTTCCTGATTAATGATTGATGTGGAAGGGCCCATCCCACTGTGGGTGGTGCCATCTCTAAACAGGTGGCCCTGGGTTATATAAAAAAAATCAGTGGGATTCAAGCATCCTTCCTTGGCCCCTCCTTGTTATTTAGCTTGTTTGGGTCTGTGAATTGTAGTATGGTTATCCTGTACACTTATAGGAGAGTGAAGCACCAACCAAGAACCATGCATGAACTGGACTTAGGCCCCCTACAATATGTAGCTGATGTGTAGCTTGGGCTTCATGTGGGTTCCCTAATAAGGGGAGTGGGGGCTATGTCTGACATGGACTCTGTCGCCTGCTTTTTGATCACTTCCCCCTGGTGGGGCGGTCTTGTCAGGACCCCATGGAAGAGGATGGGCTCAGTCATGATTCGACTTGATGTGCTGGGTTGGGTAGGGTGGCTCCCCTTTTCTGAGGTAGGGGACTAGGGATAAGGGGAAGAGAGGGGGCGAGACCTGGAGGAGAGGAGAGAGGGGTCTACAATTGGGATGTAAAGTGAATAAATAAATTAACTTTGAAAAAAAGAAATCAGGCCAAGCAAGCCATTGGGGGCAAGTCAGCAGCAGCATTCCCTCAATGGTCTCTGCTTCAGTTCCTGCCGGAATTTCCCTTAGTCTGTGGGTGTTGGAACCCCCACCAGATAGACTATTACCCAGAAGACAAAAGAAATTCTCCTCTCCAAGTTGTTTTTGGTCATGGTCTTTATCATAGCAAAGAATCAAACTAGAACAGCATGTTAAAATATATATGTAAACAATGACCAGCACAGCAGATAACCCTAAGGGCGAAGGAGTGACACACTGGGCAGTTACCAAGAGCTCTCTAGTTGGGCTTAAGGGCTACTCAACAAGAGGAAAATCATGCCTGGTACTGGAAACCCAGCCAACTACCCAGAGCTAGAGAAGTCATGGATCTTGGAGGAGACCCACAACCACTACTTTATTAAACCACCACAACCTTTAACTACACTCTAAACATTTGTCAGTTTTTAATATTATTATCATTTATTACAATTTATTCAATTTGTACCCCAGCTGTGGCTCCCTCCCTCGTCTCCTCCCAATCCCACCCTTCCTCCCACTTCTATTCCTTATGACTTCCTTCCTAGTCCACTGATAGAAGAGGTGCTCCCTTTCTATTTAGCCCTAGCCTATCAGGTCTCATCAGGACTGGTTGCATTGTCTTCCTCTCTGGCCTGGCAAAGCTGCACCCACCAGGGGGATGAGAACAGAGAACCTGCCACTGAGTTCATGCCAGAGAAAGCCCTTGCTTCTCTTACTTGGGACCCCACTTGGAGACTGAGCCTATGGGCTGCATCTGAGCTGGGGTTTTCTCCATGCATTGTCTTTGGTTGAAGTATCATTCTCTTCTGGCTCCTCAAGGCTCATTTTTAGGGCTCTGTTGGTCTCCTTTGGAGCTCCTATCCCCACTAGATCCTTCTATCCCCCCTTCTTTCATAAGATTCCATGCACTCTGCTCAAAGTTTGGCTATGAGTCTCAGCTTCTGCTTCAATACCTTGAACAGTAGAGTCAGAGGCTGTCTGTGATAGGCTCCTGTCCTGTTCACTGTCTTCTGCTTCCAATGTCTATCTCGTTTGTCCTTCTCAATGAGGATTGAGCATCTTCCTAGGGTCTTCCTTGTTGTTTAACTTCCTAAGGAGTATAGATTTTAGTATGTTTATCCTATATTATATGGCTAATATCCACTTATAAGTGAGTATATACCATGTGTGTCTTTCTGCTTCTCAAGGTGATCTTTTCTAGTTCTCACCATTTGCCTACACATTTCATGATTTCTTTGTTTTTAGTAGCTGAGTAGTTTTCCATTGTGTAAATGTACCACAATTTCTGAATCTATTCCCCTTTTAAGGGACATCTAGGTCCCTATTTAACTGAAGAAGTTAAATAGCAACAAATCAAGTAATCGAATCAAAAAATGGGGTACAGAGCTAAACAGAGAATTCCCAATAGAGGACTATCGAATGGCAGAGAAATACTTAAAGAAATGTTCAATGTCTTTAGTCATCAGGGAGATGCACACTAAAACAACTCTGAGGTTTCACCTTACACCCATCAGAATGGCTAAGATCAAAAACTCAAGTGACAACACATGCTGGAGGGGATGTGGAGATAGGGGAACCCTCCTCCATTGCTGGTGGGAAGGTAACCCTGTACAACCATATTTGTCCTTATATTCACAGATAAGTGTAGTCTTCACCCTTTGTCAAGGAAACCTCTCTTTTCAACAATGGAGACAATTACAGAAAACCACAATGAGTTAAAATTCACTGGGAGGCCAGTGCAATGGAAACAATACAACTCTCACACCCCAGGCTGGGGGAACATTGAGGAAAAGGAAGTGGAGAGATTGTAAACCAGAAGATTAGGTAGTTTGCTGTGAGACTGTGACTCCTAAGAATGTCAGAAGCTACACCCATGAAGTCTCACCAACATGACTGCCTAAATAGGAGGTGAACAAAGACAACAGTAATAGACATGCTAATGTGGACAAGAGAAGCTCATTTGGCCTCAACTGTACAAGAAGAACTAATGGCTACTAAGGCATGCTGAGAGTGGAAGAAATAGTCTACCCCAGGGAAGAACACAGTGACTGGCTATCCAAAACCAAGCAAAAACATTCATTATGAATAATATTCTATAGACTGAGCAGGTTTTATTTAAGAATGTGTATGTATATTCATATACATATATACATATAACAACAAGTAATGAAAAAAGAGATCATGAACTTGAAAGAGATCAAGGAAGGGGATGTATGGGAGTATTTGGAGGGAAAAAAGGAAGGGATAAATGATGTAATTATATTTCAATGTTTTGTTTTGTTTGGGAGACAGCCTTGGCTGTCCTGGACTCACTTTGTAGACTACGGTGGCCTCGAATTCACAGAGATCTGCCTGCCTCTGCCTCCCAGAGTGCTGGGATTACAGGTGTGCACCACCACACAAAACAAAACAAAACAAAATAAAACAAAACAACAGCAACAACAAAGTTTGTGTTGGAACACCCTTGTCTCGGCACATGACTCTCACCATGTAAGCCCAGGCTTCTGAATGCTCCTGTTTTAACCTAACAGTGGAGCTTAGACCCTGTCTCATGGCAGCACAAAAAGAGCCATCATTGTCTTCTTTTGATTACGTTAGTCTGCCGAACATGCATGATGTATGATGAAGTAAGCCTCCCATGGTTCAGTAGCAGTTTCCAACTGATTTCTGTAAATAATACTGCAGTGAACACAACACCCTTGAATGCTCATGTTTAAGCTCCCATTCGATCACCTCTTAAAAGTGGGGTGCCCATATCAAAGTATAGGCATCAGAATTTTAAATAGATACTTCAAATAGAACAAATATCTTAACTTCTCTGAACCCCAGGGCCCTGTAAAATCCTAGTAGAAGCTGGATGTAGCCCACGGATTGTCATGAGGATTAAGCGAGATTAAGATTAACTTTAATAGCGCTGCTATACAAGATAAGTGTAAATGTGAAACTATTTACATTTAAATTCTAGACTAGTAACAATATCGTTTAGTGTTCAGCATCCCAGGTATCACAAAGGGTGTGCTTATATTTAAAAAAAATGTGTTCTTTCTGAAACTCAAATGTAATAGTGTCATTTGTGTTTTCCTCATGTGAAGGAGTCAGTTTAGTTTCTGGGGTACAGTAAGTAAGCACTAAAAAAAAGTGTGGATCGCTAGAATTCATGCTATTTATTCAGCGAAATGGAATTATTTAATAAGTATTTTGAGAAATATTGTTTTTTACATTCCTTAATTTATTTAGCAGTCATTTAAGAAATCTGTATTGAGTAGCATCAGAACTAGATGGTCGCTTAAGTTCTGGTGAATAAAAGTGTCTCTGAGCAGGGAAGAATTTTGATTGCCTAGTGCTGGTCTGTGTGGGATACTAAAGGAACCAAGCTTAGCACAAGATCTGATTGGCTAATTAGGGGAGAACAATTACAATTACATTCTACTCTCTAGTACCTCAGGACTTCTGTGGACTCCCCACTCCTGGAATTCGTGTCACTAGTGGGAAGCTGGAAGCTTTCTTTTGCACTGAAAGGCCTGTTTAAGGTCGAACCTTCTGTCCTTCAGCCAGGAGTTGGGGGTCTTGCTTATAGGAAACCTTTGAGTTTAGTCTCTTGAGCCAAGAGTGCAGCACAGCCCTGTTGGGTGCTGCTGTTTCAACCTTAGGCTTGTTTTCCTCAGGGGACATTCAGCTAAGCCTCCGGTGCCCAGCATTCTGTGTCTTTGCAGGAGAACGCAGGTGCATACCGAGTCATCTGTCACCCTCTTTTCTCATCCTCCACTCCCCATGTTCTGAAGAAGGGTGCATCCTGAGTGCTTCCCTAAAACATGGCCACGTGCTGTCCCGTGGCCCTTAAATGCCACCTGTTTCATGGGAATCTTCGGGATCTAAATGTTGTGGTTTTTTTTTTATTTACCTTTACTAAGGCAAAGGATATCTTATTATCCCATTTGTTTTAGGAAACTCTGGTTCAAGGGAGGACTAGCTAGATCGTATCTAATTGTATGGTGGTGGAGAAAATCGAGCCAAATCTTGACTTCTGAGCCTCTCAGAGCAATTAAGTGAACTTGTTTCAGAAAACTAATAGGTTACAAGCCCTATGCATTTGAGAGTCTCTGCTGGTGGAGGAAAAAGCTAGGTTAGAAAATGTCAAATCCTTGGGGGCTGTGTTGCCTTCGCAGTTCGCAGGCTATCCCTGTCCCCTCAGCAAAGCTGAGGTGCAAGAACCCCTGAAACAGGAGCCTGGGCACTGCGGGTGGCATGTGCACAGCTGGGAGTGTCTGTTTCTGCTGCTCCAGTCACCACACAAACCGAACTCTCACAAGCAAACCGTCTCCCTAGGCTGCAGGGACATTGCTCTGCTCTCAGTAGAGATGGTAGCAGAAAGGGCAAAGAAAATCGCTGGGTTCAATACACAATAATTTAAAATCATTTGTGAGTGTTCATTCTATTTCTGCTTATCTGGTGAATTTGGCTACTTCAATAGCAATGACCCTTAGTGCACATTGACTGTATCTCTAAGTTTCTACTTGAGTAACAATAACACGTCTATTTTATAAGGTAGAATAGAAAAAAAACCCACAATATGCAAACCCCTTTATTTCTGATGTTATTATACACATAGATAGCTGAATATAGCTTAAATGAAAGGTCAAGGAAGACATCTCACACAGCCTTAGTGTTCCAGTAGCTCCGTGTGGAGCTATTTTCCTGCATAACTCTAATAGCAAGCATGCCATTACTTCTCCCCATCGGAAGAAGTCTACTTTGTGTTTCTTCATAAACTACGACTCCATCACAGTCTTACTCTGTAAGCGTCATGCTCTCTTCTCATCAGGTTCTTTCTGCTTGTCTGACAGAGCATCTGCTAGTTCATTCTGTAGGTTAATTCTGGGGGAAGCTGGGTAAGGCTGTGCTCTCAGTCCAACATCCCTGAGGTAGCATTTGCAATTTCCCATGGATCCTTCCGGACCATAATAGCAGGAGGTGCAGAATTTAAAAACAAAACTTAAGGTAGTCCCAGTTCCTACAGAGCCTGCAGAGCATTTCAGGAGCAACGTAGTTTCCATAACTACACAAGAGGTCCTTCTCCATCATGTCATATCTCCAGTAGTCAGTCCTCTGAGAAATGACACTGATGCTCCAAGGGAGGGGTCCCCAGAAGAAATAAGCAGCGAAACCCTGTACCTTAAAGAGAACGACAAATGGGGTCTACAAGGCTTCCTCCATTCTCCCAGTGTGACTGAGCTAGACAGACTACTGCAAAACATGGCACTGAAAAAAAAAAAGATCCGATTTTGGCTAGAGATAAAAATACTGCAGCTGAGAAACTTCCAGAACAGCATGTACTTGGATCTGCATTAAAGAACAGCTCTTTGAGCTCTTGAGCCAAATGACCCAGCAGTACCGAGAGCGTGCCGCACAATCACAGTTGTATAAACATTTAGATCTATTCTCCAGTCCATGAAGCAAGTGGACCGGGCTAGGTCTGCAAAGCTGCCCCTCGGGATTCCCCTGGCTGCCTTGTCTTACTCTTCCTGCAGCCTTTGCGTCTAAGGAGGGATTTCTAAGAAGCAGAATGAGAGCTTCCAGTGTGGAAAGCAGACCGAGTTTACGTTTCAAGGAATGGCAGAAGGCACAGGCAGTGCCACCGCCTCCAGCCACAGGCGGCCTCTTTGTGCCAGGCCGGTCTGGCTTCGGGCAGCCCTGCCCCCTTGCCACCCCGGGCTCAAGCCAGTAAACACAAACGCTGTTCCTCCCTTTGAGCTTGGTGTGCCGTGGGCACGGGACTCCAGGACGCACACAGGCTGGTCTGGGGCTGTTAGAGCGCCACCCAAGTCAGCCGCACCGCCCATCTTGTCCATCTTTCTTCTTGTCCATCCCCAAACTGCAGTTTTCCTTTTTGTTTGCATTTCACCTGTTGCCCTGGCCTATTCTCCCTTCTCATTTTCTTTTTTGTCTCAGTCAAAAGACTTCTGAGACAGTGGTGGTGCTGATTCTGTTACTAGTTGAGAGCTTGAGAAGAATGGAAGCAGCTGGATATTTCGAGAGACCACAGAAGTTGTATGAAAGTGGCATCAAGCTGGCATCGTGGCATGGCATTTCACAGACCCTCTGCCAAGAGTTGGGCATTTTGACCTTTGCCTTGAGTGTGTCACTACTCACTGGATATCCACAGACAAAGTATCTAACCTCTCTGACACCCACGTTGCTCAGTGGCTGTGAATTTGCCCCTCGACTTGCCCATTTTAGCAAAATCTCACCTGATTTTTGTTTTCTGTTATATGCATATGGATATATCTCTCGGTTATGCTCTTTATTTTTCTCAGGCTATATCTCAAAAATATTTCTGTTCTTTTTTCAGACTGCAGAAAGAAAAATGGATGAATGTTAAAGTTGGAGACATCATTAAATTACAAAATAACCAATTTGTTGCTGTGAGTATTCATTATTTTATGACTTGATCTCAAATTAGAATAACACACACACATTGAAGTATTTGCATTTGCAAAGTTAGTAAATACACAATATTCTAGAGTCAGCAAGGAGGCATCTCAATTATATATTAGTATAAATTCTCAATTACAGATACTTTAAAAGAATGACTTTTAGTGACATGGTGAGTTGGATAATATTGAGGGGTTCTCTCTTTGTCTGTTCCCTTAAAAATTATACTAATGCAGAACAATTTAAATCAATATGTGATTTATACAAGTAAGTTTTAAAAATGCTCTTGAATATTTTAAAATTGTTTTCATACAGTTTGAATTCTATTTCTTTTTAAAATTGTTTTATTAATTATACTTTATTCACTTTGTATCCCCCCTGTAGCTCCCTCCTTCTTCCCCTCCCAATCCCTCTCTTCCTCCCCCTCTTCCACACATGCCCCTCCTCAAGTCCACTGATAGGGAAGGTCTTCTTTTCCTTCTGTCTGATCCTAATCTATTAGGTCTCATCAGGAGTGGCTGCATTGTCTTCCTCTGTGGCCTGGTAAGGCTGCTCCCCACTCAGGGGGAGGTGATCAAAGAGCAGGCCAGTCAGTTCATGTCAGAGACAGTCCCTGTTCCCATTACTATGGAACTCACTTGGACACTGAACTGCCATGGGCTACATCTGTGCAGGGGTCCTAGGTTATCTCCATGCATGGTCCTTGGTTGGAGTATCAGTCTCAGGAAAGACCCCTGTGCTCAGATTTTTTGATTCTGTTGCTCTCCTTGTGGAGCTTCTGTCCTCTCCAGATCTTACTATTTTCCACTTCTTTCATAAGATTCCCTGTATTCTGCCCAAAGGTTGGCCATAAGTCTCAGCATTTGCTTTGATGGTCTGCAGGGCAAAGCCTTTCAGAGGCCCTCTGTGTCAGGCTCCTGACTTGTTCCCTGTTTTCTCCTTCTTCTGATGTCCATCCTCTTTGCCTTTCTGGATGGGGATTGAGCATTTTAGCCAGAGTCCTCCCTCTTGATTAGTTTCTTTAGGTGTACAGATTTTAGTAGGTTTATCCTATATTATATTTCTATATGAGTGAGTATATACCGTGTGTGTCTTTCTGCTTCTGGGATAGCTCACTCAGGATGATCTTTTCCAGTTCCCATCCTTTACCTGCAAATTTCATGATTTCCTTGTTTTTTATTGCGGAGTAATATTCCATTGTGTAGATGTATCATAATTTCTGTATCCAATCCTCAGTTGAGGGGCATCTGGGTTGTTTCCAGCTTCTGGCTATTATAAATAAAGCTGCTACAAATATGGTTGAGCAAATGTCCTTATTGTGTACTTGAGCCTCTTTTGGATATATGCCTAAGAGTGGTATAGCTGGATCTTGAGGAAACACTGTTCCTAGTTGTCTGAGAAAGTGCCAGATTGATTTCCAGAGTGGTTGTATAAGTTTACATTCCCACCAGCAGTGGAGGAGGGTCCCCCTTTGTCCACATCCTATCCAGCATGTGTTGTCACTTGAGTTTTTGATCTTAGCCATTCTGATGGGTGTAAGTTGAAATCTCAGGGTTGTTTTAATACCATTTCTTAATATTGCTATTTCTTAATATTTCATACAGTTTGAATGCTATTTTTTAATAAAACAGTAATAAAATAATTAGTGTTCTTAAACTGCTGCCCATTTGAAGAAAACACTTCAACAATAAAATTCATGTGACAATTCTAAATTAAAATATGAATTAGTGAGTTTTTTGAACAGCAAATGCATCATAATTTATATTTTCAAGCAACCAATGTTGTGATTTCTTAAGTAAAATTCAATTCAGTCACTAAACCGTAAACAGGTAACTAACGTTCCAGTTAAATTTAAGGTGATAAAATGGTACAGATCTGAAACTAAAAATTCAAATTATTGTAGTGATTATGTCAAATATACATTAGATCACTTATAAAAATTTTGTATTGTATGCAATTTTCGGAATCAAGTTGTATTCTTTATTAAATCTGAGATATTTTATGATAGAAAAATAATCTTTAAAATCTCTTTAAAAGAACAACAACCATTCCAGCACTCAGGCAGAGGCAGGCAGATCTCTGTGAGTTCAAGCCCAGCCTGGTCGACAGAGAGAGTTCAGGACATAGAGATACCCTGTCTCAAAACACAAAACAAAACACAACAACTCTCAGAAACAGCCTTCTACCACCAAACCATCTGTGCCCCCAGAGTGCAGAGGAGCATGTGTGTAGGCACTTCTGGGTGGACAAACCATTTGCAGACGAATTCACACTTCAAGTGGCTTATTCTCTGGCAACCTTTACGTTTTGGAAAATAGCCGGGAACCCAGACAAAAATAAGCAAGGTGTTGTCAAGACAGCCAAAACAGAGGTCTCAAAGTCTGTGCCCTGTGGCTTGGGCCCCTCAAACACAGGAGAGGCTGCCAGGTTCTCATTTGTAATCGATTTACTTTTATTTCATGTGACTTATTAAATGACACATCTGGCTTATTTTCCACTCAGTAAAGACTGGAAACATGACACTAGGAGGTAGCACCTGTCTGAAGAACACCCTCTGTAGCGGGGGTTGAGGTAGATAGTTAAAGAAACTGGCTGGAAACCAAGTCTCTGTTTACTGGTGCAATTCCTTCTGTGAAATAGGTCCCAGGAGGCAAGTATAAGAATGTAGTTTGAATTTTAATTGCTCTATATTCAAATGCCTAATAGGCTGTGTGGTTCCCACATTGGACACAGCAGATGTCAGGAAGAGAATGCTTATGCTCCTCTCATTTTTATGATGGAGGGATGGCATCAAACCCATATTCTGAATTCCTTGTACCCCCTCACTCTCTTCTTCCCCTGGCAAATATAAACAAGATTCCACATCCCCAAAGTCCAGGCTTTAGCCCTGTTTTCAGTCACCAGATAACAGTTTAAAACTTTCCATTATTCTCTGCTTGACTCCTACTCTTTGGTTAAAAGAGAAAGGTTCTGTCCAAACCACAAGCACCACAGCGCCTCTTAACCAAGTCATTTCACTCAAGGTTTGTCCATGTGCAGCTATCACCCACCTACGAACAGTCTCAAAGGCAATCGAAGCTTTTATAGACAAAAGGCTATAATCACTAGAGAGGACTGGTGTGTTTCCTGGTGCTTGGAGGCAGGACTTGCCAGGGGAACTTAGATTGCCAGGGATAGTGACATTCACAGATACTTAGAAAAGACCCATTTAGGGCTTTTTATTCAGTAGTAGACCTTAGGAAACCCTGCTCATGAAGATAATGATCAGAGTGGCTAAGACTGTGCAACATACCAATGTTACAATCGCTTTATATGAATTCATTAGCTTACTGCTCATCTTGGCGCAGTGAGGTGCTGTTGTACTGTTTCATTATTTCCACCTGTGGAAGGTAAGACAAAGGCATGCTATCCTCAGATAGCTTGCCACCGGAGAGCCAAGAGTTAAATCTTGGGCTCTCACTCCGACCCCCACTCCTCAAGCACTACAGTCTGTTTTCCTCAGAACAGTTGTTTTGAGTTTGGGGAGTCCAGACTTGGCTACTGGAAATCAAATGATCCATCATGTACTCAGTTTCAGTGAATTTCTATCTGTTCAAAGTGAGAACTTTCAACCCAGTTTACATCTGTTTGTCAATAAATTCTGGACAAGAAAAGAAGGTTCACCTGATACTTGTAGACACACTGAGCATTAGGTACCTTTGTTTCATGTATCTCCTCTGTCCTAGTTTGGTTTCTCTTGCTGTGATAAAGACCATGACCAAAAGCAACTTAGGCAGGGAAGGATTTACTTCATCTTACAGCTTACATTCCCTCCTGAACAAGTCAAGGTAGGAACTCAAGCTGGGCAGAGACCTGGAGACACGAGCTGAAGTAGAGTCTTTGGAGGAATGCTGCTGACTGGCTTGTTCTTCTTGGCTTGTTCTTCATGGCTTGCTCAACCTGCTTTCTTATACAACCCAGGACCCATGCACAGGGACTAGGTCCTCCCATGTCAATCACTTCATCAAGAAAAAAAAATGCCCCTGTGCTTGCCTAGAGTCCATCTGATGCACATGTTTACTCAATTAAGGTTTCTCTTCCTTAGATGACCTTTGTGTCAAGTTGACAAGAACCAACACACCTCTTTGTTCTACACTTTCCCTTCCCCCTTCCATTTCTCTCCTGCTCTTTTGTTAATGCAAGAGCACGAAACTAGGGGCTGAATTCTAGACCTCCAGATTTTGTTTGAGGATTGGGAAAAAGGCATCATGTAATTCATATGTCACAATGAGGTCAACTTGCATGAGGAGAGCCATAAAAGAAGGCTGGAGACATATTCCAGAGGTCTCGGTGGCCCTAGACTTTGAGCCCGGGGCTGTGCACCCTGGTCCCGGTGACACTGGGCACACACCCAGCACTCCCACTCTCGGTCGGCTAGCTTTCCTGGTGGTGGGAACAGACCTGTTACTGAACCTGAGCATATATGGACACTGAGAATGTGGCTGTGTGACTCATGTAGTAAAGTCTTCCCTAAATGTGTGGCTTTACATGTTTGCTGCAGTTAAATTTTTTTGTTTTAAGACTTAAGTTGAGAATCTCTAAGGATATACTAAAAACAAACAAACAAACAAACAAAAAACCCGAAGCTCCTTATGAAAGTATAAAAGACCAAAACACAATTTCCCCCCTCAAAAATGAAAATGAAAGAAATGGTCAATGCTCCACTTCTAAGGCGCCAGCACAGAAGGAAGGGATTTGCTCTGTTCAGAGAAAGAGCTTGTATGTGCAGACGTGCCCTCACATACACTATCAGTCTTCTGTCATCCTTTTGTTACCAACCACCTTCTTCTCATTTTCTTTTATAAACATTTTTTTTTGCTTGTGTGTGGATGAGTGTGTGCATGTAGATGCGCTTGGGTGTGCTGGTGAATGTGTTGGCCAGAGAGGACACCACGTGTCCTCCTGTGTTTTATTCTCTTGATTGGACTTCCACTGGACCCAGAGCTTGCCATCTTTCAGCTAGTCTGGTGGTTTGCCGGTCTCTGTGGCCTGTATCCCTGGGGTTACAGGGGTGGATGGCCACATCTGCAGTCATGGGTGCCAGGGAGCTGAGCCCAGGTCCTCAGGCTTGCAAAGCAAGTGTTCCTAGCTACTGGGCCACCCCCTCAGCTACCTTTCTTATTCTCAATCATTTTCTTAATTGAAAAATTTGAGTGCTAAAGCAAAGCAAAACAAAATGATAATATATCCAGTACGTATTGAGTGATTTTCAACACATGCTACCTGGATCTGAAATTTTAAAGTCCAAATTAAAATGTTGCCTGTAATCACACATGCTGTCACTTTATGATTTAACTGTGAACTTTGGCTTATGATACATGAATTTTAAAAACTCATAATTCGTACCAAAAGTAAAGATTATGTGCATGAGAGCGAAGATGAAGAACCCTTCCTCCTGGGAGCTGCCAAAGTGATGCTCACATTAGTTCCAAAGTACACTTTCTTCTTTGCTATAGAGCTGGAATCTCAACCCTCACTCACTAGGCTGTTCTGGACAGCAGCAAAGAGAACAGACACACCAAGCAAAGCAAGAACTTTCTGCCTCTCACAGCTATTGTTCTAGCACCCAGCAGCCGCCAGAGCAGGCGTTTCTCTTATGGCTAGGGCTCTGAACACTGTTTCTAGTCCCACAACTTAACCCTGGAGCATTTTCAAGGATGGTGCAAACACTAGTCTTGGGCTCTTCAATTGGACCTGGTGACACTCACCATGACTTCTGAGGGCCACCGATGTCACATGAGTTAATTTAGCTCACTTCTGGATATAGGGGATGTGCTCCACCTTCACTGCTGGTCAAGATATGACTTATACAGGCTTCTTGTCTAGACACTGAGACCAGTGTTATCCCCTCACAGAGCTTCAGAGGGCATGAAGTGATTCAGTTTTGAGTGTTTCACAAGTTCTTAAACGATTTCTTGGCTGTGGATTGATACCATTTCTTGATATTTTCTTTAACTTAATAAACATTTATTCCTAACAAACCCTGAAGACAATGTCTTTGGCTCTGAGGACTCAGAGATATCCAGTAGATTATTCTCAAGTTTGCTCTCATGAGACTCCTGCTTTTAAGCTTCTACTAGGTGTCTGACTGGGTTTTTCTTTTTCCCATGAAAGCTGGGGGAAAGGTGTTTGGTAGGAAAATGCTGCTTCATTTGTGGGAGCCATCGCGGAGTCCTTGCATCAATACCTGATGAAAGAAAAGACTAGGGGCGAATGGGAGGTAGCCCAGCCAGGCATTTGAACAATCACGCTTTTCCTTTCTGTTCCATGTCTCTGCTGTGGTCTCACCATATGTTGCTCAAACTACTAGCCCACAACTCTGACAAGGATGACCACGGACTAGAAAGGCTATTGCTACAATTCTCTTGCACTTTCCTTTTCAGGGTTATTACTGAGTGCCCTAGAAAGTCAGACTGTGTGCTCATGACTTCTACAATTTATTCCTCTGGACACTGTCAATCCTGTCCTTCCACATACCCTCCTTAATGATAACTAAAAAACCTCTAAGGGTGATGTTAGCAGAGGTGAAGAGAAGAGGGGTCAGAGCAAGAAGAAGGGTCAGAGATATTGAAGGCACAGATGACATTAGAGGATGTATGAAGAGGCAGGAAGGTAGGTTTTCCAGGGAGATAGCACAGGAACAGTTAGGCAGGAAGGCTAAGGTAAGTGTGTTTCAGCCCCTCGGAGCGTGCTGGTTGAGAGAATTTAGCCACTAGGTGGTGGTGGTACCTTAGTCTGATGTTCTGAGCCTGCCGTGCTCTGCCCCTGGTTACCACAAAGGCAGTGTTAACACAACTTAAGTCAGTATTGAACAGGACATCCCATCATTAGCTGCACAGAGTTCTGAACAAAAGCAACATCAGGTGCCAACAAGCACTGTTATCTATGCATCATAAAGATTTCTAATTATACATAATCACAACTAGGGAATTTTAGTTTTCATTTAAAATTATCGTTTACCCTTAAGGTGGTGAGGCACAGACCCAAAGGGCATTTAACTTTGTTGCTGTCATGCCTTCTGCGAGATCATATTGAAATTTAAGTGTGTGATGAGATCAAGGTGAATCTGCCCTCCCACCCCCTAGCCCAGACGTTTCTTCTTTCTGGGTCAGGATCTGGTGGGCTGTAGTTCAAGGGTGGCATGTGTCCCCTTGGACACACCCTCTGTGTGTATTTGCATGGAGCACGCCGAGGGGCCTACTCCTCCAGAGCTGAGGCGGTGCCTACTGCCACAGCAGCGGCAGCGTGTTTGTTCTCCTAGGAGCTGTCCCAGAGTCTGGATTTAGACAGAGCTCCACAGGCCGTTTCTCCCACCCTATTTTTGAGTTGATAATTTAAACAATATACACAATTAAATGAACAGATTGATTTTTGAACTTAACATCTAAGACTTAAAGATAAAGCAATTATAATATTTTCTAAAAGAAAATATTTTTGAGATTTGGACTGTTAATCATTCAGACATAGGTAGAAAATCATTAGGCTGAAGTTTCATAATAAGTTGCTGGACTTTAGGTCAGTCAGTTCTTTTCAGATGAATCCTTCAGAATTATATCTATTATAAAATAAAAATTTTAATTTGAGAAAAAAGTTTCCCAACCTCCCAGAAATCTAAAAATGAACTGTGATGTCTTTTCTCTTTTTTCTTTTTTGACATTTTTAGATGCTTTATTCAATAAGATTTAGCAGAATTTGGATTTTTATTTTAATGTTTTTAGATCCTAATTGGAACATATTACCTTCAAAGCTTGGTTTTATAACATTGGTGACCACTGCTCTTTTTAATTTTTTTCCAACATAACATTTTTATTGATTCTCTGGGAATTTCACAGCATGCACCCCTATGACACTCACTTCTCAAGTCCTTCCACATCCACCCCCAACCCTTATATCCTCCCCCCCAAAACCCAAGTCTGATTTGTGTGATCTATGCACTCAGTGGGGCTGGTCAAACTCTCAGTGGCCTGCCCCTTAAACAGGACTGAGTCCTCCCCCTCCAGCCCCTGCCCCTCCCACCAGCCATCAATTGTGGAGAGCTAGCTCCATCATCTCCCTCACACTTTTTAAGACTTTTCTTTGGTGACTGTCTGGGAGACAGCTCAGTCCTTAAAGACTTGGCTCACAACCAAAAGTGGAGTGATGTCTTTTCTAAAGAGCCATTTCCTAGTGCACCCTCTGTGCTCTTTTCATGGGCCCCACTTTCTCTCCTCTCCTCGTTTTACCATTTTCCATCGCTTCCTTGTCTCCCCCTTTGCTTCCACATGGCTCTTGTTTCCTTTTATTTTTCCTTTGCTCTGGCTTTCCCTTTGTTTTACCTGACCCCCATTCGCCTCCTTTGCTCCTTCACTGCTTCGAACTGCCCATATACCAGCAGTTAAGCAGTTAATTAGCTTATTCACTGGAAAGAGATTTCTGTTTCATTAGAAATTATTAACTCCAGAAAAATAGAATTCTTATGTAACTTTCAGAAACGGGAATGCAAATCACTAACCATTTGCGTGCTACTGGGAGGCCTTCTCCTAACCCGATGGTCCAGAAGCATGACAGCCGGGGGGGGGGGGCAAAGGAGTGGGGGAGAACGCCTCCCTCTCCACCCTTGCTGAGGCTCTGTGGCTGGGGAGGGAGAGGTTTCAACAACCCTGATTCTTCCCTCTGTCTTCTCACCCAGGCAGACTTGCTGCTCCTGTCAAGCAGCGAGCCACACGGTCTCTGCTACATTGAGACAGCTGAGCTTGATGGGTAAGTCGTGAATGAGAGCAGCTGCTTAGGCTGCGGGGCAACCTAAACTGCCTTGGAGGTCAGGCACCCATCTTAGTCTCTATTTCCTGGTAAAACATAGAAACTACATTGCAAAGTCCATTGTTATTTACTTGGCAGGAATTCTGAAACATTTTTTTTCTCCTGAATTTATTTGGAAAACACTGATTTTTCTCTTTAGTGTATTTTCTTTCAGAGACACTCTGTTAAATATGTGAACATGAGTAACTTTACATCAGGACACTTCAGTGGGGTATTTTTTTAGGGGGTTGGTTTATTTAAATTTTATTTTCTAAAGAAAAGGAGAGGGTGAAAATCAAGGTTCCTGAAAAGAAAGACTGTGATAGCTTTAAAAGGCAAATAAGACATACAGAGAGACAAGAGAGATAGGGATACACAGTTTTGAGACTGGCTTTGAGAATTCAGCTACAGGTCACTTAGCTGTTCTTTTCAGAGGGTTCCATTGTCTGGCTGACACCATCTACTGCCCACATTGTCTAGGCACTATGTATCTGTACGTGTGTGATTCACATTGTATAGGCACTATGTATCTATGTGCATGACTTGGGTGATTTTTTTAAAAAAATATTTATTTATTTATTTATGTATATGAGAGCTTTAGCTGCATGTACATGTGTATGACAAAACAGAGCATCCGATCCTATTAATAGATGGTTGTGAGCCACCATGTGGTTTCTGGGAATTGAACTCAGGACCTCTGGAAGAGCAGCCAGTCCTCTTAACCACTGAACTACCTCTCCAGTCCCTCAGGTGATTGTTTTATGCAGTCATGGTGTAGGGACTGTATGAGACCTACTACACAACATGAAGCCAAGGCTCGGACAGCTAGGTAACTTGTTCAAGCTGATAAAGACTAAAGGTAGGACTCAACCAGACAACACAAAACATACAGCTTTAGCCAGTGTTTTTCAAGTTGTAACCATGTTGAGATATTGGAGTAGTTCATCCTGTGTAATGCAGGTTTGGGCAGGGCAGGTTTAGACACAGCTAATACAGTGTCAAGAGGAAAATTAGTAGCACTGAAGATTGGTAGCATTTATACACTTGAAAAGAGAACAAGACTCAAACCAGCTGTTCACACTGTCTAAAATAAATAAATAATGTTTTAGCAAAATAAATCCAATGTAAGCAAGATCAAAAATCAACACACTTGATTCAAAACCGAACAAAATGAAACAATGGGACATGGTTGGTTCTCTGAAAACATCAATTAATCCAGAAACCTTGAGCAAGGCTAACAGAGAGAAAGGAGAGAAGAGGCAGATGAGCGATATCATTAACAAACCCTGGAGTCGACAATGCATTCCTGCTGCATCAGGAAGAAATACTACAATCAGCTGTTCACATGCACATTTGACAACTTAGATGAAATGGACCATTTCTCAAAAACAGCAACAACAACAAAAAAATGGACTATGCACTCACTATGAAACAGATAACTCGAATTGCCTTAGAACTAATAAGGAAATTGAATTCTAATGTGAGAAATAAAACTAAACATTTTAGGCAAAAAAAAAAAAGATAGGAGAAAGACGGAGGTTTGGGCTAGTCAAAGAAGAGTTATTACAGAGGGTAGGGACTTAGCCCAGTGCTAGGCCACTCAACTAGCAAGCACAAGGCCCTGGGTTGGTTTCTTGAGAGAGAAGGAGGAGGCTAGGGAGACAGATGAAAGATAGAGATAGAGAGATAGAGACTCAGAGAGACACACAGAGACAGAGAGGCAGACACAGACACACACACACACAGACTGGATTTTATCCAATTAATTTTTTGATTTGTGAAATCCCTACAAAGAGGAAGTAGTAATGAGTTACTAACACAAAGAAACTATTTGCAAAGTGTCTACCTGAATTACCTTGACTACATACGGATGCTTTAAAAACTAAAAAATATCACCAACCCTAGTTAGAAAACAGTCATTTTCTAACACTTCAATAAACAATTGACCAAAGAGGACACACAGGTGGCAAACAAGCACATGAAAAGTTACTCAACACCATTAGTGACATATAAATTAATTCCACAATGCTCTGTGGCCGCAGATCTGTCAGAACGACTAACACAAGCAGGGGTGACATTTCCAAAGTTGGCAAATACTTGGATAGGCGGAGTCATTCATTCTCTCGTTACTGGAGGGAACAGAAAGTGCAATGTTCATACTGGAAAAAGGATTTGTCAGTTTCCTAAAAAAAATAAACATAAAATTACCACATAACTCAGCAATTTCAAACTGGACTCTTATTCAGAGAAATGGAAGCTTATGTTTCCATAAACTCTGTAGTGAATTCTTAGGGCACATGCATTTCTTACATCAAAAAAGAAAGAATTTGGATGTCTTTCAAGTGAGTGGAGGAGCAAACTGGGGCATCGTGGAATACTGCTTGGTAACTCAAAAGAACAACTAATTATTAGACACAACGACTGGGCTGATTGATTCTTCAGAGAACTGTGCCAAGTCAAACCAGCTGGTCC
Source organism: Pachyuromys duprasi (assembly GCA_028658305.1). Taxonomy (NCBI): domain Eukaryota; kingdom Metazoa; phylum Chordata; class Mammalia; order Rodentia; family Muridae; genus Pachyuromys; species Pachyuromys duprasi. The sequence continues at coordinate 9,756,193 of CM053748.1, forward strand.
TAAAGGTCACATGGTTTCATGGAAAACAAACTAAGAAGAACCGAGGCAAGAAGTCTGAGGAAGCTGGTGTGACACTCCCTTTCGCGCAACATAGCATGATGTCCAGATAGTCACCCACGGCCATTAGCAGCAGAGTCTACTGTCTAGCCGGTGTGTGGTCCCAGTCATAAGAAGAGCAGCTCTTTGTGATGTGCCCAGATTGTTGGTTGGTGCCATTCAATACCCAAGAGTTTCTTAGATTGATACTCTAAGAAAAAGAAGGCTGCATTCTTTTCCTCATTAAAATTTCAGCTTCTGTGAAAGTAGCCATGACTGTCTTTTGCAAACAAAACTCTATAGGTAGCGGACACCGGAGTGATTCTTTTGGCAATGGGGTTCCTAGTTCCAGTGTGTTTTATAGCTCATATAGCATGTGTGAGTAGGTTCGAATGAGACCATATTTCTTCTGTTCTGTGTTCTTTTGAACACAAATGCAAAGCAGATCTGTGTTGTTACGCAGATGTGCTGTGGGTAGAATGCCAGCTCCAGATCTTGAGACACCCACTTGCTGTGCTGAGATGGTGTGTGTGTATGTCACAATTAAAGCCCTGTTCTCCTCACTTAGGTTTTGTATGTACTGCCTCCCTACAAGTTGCTTTAGTAAGAAACTGTTGGATTGTTTCATATAAACATTCATATCATGTCTTTCATTTAACAGGGAAACAAACCTGAAAGTTCGTCAAGCACTACCCGTCACCTCAGAACTTGGTGCAGATATTAGCAGCCTCGCAAAGTTTGATGGTAAGTGCTTTAAACAGACAAAAGAAGAAAGAAAAACCTGAAAGCCAGAAGGCAATATGAGAGCTAATTATTTGTGACCCCATTTATGTTCCTTTTTCTTTCCTTCTTTTTCTTTCTTCCTTCCTTCCTTCCTTCCTTGCTTCTTTCTTCCTCTTTCCCTTCCTTCCCTCCTTCTTTTCTTCCTTTCTTTCTTCATTTTTAATTTAATGGGAGAACATAAACTTCTTCAGGCATTGGTGACTGCTATTTATGCTTATGCTAAAGGCAAACAAGACTTATCAAGCCACCACCTGGCATGTTCTCATGTCTCTTTTGTGGGTCTCATTCATCCTGCCCACAATGCCTTCCTTTTGTAGCCTTTTGCCTTTCGGAGCTTGGGGATGAACAAGTTGGCATTTTAGTTTCAGGCCTAGGTCTGGCCTTTTATCCAATGGCTCTGTAACAAAAGCCAGTGCTTAGGTGAAGACTCCTGAAGACAGATCTGCCACACATGCTTCTGTATTTTGCACAGTGTCATAATGTCTTGAAACCAATAGGGGTTCAATGAGAATCGGCAAGTTATAGTCAGCCATCATTTGCCTTATATTTTAGACCATGGTTTCATCATCATCATCATCAACATCATCATTTCATTTAACCCAGACCCACCTCCTCAGCTTCTTGCTTCTACGTGTTTCTCTTTGTATCTTGTGCTAACCGTATTTTAAAATCTATGGAAGGCCTCTAGATACTGCCTATGCTAGAGAGCTGCATTTTATGGTACATTGGCCACAAAGAAATTCCTTTAAAAATAAAGGAAAGAGACACTAATTGTAGAGTTTTACATATCATGCTAGGGAGACCCAGGCCTTCCTATCACCCCACAATAGTCTTTTGCACTAGTCACTTAAAAGTTTGGTTTTGGATATCATTATTTCCATATAGGTTGGCTTGGTTTATTGCAATCTTATGCACTTAAGACTATCCTTCCAAGATGTTTTCTTTGGGGTTTACTGAGAGATAATGAACATAAAGGGTCTTGGCAATGCCCGTTGAGTTAAAGGCCAGGGAGTTTATAATGTGAATCTTCTCCAACACACATCTCAGAATGTATATGCTTTGTGCTTGGCAATTGCTTATAAATTCTGCCTGATTACGTTAATATTTTAATCTCTCCTAATGACTCTTGTTATAATGAATGTTTATGGAAAAATAGTCTTCCAAATTAAAATTTAATTTAGAGGAGTAGCCAGGAAACTTTGACTAGCCCAAGAAATATTTTGATTATATTAAAACAAATTATAAATTTTCTAATGAAGTAATTTTTCAATGAAATGTTACTGTTATGTAAATCCAAGAAAAGTAAATTATATTCACAAATCAAAATTCTTCTTAAAATACTGTGTTGATTATTTATGGAGCCCTAAAAGGGCAATCTAAATGTAATTTACCATTATTTATTTCTTCCCTGGCAGAACTATACCTTTATGTCTTCATCAGCCTATAATGAGATACAAATCTAAGAGTTTTAGTTTTCTTAACCACCAGAAAGCAAAAAAGTGGTTGTTTTAAACTATTTCCTTCTTTTACATAGATTTTGGTGCAGGTAGCTTAGACTACAGTGCAGTTTTAAGCAACCCTGAAATCTCAGTGGTGTGAATAAAGTAAAATTAATTTCCTGCTCATATCTGTTATGATGTGGGTGAGGTAGATGACCCCATTTGGTAGCCACGGAACTTGGACTAAGGGTGAAGGTAAAGTGAAGCAGACACAGTACCTCTCATCCTTTTCTTCCTCATATTTCATGAGCCCAATGTAGGGAGTATTAGAAAGTGACAAATGTGGCTATTCGTTGAGGTGTGCCTGATGTGACCATCATGCCTGCCATGCCTGCCATATCTAACCCTGACATCTTAGGATTTTCACAGAGAAAGTGATAAGTTCTCTGGGACCCACCCCAACCCCCAGTGTCACAGGACTCACATGGAGGGGAGCTTCTGCTTCCTCAGGTCAGAGGCTATGCCTCCTCTTTGCATTGACATCCTAACCCTGCCTCTCAGGATCTGTGCAGAGTTCCTGCTAACTACGCAGACCAGAGACCATATTCCTCTAGCCTCCTGTGCCATAATCCTACTACCTTTAGGCCCAACCCTGCCACCCTGGCACCCCTCTCTGCTGACTCAGACAAGTGCCCACTGATGAGGTCAGAAGTCACAGCACAACTCAGCTGCCTCACATGCAAATCAGGACGGAATAACCTACACTGACATTCAAGCCTCAGCTAGCTAATCCAGAACCACCCAAGCCCCAGGAAGAGCAGGCAGAGCCTTAAACATCCACAACAACACCGGAGCATCAGAAACCCATACCAAAAGCTACAACTGATGAAAGATGTGCACTCCAATATGAAGAGCCAGGATTAGGCTGGGGAGAAGTCAATGGGTAAAGTGTTTGCTGCACAAACATGGCTGGGCTTAGGTCCCCAGAACCCACTAAAATCCAGATAGGAGTGTTGGTCCACTTGCAATCCCATCATGTTAGGAGGCAGAGACAAGGAATTGTGTGAGGAAGCTGGCCAGCCAGACTCCCTAAAAAAGGCAAGCTCATGGGACGCTGCCTCAGTATAGAACCTGGAGCCACCTTGGGTCCTTCACATCCATGCTTATAAACATACACCTGCACATTTGTGAGCACACATACACTCATACACAGCACATACATGCATGGACCCAAATGAAAGCTACGTAGACAAAACTCCAGTAAAAATAATTGAAAACAATGTTCAAAAAATTCACATAAGGCATGGGTAATTTCTTGTAGAAATTTAAAGAGTACAGTGATAAAGCACTGAATGAATTCCAAAAATGTTCATGTCAGCTCTCTCTCTCTCCCTCTTTCTCACACACACATGCTGAAATTGGGACGTCAATTCAGGGTATGAGAATAGAATTCAGCGAAGAGGTAGAGTTGCTGAAGAAAATCTCAAAATGCAATTCAGCTGGCAATGAAGAATTCTTTAAGTGAGAGAGTGCAGTGGAAAGCATCTATCATAGACAGGAGAGAACATCAGGCCCCAACCTGTCATTGCAATTGGATTATCCAAACAGAGACAGTGAATTCTTAGTTAGGGAGCATGCTGAAGTCCCCAAGACAACACAGACTATTGCTGTCACTCTTGGTTGTCCAGCAGAGCCTGACAGTAAAACCCTAGTGCCGAAGATAGCTCACAGGGTTGTTTATAGAACATGGAAAAATAAATCTGGAATTGAACATGAAGTTCCTCCCTCTGGATCATGTTCTTAGTACTAAAAGATGCTGGAAGGTGTTGGAAGGTGCCGTGTAGCATGCTGAGGGATGACAATCATTTGTGATCTTACCCAGCTGTAGATCATGTGTTCAGCAATACTTACCTGCCCTGAAACACATGGCCACTGGCACGAGAGTATTCTGGGGTGGGGGTTGCCAGCTACTTTTTGGGTGAATTTGAGATCTGCTCCACTGGAAGGAATATGTGCCTGGTGCTGTAAACCTGGCTGAAAGCCACTCATTGGCTCTGGAGTGAAGCAGCTACTGAAGCTTTGGTAAATTGGACATGAAGTCAAGCTGCCTTCTGGGTATTTGTTTATGCCCATACACTAGTGCAACCCTCAGCCTTGCCTAGCAGTGAGCAGTGTCAAAACTGGGACTCAAAACTGATCAAAGTGCTGAGAATAAGTGATGATTGAGTGCTCAGCCTTAAATAGGACATCATTCTTACCACCTTCAAACCCCAGGAACATTGTGGAAGAGAGGGCTGCGAGACTGTAAGGGTCAGAGGCTTGGGAGGAGTGTTGTGGAATGCTGTCGTGCGGATATGACCTGGCTGTCGCAATCATGAACAGACTTCCTGCACAGGATCTGTAGGCACACAGAAAAGGAAAACAATGTAGGGGTGAGGGGCTAATTTGGAAGGTGATGTCAGTAGGGGTATTAGAGGGATCAGAGAAGGTTATGGGGTGTGAGTATAACCACTAGTCCCTGCATACAGGTATAAAATGTCCCAGTATGAAATATTAATGTAAGAAGAGACATCAATAAATTTCAGGGTTTCTTCTGGTGACTAGAAAGGCTTCCATACGTCACGAGACTCAAAACCCATTGTTCCATCTTTCAGCTTACATTAAGAGTATGGTGGTAGCATTACATATTTTTGGAAATATTCTGCCCAGCTTTGTGAAGTTGAGACAGACAAGACTCATGTGTGAGGCAGGTTCTTGCTTATGCTGTGCTACATACATACGTACATACATATATACATGCATACATATATATTGCTTGCAACTTCTGGGAATATCTGGATATCACTTTTTTTAAAATTTCTAGTTACTCTATAGCTTTTATTCTAGTATTTTCCAAGCTATGCTAGCACCAGGCCACCATTTTCCATCCATATAGTGTAAGTGCAAATCTATCTTTCTTTTTAAAATTAATTAAGTTGTTTAAATTTTTTGTGCATTGGTGTTCTGCCTGCCTGCATCTCTGTGTGGGAGTGTTGGATCTTGGAGTTACAGGCGGTTGTGAGCTGCCATGTGGGTGCTGGGAACCAAACCCAGGTCTTCTGGAAGAGCAGTCAGTGCTCTTGACTGCTGAGCCATCTCTCCAGTTTCCATGAAAATCCCAATGCATACTCTGGTTCTTAGTTCTTCTTCTTCCTCCTCCTCTTCTTCTTCAGGCAGAGTCTCTTACTGAACCTGGAGCTCGCCAATTGGGTAGGCTGGCCGTGAACATTTTTATGCAGCAAATGCTTTAACCTTTGAGCCCTCTCCCCAGCTCCATCCTTACAGCCCCTGAAGGCACAATGATCACTTACTCCAGTTTGTGGCTAGGGAACTTGAAACTCAGGATAGATAGAATATTCTCTATGTCACGTGGCTGTTTAAGTAGGGGAGTCAGAATACAAACCAAAGACTAATGGAAAACCCTGTCCTAAGAAAGGACACAAAACCACACGTTCTAAACTACAAGCTGGAAGACAGTGTTGAAGGCAGAGTGCTGTGTATCACACCTTGGCTTCTGAGAGGATGAAAATGTTTAGATGTAAGGGAAGCGGAAAGGGGGGAAGAAAACAAAGCTAATTAGGAGACATCAGGGCCATCTAAGATGATGTCATCATATACATATTTTAAAGTTTCAGAGTTCTCAGTGACTTAGAATTTCATCAGGGTCAAGAATTTAGAGGTGCTGCCCAAACATAGACTAGTCTACTTGAGACAAGAATAGGTTTCATAGGTGAATCTGTTCATTTGAAGAGTTCCCATACAAGTAAGTATTTTATTCATTTCAAATATCTGAAAAAATAATATCTAGTCTGTTGAACTTTATAAGAAAAATATGTAACTAGATCTCATAATAAATACAAAAATTGAGTTTGACTAGGCTCTTTATGTTAAATCTTAAGGGAATCAAACAATATTTATAAATAAATACCTGGAAATACTTGTAAATAACGCATTTGTAAACCAAACATTTTTACATTTTTACACCTTGGGGAAATCCCCTAATATACACATGTTGGAATGTGTTCAAAGACCTTTTGACAATTGTTACTGACTGGACTGTGGTCTGTATTTTGCAACTAGTGACACGTTTACATATTTTGTGTGAATGTTCTGAACCAGAGGAGGGCTGACTTTTTGGTTAGGAATCTTTGTGTATTTTGTGGTCTTTCCCTTAAGAGTAGCATGTGTGTAACTAAAGGAAAATGACATCTCTTCTTGGTTAAAATATGTAAATCAGTAAATAAATGGGCTTGGCTAGTACCATGTGACTTTACAGAACTTACCAGAAAACTCTTCCATTGAAATGGACAAAAGTGTAGTCCAACACAGCTGATAGAGGGGACACAGATCCTATTAAAAAACATGAAGAAGAATCTCCTTTTGACTGGAGGTAATAAGATGGTCATTGTGGTGTTACTGTTGGGTGGCTCATGACTCAGAGTTGAGAAGGTTGTGTTGGAGCTGGGTCTCCAAGAACTCAAATAGAATCTCCTGGCTTTAGAAACCATCATTCTAAGGGAAATGAGAGTTAATTGCATCATTAGCCCAGCAGTAGTTAATTGGGCAATTGGCTAAACATTGAGAAGTTCTTGGCTAGTGAAATTCTTGACCAGCAAGAATGGCGCCTTATCTAGTGCAGTCTGTCCTGTGGAAAAGTTGTAGTGGACATTCAAGAAATATCACTAATAATATACAGAAAGCAGTAAAGCTTCTTTTGAGAAGTTATGAGATATTGTGTACTAATAATTTTTATTGGTAAATTACATATTTTCTTTATAAGTAAATAGTTTGCGAGATTTATCAAATTGATAGTTAAGCAATAATCCAGCAGGCTGACCAAGGAAAATTCAAAATGATAACTTGTAGAATTTTCTCAGTATAGGTATTCCTGCGTCATTATAAAATGGACAAACTAATGTTTTCATGTCTTTTCAGAGGGGGAAACGAGGTTAACTTTTTTGATTATGTTCACACTTGATTATTGAGATTTTCCTCCCCAGTTATATCATTCCTGACTAAGATGGCTATGTGAGAAACGATTCTTTTTTCCCCAGATGGTTTTTTTTTTACCCTTTCTAGCCATTTACCATCTCTTCCTCTGATGGAATTGGAAAGAAGCAAGCAAGGTTCCAAGGCAGCCTCTCTTGGTTCTTACCTTTGTGGTGAGAACTATTTTTTCTTGTTTCTGATGTGCTTTAAAGTGACCACCTGTTCTCATCGTTCTACCTGGCTTCTATTACAGTTAGGTAATATTTGGTATTCAAATCCCCATTTTCATGATTCCTGTTGAAATATCCCTACCTTTTCATTTTCCATAGGTTTTCAGTAATGCGTATATCATCTCTCAACCTCTTACCTTTTGAAAGAAAATTATTTTACCTGCTCATATATGTAGGTGTACCATGTATGCACCTGGTGCCCTTAGGTGCAGAAGAATGTATCAGATCCCCTGAAACTGGAGTTACAAGCTGCCATGGCAGTGTGGGAAACTGAACATGGGTCCTCTGCAAGAGCAGGAAGTGCTTTTAGCTACTGACTAATCTGTCCAGCCCACAACTCCTTTTTTGAAACCATTTTTCCAACTATCTCTCCCAGAAATATTTTTAAGTTTTTATTATGTAGACAGTGTGGTCACCCTTCCGGAAAGAGAGGAAGAAAATCGGGAACTTTCATATTTTATGGCAATAGAGCTAAAAAAAAAAAAAAAAAAGGAGGAGGCAGCATTTTTTTTATCAGTTAAAAAAATAGTTTGGCTTTGTTCCCAATGTTTTGTTGTGGTGGGACTCTGCGTTTAGAACTTGGAGCACTAGGGTCACACTCTCAGAAAGCTGTGCTGGGCCTCCAGGGGCTCATTCAGAATGCAGTTGTTCAGGCCCTGAGCAGAAAGGCACCCTTGGTGTGAGGCCATATGTGGGCACGTCTTCTTGCTGGGTATAGTGAGCCAAATGTTCAAGGTTGAATTTACCTCCTTGTCAGCCTTTGCTTACCGACAATGAAAATGATCAAAGGAGCCTGCTTTTTATATTGTTATTGGCAAGGACCATGTATCATGTTGTTTTTGTTTAAAGCACTTTTTTTTTTCAACAGTGGCCAAATTTGAAGTTTGGGAAATCGAGTCTTGGGTGAAGAGACTGGAATAAATGTTAAGGGCTTCTCTCAGCCTTTTATTTGTGCAGGTTTTGTTAGTGAGATCTATGTAGCTCATGGTTATGTGAAACTCAGAAATAAAAAATTATTGCTCAAGGAAAAGATGATCACGAAATCTGAAAACTTTACAAAAAGCTTCTGGATCCACAATATGGCTTTTCAAACAATTTGAGCCAATTCAAATCGGTTTTAATTTCCTTTTCAATACACAAATAAGCTATAATGGGTGCCAACCACAATTCGGCTACTTGGTCTAAGAAACAACTTTGTGCAGGCTGTCTGTCTGCTGGAAATCCAGGCTAGCAGGCTCTCATTTAGTACTGGCTATCTGGGAAGGCTCCAGAGAATGACCAAATAGAAGCTGTTTGAGTCATTTTTTTTCCTGATTGGGAAATGGTAAAGGAGGGTCGGAGAGGGTTTCATTTTTGTTTTTGAAATATGAGGAGCATGGCTGGTCAGGAGTGGTCAGGCTGCTGGTATTATAGCTGCATCTAGGACTTTGAAAAGGAAAGCATCATTCCTAGGAGAGAAGTTGTAAGATGTCTCTTCCTCTCTCTGCTTGGAGAGAGGGTACCCTCCCCCGACTAGTCTTTAGTTTTTAAGTCTGAGGTAAGGGCACAGAGCCCAGCTCACGTTACTGTGTGGTGGTAGAAGTTTAAGATGTTTGGCCCACTGGGAGGATCAGGTCATTAGCAGTGTGTCCTTGAAGGAGACTGTAGGAGAAGCAAATTGCTTTTCATACACTCCTGCCATAACGTGCCACCACAGGCTCAAAGTGTCTGGATCAGTTGATTATGAAGAGAAATCTCCAGAACTATGAGCCCAAACCACTATTTCTTCCTTTAGTTGGTATTCTAGGGTTTTCAGTACAGCAATGAAAAGCTGACTTAGAGGGCATTGTATAGAAATCTTGCTTAGATGATCTCCTTAATCACTGCTGAAGATTGACCCCTCTTATTTTCCAAACTGCCCTTTTGGCTTCTGGTTTTAAAAGCACTCTTGCTGCTTCTGAGACAGCAAACTTGCAAGATGCTAGCTAATCTTACCTCTGGTTCTGGCCTGAGCCCAGATGTTTCCGCCCCCCACCCTCCCTCTTTGTTCTTTCCCTGTCTCTCTTCCTTCTTCTCCCCCTTTCTTTCCTCAGCATTCTGTTCTTTCATGTCTTTGTACTCATTACTTCTAAAAATGTGGCCTATTTGTTTGTACTGCAAATCTATATGAATCTAATAGTTACATCTTGTGAAGGGTCTAAAAAACCATTTCTGTTTTTCCTTTCTATCTAGACAGCTCCCACCCTGAATGTTCATGTTTTGTTTGAAATAATGGAATGAATCGATTCATTGATTTGGAATGAGTGTGTTCCTTCTTGGAATTAAAAACAAACAAACCCAACAGCAACATAAAAACCTCAAAAAGACACCAAAAACTAGAAAAGCTTTCTGGCTAGGTGAGCAAGCTATGTGGTGCCTTTGAGAGTCTATATCAGAATCAAATCAAGAGAAGGGACATGGGGCCTTTCAGGGATGTGGGGCCCCTGAAAGGAATCTCTGCACATGGGGCAAACAAGGCTCATGTTCTTTTGGTGTGTAGAATACTAGGACCCCAAAGAAAACTGATTAACTTTCATTGTGACACCAAAACTGTGGTGTCTTAACCCATTCAGCAGTTTACAGTAAGCGAAAATAGATTTATCATTTTATACTTGTAAAACATCATTTTAGTATATCCTAAGTGTAAAGATATGGGTACTTTGAAAGGATTTTTAAGGGAGAAAAAGCCTCACATCTCCTGTGAGCTCTGTTCTTCTTTGGACAGTCTAGACCAACCCTGCTTTTAAATATGATGGGTTTCCATCTCTGCATGCTGCAGCTTGGTTTTCCCCAGCACACTCTTGCATGTGTGGCAGTGTGCTTTCCAAGGGGGAAGGACAGTGTGCTGCATATCAGCAGTGGGTGTCAGGTAGTACTGTGGGCTTTTGAAAATAAGAAGCGGCCTCTTCTTTTCCAGGGATTGTTGTCTGTGAGGCACCTAACAACAAGCTGGACAGATTCTCTGGGGTCCTCTCTTGGAAAGACAGCAAGCACACGCTCAGCAACCAGAAGATAATCCTGAGAGGCTGCATCCTGAGGAACACCAGCTGGTGCTTTGGAATGGTTCTTTTCGCAGGTACAGTGTGCAGACCAGGGCATCTCTGTGCCATCCCTTCCCACCCTCACCCCAGCACAGTTTGTGGCTCTTCAGGGACATAGGTGTGCACAGTTTTTCCTGAATGCCAAGTGCTGGCTCCTGAGTTGATCCCAGGGTGGGTTTGCCTAGAGGAGTCAGCAGTGCTTTGAGTACAGTCCATGTAATCCCAGTGTGTGGGAACCCTTGATATCCTGAACTCATGCTTTTTAAAATTTTATTTATTTATTACAATTTATCTACTCTGTATCCCAGCTGAAGCCCCCTCCCTCATCTCCTCCTGGTCCTACTCTCCCTCCCTCTTCTCCCCCTAGTCCACTGATAGGAGAGTTTCTCCTCCCCTTCTATCTGACCCTAGCCTATCAGGTCCCATCAGAACTGTCTGAATCCTCTTTCTTTGTGCCATAGTAAGGACACGTTGCCAGGGGGAGGTAATCAAAAGAGCAGGCAACTGAGTTCATGTGAGAGACTGTCTCTGCTCCCCTTACTAGGGATGCCTGGTGGAGACTGAGCTGCCCATGGGCTACATCTGAGCTACATCTGGGGCCTAGGTCTTCTCTACATGGTCCTTTGTGGGTGCATCAGTCTCTGCAGTCCTCCCTGGGCCCAGATTTGAACTCATTCTTAAGGATGCCGAAGCTTTCAGTATCTAGTGGTATCTACACACCTACTGTCCAGTATTTTTTTCTCTTTAGCCCCACTGTACGAATGTCTGTTAGTCTATATAATCAACCTGCCCTTAAAAATAAAAATTAGCATGAAAGAAAGCCCCTCCCTCACACTGCAACTCAAGTTGGTTGGTTGTCATTTGAAAAGGTCAAGAGGCTATTTTTGAGAAAGATTTCTTGGAGAGCAATCCCTTCTGTTTGTCATCAGGACAGAAGGCTGGACTTGATGGGGCTAGGCTAGGAGGGATGGAGAAAGGAAGAGAGGGAGGGATAGAGGGAAGGTGAGAGACAGGTAGGAAGGGAGATTCTCCTACTCTTTATTCCCCTCCATTTTTCTTTGTATTTATTCTTCTCTCATAAAATACATCCTGACTGCAGTCTCCCTTCCTTACCCTTCCCTCTTCCTGGATCCATTGAGTCCTCAGTTTCTTTTCAGAAAAGAGCAGGCTTCCCCAGGGATATCAACTGAACACAGCATGACAAGATGCAATAAGACTAGGAACAAAACCCATATCAAGGCTGGACAAGGCAACCCAGAAGGAGAAAAAGCATCCCAGAGCAGACAAAAAAGTCAGAGCTATCCCCACCCCCACTGTTAACAGTCCCACAAAACCCCAAGCTAAACAACTATGACATATATGCAGAGGGCGTAGCACAGACCCACACAGGCTCTGCAGTGCCACTTCAGTCTCTGTGAGCCCCCAGGAGCTCTGCTTAGTTGATTCTGAGGCTATGTTCTGGTGTCCTGAACCACTTTGTCTTCTACAATCCTTTCTCCCCATCTTCTTTGGCTTTCCCCAAGCTCTGCCTGATGTTTGGCTATAGCTCTCGGCTCAGCTGCTGGAGGAAGGTTTTCTGATGATGACTGGGTTAGGCACTGATCTATAACTATAGCAGAACATCATTAGGAATCATTACACTGACTTTTTTTTTTTCCCAGTTGTGTTTAATTCTACCCTAGGCCTCTGAACCGTCTGGCTTCCTAGCCATCCAGGCAGCGTCAGGAATGGGCTGGGCCTCAAGTTAAACCAGTCATTGGTTGGCCACTCCCACAAGCCCTGAGCCACCATTGCCCCAGCACATCTTGCAGGCAGGATAGGTTGTAAGTCAAAGGTTTTGTGGCTAGGTTGGTGTGTCCCAATCCTACCACAGGAAGTCTTCCGTGGTTACAGAAGATGACGGGTTCAGGCGTCATAGCCTCTGTTACTAAGAGTTTTCACTAGGGTTACCCTCATAGGGTCCAAGAAGTTTCCACTGCGTTAGGTTTCCACATCACACTCTTAATGCACCCCTACCTGACTTCAGTTGTCTTTCCCCACCTGATCCCACCTGTTCCCATCTCCACCCCATCTCAGTCCACCTGCAAAATCTCTTCTATTTCCTCTCCCCAGAGAGACCACTGGTCTCTCCTAGAGCCGTCCTTGTTACTTAGCCTTATTGTAGTGTAATTTTCCTTTACTTAACAGCTAATGTCCACTTCTAAGTGAGCACACATCTGTTTGTCTTTTTGGATCTGGGTTGCCTCGCTCAGGATGTTTTTTTTTTTTGAGTTTCATCCATTTGTCTGTAAATATTATGCCATTTAAAAAAATCTGAGTAATACTCCATTGTGTAAATATGTTTTCTTTATCCATTCTTTGGCCAAGGGACACATAGGTTGTTTCCAATTTTTGGCTATTATGAACAAAGATGCTATGAACATAGTTGAGCGGTACCCTTGTGGTAGGATGAGATATCTTTTGTCTACCTGCCATTTTTTGTTTTCTTTATCTCTGTGAGTCTGAAGTAGCATTCTTTTTCTTAGGAACAATAGCACAAGTTGACAAAGCCACTCAGATTGTACTCACAGCATCATTTTTTTAGCCCTTGATTAAAAACAAATTGTTTATTGTGATATCAAATTAAGATGTGTTTTGTGTCTGCTAATTATATATGTAATTGAAATTAAATTGTTTTTAACTGACTACCCTTAGCAAAAACAAAAATGTTCATTATAGACTCACTGTGTTCCCAAAGTAGAAAAAGTCCTTCTAATTGCTTCTAAATCCCCTCAGCTGTGTGCACGAGTGTTGCTTTTGCTCTCAGGGCATTGTCATGTGTAAAGACCGAGCAAATCTTTAGAAATGAAGCAGAGACAGGCTTTCATCTGAGGGTGAGCCTAGTTTTATTTTTTTCATCAGATGCTTTTTTTTTTGTAAGGTAAATAAGCTTATGGTTATTTATGTTGTGTTTTCCTCTTTCATGCAGAAAAGTTAAAAAGCTGAGCTTATTGATATATTTCCTTTACTTTCTGCTTAAGAGCATGGAGATCTCAAAACGGTCTCCCCATCTGAAGGTCCTTTGGGAAATATTCTCTTGGTCTGCTCCCTGTTATCACTGAAGTGGACACATCTCATCGTAGGAATGGGTTGAAGTCCAAAAGCTCATTGCATTTGTATACTCTCGTTCCAGATGACTAGTTCAAAACTCTAGGTCATACGATCTGTGCTAGGACAGCCAGTAAGAGCTACTTCTGAGAGCTGTTCAGGGGGTCAAGGTGTCCTTCATAAGACTGTCTCTGTGGGAAAATCCTCTTACATAAATGGAAGGAGGTGTGTTGAACAGAAGTTCACAAAACAGGAGTCAGGCAGATGTGGGTTCAAATTGTTTAGTAGTTCCAGAGTCTAGTGCTTGCTCTAAGGCTTCCTAGATTGTCCCTCTGTGGTGATACCGGATAATCATGAGCACACTAGAATACACTGCTCAGTGTCATGATGATATATATGGAGGAGGATGTTTGATGGTATTTTTTCCATGCCTACCAACAATTCAGAGCACACTGACAGCTCTATGGGCCAAGCTAGGAACACTGGACAATTCTCTGTATTTTGGTGGAGGAGAAAGGGAGCTCTCTGTTCTTTTGTGATAGGTTCTGGTTGTTCACTTTTAGATGGTATTAGTCAGGTGGACATTTTTAAAGCAGACAGTGTCTGTTTGACTTTAGTTAACAGAGAGTTTAACCAGAATACTGGCAAGCAGAGTAATTCAGGGTTGTTTTTGGCCATAGCAGAGCTGAATAGATGGGTATTCCGAGTCCCTAAGTTTTGAGACATTTGATTAAGAAACAAGTTCTAGGTGCTACTCAAATCTTGTAAAAATTGTATCCAAAATGAATTATTAACTCTTCCCTATTTTTTTAATTTTTATTTTATGTGCATTGGTGTGATCATTGTCAGATCCCTTGGAACTGGAGTTACAGACAGTTGTGCGCTGTCATGTGGGTGCTGGGAATTGAACCGGGGGTCCTCTAGAAGAACAGCCAAAGCTCTTAGCCACTAAACTATCTCTCCAGCCACCAACCCTTCTCTATTTTTAAATGCTACTTATACATACTGTTTAGGATGTGCAGGGATAGAGTTCAGAGGCGAGGTTTACTTTACACACCTATCATTCATGAGTTCAATACTATGGACACCCTGCCATGTTTCCCTGCTGGCTTTCTTTTGTGCTCAAGATGGGAGCAAAGCTTGTTTCTGAGGGAAGGGACAATGCTCATTCAAGGAGTCTGAAGGGTCCAGTGCCATCCTTGTGCATATAAAACCTACGTGCTTGCTGTCACTCATTTGTCACTCATGTTTTTTCTGGTCATTTTCTAACCTTCTCTTTGCTTTGCAGGCTGGTACTCGTGGCTGATAGTCACAGCTTTCCTTAATTTTGGGCTTTTGTCTTGGTGAATCATGGGAAGAAATCAAAAGGATAAAAGTTATTAAGTTCTAGGTATTTATTCACCAATCTACATCCCTACGTGGTTGTTTCAGATTGGTTGGGTCTTTCAACGTAAGGTCACTCTGCTGCACAGGCTTATAAACCTATATATAGCTCCTACCTTTAGGACCCAATAGTACATCTTCCTTCCCTGTGTCACTTTGGCTTAGGTGGAGAAACAGTTTGCTTTCTATTGAGCCCCCTTGCTCTATTAGTCTTTTCACTAAGACTATGCCCATTATGCCCCACTGATGTAGAAATGTATAGAATTTCTACATAAGTCCTTCTATAATTGTCATTCACTGAGACCTGTTAGGATCCTGAATGAGGTTACAGTATTGAATATACATTGCTTTGTTGTCTCATGTAGTTTATAAGTAATCATTTAGAGCAAGAGCTTCAGAGTTCGATTTGTTGAGATTCAAGTTCTGTCTCTGGGCTTATAGAATGAGAAGTCTCGGTAAAGCTAAATCCTTTAAGTAGGTCTGTTTCATTATTGGTGAGATGAATATAATTGTATCTAATTTATTGGTTTGTTGTAAGCATTAGCATAAGCATTCTTCTCCAGGGATGAGTCCCCTGCCAGGTTATTCAATCCAAACTGGCCCACCTTAAACAGATATACATATGAGTGATACTAATGGACTCAGCAAATTATATATACAATAATGATGATCATTAAAGATGAAGACGCAATGAACTTGAGAGAGAGAGTGGCCCGGAACACAGGAGGAGTGGGGAAGGAGGAGAGGTGGAAATGATATAAATACAATATGCTCACAGCAAAGGCTCCACAGAGAAATCCTGTCTTGAAAAACAACCAACCAACCAAAACAAGCAAACAAACAAAAACAAAAAAAACAAAACCCAAAAAAACAAATACCATCACCACCACCACCAAACCAATGTTATTATAGGAAAATAGAAATACATTTTCACATTCCCCAATATATAACATATTAAATTTACTGGAAGTTTAATTATTTACTGAATGCCAAGTACATGCTAGGCACTCTTCATTGCCTAGGGCAATGCTCGTTGATTAGGGATTAAATATAGGATAAAACCCCCAAATATATTTTTTACACGTGTAGTTTTCAGTCCTATAGAATAGAAATTATTAATATTACTAACATGTTACTTCCAAATAATTATGGTAGTGATTATATCATCTGAAACAGAGATGAGTGCTGATCAAAAGAACATGTACTCATGGAATTATAATTGCTTGACTTTAGGGAAGGCTTATCTAAGCTGAGATTTATAGACTAATAAAAACAAAAACAAAGAGTTAGGAAAGTGGAAAAATGTACAGTATAAGGAAGGCAAAGAGCTAGTACCTCAGAGGCGAACCATGGGCCAAGCATGAGTGATGTCAGAAAACATTCAGAGTTCTGACTAGAAGCAGAACGCGCAGGAGATGCTCATGGGGTGTGACTACAGGTGTGTAGAGTGGCTGGAATGTGTAGACTGTGATGTCTGTGTGTTTGGTCTGTATTCCAAGAGCTTGAGGGAAACCAGTAAGAATGTTTAAGAGGCAGAATATATGTTAAATATTTTAAATAAATATATAGGAAGGATGGACTCTTGCCCATAGTATATATAATGTTTGTAAATGGAAAGTAGGTCTTGAAGTAAGTGCACAATTAGAGTATGAGGTGCAGGGAAAATTTGATTCATATTCAGGACAGTGGATACAGAGAGGCAAAGGTACTAGGCATTTTTTAAAATTAAAACTTTATTACAAAGAATTTGTAAATAAAAACATCACATGCTAAAATGAACCAGACCAAAAGTAAATCTCAACCTACTTCTGTGCAGTTAGAAAAGCCATTCTGAAGTTGTGGAGCCTGGTGATGAGGTTTTTGCTTTGGGAGATGATGGCATTTTAGACCAAGATAGGGACTATGAAAATAGAGAAAAATGGACAGTCAGAAGTTTCTTACAAAATTGAATTTATTGACAAGATTTAAAGGTGAGGATGAGGCATTTTACCAATTATGATTTTTTTTGTCATTTTAGTCCTTGTGTTCATATAGGAGAAAAGGAATTATTTCAGTTTTCCTGCATTTGTTAAAATTTGTGTTGAGTCCTGATAGATGATTATTTTAGAGACTGTTTCATGGGTTGCTGAGAAAACATAAATATTGCACTGTTGGGATGGAATATTGTGCAGGCATTTGTTAAGTCCATTTGATCTAGGATACCATTTAATTCAGCTATTCCTCTATTTATGGTTTGTCAGGATGGCCTGTCAGTAGACAAGAGTGGGGAATTAAGCTCACCTACTACTATTGGGTTGAGCTTAATCAGTGACTCTATATCTACTGTTTTTTGTTTAATGAAATTGGGTGTTCTGTGTTTAGGACATGTATGTTTAGAATCATAATATCCTCTTTATGAGATTCCCTCTTCAACAAAATAAAGTGACTCTCTGTGGTGATTTGAATATGAATGGCCCCCATAGACTTATGCCCTTGAATGCTTGGCCCATAGGGAGTGGCACTATTAAGAGGTGTGGCCTTGTTGGAGTAGGTGTGGGCTTGTTGGAGGAAGTGTGTCACTGTAGGGGAGGGCTTTAATGTCTCTTATTCGCAAGCTACACCCAATGTGGCACACAGTCTCTTTATTCTGCCTGAGGATCATGATGTAGAACTCTCAGCTTCTTCTCCAGCACATTTTCTGCCTGCAAGCTGCCATGCTTCCTACCATGATGATAATGAGCTAAACTTCTGAAACTGTAAGCCAGGCCCAATTAAATGTTTTTCTTTATAAGAGTTGCCATGGTTATGGTGTCTCTTCACAGCAATAAAACCTAAGACACTTTCTTATATTTTCTCACTAGTTTGAGTTTTATTTTGTCAGACATTAGAATCTTGACACCTTGTTGCTTCATAGGTTCCTTTTGACTAGAATATATTTCCCAATCTTTAACTCTAAAGTTTCTGTCTGTTGTAGTGTATTTTTGGATAGCAAACAGATAATTCATGCTTTTTAAGCCAGTCTATGAGTCTATGCCTTTTGATTGGGAAATTTATAACATTCAGAGTTATTATAGAAAGATATGTATTGATTCCTGCCATTAGATTGATTTTGTTTTAAAATTGTTACTTCTTTTTACAGGTCCAGATACTAAACTAATGCAGAACAGTGGTAAGACAAAGTTTAAAAGAACAAGCATTGACAGATTGATGAATACCCTAGTCCTGTGGGTAAGTTCCTGAGCCATTAGAGGTTGACAATGTGCTCTAGTGCTATGGGTGAGTCGCTGACAGATTGATGAGTACTCTACAACTATGAGTGAGTCCTTGACAGGTTGAATAGCACTTCAGTACTCTGTGTGAGAATTGTGTGTCTGTCTATCTATCTATCTATCTATCTATCTATCTATCTATCTATCTATCTATCTATCTATCTATCTATCCACCTATCTATCTCTATAGGCCATCTATCATCTATAAATCAGAGAGTAAAGTCACTGGTTGGGATGCTGGCATTGCCCTTTCTATAGTAGGAAATACCATGATCCTGTCAGGACTTTTAACGAGGACATTTAATGCTGAGTATCATTAATTTTAATGGTTTAAAGTAATTTCATTCTATTTAATTTGTAGTACCAACCATTAAAAGAAGAAGATACTGTGATACAGGTACCAAATTGGTAGGATATGGGAGATATACAATTCAGTGTTTTCTCTCACATCTAGATTTCTAATCTTCAATAAGGTTTTCTTCAACTTTGTCTTTATATGCTTCTAATTTATTTATGAGAATGAAGAAGAAAACCATTCTAGACCTCAGGAATAATCATTCTTGGAGAAAAGAATGGACACATTTCTACTCTGTAGACTCATCTCTGTCTCCAGAGTGGGTAGTATGAGCTCCTGATGCAGAGGGATCCTAAGGAGAACGAGTCTCCACAGATTCCTTTCCAAGACACTGCATTTGTGCCCTTCATCTGTGAGGCTGTGTGTATGGATCCAGCATTGATGACTTTGTTGTTTCTTTGACTGATGTACTTTCAAAATGTTCCAATTCTGATAGTAATGGTGATGTTAAAATCTGGTACACATTTTCTCCTTGCCTCTCACTTGTTGAATTATTGTGTCAGTGGTCTTTTCTAGTACTTGCTCTTGCTCCCAAGTACTTGACACAGAGAACTATTAGATTTATTCAATAAGCTTTAGAGCTCTATAACTGGGCAGATATTCATTGACTCTAACCTAATTATTCTAGTCTGGCTGCCTCCAAGCCACATGCCCTTTTACCTGCCATCTCAGTCTGTCCTCAGACTTCAGCTGTGTCTCTCAGTCCTCATGGTGAACTCCTCATGGAGCCTTCTTTTTCTCTTTCTTCCTTCTCTGACCCCAACCTGAGATCCCCAGACTGGGAATAGAAGTCCTGCCTACTGTTCCCTCTGCCCAGTCATTGGCTTTTCAGCTTCTTTATTAACCAATCAGAGATAACTGGGGATAATTTTTATATGACATTGAGATCAGAGAGTCTTCATAGAAATGACAATGCCCAACACATTAGGACTGCAACAAGACCTGGGGGGCACAGAAATTAGCATCTGAATACATAGTGCATAAGACCATTCTCTGACACCCACTAATGTCAAATATTTCGAAGGCAAAGTAGCTACATTATGAGGTGTTTTGGTTCATCCTTCTATTTTCTGCTGTCCTTATGGAAGGATTGTGCAGACAGATCTACAGCTAAGAGTTCTGACAAGTGTGAGGTGGCAGAAGGGAATATCAGTCAGTGCATTAGTTGCTTATCTTGTTGCTGTTATTAAAGACATGGCAAAGGCAACTTAAAGAAGAAGAGTTTGGTTTGGCATACAGTTCTGGCGATGTAGTCAGCCACAATGATGAAATTGTGGTAGCAGGAGCAGGGAGCAGCTGGTAACTTTGCAGCCCCACCCACACCCCCCAGTTAGGAGCTGAACGAGATGGGTGCTGCTCAGGTTGTTTCCTCCTTTAAAAAGCTTGGGGACATCTGCTCATGGAGTGTCACTGCCCCCGTGTCCGTGTTCCACAGTGATTCTACAGTCCATCAAACTGTCAATCAAGGTGAACCATTACAGTACATTATAGCTGGACAACAGGTGTAACCTGGGGCTCTCTAGGACGCTGAAGTTTCACAGTCTTCTTGACTTCAAGCATCGAAGCATGTGATTTGTCACAGGGTAAGGGTATGTGACAAGGGTCAACCTACAGCATAATCGTGTCTGTGCTTATCCTTTTACTTTGTTTTTAATCTGGGGATAATGACTGCATCTGCCTCAGAGTTAGTGGGAGAATTTAGTGAGAAAATGAATGTCAGATATTTAGCCACACCTTTGCCTTTTTCTATTCATATGC
>CM053748.1:9776698-9831746 GCA_028658305.1 Pachyuromys duprasi
ATCCCCTCCCTATACCCCCCTTACCTCCCTCATCTCCTCCCTGCCCCTTTCCAAGTCTGCTGATAGGGGAGGACCTCCTCCCCTTCCATATAACTCTAGCTTATCAGGTCTCTTCAGGAATGGCTGCAATGTCCTCTTCTGTGGCTTAGCAAGGCTGCTCCTCCGTTGGGGCGGGGGGGGGGTCGAAGAGCCAGCCATTGAGTTCATGTCCAAAATAGTCCCTGTTCCCCTTACTAGTGTACCCATTTGGATATTGAGCTACCATTTGCTACATTCAAGCAGGGGTTCTAGGTTATATCCATACATGGTCCTTGGTTGGAGAGACAGTCTCATAAAAGACCCCTGTTCCCTGATACATTTGGTCCTTGCGGAGCTCCTGTCCTCTCCAGGTCATACTAACTCCCCCTTCTTTCATATGATTGCCTGCACTCTGTCAAAGGGTTGGTTATGATTCTTAATATTTGCTTTGATACCCTGGTAGGAAGAGTCTTTCCGAGGCCCTCTGTGGTAGGCTCTTGTCCTGCTACTTCCTTTCTCCTACATCCAATGTCCATCCCATTTGACTTTCTAAGTGAGGATTAATCCTCTTACCCCAGGTCATCTTTCTTGTTTATCTTCTTTAGGTGTATAGATTTCAGTATGTTTATTCTATCTTATAGGTCTATATAAGTGAGCATATACCGTGTTCATCTTTCTGCTTTTGGGATACCTCACTCAGGATGTTCATTTCCAGGACCCACCATTTGCCTGCAAATTTCATGATTTCCTCCTTTTTAATTGCTGAGTAGTATTCCATTATATAAAAATACCACAATTTCTGTATCCATTCCTCAACCGAGGGACATCTGGGTTGTTTCCAGGTTCTGGCTATTATGAATAAAGCAGCTATGAACATAGTTGAGCAAATGTCCTTGACAATGTTTTAAAATGGGAAATTGACTTGTAGTTAGCTTGTATTGATTTGAGTAATTTGGGGTTCATGTTTAACAGTAACAAAACTTCTATACTTCTATTCTTGTTTCAGATTTTTGGGTCTCTGATATGCTTGGGAATTATTCTTGCAATTGGAAATTCAGTCTGGGAGAATAAAAATGGGGACAAGTTCAGAACCTTCCTCTTCCAGAAAGAAGGCGAGAAGAGTTCCTTGCTTTCAGGATTCTTAATGTTCTGGTCGTATGTTATCATCCTCAACACGCTCGTGCCCATTTCGCTATACGTGAGGTGAGATGAGTGTTTATATTGCAACCAGGTTACTGCATCATCACCCTGTCTATGATCTGCTGTATCCATTAGCAACGAGGTGACTTTGCTCTTTAGTTCTGTTTAACTTGTACATCTTTGAATCACAATATAAATGCATTTTATTTTCTCCTCGATTGTATAACTTCTTAGGGATGTGTTTCTTTAGAACATATAAACTGCACTATAAGCTTATGAAATCTGATCAGTAAAATTGAGTTGTTATAAGGTTAAAAAAAAAGAGACCCTGGGATATCTTGAGATGTGGCCTCCCTGTCAGTCTGCCTCAGGTATTTGGATGCAAGTACTGTCCTGTGATCCATTATTCCTGTAGCATTGGAAAATTTAATCTCACCATCAACTTAAGCTTTCTCACTTTAAAAAAATGCGCAAAATTTAAGTCCTGTCTCATAGGATTCTCTGAGGACTGACTAAATGTCTGGCACACTCTAACGCTTAATGAGCATTAGTTTCCCTGATGCTTGGCAGACTTCATAAAAAAATAAAGGACTCAGAATATGGTAGGTGGTAGTACCTGGCCATTGTTAGGTAAGTATGGGTCACAGTTCCCACCATCCTGATCTACAATATCTGGAGTCAGTTAAATGGTCTGTCATTGTCTGTATCTGCCTCAGCTTTCTCATGTGTGTGTGTGTTTTCTCTTTTTCTCTCTGTGGGTATATGTTTGCTCTCTGTGTGTTCTCTTTCTCCAAACATATGTATAGTCTTCCTCTCTCTTTCCCCCTTTCTCCATATATGCATGTGTGTGAATGAGTGTGTTTCATAAGACGTCGATAAGTCCACCTGAGACATTGTCTGCCTCAGTTTTGTATCACAAGGCTGAGTCTGTCCCAGAGATCCTGTCATGCTTGCCATCAGTACTAACAACATACAAAGCCACCAGTTCCGAATCTCCACTAATTATGACTAACCTCTCTTTTCTTTTCCAAAAAATGAGCTACATGAAACAAGGGAAGTTAATGAATAAAATTCACTTTTGTTTTGGATAGTGGTCAGGAAACTGAAATGTCAAGTTGTGGGAAATTGACTTGAAGTAGGGGCATGTGGCCTCAACACAACAAATTGCTCCAGGCCTTTTGGAGCTGTGGGTCTGTGTGACCTGTATTCTACTGAATATAGGTCACCCTTCTATTGATACTGAGAACCTCTTATGTGGAATCCCATTATAAAGTCTGTAGTAAATGCTGCTCTTTGTGAGAAAAACTATGACCAGCTTTGTAACTTTCCTTTTATGTCCTAATGACCAGTTGTGACAGAGGGGTACCATCTGCACATGCACACAGTGGCTTACTGGCTGCATGCACAGTTTATGTCCTTGTGAAGACACATACTCTTTGTATCTTTGTACTGCTCTGCATTTTTCATTTAATGATTTGAAAGTTTTTTTTTTAAGAAATCATGGCTAGAGTCTCAGGTTAGCATTTCTTTTACTTTTAGTGTATACTTGTGAACAAAAACCGCATTCGTAATATTTATTAGAAGCCCAGGTTTTGGTCTTGGCATTGCTAATAATATCCTTGGCCTTCAAGAAAGTGACTTCACGTTGACTTATGCTTGTTAAATATGTGCTGCTCTATAAAATGATGTTAAAAATGATTGATTTACAAATTCCTTTCTATTCAAGCAATAGAACCTACTTTTAGACATCATAATATAGGTACATAGTTACATGTATTTGATATTAGCACAGCGCTTCACTGCTTAAAACTACTTTCTTCTGAATTGCTTTTTTATGATTTCAAAGACACTGTCTGGTCTGGTGTTCTATAATGTGATGTGATTATGAGGCTTTGCCACATTCCGTGGATGGTTTTGTTTCCTTTTTCAGTGCTTTGCATAAAGCAACAAACATACTTTATCTCATTTATGTGCCCCCAAATCTTCCGCAGTGGCACTTGCTGAAATGGGAAGTTGTTTTTTGGGGGATTATATAGATAATTATGTCAGAGTGACATCTGACTCTGTATTGTCTGACACTTGCACCTTGTTTTCTCTTCACCTGAAGCTGTGTGGGGTTTCATCTTGTGGTGAAGATGAAAACCTGGGTTTTTATTTTCTCTCTCTCTCTCTCACTGAATAACTGATTCTGATCTCAACTTAAAGGGAAAAGCATTCCAAGAGATTTCAGGCTGTTTGGACCTAAACACTAGGATATAGGAACAGAAAACTGCCAGTGTCCCTGTGATGAAGGTTGAAGGCCTTCAACAAAAGCTCCCATTAGGCTTTCGGATAGGGACAATGCATAAACTAATGCCTTATGGTGAGAGCTCATGATTTGCTTTGAACAGCTAGCAATTCCAGGTGAACAAAGATATTTATTTAGATACTTCTATACTGTAATATTTCTATGCTATAAGAAAGACCCAGCCACAGGTTGTGTGTGTGTCTATTTCTCTTTCTCTCTGTGTCTCTGTGTGTGTGTGTGTGAAAGAAAGGGCTGCATGTTGTAATGCCACTCTTTTAAATTCTCTTTTAAGCAAATAGGAGACCCATTTTCTCGATGGGCTATTTTAAGGCCCAGGAATTTAAGTAAATTTTGTAGGTTTTCATTGTCTTATACTACAGCATGAGAGAATTAAAGGCTGCTGCACTTACTTTGCTTTGAGTTTGTAGACAGTTGAAATCTTTGAGTGATTCTTGCAGTGTGACTCTCCTTTAGGGGTAAACATATTTGCTGGAGCCAGCTGGCAGAGTCAAACAGTTCTCGAGTGGAGAGTGAAGATTGAAAGAAAATAAAACCAACACACCATACATGGGATCAGTTCAAGAGGGCTGCCAGTAGAAACTGTCCCACTGGTTTATTCCACAATCCCTTTTTATAGTTAGAGCAAAGCACCTTGATACAATGAAGGAGTTCATCAAGAAGTCAAACTTGTTTACCTCCACCACTTGACTGTGTGATCCTTACACAAACAAAAGGAAGCAGACTTGGCAAAACATCCTGCCTATCCCTGTGTACAGGTGAAGGCCAAGGTGAAAACATGTTTTGTGTTGAGAACTCAATAACAAAGCAGCCTGACAAACAAGCAGCTCTCCACACTTATCCTCTAGGACTCTGAGGGGATGTTCAGGACTGCTGGTTGTACTGAACCTTACATGTACATTTCCCCCTGCATTATATATCTGTAATAAAGTTTAGCTTACAGGTAGAGTAAGAGACTAACAATAAAAGTGAACAAATATAAAGCTTATAGTTGCATAGTATCATAAAAGTTTTATTATTCTTTTCCTATTTCCAAGTATTACATTGTTCCGTATACACCCCTCCTTTGATATATGATGGTACAATGTCTTAAGGATAGGGTAAAGTGTGTTGAATGATTTAGGCATTGTGGTACTGTTACCTGGACACAGACACTGCAATGTCGCACTATGAGATGTGGTAGCTAATATGGCTGCTGTGATGCTTGGACAGTATATGCTTAATGGATATATCAGCCAAGGGTCATCACACCTCGGGTGTGGTAGATAAAGACAGAGCAGGATGGTGGGGCATTCCATCTACTCTGAGCAGCACACAATTTAAAGCAAAAATCGTTTATTTTTTGAATTTTCCATGGAATATTTTTGGACACAATTAATTGTGGAGAACTGAAACTATGAGAAGCAAAGCTCCAATAAAGGGGAAATATTGCATAGTGTCATTGAGAAGGGCAGGTTTGCACTGACGGTATCACATGCTGGAATTCTGGTCATGACTCAGTGCTAATTTGTTTGTGTGTATGACTTGGGTTGGTCACTTAATCTCTCAAGCCATAGTTTCCTTATTGGTGAAACCAGAGACTACTGGGCGAGGATTTATTCATTTGACACCATCTGCCTGCTTCTAACAAGAAAAATGGGGGACCTGGTCTATTATGAGTCCTAACACTTTTTCAGTTAAAGGAATAAAGAAATGGTAAGCTACCCTGCAAAAACCTTAGTCATAGTGGCTACTAGGGGAGAGGGGAAGGAAGGTAAAATGCACATAAAATATATAGATACATGCAGAATTAAGATGTGCTTAATTTTCTATCATATGACTTCATGTAGTCACTGTGTGATTTTAATTTAGGAGAAACTCAGAGATGACCTGGCCTCATAGCTGCCTGAGAGGGAAGTGTTGGTGTGCCCAGCATGCTTTCAGACCTAGATGCACGGCAGACAGTACTCAGGAAGACATGTGCATATTCCAGCCTTCCTGTGAAGATGAGAAATCCCACTCGAATCAGAAATAAGCTATAGGCTGCTGCTTTTACCAGTGCAATTTCATGTTCTTCTGAATGTTCTTGTTAATAAACAAAGACATGAAATGGAATTCAATGAGCAAAGACAGGAAGCTCAAACTAAAATAACCCTATCCAGAAAAAAAATGCATCCAAAATAATCCACACCACAGTTAGAATTCAACTAAGTACCTGATAACGTGGGTGGTTATATATTTTAAAGACTTTTAAGTTTTCCTTTAGGTCAGTAATAATTTCAAAACTTATCCTATCAGTAAAGTACATAATGTCCAGGAGCAAATCAGTCAGGCTGTGGTGTGAAACTATATAAAAACAAAGCAAAGTTTAATAAGACCAAGATATGTTTCCAATAGAAGTACTATCAAAAATGGGATTCCTGGAAAAATGTATCCTTATTATTGAAGTTTCACTTATTTTATGAAATATCATTTTTTACAAGCAATTAACAACATAATACAAACCTAAGGAAAACCCTTAATAAAATTTCTACTGAAACTGATACCTCACATTGTCATAATTTTTTGGCAATTATAGATGACAGACATTCGGACTAAGATCTTTGACCATAGACTTCCCTTTTCTGGAGTTTGAATATATAAGCCATTAGTGGTACACAAGACTGTACTCTTTTTCTGAGTAGACAGACAGTGGGAAACCCTATTTTTAGTCAAGATTAATTACAGTTTGCTTACTGCTTAATAGAGACTAATTGGTGACTTCTTTTTGCAATTGCACATTAATGTTTTAGGATCCATTTCTTCCAACTAGATACATGCTGGATATCGTCAGTAAGTATTCGTTTACTCTGAGATGCAGATGAAGTTTCAATTGAACATGTCACACAAAACTCTCCACTGGGCTTATTTAATACGGAGAACTGCAGGCCCTTGCCTAAGGCTTCCTGATGAGCCAGCCATATCATTTTACGATGCTGTAAAAAGAATGACTTGGGCACTGAGGCTTGTGAGCAGATTCTCAACTGAGGAATTTCCAGAGACAGAGCACTTAAGTTTTGTTTTTGAAACTCTTGAGAATTTTTCTTTAAAATTTTTTTATTAATTACAGTTTATTCACATTGTATCCCAGCTGTAGCCCCCTCTGTTGTCCCCTCCAAATCCTGCCCTCCCTCTCATCTCTTCCCATGCCCCTCTCCAAGTCCAGTGATAGGGGAGGTTCTCTTCCCCTTCCCTCTGACCCTAGCCTATCAGGTCTCATCAGGACTGGCTGCACTGATTTCCTCTGTGGCCTGGTAAGGATGCTCCCCCATCAGGGGAAGTGATCAAAGAGCCAGCCCCTGAGTTCATGTCAGAGACAGTCTCTGTTCCCACTACTAGGGAACCCACTTGGACACTGAGCTGCCATGGGCTATATCTGAGCAGGAGTTCTAGGTTATCTCCATGCATGGTCCTTGGTTGGAGTATCAGTCTCAGAAAAGATACATGGGCCCAGATTTTTTGGTTCTGTTGCTCTCCTTGTGGACCTCCTGTCCCCTCCAGGTCTTTCATCTCCCCCTTCTTTCATAAGATTCCCTGCACCCTGCCCAAAGTTTGACTATGAGTCTCAGCATCTGCTTTAATACCCTGCTGGGTAGAGTCTTTCAGAGGCCATCTGTGGTAGGCTCCTGTCCTGTTCCCTGTGTTCTCCTTCTTCTGATGTCTATCCTGTTTGCCTTTTCTGATTGAGGATTGATCATCTTACCCAGGGACCTTCTTGCTTAGCTTCTTTAGGTGTACAGATTTTAGTATGTTTATCCTATATTATATGTCTAATATCCACTTAATAACCGAGAATATATCATGTATGTCTTTCTGCTTCTGGGATACTTCATTCAGGATGATCTTTTCTAGGTCCCACCATTTGCCTGCAACTTTCATGATTTCCTTGTTTTTCATTACCGAGTAGTATTCCATTATTTGCTGAGCCATATTGCTAGCAGCTTTATTTGTAATAGCCAGAATCTGGAAACAACCCAGATGTCCCTCAACTGAGGAATGGATACAGAAAATCTTTAGAATTTTGACAAAGCTTTGTGTGTTCACATGTTGATGGATTCTTTCTCCCTCTCTTTTTGTTCCTTTGTTTCTTTTTCTCCCTCCCTCTCTCCCTCTTTCCCTCCCGTTTCCCCCCTCCCTCCACCCTTCTTTTCCTTCCTTCCTTTGTCGTGTGAATGGTCCACAGTGTGGAAGTAATCCGTCTGGGACACAGCTATTTCATAAACTGGGACCGGAAGATGTATTACGCTGCGAAAGCGATGCCCGCTGAGACCAGGACGACCACGCTCAATGAGGAGCTGGGCCAGATTGAGTACATTTTCTCTGACAAAACAGGAACTCTCACTCAAAACATCATGACTTTTAAAAAATGTTCCATTAATGGGAGAGTCTATGGTAAGGGAACAGTTTCTTTTTTTTAATGATATTGAATAAACAAATAAAGAATAAATAAAAATGAATAAGCAACATCATTAAAAAATGATCCTCTTATCCAAACCATCATGGTTTTCTTATTAATCATTGCTATGATACTTGATATGTAATGAACACCCAGAAACTAGCTATTGCCCACATTTGGAACAATGTGATGAAACTTAGGATCTGTTGTCATCCATGGGTGGAGGCAGCTCCTTTTGCTACTCTGTTACACTCTTGGGTTTGCTCTGTAGTGCTCCAGAGGCCAAATTCCCTGGAAGGATGAATTCTAGGCAGCATGATTTATCATGTGTTTTGTTTGTTTGTTTTGTTTTTTTAAGACAGGGTTCATGATTTATCTTGTTAAGCCAATATATTATTTTAAAAATTTATTTATTTATTACAATTTATTAACTCTGTATCCCAGCTGTAGCCCCCTTCTTCATCCCCCCAATCCCATCCTCTCTCCCTCTTCTTATCCTATGTCCTTTCCCAGTCCACTGATAGGGGAGGTCCTGCTCCCCTTCCATCTGATCCTAGTCTATCAGGTCTCCTCAGGACTGGTTGCATTGTCTTCCTCTGTGTCCTGGTAAGGCTGCTCCCCCATCAGGGGGAAGTGATCAAAGAGCCAGCCCCTGAGTTCATGTCAGAGACAGTCCCTGTTCCCATTACTAGGGAACCCTCTTGGACACGGAGCTGCCATGGGCTACATCTGTGCAGGGGTTCTAGGTTATCTCCATCAATGGTTCTTGGCTGGAGTATCAGTCTTGGAAAAGACCCCTGTGTCCAGATTTTTTGGCTCTGTTGCTCTCCTTGTGGAACTCCTGTCCCCTCCAGGTCTTTCTATCTCCCTCTTCTTTCATAAGATTCCCTGCACTCTGCCCAAAGCTCGGCTATAAGTCTCAGCATCTGTTAAGCCAATATCTTATGCATCCTCCCCTGTACACTGTGGGATCAATGTCAATGTTTGTGAGGACTTAGTATTTATTTCCTGAAATGCTTTCTCAGGCACCTTCACTGCCAAGTTACCCTTTGCATTCTTCTGTATGGATAAATAATCTATATTTGGGTTTTCAAGCATCCTGTTTTGTTCCTGGCCCTCCTCAACCCGCTATTGGCTAGTTAGCAGACAGTTCCTTCTGTAGTGAACACGGAAGCCCAGTGGGATCTTCACAGTGTTCTTTTACCTTATTTCATGGAGGTCAGGCATTATGGGATTTCAAGGAATCACAAGAGAAGGTAAGTTTTCCTTGTCTACTAATGGGAAGGGAACTTCCTACCTTTTCTAATATTTAAAGCAGGATTTGATTCTGAAGGAAAACAAGGAATTGAAAAAGTTGATATGCTGTGCTGTTCTACTGTTTGACCTCCCTCTCTCTGAATCCCATCCCTATCACCCATGCAGGAATGGCTTCCTCAGCATTCCTGTACCCCTAGTTCCCTCTCCTGCCTTCTTTGGTACTAGACACAGTGGCTTCCAGCCTGAGATTTCTTGCAAGTCTTATGTCCACACCATGCCTGGTAAATAGCATAGAACCATTACTTAAAATTTACAGACATTATTTTCAGAGGCATTCTAAAAATATCTCCTTGACCTAAATAGTGATGTAAGTAAGAATTAGGATATTAGGGAGATTTTGAAATTTGGAGAGCCTTTTGTTTCTTATTAACTCAGTGATATCATTTCTAAGAAGCAGTATGAAATTACTGATGTGGACCAATAACCATTTGTTGAAATGTTTGTAGCAGGCTACTTTTAGAGACAACTTCTTGACATTGTCAGATAGAGATCTCAAAATGTTTGTACATTTCCATATTTTACAAATCCCACAAAGGCTTGTAATTTCCCTCATACAAAAGAGTTAAGTATTCTCTTTTGGCCCCAATTTACATGCATTATAATTTATAATGTATTTAAACCCACAAAACATATTCTTCCTTGCATGCACTCAGACTGTTCAGGATTGCTTTTTTGTGTGTGTGCAGGTTATCTTGTTTTGAATCATAGATCTGGGCTCTAGGAAATTTTAGGTTTTCACTCTGACCTCTTGTCTTAGTTTACAATTGCTATGATGAAATATCATTACCAAACCAACTTAGGGAGGAAAGGGTTTATTTGGCTTACATTTCAAGATCACCGTTCATCAATGAAGTGAGTCAGGACAGGAACCCAGACAGGAATCTCGAGGCAGGAGCTGATGTAGAGGTCATGGAGGAGTGCTTCTTACTAGTTTGCTTCTCAAGGCTTGCTCAGCCTGCTTTCTTATATAACTCAGGACCATCAGCCCAAGGATGGTGCCACCTACAATGGGCTGGGCCTTCCCACATCAATCACTGATTTTTAAAAAAATGTCCCACAGCCTTACTTAGAGCATTGAGACTCTAAAGCTCAATTGAGGTATTTCTTCCTTGAGGCTCCCTCCTCTCAGAAGACTCTAGCACGTGTCAAGCTGACATAAAACTAGCCAGCACACCTATCTACATCTTGTTTTTGTACTTGGAATGATTACCTTCTTAGATTTTTAATTTTTCTTGTTTTATCTCTAGTCCTGATATAGGCTCTCTTTGGGGGACCATTTAATACAAAGACACGGTTGTTTCTCTTCTTTTCATCATCTCATTAGAATGAATGCATATGTGGTTATGATTGGACCATGAAAACCTGAGATTTACATTTCAGGAGGCTGGGTAGGTTCATCATTAGCTCAAGGATTCCTCCTGAACAGCAGATGGAAAGCTTTCATAATGTAGACCTGCACTCCAGGAAAACCACAAACAAGTATCAAGTATTGCCACAGAGTTTCATGTGAAAAAAAAAGGCATGGTTATAAATTCCCTCCATGCTGACTTTTCATAATAGAGTCCTTCCACTTTTGACTCTGTTCTTCAGCTTTCTTATCCAGAAAACTTGAACTAAAGTTATACTTGTGCAAGCTCATTGTAAGTAATTCTGATATGTCTGGTACAAGTGGATGCAAATACCTCACTACTGTAAAAAAGGAATTCAAGTCAATAGTATCAACCTTTCAAATTACTAAGGAAAGTTTAGAAACCTTCCCAGGTTGTGTCACCAGATGGGAGCCAGGTGTTTAAACATGGGCGCCTACGAGTGACACGGCACACTCCAACCATGACACTCAGCCCTTACTCTCTTAAGCTCGTGGTCATCTCATGATGCAGTGTGTTCCATTCCAGCTTCAAAAGCTCCTGTAACCCTCAGCACTCCCAGTGCACTCTGAAAGTCCAAAGCCTCTTCTAAGACTCAAGGCGATCTCTAAACTGTGACCCCTGCAAAATAAAAATAATTGTATTCTTCTAGCATTCAGAAGTGGAGAATAAACACTCTTTTCTCCCTTTGCTAGCTTTTATAGCATCTTCATATACTATTAAAGCTAATTCTCAGGGAGGAGGCTTCAAGGTCAGTTCCAGCTTGATTCCTCTAAGTCCCATGTCTGAAGTGTCTTCAGCAAGAGAGTTTTGCCTTCAGGCTCTGGGAGGTGATCAAGGACAATGTCAGTCTATTGTTTCACAAGTCTGTTGAACTCACCCTGAACACCAGATCAAAGAGAGACTTCCCATGGCAGGAACTGGCCATTTGGTTAGACTGTGGCTCTTATGGGGAGCACTATTACCCAGTTTCCTCATCTTATTTTTGTTTGCTCATTTATTATTAATTCTTTGGGAATTTTGTGCAATAAATTTGGTCATATTCATTCTCTCCTCTGACTCCTCCTAGATTCATACCGTTTTCCCTACTCGCTCAACTTTGTGTCCTCCTCTTTTTTTTTTTTTTAACCTGTCTAGTGTAGCTGATGCTGCCCACAGGCTTTTGGGTGTGTGACCTTTACCTGAGGATAGTCTACCCACTAGAGACTGCACCCCCAAAGAAAACTGGCTCTCCCTCTCCCAACAGCTATCAGCTTCTGATGGCCTCTTAGCTGGGAGCGCGACTTTGCCCATATCCCCTCTCCATGCCGGCATTTTGTATGGCCTGAGACTGTGCAGGCCTTGTGCATGGTCTCAACTGTTGTGAGTTCCGATCTGCTCTGCTGTGCCCAGAGAGCAGTTTCCTTGTAGCCATCCATTTCTTGTAACTCTTACAGTCTTTCTGCCTCCTCATCTGATATGATTCCTGAGCCTTGGAGGAATGCGTGTGATATAGATGCTCTGTTTAGGGCTGAGCGTCCCGCAGTCTCTTATTCTCTGTTCCCTAATCAGTGGTGGATCTGCGTTAATCACCTCTAGTGTGCAACAAAGCTTCTCTGATGAGCATTGACTGATGCTCTAAGCTGGGATCACACGTCTTACTATTTTATTTTTAATGTCTATTTAACTTTATCTTAAGCATAAGCATCCCTCTACATTAATTGTCATGTATAGGGCTGTACATCTTGTGTCAATATTTGAATTTATACTCTATCTAATAATAGTGCTTCTGGAAAGAACACACCAATTGGCACTGAAAATATATGTACAAGTAGCACTATATTGACTGAGCAGGTTGTATTTAGAAATATGTACGTATACTCACATATTAATGTATACAATAACTATAAATGGGAAAAGAGGCCATTAATTTAACATAGAGAAAGAAGGGGTATGTGGTAGGGTTTGGAGGGAGGAAAAGGAAGGGTATGATGTCATTATATTATCTCGCCACAGAATATTAAAAAAACCCAAATGCCAAGCAAAACAGAATACTAAGCTTATTCTCTAAAATGAAATATCTAAAACGAGTCTCAACTTTGCTTACCACTTATTTTCAATGTTTATTTTAGCAGGTGATGTACCAGATGACCTGAGCCAGGAGACAGACATAACTGAGGTATAGAAGAGATGCGCTTTATTTTTATTTTTTATTTTTTGCTTTAATTTAAAACTCTATATGCTTTTAAAGTAGGACACATTCCTAAAGGCCTGATTTATACTATCCACCATGAAACATGTAAAACTAAACGAGAAATAGATTCACATGATTCAAAATTTCTTCTAATCAAGGTACCTCGGCCACAAAACTTTAGAGCCGTTTCACTGTTCATAAACACGTGGCAGCAAAATACACACTCTTCTTTAACCTTCTCAGCCTTAGGAAGCTATATCAATTTTAAGTGTTTATTATTTTTTATTCCACTCTATTTATGTTCTGCAATCTATGTAATGAAATGTAATGGGAATTTAAAATGTCTTTAATGTTTGACAGTAAAGAAAACTCAGAGGAAAACTGGGTAAGTATGCTATCAGAATGTTGGAGTATCCTGTGGAATGTATTTCAAGAAATGCAACTACTACATAAAAATGTGTGGGCACCTGCAGGTTGATTAGTATTGCAAATTGTTCTCCAACCTGCCATATCTTTAGATATAAAAAGTTTCTTCTTCTCCTCCTCCTTTTTCTCCTCCTCCTTCTTTTAATCTGGATAAGCTTTACTTCCTTTTTTCTAATCTGGATAGGATTTCTAGGATTATGTTAAATAGAACTGATAAGAATGGGCATCCTTTCCTTACTCTAGACTTTAGAGGAAAAATAATATTATATTTTTAAAAAATGTGTTAACTGTGGACTTCTCATTTATGGCTTTTATTATATTGAGATGTTTCCTGCTATCCCCCCTTTGCTCAGAGTCTTTGTTATAGAAAGTGATCACATTTTGTCAAGCGCCTTCTTTCAATTACTTGGGACAGTGATGCAGTTTTTAGTCTTCATTCTGTTTATATGATATTTAACATTGATTCATTCTCATCTTTGCATTCCAGGGATAAACTCCATCTAGTTCTGGTGTAAGGTCCTTTGAATGTGATGTTGGGGTCACTTTGCTAGTGTGCTCTTGAGGATTTTTACATTTGTGTTCATTAGAAATGTTCTTTTCTTGTGATAGCTTTAGTGTTGGTGTTAGGGTAATGCTGCCTCATAAAATGTTTGAATGCAGCTGGCACTTATTTGGCCTCAAATGTTTGGTATTTCTTATAAGCAAAGCCATTTTGTCCTTGGTTTTTCTATGTTGGAATTAAAAATGGACAGACTTTCATGATTGTCTCGGCTTGTCTGAAACTACTGGGCTCCAGAAGGCTGGAACTACATCCAGGAAACACCATACCCAGCTTTTCTGGGAAGTTTAGGATTCTTGTTTCATTGTTCACATCAGCTGTGGGTTTGTTTAGGTTTTCTGTTTCTTCATGACGTATATTTGGTGGCTATGTTTCTTGAAATTGGTCAATTTCCTATAGCTAATAGTTTTTTTCAACATATACTTATTCATAGTAGCCGCTTAGATCCTTATGGCTGTGTATATGTGTGTGCCATTGTCTAGTCATCTTTCAAAGGTATTGCCTTTTCATATAGTTACAAAGGCAGTTAAATTCTAACGTGAATTTCAGAGGGCTGTTTAAAGCATAGTGCTTGAACAGTTTGAATTTATAAACATCTGCTACTTTAATGAGAAACATTAAAAGTGCCTTTTAAAACCTCATTGCTAAATGAAATACCTGAAGTAGCTAAAGAGAAAAGGGTTATTTTAGATCAGTTTTGGAGGCATAAAGTCTAAGATAGGGTGGCATTATTGCTTGGCCTCTGGTGAGGGTGGTAGATAGTGGCACATCATGGCAGGGACATATTCAAAAGTTACATTTTGAATTAGATGAGGGGGAGAGAGAGAGAGAGAGAGTGTTTAAGGACACACTGTCAGTGATCAAAGTCATTCCTGTCAGGCTTACCCAGGATTACCTGCTTTTAAATGTACACAGCACTACCTAACATGACCCCTCTGGACATCAAACTTTCGTATGTACACTTTTCAAGGTCATTCAAAGTCCTAGGTGTAACCAGTGCTTACATTAAAAGAGAATCGAGTATAATTCAAACACATGATGAGTGGCAGTGATAATTAAGCTGTGTTTGGGTGGAGAAATAGTCCAGAGCTTGATTAGGGAGCAGTAATGCTGAAACTTAGAAAGCAGCAAATTTTGCTTAGTCCTGACATTGCCACTTTCTATATAGCTGGACTTCACAATTCAGAGTCTCATCTGTAAGAGGGGGATATCAGTGTTTGTTCTAGATTCTTCTTCGGCTCTGTATGTGCCATAACTCACAAAGCTGTTAGCCTGTTTCTTGCTCCACCATCAGTAATATTTATTCAGTATTATTCATTTTACAGTATGACTGGTTTGAGGAGCAAAGAGCCTACACCCAACTCCAGTTTTGTCTCAGGTGTTGACAAGCTGTATCTTGGAATGGATAATTTCTTTCAGCATTGTTTGTTTTTTTTTTCTTTTAAAAAGTAGCTTAAATACACCTGTCTTTTTAGGTTCAGAATCAAATGTCAAAACTGCACTACAAATGGCAGTAATAAACTTAGGGCAGGATGGTTAGAAATTCACAAGCCTTGGGTTGTAGAAAAGTAATATGTTCCATCTACCACTTTCTTTTGTAATATGTTTGGTGAGATATAGTAACAGAAATACATTACTATATTTGCAATTGCAAATGTTAATTCACAAGTTTTAGTAATTCAAAGGGGGTTTTAACAAGACATATACTATTTCAGATCAGATATTGCTGTCAAAATGAATTTAGTCAGGTTAGGTTTCACCATCAGTTTTGGTGTCAAAGGGTCCAAGTGGAGGCCTGTGACCTCCGGAGCAAATGCCAGGGGCTGTGCATGGATTCATCTTCCTGTCCAAATGGATGGAAGAATGCAGGTCTCATGTCAAGGCAAGGTGTCTACACTGGTGGGAAATATGATCGGAGATGACATTGCGAATGCTATGATCTCTGCCACCAGCTGACCCTTAACTCTTGAAATGGCTTTGCTTAGTGTGCTCCTGAACCACAGTAATGTGGGCATAGGACCCACCCTGAGTCACATGAAAAATGTCACTAAAAGCTTCAGCCTTGAGAGCTAAGGTTATGTAATTGGCAATACCCTCCCACCCCCTGCCTTAAGCAAGCTAAGACACATAATTGCTGTGTCAGGCCAGAAGCACATTGTCTCCCCCAAAAGCAGTGCAGGCCATATTGTCATCTGTGTGGCTATCACAGGCTGGCTCTTTGAGCTAGTTAGGCTAGCTCAATTGGGAGTCTACCCAATTGGTCATGAGCTCTAGGTTAGGGGGAAAATGGGAAGTAGACAGATAAAGCCTGATGGGTCATCATGAAGAGTATGGCCATTGCTAATGCAAGTGGTACCAGACTCCAGGATTAA
The DNA here is from genome assembly GCA_028658305.1 of Pachyuromys duprasi. Taxonomy (NCBI): domain Eukaryota; kingdom Metazoa; phylum Chordata; class Mammalia; order Rodentia; family Muridae; genus Pachyuromys; species Pachyuromys duprasi. The sequence goes on from CM053748.1 coordinate 9,792,790, forward strand.
GTATGATGCCAGGCCCTATGTACTGACGGTAAACCAGCAAATAACCCTGGAGGCCCAGCAGCTCATTAGAGTAACACAACCAGAGCTGATTCAGAGTGACAAGTGTCATGAGTCATAGCTACTTGAGGAGACCAAGCCACACAGAGGCAAGACTCCCTGGTACTGGAGGCAGGCAGGGCACCCACTTTTGAGGGCACCCACACAGGTGGTACAGAGAAGGTGGCTGGTTCATGCCCACAAGCTCAAACCAGCAGTTCTCCCAGGGACCTCAGTCTGTTGGTGAAGCCTCTGGGAAGCAGCCTCAGTGGGTTTCCTCCAACTCGTATCCACACTGTCCAACAGCTGCCAGCCTTTCTAAACAGTCAGAGCTATGTTAGAGACCCCGGGAAGCAGCAAGAAGAGCTGGCAGCAGGAGAGGCCCTAGCCAAGCTCCAGTGTGCTCACCTCAGCAGCCCCACGACAAGGACAACTAAGAGGACGATGAGGATGACACACAGAACTCAGTTCTGCCATCAGGTACGGCAGCCTGGGAACCTCAGCCACACCTACCCCATTCTGCCCTGCCCAGGTATAGGCCATTTAGTGAACCAGTCAGGTATAATGTCACAGACAGGTTTACACAACAAGGATGGGTATATCCTGCAGGCAGTAACCAAATCTTGAGAGCCAGTAATTAGCGTTTAGACCAACCTCCAGCACTGGCTCAGGAAGGCATACTCTCCAGCCTGGTGGATCAGACCTCCAGATGCAGTGCCGAGGGGGCAGTGTTGGTTGGCTTTACAAGCAGCAGAGAGCCTGACTGACAGAAACACCCTCAGCCCTACAAAGCCAAGCATCAGTGAGAGAGAGTGGCCCTGACTCTGCAGCCTGTTCTCATTGCCAGTCCTTCCCCAGGGCCCCTCCCTGTCCCACTTCTTCTTTCCTCATTTTTAATAAGCAGTTCAGCCAGAGCCCAGGCTCTGGAAGTAGGAACGAGCTGATGTCTTGCACTGTGCTCTGGGACCTGGCAGGGACTAGGTCTCTGCATCACACCAGGGTTCAAGTTGGGACATTCAGGAGGCGTCGGGCTCTGGTGTTCTAGCCACAATTACCAGCCTGTCCCTGCCATGAAGAATCCCTGCCTATTCTTCATTCCTCTTGGGAGAGTGCTAAACTCAGGGCCCTGGATGCTATGCTGGAATGGGAACAGGGTACACCAGTGAGAGTAGGATGGCTGGCTACCGGGATCCCACAAACATAGTGGAGAGCAATGCTTGAATTGTTCCACTGGCATGCAGACTGTCCTAGTCCACTCAGGCTTATTGGATGCTGTTGCCGCAAGGCTCTGGGGCTCTTTACTGTCAGTGTTGGGCCAAGACAACCAGTTATGGCTCCTGTACTGCCATAGGCCCTGATGCCCAGAGATAGTGAATGAGCTCTACATTGCTTCAAACTTCAGCCCCTCTCCTAGATGGTTTTATAGGTATTCCAAGCTCTATAGGGATGGGGGGGGGGGTGTTGAAGATGTGGCAGCTGCCTCCAGGCAGAGCATAGCTTGAGCCCTGTAGCTCCTGTAAATACTGCATCAGTGAGTGAATAAAACCATGCTAAGGGATTAAGTAGCATGCTGCCCAATGCATTATTTTTTTCATCCCACAAATGGGCACATTGAAACTTTTGGCCAAGAGTACATGAAAATCAGCACTCCCCACCCCCCAAAAAACTAAGAATAAAATGCAAAGGGATTCTAGGTATGATGGGGGTGTTGTACTTCAATGTTTCTGTGAGATGCACATGGATTCAGACCTTGGAGCCAAAGAAAAGGAAGTCTAGCCACAGTGTGAGGCTCAAATGGTTTCATCTTTGGAAGGGATACAAAGTAGAAAGCATATGTCATCAGCATGGATATGGGAATATAATGGAAAAGTGGAGGGCCAAAGTAATTTAATGGTTGTAGTGTCCTTATAACCTGAGAAATTGAAGGATACAACAATCTGTTGTGAAGGGAAAAGGACAGTTCATTACTTATAAGACTGTCATAAAGTTTCTAAAATTGAGAGATAAGTATCCCAAAGATATATGGGACACTTTTCATATGACTATATGAAATCAACAAAAGTCCAAAAGATGCAGATCACGTTGGAGTTCTCAAATGGAAAAAGTACATAGCAAATATGCTGTGTGACACTATTCCTAAGGACATGAGAACAAATGCCTACTTACTCCAGATATTGAAACGATGACAGACCAAAGTAACCATGCCGCCAAAGTCCATCTTGGTGATCCAGTGAATTTTATTGGGGTTCCTTATAGGATATGGGTGAGAAGTTCTTCACTGGAGCAGAGCTTCTCAGACAGCTGCATCACTGCCCACCTTAGTGTGGTGACTGCCCACAAAAGCTGGAAACACGCACAGCCTATAGGCAGTGCATCAAATTTGGAGGGTTTCATTCCAGGTAGCTCGGCTGGTGTGAGCTTCTCCAGGCAGCCTCGCTGGTTTCTGCCTCTTTCAGGCAGTGGTGCTGGTCTGAGTGTCCTTCAGGGCTTATAAAGGTCCTTACTTCTTATATACTTGTGAATTTAGTTGGCTTCATGGACTTCCAGAAGCTATTCTGAGTTGTTTATTCACTGAGTTTAAGCTTCTTTCCTGCAGGATAAAATGTTTCAGCTCCCCTTTAACATCTTGTGTCTTTTTTTAAAGGTTTATTTATTTACAATGTACATAGTTATCATTCTAGATGATTGTGAGCCACCATGTGGTTGTTGGGAACTGAACTCAGTACTTCTGGAAGAGCAGCCAGTGCTCTTTACCTCTGAGCCATCTCTCCAGCCCCCAACATCCTGTGTCTTAATAAACTTCCCTCAAAGATGGAAGGCCTTAACTTTGCTATACAAGAGCATGTTTATGTATACCAGAATTTTTTTCATTTTTTCAGACAATCTGGGATGAATTAGCTGCTGCAGATTTTTAAATATTAAGACAGGTAATTGCAACCCCATGAAAAGTGCAAAGGTAAAAAATGAAAAGACAATGGATTATTGTTGGAAAAAGTTTGGTTTGGTGGTGGTGTTCTCTTACAGAAAAAGGAGTCTGTGGACTTCTCAGGAAAATCTCAATCAGGAAGAACATGCCATTTCTTTGACCACAGTCTGATGAAAGCCATTGAACTGGGGGATCCCAAAGTACATGAATTCCTTCGCTTACTCGCTCTCTGCCATACTGTAATGTCGGAGGAGAATAGCGCAGGTAAGTGAACCATGTTTAAGTCGTGATCCTTTTAAAAAAATATAACAAAGATAAGCATTGGTTAATTGAAGGATTTCTGAACTAAATGGAGACTATTCCAAACAAGGTTTTCTTGTCTCCAGCTTTTTATTTGTTTATATTCTGAATGTTTCTCATAAACAAGGAGATATTTTTATTTTTTAATCCATTTTATTTATGTGTATGAGTATATTACCTGCATGTATGTCTGTATACCACTTGTTTATAGCGCCCGTGGCAGCTAGAAGAGGGTGTCTGATCACCTGGAACTGGAGTTACAGGAGTTGTGAGCTGCTATTGTGGGTGCTGGGAATTGAACCTGGGTCCTCTGAAAGAGCAGCCAGCGCTCTTAACTGCTGAACTGCTCTAGTCCCTATAAAAACATCAAAGAAAAAGATACAATACCGATGGAAAGGTAAAGATCCAGCTATGTTCTTCAGCTGGGATGAGATGCTTCTTATGATGGAGTACCACATAGGCTGTGAAACTTTTAGTACCAGAACAAATAGGGAGATACCGTTGAGTCACATAGCACACGTGTAATGGATGAAGGTGACCACAGAGTGCAGATAAATCTACATCAAAGCACTGTGATTATCATGTCAATCAAGGCCTTTTATGTGGTTATTTGGAGCCCAGGGTTTACAAAATACAACAAAACCGTCTGGCTCACTTTACACTTGATGCAGGAAGCAATCAATGATGCCACAGAGCCAACTTCTTTCTTCAAAGTATAGCAGTTTCACCTGTAAGTTTTGCTTCTTTTTGTTACCAAATATTAAGTTAAAATTACTACCCAAGGAAGTAATAAGTGCTGGATTAACCCATTCTTTAGATTTTAATTGCTTTGAAGATTTGCATAATTATATTTATGGCTTTAATTGATCTTTATAATATTAACACCACAAAGAATTATTATATCCCCTTCTGGGAATTGCCTTAAGGAAATTTCTTTTATTTCTGCCTTTTGAGTTTATTTCATTTCCCAAACCCTATTTCATTTTAATAGCAGTCTGTTTTCTATTAATGTTATGATATTCTTTAGATCTCTTTGAGGATATTAATTACACTTAATTTGAAATTTGCTTTTGTTTTATCCAATATGTTGCATTTTATTGAGTATTCTCTCTCTCTCTGTCTCTTTCTCTCTTTCTCTCTCTCAGTGCCTCTTTCCCTCCCTCCAGACCTCCCCCTCTTTTGCTCTCCCTCCACCTCCCCCTTTTCCGCATCTAACTTTCATGTTTTTCCTCAAGTGTTTGGTGATTTATGGTTGTCTGTTCCTCTTTGTGTGAAGAGAATCTCTGCTTGGTGAATGTCATTTGTTATTTATAGTCTGTTGCTCAAGTTTGTGTGGACAAGGCCGATCATGTAACTTGCCTTCTGCTTGTGGGGTCCTCTCTTCTGAAAGTCCTGTCACCTAGATTCCTGTCTTGCTTTTCCAGGACTAGCGATAAGAGTTTGTCAGGGCTCTGATTAGAGGCAGACGTGCACACAAGTTCTCTTTCTTATTTCCCCTCCTACTCTACGCAAGTCTGACACTCCTACACTTACTCACCTCTGGTCTTTGGTTCTAGACTCAGATCTTGACCCTTCCTGAGGTAGCCTGAACACAGTGTAGAAGAACAGTTTTAAGGATGCATCCAAGGAAGAAGTATTGTTTCAGCCTGTCACTCAGAGGGAGCAGGCTGGACAAGGAGCACAGTGGTCCAGCAGCACTGAATGGAATTTTTCTATTAGTTTTACTAACAAGGCCTCCAAGATGCTGTTCTCATTTGCTGACTGAGTTTGGAGACTGTCTGGTGCTTTTCCTTACCTCTGCCTTCATTTTCTTCTGCAAATGTTTTGTACTATGTTTTCCTCTCTATCTTTGTTTCTTTATTAATCAAGCTGGCATTTTAATCTTTTAGATAGTTCTCATATTTGTAGATTCATTTTTCAATTCCAGCATTATTAACAGATTTACATCATGCTATAAGTCAATGTTTTGAAGTGCCCAGTTCTTGAGAGTACATGCATGCATTGGGCACACACAAACACATGTTGAGGCTTGGTGGGGATTTGATGGTTACAAATATCCCTAGAAAAACTGCCTGGATCAAGGCAGAGAGGTTAATTCAGTTTCTGTAAACTCTAGCCCACCCACCACTTCTAAGGCTTCTATCACTACAGACGAGTTTGCCTTCTTGTCCCCAGCATAAGCACAGTTGTATAGTATACACTCTGTGTGTCATGTTCTGTCACCAGTGCTGTTATCTGAGTTCCTAGTTTCTCTTTTTATTAAGTGTGTTCCCCCTATGAACATGCCACAACCTCCTCCAGTGCTCTGTTAATAAAGTTAAGTAGTTCTAGCTTTTGTGAGCAAAGTTGTCACAAACACTTTTTATGTCTTTTAAAAATTATTTGTTAAAAAACTTGAGGGGGGCATAGCTAAATAATGAGGAATGGAAATTGCCAGCTCATAATATAAAGAAGTGCTTAAACTTCTTAGGAAACTGTTTAGCTGCTTTCAAAAGACATTCATGTATGATTCTGTATCCCTGCTGAGCATGAGTGAGAGCTTCGCTCATCCACACTCTCTCATGCTTTAGCCACTCTTATGGCTGGCTAGTGTCTCCTGCCACTTAAAAGAATTCTGAGGAAATAGGACTTAGATATATGCATGTTTTCAGTGGTTTCTAACTCTTGTCTCAAGACACTGAATTCCACGGACTTGGGTTATGTCTTTTGGAAATGTGGACTTGCTTTCACAGCTTTCATTGTGGGATTTGTGGCTGAGGCTCAAGCCAATCCCTACACGAGGCAGGCAGATCTCTGTGAGTTCAAGTCCAGCCTGGTCTACAAAGTGAGTCCAGGACAGCCAAGGCAATACAGAGAAACCCTGTCTCAAAAACAAAAACAAAAACAAAAACAAACAAACAAAAAAACAAGCAAGCAAACGCACAGAAACAAATAAACCAAGGAATATCCCAAACTAAGCTTTTCTCTATCAATGTCACTTACAGAGAAGATGAGAGTTCAAATCTCACGCTTGAATTTTCAATGTTTAAAGTTCAGCTCCTGGCTGACGTGAGTGCTGCAGTCTGCAGCTTTTGGCTCATGGGGAAGTTATTTGAAGATGCTGTGGTTTTCAGTCTGTGCCAGAGTGAAGCTTTGGAACAAGAAAGTGGAAAATCCAAGCACTTCAGAAACAGTTTTCTTCCTTTTCTTTTTCAGCAAAGGACAAAATAAGTTTTAAAAATTTAAAACTTTTTTATTGCTTTATTATACCAAATTTAAAATTTGTTGAAGCTTGATAATTGTCTGTTATATGTTAGATTTTCATAAACATGTAATAAATGCTTGAAATGAATTTATATGATATAATTTAGGGGTACTGTATTCTAATCATACACATTCAACAATATTTTAATTATATTATTCAAACTTGTGTTTGTTTGTTTAGTGACAGACTGCTATTCTGTATCCCAGGCTGTCCTCAAACTCATTGCAATCCTTTGGCCTTGGCCTTCCAAATGCTAGAATTAAAGGTATGAGAAATCTTTTTTAATGGATTATTTTGGCAACTTGATTTCTCAGCTAATCAAAATATGCCAAGAGCCCCAATAGAACAGCACACCTGTATGTTGATATTTGTCGTTCTGTCAAAGCCTCTGTCATAAGGTCATGTTAGATCATGTTTCAGACTTCTGTCTGCATTAAACCACAGCATGTGTCAGTATCTCATTTATCTCAGGTGGCCATTTTTGTCTTAGCATTTACTAGGACTGTTCCTCCCTCACAGGCATTTGTGCGCTTAGCTTTTGTTAGTTTTCATTTATCTCTTTGCTTACATTCTAGACACATCCCTTGTAAATGACAATTTTAACATTTAAAAACTCAGCATAGACAAAGCAAAGACTAAAGGGAGCATTCAGTCCATTTGCCTTTGTTGTCCCTACACTTGGTTTTAAATGCTGAAAGCTCAGTTGTTGATAGCACTTAGAGCTCTTCTCAACCAACTTATTTTGTCTTATCTTTGACCTGCCTTTTCTTTCGTAGACTCTTTTTTTGTCTTTTCACAGATTTAGTTCTTTTGGATTCTTCTGCTTTGAAAACAATGGGCCTTTGTTATTTTTGCAGTTAACACTGGGTTTTAACACAGTAAGCTCAGAGAAGCCTAAGGCATCTTGTGAGTAAAACAAAGATCATATACCAACCCTGCTCTGGCATCTGTAATATTCTCATCATAGCTTTCATCCTTTTAAAAATTCAGAGATGCTATTTTTTATAACTGCAGTCAAGTTTGTGTGATTCATTCATATCTTCTCCTTTTTTAAATATTCCTTAACATTTGTTTCTTTTTATGTATGTATGATGCTTATTTCTCTATTTTTATAAATCTCTACCTACTCCTGGTAAATTCGTGGCTTAGCTTTGCTGGTAAACTATGAGAGATTCTGAAGTAACTATTTTATCATTACTTCCTTTTCTTTTTTCATTTTTTGAGATAGTCTCTCTGTATATCCCTGACTAGGTTGGCATTTACTATGTAGCCCCAGGCTGACCTCAAACTCATGGAAATCTTCCTTCCTTTGCCTCTTAAATGATTCACTCTTCCACTTGCTTATAAGTGTATATTCAAGAATATATGCAGATAAATAAGGCTTTGCTTTTCACAAGGAATCCATAGTACACTCACGAATAGAAAAACCAGTTACATAACAACTTATCTTGAGCACTATAAACAGTAAATATAGATCTATCCATGCCCACATTTTCTGACATTTATTTTTCAAACATGATGCAGTTTTGCACAAATCGCTTGTTTTTATTTTAAGGTATTTTAAGTCTTTCCGCATGTTTCAGTCTTTCTTCCCTCAACTCCACTCTAGCACTCACACTATTGAGCAACAAGTCTTTAACATCTTGATTTGATCCATTATATTTTGGTGGATTTTTATATATTCAATATTCTAAAATGACCATTAGTGACTTAGCAAAAAATAGGTCAGAGCATCTGCTTTCTCACTTCTTTGTTGTCTGATCTTTCTAAAGACCTCTTCCACCTCCATCACCTCTTTCAGCCATAGGTACCAGCAGCATAAAAATGAAACTAATAATTTAAGTAAATCATTACTTCTAAAGGCATCCTATGGGAATCAAATGAGTATCATATTATGAAATTTTAGTTAGAACCTCTAGTCACTGAAAGTGAAACTTCTATTGCAGTGGAGAGAGAGACAACAGGACACTTTGCTGCAGGAGGGAAAAGGCTCCATGGTGGTATGCATGGAGCCCTGTGGTATCCCAGAGCTTCAGGTGATGGGCAAATAGACATTATCTAAGGATAGGAGTGTGCTTAGAGTTGATGCTGGAGTTGATTGTCAAAAATGCATTGGAATTAGAATTGGAATTATGAACATGAATTATCACCCTCAACACTGATGTTTGTCTCTTTCCCTTTTAGGACAACTGGTTTACCAAGTTCAGTCACCCGATGAAGGGGCTCTAGTTACTGCTGCTAGAAAATTTGGGTTCATTTTTAAGTCTCGGACCCCAGAGACAATAACAGTAGAAGAATTGGGAACACCTGTTACTTACCAGTTACTTGCCTTTTTGGATTTCAACAATATCAGGAAAAGGATGTCTGTCGTAGGTATGTTTTTGATGCTTCTGTGGTTATACTGGTACTTTTCAAAGATAATTTGACTCTTGATTATGTACTACATTTTTGTAGTTTTATGAACCCTCATGATCTTCAGCGTGGCCTCAAAAGTGTAATAATATGTGAATACAATTCAATATGAACTAATTTCAGGCCCCAGATTATTCTGAGTTCTTTATCCAAAGTAACCGCAGTACATGCTATTATCTTTAATGCCCATTTTAAAGACAACCAAACTGAGGTAGAGGAGAGTGGAGTGGCTTGGTGGAGAGTCAGACCCAGAAGTCTGAATGGGGGGCTGCTCCATCCCGGCTCAGGAGAGCTTCTGACGTGTGTGGCTTGTGCTGGCTGCTGTGGACATCATCGGCCACTCTCACATTCATCACTCAGCAGCACTGGCTCTTCTCACAGCCGTCATTATTTCTGTTTATCCCATTGTTGGAGATGATGGCTTATTTAGCGCCACATCACACCCACGCTTTTATAACCCATTGTTAACCTTTAGCACTGTTTCAGTGTCCTCAGGCTGCTTACATGCCCCTTTCCCAATCCTCTTACATCTCTAAGTAGGTTTTTAAATTTTTATCTTTAAAAATTATCTTTTTGCTTAGTTCTTTGAGAATTTTATATAATTCTTCTTCCCTCACTACCCAACTCTGTGTCCTTTTTTTTGTAACCTATCAAGTCCAATTTGTACTGATCATATATTCGTAGATATGTGGCCTTCCACTGGCGTGTGGTCAACTTTTAGGAGTTACTTAAAGAAAACTGACTCTTCCTCTCCCAGAAGCTGTCAACTCAAATAGTTCCTAGGGGGCTTCATGTCTACCCACTACCCAGTCCATGCTGGGATCTGATCTGCCTTGAGCATGCACATGTCTTCTGCAGCTGTCACAACTGCTGAGTTCATATATGCTGCTGTCCCGCTGTCTTCAAAAGACACTCTTTCCTTGTACTTATCTACTGACTTTGGCTCTTAGACTCTTTTTGCTGTCTCTTCTGGCTCTGGGTTCAATCCCCAGCACTGAAAAATAAAAAGGCTACTCTGCAGATAAAACTGGCCTCTTGGGGGCTGGAGAGATGGCTCAGAAGTTAAAAGCACTGGCTGTTCTTCCCAAGGTCCTAAGTTCGATTCTCAGCATCCACAGCTACCTATAAGGAGATCTGGTGCATAATGGGATCTTGTGTATACATAATAAATAAATAAATCTTTTAAAAATATAACTGGCCTCTTAACATCTTGGTCATTCACTTTCTTTGACACTTCCATGTCTTTTATATACTAGGATAATGGTTCCTAGCTCTTAGCTTCCATTAGAATAAGCTGGAAAACTATTAAAACACAGATCACTGGACTTGTCACTGGTCTGTGACTTAGTTCCTTGAAGGCAGAGGCTCCAGGTTTGCATTTCTGATAAATTCTGGGTGATGCTGGCGGCTCACCACAGGGGACCAGAGATGGAAAAACACTGCTCTAGACTAACATTTCCTTATTATTAGTCATTTTCGTTGGCTATATTCAAGATGTTTCTCAAACCTGTATTGTTCTTTGATATGCTCTGACTTCAGTTCCTCTCAAATCCTGGAACATATTTCTAAACCTTTCCCTTCCAATTGCATCTTAGAATTATTTGCAAACCTAGGGTCTACTAAATTACATTTTTCCCCATACAATTCTATTGTCCTTTCCTCTTAGTTACAGTACCATTGCCTCATTTTGGGGTCTTGTCAGTACTTGCTTGAATTACTGCAGTGTCTTCAAAATTTTCCGTATTAAAATAGTACTCTATGCTGGCAATATGCTACTCCTTCTAAAGCACTGACTGAGCATGTCATCACCTGAAAAAAATGTTGGCCTCCAGGGTTCACAGGATGAGCCCCTAGTGTGACTTGCAAGGTCACATGAAAATGACACCAACTCTACTTTCTAAACTTTGTGCTCAAGCAACATCACACCTCACTCTTCCTGGGATGTATCATATACTTTTATGCCCTGTTTATTTGTTGTTGCTGTTGTTTTAAATGTATACCTAGAACAATTATTTCCCCTAATTTCCTTTTTGCTGAACACTTCTTTTCATCTGATAATGTCCAATTTAAATGTCATTCATTTTTCTTATTCTTCAAGTAACTATATCTCATGCTATTTCCCAGAATTCTTTGTTCAATACAACAGTGGGAGTCCATCTCCTGGGACTCATGGTTATCACACCGTATAGGCTAGGTGCCACTTGAGGTCAGGTAGCTTTATCTTCATACTTCCCAGGGCCAAGCACCACACAGGCACAATATCTCTACAAATATTTGTCGAATGAAATTCTGCCTAATACCTTATAACTTATGAACATCTCTGTCATGAAATGAAATCCTACTATGGAAAATGTATATATGCATAATGGGAGGGTTTGAGGTCTTTTCTGGAATGTGGTATGGAGAGATTGTTCTGAGGCTGCTCATTTTAATTATTATTATTATTTTTATGATAACAGGCCACAGGCAGCTTCCACCAGCTAAGAAGCACACAGGCTGCTCTAGGTGTTGGCTCATTGTTGCATCAGTGGGAGCTGTCCTCTCTTTACAACCCCAAGGGAGGTGTGAATGGTCCTCATCTGGCTTGGAGTGGATTTCATTTTGCTCTGAGGGTCTTGACAAAAACCTAAGATGGTTATATGGGGAGAAGTTTGGCTTTTGCTCAGCATTGGTCACCATTACAGGCTATGGGGAATTCTCAGCTTAACCGCAGACATCAGATGTCTGCCTTAATGGATCCCATATGAGGAAGGGCAAGGTTTAGCACAGAGTGGGACTTTGGCAACCTTTATTTTTGGCTGCTTGGGTTTTAATCATTTTAATCAGGGGGGAAATTCAAGAGGTCCTCTGCTAGGGCAGAAACCCCAGTTTGAGTATAGGCAGGAAGCAATCTCAGTATCCTGATTGTCACCTGGCTTGTTCTTTGGGGACAACACCCCTGTGAGGGCCTCACATTGCTGGAGCTGTCTTTCTCAGCTTCCTATTGCCTTTGGTTCCCTTTATTCCTCTTCTTCCATTTTCATTTTCTACCTATTATTTGTTTGTTTTGGGTTCTGTCATCCAACAATTTAATAATGTATAGTTCCAATACCAGCCAGCTTGGATTTCATTTGGGAACAGCTCCTGTTTAAGCCTGTGCAGTTTAAATAAAAGTTGATTTCTATAGTAGTTTTTTTTTTAAGGTGTAGAATGTACTGATTAGCAAATGCATGAATCTCATATCATTATGGAAGAACCCATTGAACTAATTTAGAACATAAAGGTCAGTAATTCAGTACATAAACAGACAAATAACAACAACAAAAAGCTATTAAATCGAGGAACGTGGCAGATAATTACTGAAAAATAAATCACAGCAGCTCTCAAAATTTGATGTGTGATAAAGAATGCTCAACTGTAAACTTTTAAAAGGTTATGAGTCTGATAGCTAGGTGTGGCACTTATAATTCTAGGCATGGGAGGTTTAAGGGAAGCCTGGGCTGTATAGTGAGACCCCATTTCCTTCCCACCCACCCACACCAAGCAATCAAACTTTTGTCAAAAGACTGCTATTTTTGACAGTTAAGTTTTTTTTTTTACTATAGAAAAGTGCATAAATCAGTCAGCACATTGTATTCTAGACTCCTCCTGGCTTGACCAGCCCCCTGGGAATCTCTCGGCCCTGGGGCCTTGTCATGGCCTTCTGCCTTAAGACCCTTGGCTAGCTTTTGTAACTGCATGACCTGGTGCATACAAGTCTTATACCTTGGCCTGAATTGCCTAGTCAGGGGGAAAAAGCTCATGGACACACAGCCCCTTCCAGCCTGTTTCCTATCTTCCTTCACCCTATTTGCCTTAAATGGACAGTAAAACATTATATTCTCCTGCTCTGAGGCCTTCTATTGTAAAGAACACTTTGAGTGGGAATCATGAAGTGATCTTTGATTCAGTTGATAAAACCTGTGAATGTGTGTGTTCAGACTCTGAAGTGAAATTGTGGACCAGTGAATGGCCTCACATTGCTGTATCTCCTAGGAAGAAATACATAGTCTCACTATCCATCCATCCGTCCGTCCGTCCGTCCGTCCATCCATCCATCATTCACTCAGATTATTAAGTGCCTACTGTGCGTCAAAATGTAAAGCCAAGCCTACAAAGTTGGTCCAACTCTTAAGTGACTGGAAAACATGATTTGTAGAATATGCAGGTGAGCGTAGTAATACAGGAAGTCTAGTGAGGACGGTCATTCCCAAACCTGAAGAACAAGTGAAAACAGCCCTACAGATAACAGACTTACAATGGGAGAAGGGTAGAAGAAGGCTATTTCTTTCAGTTCTGTGAGTTATGTTTGTAGCTATGATTGGCCCAAGAATAAATCACTAAAATGAATGTGCTTTCCCAAACAACAAAAGTCATAAAAGAATTGGGTGTGGTGGCACATGCCTTTAATCCCAGCACCCAGGGAGGCAGATCTCTGTGAGTTTGAGGCTAGCCTGGTATACAAAGTGAATCTAGGATAGCCAAGACTATACAGAAAAACCCTGTCTTGAAAAACAAAACAACAAAAACAAAAGAAAAATGTTGTAAAAGAACAGCAGAGCAACATCTTGAGGCTCTAGGAGTCAGGCAGATCCTTCTCTGATAGACAGACAGGGAGAGGGGCCATGACTAAGTTCTGAAGATAGCAACTTTTCTCTCACGCTCCTGTCCCAAGACAAAACACTAATAGTTTAAACAAAGGCCTCATTCTGTTTCCACCAATAGGATTCCTCTTCTGTTGGACCACAAAGGAGGTTAGGACAGATTCACTAAGTTGTGGGCCAATCAGCCATCCTGTCTTTGTTCAGACTGACAGGTCCCAAGTTAGGGAAGAATTCTCAAAGACACTTAAAACCCCCAGTCCTAAGAGGAGAAACTGAATTTCGGGATCTGAAGTCCCTCTCTGCTCTGAAGGTTTTTCAATCTGTGTGCCTTGCGCTCTCTCTCTCTCTCTCTCTCTCTCTCTCTCTCTCTCTCTCTCTCTCTCTCTCTCTCTCTCTCTCTCTCTCTCTCTCTCTCTCTCTCTCTCTGGATGCATACCTGTGTACCAGAAAGGGGCATCAGATCCCAGTATAGATGGTTATAAGCCTCCATGTGGGTGCTGGGAATTGAACTCAGGACCTCTGGAAGAGCAGACAGTGCTCTTAACCTCTGAGCCCTCTCTCCAGCCCCCCTTCTCTTTTTCCCTTTCCCCTCCCTTCCTCCCTCTTACCTGTCTCTCTCTATCCTCCCTCCCTCCCTTTCTTTCTGTATTCTTGAATCTAATACAAGTCTTTCTTCACTGACTGATTCTGTTTTGCTTTGTCTGTGATTTTTGTTGTCCTTTAATTCTTCAAATGGCAGAGAAAATGAACCATATCAAGATCCCTGGATGGCAACAACTTGAGTGGCTAGAAATTCATGTGGAGATGAGTTGGTATAACAGTGATATTTATTTGAATAGAAGGTCTTGAGTTTCACACCAAGGATTTTCCAATAAAGCTCATAATTCTCTTTAATACACATGGTTTAATTTAAATCTTTTAGCCATCTTGTAACAGCAAAAGAGGGGGAGCTCAGTAGGTTATGTATACCAGAATACAAATACTTGTTTCTGAATTTGGGAAATCAATGACTTCCAGTAGAAGAAATATTTCTAAATTAATTGAACAGAAAAAAAGCCAGCTGACTTAGGTAGTGATTGTCTAGCCAAAATCCCTGAAAGTTTTGTTCCCTAAAACCTTATGTCCATTTCCAGGTGGGCTAGCTGGAGTCTTGGAAGAGTCAAGTTTTTTACAATTTCAGTGATATAATATACTTTTCCAAACTCTTACTTTTCAGTTCGAAACCCAGAAGGACAGATAAAACTTTATTCCAAAGGAGCAGATACTATTTTGTTTGAGAAACTCCATCCTTCCAATGAAGACCTGCTGTCTTTGACATCAGACCATATCAGCGTAAGTGCCTCATGCTGAGTTCAGCACAGGAGCCCTTTTGTCATCCCCTATGGTTAGGGCTTGCCAACACATAAGCAAACAAGCTGACCTCCGAAATAGAAATCAGCTGCGGAACCACTTCATAGAGGGCAGCCAGGGAGTGTCTGGGAACTGGCTACCACTCAGAATGGTATTAGCACAGGACAGCTGGGAAAGCCACACAGTGGGGGTGAGCTCAGGGTCCTTCGAGGCCACTGCTTTATGACTGTGTTTAGATGGCGAGGGAAAAAGAGGAAAAAAAGTTGGATCCAACTTTCTTTTTTTAAGCCTTCAAATTTTGAGTCCCCTTTGTGATCTGGGTGCTCAACCCACACTTTCTAAGACTAGTCTAATTTTTTTTTCAGAAACTTTCTGAAGGGCGTTGAGATGATCTTTGTATCTTTGTTCACCTCTCAAGGGTAAAGGTCTATGAAATAATAGGGACACTGTGGGTTTAAACTTGGTAACCAAGTGTCATGCCCATAATTTGAGGTTCTGGTTGACTCCTGTGAACTTTGAAGAAAATGGGTCAAAATTTTCATTTTGTCCATTTTTATTCCTTCATTAAAATTATTAAAGATTCATATTCCTTTGTTGGATGTTGTTTTTGTTATAAAACATCCATTCGAGTCCTGCAAAAAACAAATAAAATGTAAATACTGTGCCTGGCTTTAAGTTTAAAAGTGATGGTTTAGTAATAATTATTACAAACATAGCTTTTTTTTCATTTTTAATAGAGCATTCTGGATTTTTCTCTTAATCTTTTCCAAAGACTGACATGGTCTTTTAGTTTCTTCATTAAAACAATATTGGAGTAATAACTATATGATTCTTTCATTGCTCAAACACCAAGGCTCTAGATATTTTCCTTTCATATTAAAGTTTAATTTGCTTTTTTCATTTTGGGGGGAGCAGAGTAAGAATTGTTTTTAGGACAGATCAATTGGATCTGCTCTTTCCTTCATTCACATTCATTTGGCTTCTACATTCTAGGCTCTTAAATTTGTATTTAATTATTGATTTTTGGATAGTTTTATGATAGGAAAAGGCCTTACTCAAATGACCATTTTGGATGAAATGTGTGTTTTATGATTAATTAGATGACTTAAGTCATCTGTCCCCTTTTCTAGTGTCCTCTTGGAGTTGATTCACTGTTGTGCAGAACAGTGATGCCCAGTGGGGTTTCGAGTTAAAAGCAAAGGCTGTGTGAATTCAGAAGACAAAAGATGGTTTTAAGGCAGTAACTAGATTTTCAGATCAGAAGGGGATGTGGTGATGTTCTTGGAAGATAAGGCTTGTAAACGTAGATGCACTGTCCCAACTACAACCAACCGCCTGGTGATGAATTCAGCTAACGTTTCTTGTGGTCTTTCTGGACTAAAGGGCCTCTTTGCACCAGGCACTGCCTTTTCTTTTTACCAATTAGGGCACAGCATGATTTAGCACAAGTCTGATCACAGAACTCTATATGCACACATCAACACAATAGAGAAAACATGCTTAAATGACTGGCAATGCCCAAAGGAGCAGAAGTGGCTATTAAAATGCTTTCCTTGCAGTTTGGAGGCCCATAAAATGACCACTGGAGGCAGAAGTGACGTGTGAGGCTTTCAACATTGCCCCCAAACTCAATCTACTTGTGTTTCTAGCTAATGTGGCTATGGGAGACACGTAGCAGCCACCGATTGCTTACCCCTTGCTCCTGTTAGAAGGATAAAGGACCAGAAGTATCTTATGAGATTGTCAGTTTACCAAGTATTTGGTTTATTTGGTTTATACTTTTGGGTCACAGTCAGTCATTGGAGATGACAGGGCAGGAATTCAAGGCAAGAATCTCAACCAGAACTCATGGTGTAATATTGCTTGCTAGATCATTCTCTGGCTCACTCACTCACAGGCTCATGCTTATTACCTTTCTTATATAGTCCAGAACTACCTGCCTAGGGATGGTCCTGCCCACAGTGGGCAGCTCCCTCCAACATCAGTTAATAATCACGACAACCTCCCAAAGACATATCCAAAGGCCAGTGTGATCCAGGTAATTCCTCAGCTGAGTCTTCCTTCTTAGATGAGTCTGGGCTGTGTCAAATTGATAATTAACACTAACTTAGGGAAAGTATGGTTTCCTAATATTTGATTACTTATTAAAAACTGACTTCATAGAATATAATTTCTAACAAATAATGAATGTTTCACATGATGATGGTATCTTCAAGATTTCAAAGTTTTTTTTTTTAATCATTGAATGAAACTTTAATGCAGGTTAAAGAGAAACATTTCACAGAAAAGTCTAGAAAGATCAAAGACAGCCCTCAAAGCTTACACTTGTAGAATCTTTCATTCCTTTCTCTTCCCTTTTCTGCAAAGGTGATTGTTAGAACTATAAGTGGCCTACCAGACTTCTCTTACTCAACCATTTAGCATCTACTTATTTATTGACTATTGCTCTTAGTTTCTATTATGGAAAATTTCAAATATATGCAAAAATAGGACTCACTGAATTTTCAGCAAGGATGTATTGCTGTGGGAATTCTGGAAAGGTGTGGTGAGAGAGCCTGTTATAGTCCACAAAAGGATGTCCCCTTTTTGCCTAGAGAGCTGTGACTCCTCCAAGGCTTGTCTCCATCATTGGTAGTTATAGCTGTGAGTTAGGGACAGGAACACCTCCTCCAGTCAGAGAAGGTTGGACACTGACATAGTTGCTTCAACAGGTTACTCTTCCACACTGTTTCCATCCTCCTAATTAGGACACGTCAGCAGGCATTTTCTTTGTTTTTTAAAAATTATTTATTTATTTTTATTTTATGTTCCTTGATGTTTAGCTAGCATGTTGTCTGTGTGAGGATGTCAGCTCTTAGAATTACAGATAGTTGTGAGCTGCCATGTGGGTGCTGGGAGTTGAACCCGGGTCCTCTGGAAGAGCAGGCAGTGCTCTTAACCACTGAGCCATCTCTCCTGCCTCTTCAGCAGGCATTTTCATTTCAGCTTCTTTTAGGGGGAAAGCTAGTGTCTTGCAGATCAGATCTCATAGACATAAACATAAAACACTATCATTCTCTCCCATGTCTGAGGAGGTATGGAGTTAGAGTCAGGATGGCCATGCAGTGCACTTGAGACAAAATGAATGTGAATGAAACACTCACCATGTTGTGGGACTTTCGCTCTCCTTATTGTTGTCTTTGTGTTCCTAAGATGACATCTTCTTTCACAGGAATTTGCTGGGGAAGGCCTCCGAACCTTGGCAATTGCTTATAGAGAGATTGATGACACGTACTTTAGAGTGTGGCAGAAGATGCTTGAAGATGCAAATGCCGCCACCGTGGAGAGGGATGACCGGATAACTGGGCTGTATGAAGAAATTGAAAGAGACTTGATGGTATGAGTTTGGGAGTGTGGTGCCCTGTGCTTTCTGAAGTTGTTGGCTAAATAAGTCATCTTGCACATAGAAAATTGTTCTCTTTCAACGGCGAGTCATGCTTCGTATGTTGGCTGTGAGCTTGCTGTGTGTGGGCCCAGTGAATCCAGACGACTGGCTTTGTTGGCAATAGCTTATGCAGTGGAAGCCCTGTCAGCATAACGGACAGTAGACCATCTATTCATCAATGCCCGGGTTATCTTTGATACAACATATTCATTTCCTCTCTCTGCTTTCTGATCTACATTTTTGGTGCAGAGGCAATTGGTATGGAGAGCAGGGCTATAGCCCTGAAGCATTCTAGGTCAGGAGACTCTGATGACTACTCAGAGCAGGGTCTGTTTTAGAAACCATTCTTCCCAAAGGCCCCAGTGACCAAGGAAGTTGGTAGCTGGGAGTCATAGGAAGCATGTCTTATCATTGGGGTGGAAATTGAACAATCTTCACTTTTTATTAGTGTACTTGCTGGCCCTTTAATGCATGGAATGACATTACCTTTTGTCCCAGAGTATTTTGACTATGAGGTGAGGACTTTTCTTTGAACCTCTCTTTTTTCTGGTAAAAGTGGAGAAGCAGCTAGAGACTTCTTAAATCATTAGAGGAGTAGCCTCTGACCATTTGTGCAAACATGTTATTTGAACATACCATCTCTCTCATGTAAATTCTAGCTCCCTGGGCTTCTGTTATTAAGTTGGCTTGACTTATGAACTTCCTATTGATTGATTGGTTTAGGTACACAATAGGGTGCTTTCTGTATCAACATTCTATAGGCTATCTTCATTTCCTGTTTTCTGACCCTTAAACTCTTGACTGACAGCTATAGATGTTACATGTGTTCTCTGTGTGTACTAACATACATTACTCTTTACTTTCCAATGAAGTTATTAGGTGCCACTGCTGTGGAAGATAAGTTACAAGAAGGTGTTATTGAAACAATTACAAGTTTATCACTAGCAAATATTAAGATCTGGATCCTAACAGGAGACAAACAAGGTAATTTGGAAATGGGTGATGATGATGTTTGAAGAGGGGGAATCAATTCTTTCAAAAATTTTTTAATAAAAAACTTAAAGCAATTCAACATTTTTTTAGTTCTCTCCATAGGAAAAAGTTGAAATGCAAAAACAAAAAGGGTTTTATTTTTTAAAAATATGGACTTATTATTTGAAAACTAACAAAAAATTAAAAATTAACAAAAATACCTTTTGTAGTATATTCTTTTGTCAGGAGAGTTTCTGTACAGTTGCTACCCCTGTAGAGAAATAGTTTTCTGCATAGTTTTCAAAAACCACTCAATATAGTTTTCGTCTGATCGCTGTTCTATCGATGCTGAAGCAAGGCTCCAGAGAGCTTGCATTCTCCTCGAGTCTCTTGATGGCAGGGAACTGCGGGAGAGCTTCTGGGAGAACCCAGGGTGCTGAGTACACTTCGGGGAGGCCGAGGGCAGCAGCTGTTTATGGACACGTTATTGTATCTTAACGACTCCCACAGCTGTACCAGCACACCTGGCTGAATTCCGGGATTGCCTGTGAGGACTGAACCACTTTTAGGAATGACCAGAATTCAGTATTGTTTTCTTAAGGAAGAAAAAATAATGGTGTAATACACTTTGCATATGTTGCTAACAATGAAGGCTAAAAAACTTCTGCTCTGTCATTAGGAAACAAAAGTATTCAGTTAACTAGCATGTACTTATTTTAAAGACTATATTCATTTTGTTAGGTACTCTATAGAGCATTTAGGAGTCTGAAGATGAGATAAATCAATTCTCTCTCTCCATATATGTATGTATTGTATACATACATACATGCATGCATACACATACACACACATATGCCTATTATCTACCAGTCTATCTGTCTGCCTGTATTTTAGTAGAACTATGGCTTTCACCTAGGGTCTCACACATGCTAAGCAAGCTTTCTTCCCCTCAACTGCATGTCCCATCCTTTCTTACCTTTTGTTTTGAGACAGGGTCTCACTAAATTGCTCAAGCTGGCCTTAACCTCTCGGCTCAGGCAAGCCTTGAACTTTTGACCCTCTCTGCCTTTGCCTCCCATCTAGCTAGGATTACAGGCCTGTGCCACCAGGCCTGATACCTACCGCTTCTATTTTTTTCTACCTAACTTACTGATTACAACATGAAACAGTAGAAAGTTGAAGCCTACGGGACTCAGTGGATAGTTTCTGCTTACTACATGAGACTTACCACAGCTGACATGTATCATGGGCTCAGCTCTTCAATTATTACAAGTACCTATGAATTTACCATTCTTTATATGATTTCTTGCTTTATACAAAAGATATACTGTGATTTAATTATTTGTCTGTTTTGATTTAGGGCAAGATTAGCAGTAATGTAGAACTAGCCAGTGTTTCATGATTCTATATTGTTAGAATAAAATGACTATAAGGTGAAAGCAGAAATTTCTGAGTATTATATAATCCTCCCAGTCCCTGGCAGAACTGTTCTGGGTGGTTCTTGAACTGAAAACTACAAGAGGTTACATGCATTTGCCTTCAGTTATTAGCCTATCATATTAGACTTGAATATTAGCCAAGTTTAGTATTTTGACACTCTAAAGAAGCTATTTGAGGTTTCTGGTAAAAGTTTTTTTTTTTTTAATATATTTTCCCTTCTTTGTACCACAGGATCTTAAGATAGCTGCATGGGTATTGGTTTGGGAATCTAAAGGTGGTTTTGAAAACCAAATGAGATGCCATTGATTCATAGATGTTCCTACTTCTTCAAGGACTTAGTGGGTGGTGAATTTGGTTATAGGTCTCTGGTCTTGGATGTATTGTATAATGTTTTGTGTGTTCACTAACATCAGTGGAGCTGATAGGCTCCGGGGAAACACAGCTGCAGCTTCAAAACTTTACGGAAAATGTAACATTAACAGAGGTAATCTTTCTTTGTACCAGAAACTGCCATCAATATTGGTTATGCCTGCAATGTGCTGACTGATGCCATGGAGGCTGTGTTTGTGATAACGGGGAACACAGCTGTACAAGTGCGAGAAGAACTCAGGTGTGTGTTGAAGGAAAGGGAGAAAGTTCGTCTGGGAAGGGGGAAGGCCTATCAGACATTTGGGAAAGCAGAAGTAAGTGTTCTGCAGTCAGCAGTGGTACCTCGTGGTGTACACTGTGCCCTTCCTTAAGCCTCATTCATGATAAAAGATAAAGTTGTATTGGCAATGAGTCATTGTCTTTGGGCCTCCAGCATTTCCCAAGTGTTTAAAGGAAAGAAGTTCAAGTCCTGTGTGCTGTTCTTCAACACTGTTTCTTGTCAAAAGCCTGGAAGACATGAGGTGATGGTGAATGGCAGTGTCACTGAAGGTGCGTTTTACAAACGCCAGTTCCCTGGCTTCCTTCCACCTCAGAGTCTCTGAGGGATGGAGTACTGGAAGTAGTATTTAATAGGCACCTGCAGTTTGTAATCAGATAATTTTAAAACAAACAGCCTGTAGGGGATGACGTATGAAGTCCGAGCAGTAAGTCCTGGGCTCAGACTCCTTATGAGCAGTGGGATGCTTCGCTGCTTCAACAGCTGCCGCCCAGTGCCAGAAAATGCCAAAGTGCTGACACTGGACACAAGAGCACAGAACCTCAAATCTGCAGGACTGTTATTTCTTACATTTATCCATTTAACATCTTTACTTTCTGTTACTCCATGTGAAAAAAAAACATTTAAAAATCTGCGTGATCATTTCTCTCTAAATTTGAAAAATGCTTCTCACAGCTTTGCTGCTGCTTACAGCTTCTCTGAGCAAACCTTGCTGGACAGGGAAGGAAGTCTTGGTTGGCGTTCCGCCAGCTGACGCCTGTAGCTGGAGTCTGCTGCTGTTTCCACTTTACCTCAGCAGGAAAGGGCTCTCACATGCCTGTGAGAAACCCTGACAGCACAACATGTATGTCTTTGTCACGTTAAAATTAGGAAACTTCATTAATTATTACTGATATATCTTAACTATTTATATAAAGATGTATGCTGACCAAGTTTTTATTGGAGTTAATGATTTTCAGATGATTTTTTAAATGTCATTTTTATGACAATTTATGTGACCCTTGGGGGAAATAGGAACACTTTGGTAGTTAATTAAAAGATTATACTTCAAAGGCAAATTATCATTTAGTTCATATATATACATATGTGTATATATAATTCTGGCATTTTTATACAGACTATAAAACCAATAAATCAAAAGTTTTTCCTCCCTATTTATTTCCTGGCATAGTTGGTTTGATTTGCATTTTAATTATTAAAATTTAAACAACTTTTTCTAAGTAACCTGTACAAGTAAACCTAAAATTTCAAAAGTAGCATTCTCAGGCTTTATTGCTAGGTGCACAGTTTTTTGATATATGCATTTATTTAGGAGAAAATGAACTCCTTTTTAATGAAACTTAAGGCTATATGCATTGAATTTGCTGAGAGAGAGAGAAAGAGAGAGAGGCTGAGAGAGAGAAAGAGAGAGACCAACAAACAAACCCAGAACACTGTTTAATGATGGCCTTTTGGAAGTCTAAAAATAAGCAGGCAACAAAAACCTTCCAAACAAAACATTAGCATCAGTGTGAATCTCCAGGAACAGCAGGCAGTGGATAGTGTTGGCTGTGCCTGAGCACAGAACACTGTTTATTTTATGTTTGAGCATATTTGAAGCAGCAAATAATGCCCCCAAAGAAATCATATTTTGTTGAATATGGGCCTCTCGAAAACAACTTAGGGAGGAAAAGGTTTATTTTATGTTACACTTCCAGGAAACAGTTCTTCAGTTGAGGAAGTCAGGGCAGGAACTCAAGGGAGAAATCTGAAAGCAGGGACTTGGAAGAGGAAACCATGGAGGGATGCTGCTTACTGCCTTGCTCCCTGCCTCACCCGCAGCCAGCTTTCTCACGAAGCCCAGACACACCACGGACTGGCCTTCCCACATCAGTCGTCAATCAAGACACTCTCTTACAGTCATGGCCAGAGTCTTCATTTCGCCACTCATCCTTATGGGAGCCTTTCTTTTTACTCTCATTAAGACAACTTTAACTCATCTTTTGAGACTTGAGAAAATTTTTATTTATTTATTTCTCCTCGCAAAATACTCAATTAGTAAATTTTCCGATAGCTAGGATTTATAGTGATATTGATGCTATACTTTTCAAGAGTCTATTTTGGAGCTCAAAAACCAAGACTTTAACTTCTTCCACTGTGTTTAGTTCCCTTCCCAGGCGAGGCATGTTTCTGAGTACAGAGATGGCTTCTGAGTTCGTACGAATGGTTAGAGAAGGAGTAGTTGAGCTAATAACTCAGGATTTTATCGGTTAGCTACACAGATGTCATAGCTGTCATTTCATAGAAGAAATGTGGGGAAATGTATGTTATTTATGTACTACTGTTGAGACTTTTAAATGGTAGAATTCACTATAAGAGGAAACTAGCAGTGTATTTAAAAAATATAAATGTGCATGCTTTTTGACTCAGTGACCCCTGTTCTAGGAATTTCTTCAAAGGAAATAAGTGAACAAATTTATGAATACGTAGCTGAGAAAATATGTATTGCTGCATTGGATGTGATAATAGATGATTAGAAATGGCTCACATACCCAGTTGTGAAGAATTTTGTAAAATACTACAATATTTGCAAACAATGGAATACAAAATAGTCAATAAAAGTGATTTTGCATTTATTGACTTTGGAAGATCAGTGACATATTTAGTGAAAAAAGAGATTATAAAATATGTATAGAATGATATGTTTTGCAACCCTCCCCCCAACCTCCACTATACATCTACCCACCTAACTACCTATCAAGCCCTGGAAAATATGTGCCATGGTTCTTTCTAAGTGATAGAAATAGGCAACAAGCTTATTTTTTCCTTTTGATTATGTTATCTCTTGCATTATAGCATTCATGCAAAGTTTTATAACTGATAAGAAGCTAAAACATGTTTACTTTTTCATGAGAAGAAAACTATTTGAGGAAAAATCCTTATATTTGAGGTATAACATCTCACATATCACGGGCCTACCTGGCTCAGCTGAGTGGCTGGTGGTGCTTATTTCAACCCAGAATGGGAAGTGCCCTCAGCCCTTGTGTCTAACATGGAGTCAAGCAGGATAGAAAATGCTGCTGGCAGAAAGAATGCTTTTCCAGAATATTTTTTTTCTTTGAAAATTGAGGAGAAAGAGTACCTAAGGAGAGCTATTGTTTGGAAGGCCCCTCTAAATTCTGAACCTTGGGGATTTATATCCAAGCCTATAGCTTTGGGGATGAAATATTAAAATCATAAATTTGTGCCCTTCCATGTTTTTGCATCCTGTTTTTTAGTTCAGTGAAAGTTCATGCAAAAACAACAACAACAACAAAAGTGTGTTGAAAGAGCAGGATCTGAGGGATGGTAGCCATTGGAGAGAAATTACTTTAAACATTTGTAGTTAAACCTGGCAAATGTGTTTAGATCTTTGTCAACACGGATGTGTAATCTTCATGCCACACAGCATGCTTGTTTGGTGTTGTTAACCATTTTGAACATGTGGAATCCCGATTACTTTGGCTCCCCATTGATGCTTTTGTGTTAGTGGCATGCCCAGAGTTCTACAGCTAAGCCCTGCCAGTGTTTCCGAGCTTATTTCATAGATTGCATCTTAACAGAACATGTATATTATGCTCAAAGGAAAATAGAATGCAGTTTTGTTTGGTCAGACAAGAGAACTCATTCAATGTTTTGTTTCTGTGACACAGGTCACATGTTTCATTCTGTGACTCCACTGCCTCTGAGTAACCCCACAGAGACACGAGGATTCCATACTCCCTCTTTAATCCACAGGCTATTTAATCATGAGTGCTTTTTGTAAATGCAAATGGATCTTGGTGCTGGTACGCAAGATCGATTGTGTGATGTAGGCTGTTTTTTTAAGATTTTGTTCCGTCAGGAATGCTTTCATGGAGCAGACCATACCACTGCCCACAACATCACACAGGGTCTTTAATGACAGCACAGACCAAATAGGAGGCATCTGCATTTGACTACCCAAGTTCTAGTCTTCTGGGTAAAGTGTTTGAGTAGGTCAAGTTTCTTTTCATAGATTGTTAGATTCTAGAGCACTGAATTTTCACTTCTAGTGTACACTGGTGCTTGCAGTTGCCCAAAGTTTCAGAAGTGATGCCTATTTTCATGGATTGATGCACTGTCTGGGCCAATTCCCAATTTCTGATAATGGATCAATGTATTTAAAGGTCTTTGGGACACTGAGGGATGGCGAACAGGAAGCTTGAACTAAAATGCCTGTTCACCTTCTCCCTTCCTCCACTGTTGGTAGGGTGGTCTCTTTCATTGCTCTCGTCACTTTATCTTACTCTAACATAGAGAGAGGCTGTGGCTGACTTTACATCTAAAGCCATTTGGTTTTGTAACCAAGAACTAGGAATTTGAAGTCCTGGGTCTGCCTCAGACTAATCAAGTGTCCAAAAATCAGACAGCTAATGTGTCAGAGGCAGACCCAAATTTACAAAGAGCAAGCAAGCTCAGAGCTCTGGCCTTTGTACCAAAGTTCAAATTTTTCCTTTAAACATAATGCCATAATTTAAACCCATTTCCCGACAGATACTTTGAATTCTTGAATGTAGAGTGCCAGAAAGGACTGAGAAAATGGCTTCCCACCCACCCCCTTTCTTCTTTGTAGGTTGAATCCATCCTGAGCACAGTGCTTTACTATGCTTCTGATGGTATGGGCTGTGAACGCTAGTCAACTCAACTCTTAGTATACCTCTGCACTCCAACGTTGTGCTAAACTGCCCCTCGTTATAAAGCCTAGGAGGTACAGACATTCTTTTGTTTTAGCATCTGTTGTTTGTATTCTGAGGTTAAATAGAATGTGTGGTGCTTTCGCGATGTACAGTTCATTTTCATTGAAAGGTGCCATGTGCAGCTTTCCTCTGTCCTAATGAATTGCTTGTGCAAGAACCAGCTTGTGTTTGTAGAGCTGAGTTCCAGGAAGTAAAAGAAATGACAGCTATGGATAACCGCCCAGGTCTTACTATGGTATGAGCGTCCAGTCTGGCAGCGAGTGAAGGTCTGGGAGGAGGGAGCATTAGAAATTTTAGCAGAGCATAAAAATTGTCCCTTTTCTGCCCGGAAAAGGGCTTATGTCACATGTTAGGAAGACACTGTTGGGGAAAACTCCTAAGTAAATAGAATCTTAGCCAATGTTCATGAACTTCACCCTCCTTTGGAATGTGTTCATTCTCCAAGGGGGAAATAGAGGTTGAGTCATTTATGAAGCAAATGGGAACCTCACCAAACAGAAAACCCTGGAAGATGTTTTTTTTTTTTAATTTTTTGCTTCGGTGCCTTCTCAAAACCCAGTTTCTGAGATCTGCAGCACTGTCATAGAAATGCTCACATCCGATATCATTTCTCCCATTCATCACTTGGAGCTGTCAATTTTCATGACCACAATGAGTGTTCCTTGGGTTGACTGGAAGTTGGCATCTACTGCTCGCAACAGTTAATTCTTCATGCCAGCTCTGTCTCCTCCCCGCGGTGCAGCTCACACTCGGCCTTCTAACTTTACACATCCTTTTGTTTGTTTCTGCAAAGTGCTTGCTAACTGTCTGATATCATTCTTGGAATCAAGGGCTCTTAAGTGCAGGCGCGATTTTGGTGCCGGACAGCAGGAGGCAATGTTGAGCTGGGAAACGAGGTGACCTGAGGTGCTTTCTGGGTGTGCTTTTGTAGTTTGAACTAGATAGAGTCTCAGTGATGCATTTTTAAATGATTCAAAAGATAAAGGCAAAATGTTTGTTTTAATATGGTCATTATCTCCTACCAGACAAGTTTCAGTATAAACTCATTTTGCTATAAGTCAAAGCATCTAGTAAATCATTCCTTACTTCCTACTTTTTCCGGCCTTCATCTATACACACACATTCATGTGCACTGGCTGCCTTGGGCACCCTTCGGCAGGGAACATCTGCTGGTATTTCTCTTATGGAAGCTACTGTGGTCATGAATTTCCCTTCCTTTAAAGACATCATCACATTTTTGAGAACAATAAAATGCCACTTTTAATGATGTTCTGTCATCATTACATGGGAGACAGACAAGGGATGTGTGCAGGACTCTTGTGTACCTATACTGATTAGGTCTAGAGCATTGCAAGGAGTTTCCATTTACAACAACCCCATGCTTTGGTATTTGTAGTTTCTTACAAGATCACTGTCATCACTTAAACTAGTGGACAATTTTTTTAAACTTAAAATATTCTAATATTTTATAATAATAAATGGTATCATGTCTTTATCTTTTCTCTAAGTTAAAAAATGTGATTATCAGTGAACTATCATTTTCAGCCTGATTATATAATATTGTCAAATATATATCTATAATATATAATATGTCAAATTAATGAGCCTGTGCACACACACGTGAGGGAAGAAATGGAGAGGGAAAAATTGAGAAGAGGAACTAGGGGAGGGACAGTGACAAGGCGGCTTCATTCTATGTCTTTAGTGTTTGTTTAGCAGATTGAAAAAGAATGTTGGCCAGAAAGTGTGTTTTCCAGCCCTTACACACCGAAGCTATTAAGATTCCTTAATTAAAGCAAATCTTTAGAGCCAGGTACAGTAGAGTATGCCTGCAATCTCAGCACTCGGGGAGGCAGAGGCAGGTGGATCTCTGTGAGTTCGAGGCCAGCCTGGTCTACAAAGTGAGTTCAGAACAGCCAAGGCTACACAAAGAAACCCTGTCTCAAAAAACCAAAGTCAAAGCCAAACCAAACCAAACCAAACCAAACCAAACCAAACCAAAACCGGTTTTAGATAGTTTAAATTGAGATGATTCTGTTTTCATTATGATTACCTGCCTTTTTCCTGAGCCTTGCCCCAACCCCATACTGCCTTGACCCGTACTGCTGCCTGCTTATCGGCTTGCTTGATGGATCTAGTTCTTGGGCCTTATTCTGAATAATGATGGAATGAATTTACTTCTAGGCCAGTCTCTTGGAGCAGTTTATATATAAACTCTGAGTACTCTGTTATGCCTTTTCAATTTTCCTATTCTTTAAGGAAAGCAAAGGAAAATTTGCTTGGACAAAACACAAGTTTTTCCAGTAGACATGCAGTTTATGAAAGTAAGCAGCAGTTGGAGTTGGACTCGGGAGCAGAAGCTGTGACAGGAGAGTATGCCTTGGTCATAAATGGCCACAGTTTGGTGAGTTTGCCTGAGGCCATTGTCCTTTCTTTTTCTTTACCCCAATAATCATCTCTTTTGTGCTGTTATAATGAGAACCCCTTTGTGTTTTTCAAACAAATGACACTACAAGAAACAGGGCGTGGACAGGATTTCCTGTTTACAAAAGGAAAGACTTCTCATACGTTGTTGTTTGAAGGATCACACTGGATGTGAGGGGTCTGGAGGAACAATTCACGGGGAATATATGAATTTTGCCTAAACAGTCACTTAGGAGGATTGTTTAAGTGCTTTGTAAGGCGGGGATGTCACAGCTCAGTGTCATTTAATTGAAATAACACAACTGGACGGATGGGTTTCAGTTACTGCTCTTGCTAATGTTTGTGATTTGCGAGTCATAACCTGACCTTCATAGAATTACCACGCCAAATTACTGCCATTAAGATACCTCTGGTGGTTTTTCTAAATAGCAACATTCTACAGCAAAGCCAAACAATTTGATTTGATTAGGAAATCTGGTTCTTGTCATAATAGAATAAACTTGCATTGTACTTCTAACGCAGTTCAGGTTCCAAGCCCTGAACGAAACTCAAACCGCTCCTCCCAGTCTCCAATTAGAATACAAAAGCCCCGACTGCAGTCTCGCGAAATTATCATTTATATGTACAAAGAACTTAATCTCACATCTTTCTTTGGCTTTGATACTCATTTTTCACTTTGGAGTTTGGAAAATGAACGTTTGTTCTTGAAGACAGTTTCTCAGCGGACAAAAGAAGCTGGATCTGAGTACGTTAGATCCCCCCCCACCCCCCTCCGTGACCGTCTGCCTGTTCGCTGCTAGCGCTCTAAGATCCAGCTGGATCCCAGACACAGCCGTGTGCCGCTTCCACACCATGGAAAGTTACAGAGCTCAGTTGCAGGCCAAGCTTGGTCGAGAGCTGGTCCAGATGACATGAACTTTTCCCTTGCACAAATGAACACCAACCAAAAGTTACGTCCATTTGCCGAGATCTAAAGTTGAGCAGCTCAGGCAGCGCAGTAAAACAGGACCCCAGTGGGTTATACTTCGACTGTCCCTTGGGCTGAGGAAGCCAGCTTGTGTAGGGCGTGGCCATTTAGGTGACCATCACCTATTCTGTCTTTCGTTGAAAAAAAAAAAAAGCTAAGATGGCTGCTCTTCCAGGGCCCTGTGTGCTTCAAAGCCCTGTGCTCATGACACCATGACATGTCATTTTTAAGTTATGGAGAATTAACTGTATTTTTGCTAGTTATGTTCAGCTTTTGTTTGTTTTCTTTTAAAACCATAGCTCCAGTTTTCTCAAATTTTGAAGCCTTTCTGAATGTAATTAGGCCGGTCTTCATCAAAGTCTAAGTCTACATTTTTACTTGTTGATAATAAAGAAAAGTGAGCAGAGAAAAAAGGGGCCATTCTGAGTAAAAGAGCCAGTTATATGCCCTGTCTTTCAGAGAGTGTGATTATATTAAAAAAAAGATGGTCCACAGTGTCCTCTAGGCAGGTAGGCTTGGATATAAATATTTTCTGCACCAGAGACACACCTTTGTATTCATTTTTCTATCCACCTGCTCATACCATTATCATTGGTTAGACAGACTTACCCAGGCCATGCTAGAGCATCAGAGGACTCAGACAGGAATGGATCATAGTCCTTGTTTGGGGAAGCACTGTATAATTCTGATAGTAGTGTGGCAGATACTGCAAAAGAGGAATTAACACAATGCTTTTAGAGCACAGATGTAGATACATTTAACTCTTTGTTTTGAATTTCCCTCTTTCTTTCCTATTTTTAATTTTTTTTTCAGCTAGTGGCAGGGGATGTTTATGGAGGAAGTCACTAAATCATGGTGTTATCTCAGCCTCATCATTTTATACATTTCTACTTGCAACTAGAAATATTTATGTAGAAACTTATATGGTCATGTTAAACTACTGTAACTTCAGTGTATATTTTTCAGAGATTAACTATACTTCCTATGCAGCACAAACTTCATGGCTGACAGAACATAAAGTGTAAGAGAAGGCTGGACCCTGCTCTAGTTTACAGTACTTGAATTGAATGTTGAAGCTATGACAAAGATGTTCTATTAAACCCATTGCTTTTTATGGAAAAAAAATCAGAGGCAGAACTGATGTTATTGAGTAAAAATGATAGCAAATACAAAGGTATAAGGCAGGCTGGAAAACAAACAATGCAGCCTGATGGGAATTACAAGAGGACTTAAAGGTGCTATTGAACATAGCCACAGAAGGTTATGTGGGCCAAACTGTAAAGGGCTGTGAATGCCTAGCTAAGGATTCACTCTAAGATATCCGTTATTCAAAAGTATATTCATGTTTCCTTCGAATGTGTCTATTATAGAGTGTAAAGTGAGATGTTTCTAGAAAGGTAATTGTCCAGTTTATTGGAGAGAATTGTGTTCTCTTTCTCAGTAATTTCTTAGGGTATAGAAAGGCTCTTGCCATGTAGACCAAGGGTAGAAATGGTTAGGGAATCTTGGCTGAGGCACAGGTTGCTTGCCATCTTCTTGTTCAGGCTTCGCCTGATTTCAACTACAATGGTTTTCTAGGGCCAATTTCCACTCATGTCCTTTTCATCTTACCTGCACATTTACATTCACAAACATGCACAAAACAATGCAAAGGAGAACAACAGCCTGTCATGTAGAAATCGCCACACTTGGCAGTTCATTTAAAACTGTTGAGATGTGGGTAGGTTCTATCTGTTGCTTCCACTGATTTTAGTAGTTCTTGGAACTTTCCCAGTGTCTATTATAGCTGTATCTTGCCAAGATGGCTTGGTGACATTTCAAGAAGGCACACTGATGGCTTGTCTCTTATTTTTATTTTTCATTCTTATAAAACTTACCAATGGTTCAATATTCATATCTTCATGCTTGTTATTGCTTTTGTGACTCTGAATTGACAAGGTAATGAAATGGTTCTGAAATTAAGTCAGCTAAGAACCAAGACATTTGCTTTGTGACTTGCAACCATCGTGCATTCTGTTGCTATTCGTTTCTCTTTGTTTTGATGATACAGGCCTATGCCCTAGAAAGTGATGTTGAGAATGATCTTCTGGATCTTGCCTGCCTGTGTAAAACTGTGGTTTGCTGCAGAATGACCCCACTCCAGAAAGCCCAAGTAGTAGAGTTGGTGAAAAAGCACAGAAATGCTGTGACTTTGGCCATTGGTGATGGGGCCAACGATGTCAACATGATTAAAAGTAAGAGGGTATTTTCTTACATGTGGTACTATGTAGTAGAAATGTGCATTAATTTTACCGGGGCTCTTACATAAATTATATTTTCTGGGCTCAGTGCTTCCACAATTATTACTATGCCTAAGAGATTTATCTTTAGTTAAAACCTCTGCCTCTTTCTTAGTTTAGAAAGTGACATGGCTTGCCTTCTACTGCTTGGGAGGGAGAAACCAGTCAGGGTAGGTGAGAGTACCCAGGGCTGTGTTCCCAGCATCTGGGTTGAGCCCATCTTTGTTATTCACAAGTGTAAAGTGCAAATTTCCAAACCTTTCTCAGCCCAGTTTTCTCTGAGGTAAAACTAGGGTCAATGACTAGTTCATGATACACGTGGAAAACTGTAATAATTATCATAGCTACACAGTGACGATAAATGATTGACATAAAAGAGGAACAGGTTCCTTAAGGATGCTGTGATGTTTGTCTGGGGATGAAAGCTTTTCCCGCTCCTGTTCCTTCCTAGGTGCCCACATCGGCATTGGCATCAGCGGCCAGGAAGGAATGCAAGCAGTCTTAGCCAGTGACTATGCATTGGCCCAGTTTAGGTATCTCCAACGGCTGCTTCTTGTTCACGGAAGGTGGTCCTATTACAGAATGTGCAAGTTTTTGTGCTATTTCTTCTACAAGAACTTTGCGTTCACCCTTGTGCATTTCTGGTTTGCCTTCTTCTGTGGTTTCTCAGCACAGGTGAGTAAAAAGCATCCTTGTTCTCCTCCCATGAACGACACCTACTCCTCTTCACACTGTTTTAATGACAAAGAAAAAAAAAAGACACCTATACACCTATGGCAGGACAGTAGAATCATTAGGTGATTCAGTGTTAATGAGCTTTGAATCTGACCCACATAGAAATATATGTGTAGTTAGAATTTTTCTTATTTATAGAATAGCCAATTACTACTTCTCACATATCTTTTAGCTGTTCTTGAAGTGTTTTGGTATAGTAACAGGTAAGCTCAATGAAGAGTTTTTGAAATACGTTTTTATTCTTTAAAAAACTTCACACATGCCTACAATATGTTTGATCATTCTACACCCATCTCACCCCAACTCCTTTCAGGTCCATTTCCACTCCTTCCCCCAAATTTAGGTTTTAAAAAATTACAACTTGCCAAATCTAATTTGTGCTGTCCATAAACTCATGGGCGTAGGGCCGTTCACTGGCATGTGGTCAACCTACCAGGAACCACAGACTTAAAAAAAAAAGCAAAAACAACAACAACAACAACAAAACCAACAACTGAGTTTCCTTCCACTGTCAGCCATCAATTATAAACAGTTCCTCAGCTGAGTTGGTGGGTCATGAACACCTCTTCTATCCAGGATGGAATGGTGACTGACCTGATCCTTGTAAGGGCTCCTGCAGGCAGCCATAGCTGCTATGTGTTCATGAATGCAAGGCCTGTCATATCCAGAGGAGACTGACCTCTCATTAGCATCTTCTTCCCCTGTCCTGTGGTTCTAATAATCTTTCTGCTACCTCTTCCTCAGTGATCCCATGGGGACACAGGGTGTAATAATACAGATGCCCATTTATGGTGGAGCATTCCAAAGACAGTCTGCATTTTGACCAGATGTGAGTTTCTGTGTTAACCATCACCCACTGCATAAAGAAACTTCTTTGATGTGGACTACAAGCTGCACTAACTGATGGGTACAGAGAGAGGGATTTAGAGGACAATATGATATTTTATACCAGGGAGAAGAAGGTGACCCTTTGACGTCAGAGCTGTGTTGATATCATCCCACCAGCTAAAACTCATCTGCAGATAATGTTGACGTCATTTCAGTGCCTCTTTGCATCCCTCAGCATATCTCTGCATGCTGGGTTTTGTTGTGGCTCACAGACTCTGCAGCTGGATAGGGCTATTGAGAGCTTTCCTTCCTTGACAGCTTATGTAGAACCTCCAGATATTATGAGAGCTAGTGCTCAGGAAGGAGGCTCCTAGCTCAATTCCGGCTTGATTCTTAAAAGCCCTGAGTCTGAAGCGTGTGTTATCTCCAGAAATAGCATCTTACCTTCAAGTTCTGGGAGGCAACCAATTGTAATGGCAATTATCTATATTGAGTCTCTTTGACTCCCCTGATATACAACTCCAGGGAAGTTTCTCATGCCTGACACTGGGGTTGTTGTTAGATCTCATTTAAAACAAACTCCTGCACAAAATTTTCTAAAGTTGGCAGAACACAGATTTTTCTCAATGATGCTGTGTAGGGCAAACAAGTTCTAGAGCTTACAATGAACCACTCTAAAGATGGAAGCTGGAGTCCTGTAACCCCACCCCCTTGTGTGTGTGGGCTCTGTTTCAGGGGTTCTGAGAACTGGTTGTGAGGGCCATGGGAGGTGGGGCTTGAGTTGGCGAGGCTGGCTGTCTCTTCTCCCTGTTTTCACTTGAAGGGCTTGATTAGCACCAGGTTTGTGACATGTCTTGGCTTCCTCTCTGAGTCCTGTTCTTCTAAGGACAATGTGTTATAATGAGGGCAAATGCAAAGAAAACAACATGTTTGGAAGAGACACTGACCAGTCTGTGGAGCTTGAGAATTTATGAATGGGGCACATTCTTCCCTCCATTGAATCCATCTAGGTGCCTTTAGCCTCCAAAGTCACGTGTTGGATGTGGAGGCTTCCTCAGCTAGTAAAACCCATCTCTTTTGAACAGAGCTGACAGAGGTGCTCTTTCTTTCTGCTGGTCTTTTCGTAAGTGGCCTTCCCTTCGAGGTTCCTTTTCTGTGCAGTCCTGGCAGAGGTGAGACTTTCACACATTCTCCTGTGTCTTTGAATATTTGCTCATTTGCAGTTAACTTAGCTCCGGTTTAGGGCAGGTACTCTGTTGGTGTGCAGGGACACTGCCATGAAATGGAGGGAGGTAATTCCCACTGACCGAGAACTAACAGTCTGGGAATGATTTTATTTGTATAAATGTGAAACGGATGTTAAATCACTCCATTGTCACATTTCTCTTATTTGTTCAAACAACTTTTTTGATTAATTTTTTTATAAAATATATTTGATGTTTTCCCACAACCAGTTCCTCTCAGATCTTACCACCGTACCCACCCAACTTCATGTTCTTTTCTCCCTTAAAAACAAACAACAAAAAACCAATAACCTCTCCCAGAAACAAACAAAATAAATAAACAAATAAAATTTTTTAAAATGTCAAAACATAGTAAGACAGAATTGCCTCCCCCCCCCCCAAATTCCAGAATGAAATAAAAATCCCACAACAAACAAACATGGAGCTCCTCCTGGCTGCGGAGTCTGCCATGGAGTGTAGTTGATATACCCAGTGACACTCCAGTGGAGAAAAATGATTTTTCCTTTCCAATTAGGTATCTTGCAAATAGCTTCTTGGTTAGTGGTGGGACATTATGTCTACTTCCCTTTTTCAGTGTTGTTATTTAGGTCTGGCTTGAACCTGTGCAGGACTGTGCACACTGCCACAGTCTTTGTATGTTCATATGTACGTCAGTCCTGCTGGGTCTGGAAGACACTGTTTCCTTGGAGTCATCCATCACCTTTGTCTCTTATATTTTTCTACTTCCTCTTCCTCATCAGTCCCTGAGTGTTGATGGGAGGAGTTGGATGAAAACATCCCCTTTAGGACTGAGTGCTGCACAGTCTCTCACTCACTGCACATTGTCTGCTTGTGTGTCTCTGTGTTAATCCCCACATGTCATAAGAAGAAGCATCTCTGATGAGGGTTGGGTGATGCACTGATCTGTGGATATAGAAATATGCTGCTAGGAGTCATTTTGTTGCTCAGTTCCCATAACAGAGTAACAATAGTAGGTTTTCTTGTAGGTCCATGACCTTCCAGTCTGAAGCTCTTTGGGTCAGGTACGGGTTCCATCTCATGGAGTGGACCTTAAACCCAATTTCAAAAAGTGGTTGGTTATTCCTCTAATATGTCTGCCCCTGCCACAGCAGTATGTTGCAGGTAGGTTGCTTTAATAAGTCACTGGTTGCATAGTAGGGTGATGTTGATGCTTCCCTTTCTCCTCCAGTGGCCTGAAGAGTGCCTTCCAGCACTGCAAATGCAAGTCAGTGGGGGTGATGTGTCCAGTGGGGCACCCACTTGACTTCTTATTCGATTATATGCATGATGTGTCTTCAATAACAGAGCCTTACCATCAGTTTGCGGAGAGCAACCAGCAGCCTTGGCAATAGTCTATAATGCTTGGGGGAGTGGGGAGCCTATGGTACCCTTTTGACCAGTGACTCAACAGGATGTAACCCCTTCTGGGAACTGGGGGTTTTACTTGGTGGCATTTGATATTTTTTCCCATTATGTAGTAATACCAGTTAGATTCTTTTCAAGCATGTATGTGTTTTAGGAAGCTTGTCTTAGTCATTGTTTTATCTGTGAATAGACACCATGACCAAGGCAACTCTTATAAAGGAAATGATATATTTGGGGCTGGCTTACAGTTTCAGAGGTTTGGTCTATTATCCGCACGGGGGAGGGGGAGTAGCACGGCAACACTCAAGCAGACACGATACTGGAGAAGGAGCCCGGAGTCCTACATCCAGATCTGCATGTGGCAGGAAGAGAGAGCCACTGGTCCTGCCTAGTGTCCCTTAACCCTCAAATCTCATCCCAGTGACATACATCCTCCATGCCTCAAGTAGTGCCACTCCCTAATGACCATGGAGGGCGCTCCTGTTCAAAGCAGAGCAGAGCTTCCACAGCAGTACATTTCCAGACGGTTCTCCATGAGGCCTTTAGTGTTGTCCCTCCCCAAATCCCTCCTTGGCCTTTCTCTCCCACTCCCCTATTCAAGCCCCTATTCCAGTGTCCCCTTTATCTCTCCATAACTATATTCTTTTTCTCATGAATTTTTTATTTTTTATTATTAATTACATTTTATTAACTCTGTATGCCAGGTGAATCCCACTCCCTCATTCCCTCCCAATCTCACCCTCTCTCCCTTGTCTACTCCCTGCCCCTTTCCAAGTCCACTGATAGGGGAGGACCTCCCCCTCTTTCATCTGGCCCTGGTTTATCAGGTCTCTTCAGGACTGGCTGCAAAGTACTCTGTGGCCTAGGAGGGCTGCTCCTCGCTTGCTGGGTGGGGAGGTCAAAGAGTCCACCATTGCATTCATGTCAGAAATAGTCCCTATTTCCCTTACTAGGGTACCCACTTGTATACTGAGCTACCATGGGCTACATCTGAGCAGAGGTTCTAGGTTATATCCACCCATGGTCCTTGGTTGGGGAAACAGTCCCATATAAGATCCCTGTGCCCAGATATATTTGGTCTTTGTGGAGCTCCTGTCCTCTCCAGGTCATATTAACTCCCCCTTCTTTCATATGATTCCCTGCACTCTGCCGTAGGTTTGGTTATGAGTCTCAGTTTCTGCTTTGATACACTGCTAGGTAGAGTCTTTCAGGGGTCCTCTGTGGTAGGACCCTGTCCTATTACTTGTTTTCTCCTACATCCAATGTCCATCCTGTTTGTCTTTCTAAGTGAGGATTGATCTTCTTACCCCGGGTCCTCTTTCTTGTTTATCTTCTTTAGGTGTATAGATTTCAGTATGTTTATCATATGTTATAGGTCTAAATAAGTGAGTATATACCATATGTGTCTTTCTCCTTCTGGGATACCTCACTCAGAATGATATTTTCTAGATCCCACCATTTGCCTGCATATTTTATGATTTCCTCGTTTTTAATTGCTGAGTAGTATTCCATTGTGTAAAAATACCACAACTTCAGTATCCATTCCTCAGTTGATGGACATCTGGGTTGTTTCCAGGTTCTGGCTATTACAAATAAAGCTGCTACAAACATGGTTGAGCAAATGTCCTTGTTGTGTACTTGAGCAACTTTTGGATATATGCCCAGGAGTGGTATAGCGGGGTCTTGAGGAAGCACTATTCCTAGTTGTCTGAGAAAACGCCAGATTGATTTCCAAAGTGGTTGTACCAGTTTACATTCCCGCCAGCAATGGAGGAGGGTTCCCCTTTCTCTACAACCTCTCCAGTATGCGTTGTCACTTGAGTTTTTGATCTTAGCTCTTCTGATGGGTGTAAGGTGAAATCTCAGGGTCGTTTTGATTTGCATGTCTCTGATGGCTAAGGATGTTGAGCATCTCCTTAAGTGTTTCTCTGCCATTCTATATTCCTCTACAGAGAATTCTCTGTTTAGCTCCATACCCCATTTTTAAATTGGATTGCTTGATTTATTGCTTTTTAACTTCTTTAGTTCTTTATATATCCTGGATATCAGCCCTTTGTCTGATATAGGGTTGGTGAAGATCCATTCCCAGTCTGAAGGCTGTCATTTTGTTCTGACAACAGCGTCTTTTGCTTTACAGAAGCTTTTCATTTTCATGAGGTCCCATTTATTGATTGTTTTTCTTCGAGCCTGTGCTGTTGGTGTTCTGTTCAGGAAGTTGTCTCCTGTGCCAATGAGTTCTAGGCTCTTCCCCACTTTTTCTTCTAACTGATTTAGAGTATCTGGTTTTATGTTGAGGTCTTTGATCCACTTGGACTTTAGCTTTGTGCAGGGTGATAAATATGGATCTATTTTCATTTTTCCACATGTAGACAATAGTTGGACCAGCACCATTTGTTGAAGATGCTGTCTTTTTTCCATTGAATAGTTCTGGCTTGTCAAAAATCAAGTACTCATAGGTGTGCGGGTTTATTTCTGGGTCTTCTATTCACTTCCATTGATCCTCCTTTCTGTTTCTATGCCAATACCATGCTGTTTTTATTACTATTGTTCTGTAGTAGAGCTTGAAGTCAGGGATGGAGATACCACCAGATGATCTGTTGTTGTACAGGATTGTTTCGGAGATTCTGGGTTTTTTGTTTCTCCATATGAAGTTGAGAATCTTTCAAGGTCTGTGAAGAATTGTGTTCGTATTTTGATGGGAATTGTGTTGAATCTGTAAGATTGCTTTTGGCAGAATAGCCATTTTCACTACGTTAATCCTACCAATCTATGAGCATGGGAGATCCTTTCCATCTTCTGATGCCTTCTTCAATTTCTTTCTTCAGAGACTTGAAGTTTTTTTTCAAACAGGTCTTTCACTTGCTTGGTAAGAGTCACATCAGGGTACTTTATATTATTAGTGGCTATTGTGAAGGGTGTTGTTTCTCTGATTTCTTTCTCAGTCCTTTTGTCTTTGGTGTACAGGAGGGCTTCTGATTTTTTTGAGTTGATTTTGTATCCAGCTACT
>CM053748.1:9831846-9862553 GCA_028658305.1 Pachyuromys duprasi
TATATTGCCTTTACTATGTTTAGGTATGTGCCTTGTATCCCTGATCTCTCCGAGACTTTAAACATGAATGGGTGTTGGATTTTGTCAAATGCTTTTTCAGCATCTAAGGAGATGATCATGTGGTTCTTCTTCAGTTTGCTTATGTGGTGGATTACATTGATGGAATTCCGTATGTTGAACCACCTTTGCATGCCTGGGATAAAGCCTACTTGGTCATGGTGGATGATTTCTTTGATGTGTTCTTGGATTCAGTTTGCAAGTATTTTATTGAGTATTTTTGCATCAATGTTCATAAGAGAGATAGGTCTGAAGTTCTCTTTTTTTGTTGGGTCTTTGTGTGGTTTAGGTATCAAGGTGACTGTGGCTTCAGAGAATGAGTTTGGTAATGTTCCTTCAGTTTCTATTTTGTGGAATAGTTTAAAAAGAATTGGAGTTAGCACTTCTTTGAAGGTCTGGTAGAATTTTGCACTGAATCTACCTGGTCCAGGGCTTTTTTTTTTGGAAGGGAGACTGTTGATGACTTCTTCTATTTCCTTGGGGGATATAGATCTATTCAATCCTTCTACCTGATCTTGACTTAGTTTTGGTAGATGGAATCTATCAAGAAAATTGTCCATTTCTTTTAGATTTTCAAATTTTGTGGCATATAGGCTTTTGTAGTATGACCTAATGATTGTTTGGATTTCCTCAGTGTCTGTAGTTATGTCCCCTTTTTCATTTCTGATTTTGCCGATTTGGATATTTTTTCTCTGCCTTTTAATTAGTTGGGCTAACGGTTTGTCTATCTTGTTGATTTTCTCAAAGAACCAGCTCTTGGTTTCATTGATTCTTTGAATGGTTTTATTTGTTTCTAAGTTATTGATTTCAGCCCTGAGTTTGATTATTTCCAGCCGTCTGCCTCTCTTGGGTGTGTTTGCTTCTCTTTTTTCTAAGTCTTTCAGTTGGGCCATTAAGTTGCTTGTATGAGATGTCACAAATTTCTTCTTGAAGGCACTTAGTGTTATGAATTTTCCTTTGAGCACTGCTTTCATTGTGTCCCATAAATTAGGGTATGTTGTACCTTCATTTTCATTGAATTCTAGGAAGTCTTTAATTTCTTTTTTTATTTCTTCCTTAACCCAGCTGTCATTGAGCAGCAAGTTGTTCAGTTTCCATGTGCGTGTAGGCTTTTTGCTGATTCCATTGTTGTTGAGGTCCAGCTTTAGTCCATGGTTTAGTCCTGTATTCAGATAGAATACAGGCAATTATTTCAATCTTCTTGTATCTGTTGAGGCTTGTTTTGTGACCAACTATATGGTCTATTTTGAAGAAGGTTCCATGAGGTGCTGAAAAGAAGGTATACTCTTTTAAGTTTGAGTGAAAAGTCCTGTAGACATCTATTAGGTCCATTTGATTTAGGACCACTGTAAGTACCTTTGTTTCCCTATTTGGCTTCTGTCTAGATGGTCTGTCGCTTGGTGAAAGTGGGGTGTTGAAGTCTCCCACTATTAAGGTGTGATTTAAGTTTTAATAATGTTTCATTTATGAACATAGGCACTCTTGTATTTGGGGCATAGATGTTCAGAATTGTGTCCTCTTGGAGGATTTTTCCTTTGATGAGAATGTAGTGTCCAT
Organism: Pachyuromys duprasi; assembly: GCA_028658305.1. Classification (NCBI taxonomy): domain Eukaryota; kingdom Metazoa; phylum Chordata; class Mammalia; order Rodentia; family Muridae; genus Pachyuromys; species Pachyuromys duprasi. Next base: position 9,833,461 of record CM053748.1, read on the forward strand.
CCTCACCTTTTTTGATTACTTATGGTTGAAAGTCTATTTTATTAGATATTAGGATAGCTACCCTAGCTTGTTTTCTGGGTCCATTTGCTTGAAAAACATTTTTCCAGCCCTTTACTCTGAGGTAGTATTCATCTTTGTTGCAGAGGTGCGTTTCTTGGATACAGCAGAATGTTGGGTCCTCTTTCCGCACCCATTCTGTTAGTCTGTGTCTTTTTATTGGAGAGTTGAGCCCATTGATGTTGATTGATAAAAGTGACCAATGAATGTTAGTTCCTTTTATTGTGGAGTTGGTGGTCTTACTGTGATTCATTGCTTGTTTTCTTTTAATTTTCGTTGGGATATTATCTGTATGCTATGTTTTCTTGGGTGAAGTTGTTTTCATTGGACTGGAGTTTTCCTTCTAGTATCTTCTGTAGGGCTGGTTTGCTATGTAGATATTGCATAAATTTAGTTTTGTCATGGAATATTTTGCTTTCCACATCTATTTTGATTGAGAGCTTTGCAGGGTATAGTAGTCTGGGTTGACATCTGTGGTCTCTTATGGTTTGCATGACACCTGCCCAGGCCCTTCTGGCTTTCATGGTTTCTGATGAGATGTCTGGTATGATTCTGATAGGTCTCCCTTTATATGTTACTTGGCCTTTTTCCCCTTGCTGTTTTTAATATAATATCTTTTCTTTGTTCTGTAGATTTAGTGTTTGATTATGATGTGATGTGATGTGTTTCTTTTCTGGTCTAGTCTGTTTAGTGTTCTGTAGGCCTCTTGTAGATTTATGGACATCTCTTTAAGTTGGGAAAATTTTCTTCTATGATTTTCTTGAAAATATTTTCTGGACCTTGGAGCCTGGAGTCTTCTTTTTCATCAATACCTATTATTCTTAGATTTTGTCTTTTCATGGCATCCTTTATTTCTTGGATATTTTGTGTTTGGGTCTTTTCTGACTTTACTTTTTGTTTGAGAGAAATATCAATTTCTTTGGGTGTATCTTCAGCACCTGAGATTCTCTCTTCCATCTCATGTATTCTCTTGGTGATGCTTACCTTTGTGGTTCCTGATCTTTTCTCTAAGTTCTCCAGCCCCAGGGTTTTCTCATTTGGTGTTTTCTTTATTGATTCTATTTCTGTTTTCATGTCTTGCACCATTTCCTTCATCTGTTTGAATGTGGATTCCTGTTTCTCTATGATGGTCTCTATTTTTTGGTTCATTTCCTCTGTATATGACACTAATTGTATCTCTACTTGTACCTCTATTTGTTTGGCTATATTTGCCTGTGTTTCCTTAAGGATTTTGTTCATTTTCTCTTTCTTAGCCTCTATTTGATTGGCCAAATCATTGATAGATTTATTCATTTCCTCCTTAACTGTCTGTATTTGTATAGTTATTGCTCTGAGAGATTTGGTTATTTCCTCTTTATGTGCCTCAAGTAATTGGGTAAGCATAGTTTTAAATTCATTTTCCCGTGCTTCTGATGAATTGGTGTATCCATCAATTTTGGGGGTTACTGTTGAAGCCATGATGTTTTGACTTATGTTGGATGTGTTCTTTCGCTGACCCCTTGCCATTGGCTTATCTATAACCTTCCCTGTTTGCTTCTGGATTCTGCAGTTCAGGCTGGTACTGTTTCTCTCTGGCTTGTGGAGCGTTCTTCAGGAAGCTGAGAGAGGTCCTGTGGCCTCAGCGTGTGCATTGGTGATTCAGCTGTACCCGTGGGAGCAAATTCTGCAGGCGCAAGAGGGCAGATGAGGGTGCAGAAGGGAGATGCAGGTGCACTTGTGTGTGGAAACATGCATGGAAGTGTGCCTCCAGGGACAGAGTGAGAGAATGGTGAACCCTTGAGCGTGTGGGAGGGGCTCTGCCTTGCAGGCTTCTAGGTGGTTACTTGTGCATGTGCAGTAGATGTAGCTGGCGCTGGTGATAGTCATGGCACAATTTCCGGCGTTATCTGCCTTAACTCCATTCTTGGACTAGCAGAGCAGGGGCTTCAAAGTCTCCAGAGAGCCTCTGTTTCCCACAGTGGGTGTGTGGATGGAAGGGGTCCGATGCCTGGCTGCTAGTTGAGAACGACCCTGGATCTGGGACTCTGCAGACAGTCAAGGGCATACCAATCTCAAGCAGGTCACATCAGCAAGGATCGGGGTATCTGGGCTCTCTACACTCCGGTTTGGCCCTGCTCAGTCATTTTCAGGAGGACTGCGGTGCTCCACCAGCTCAGTGCTGCTGCAGCCGCCAGGTTAGGAAGTCCAACTGCAGCTGGAGACTGGGATGCCGGTCCAGATGCCTTCTGGGAAGTCCTGGGGGCCCTCCACTGTGCTCTCCAGACCTGGGAGGCCCCGCGCTGGCGTGCCTGGCTTGTTTGGCGGGTTTGCTGGACTTTGGTGGCTATTATCTGTCACCAAGGGTTTGGGCGGGACAGTACAGTCAGTGTCTGGGAGCCCCTGCAGAGTCAGTATGGCCGCTAGCAGACCTGGGACACAGGGAGGATGGTGCTGCGGTTCCGGGACTCCAAGGCAGGTACAGCTGGTGCCTCTGGCTGAGGGGCCAGTGGCTCTGCCTCAGCCGCTGCAGTCCCCAGGCAGTGCGCTCTGGGCTGAGAATCTCGGTGAGCAGGCTGTGCCCAGGGGGAGGGAGGCCGGAACAGGGCCTTCCCTAAACAAGTTCACGGGTGACCCGAAACCAAAGTTCTCACCTCCTGTGATGAGCCCTCTTGTTTAGAAAGCCTCACCGGCGTTTCCCTGGCTTCAGTTGTCCTTCCACTCACCAATTCCGGCGCAACAGCTCCTCTGCAACTCAGAGACTGTGCTCTCGCCGCCATCTTGAAAAGCCTCCCCATAACTATATTCTATTTCTCCCTCCTTGGAAGTTCCTCTTCCCTTCCCCCTGCCCTTACTAAGTACCTAACCTCTGTGTTTATTCAGATTGTACCAAACATCAAAAGTTGAAATACTAATTTCACATACAAGAGAAAACATACAATATTTAAAAATTTTATCCTGTGTGTGCCTGGGGGGAGGAACCCATATGCCATGCAGCGCATGTGCAGGAGAGAGGACAACTCTCAGGGGTCTGTTCTCTCCCTCCACCACGTCGGTCTTGGGCTCAAACCCAGCTCACCAGGCTTAGGGGCAAGCATCTTTACCCACTGAGGCGTCTTGATGGCCCCCAAATGCATTTTGAAGTAGAACCTTTGCTCTGGCAGAGAGTTCAGCTCTTGGGTTCTTCAAGAGCTGGGACTCAGGTGAGCATGATCAGGAGTGCACCTCTCCCGGTCAGTTCTCTGTCTACTGAGCTGGAACAAGCTTCCCCAGGGGAACTGCCTTCCCTCTAGAATCAACTGGAAGCTTGAATCCACCTCCTGTCAACAAATACTCCAACTCAACTGCCACCAAGGGACAAATAAGCATTGTCTGGCCAGGTGACATTTCCAGCTGGATTTTTAGTTTAGCAGAGCTTGGATAAAGGTTGGGTAATAGCTCTTTCTGCAAGGCATGCCTTACCCTAATCCGCTGTTGCAGCCTATATGATTTCCTTGAGTTCAGTGTGTGTATGTGTGTGTGTGTGTGTGTTTATTGTTAATATCTGTAACTTATTTTAAAGGCACTCAGTCCTTCAGGGGCTTTAATAAAGATGAGTTGTTCCAAAAATTGCTGAGGCCCAGTTTAGGAAATTCACATTTGAAACTGTGTAAGTGTTGGCACTGAGCACTTGAGATGATATTATCTGATGACAATTTATCATTGTCAGGGAGATACAGAGATGTGTATCTTTTAAAAATTCCGTGTAATATGGAAGCAATTATCTTGTCAAGGCTGGAAAAGGTTTGTCAAATAATATAAGAAAATATACAGTGAAACTCTGGAAAGTGATGGGAAAGAGTAAAACTAATCTTGAGGTCCGATGGCGTCACAGGTTTTGATACCCGAGGCCTGTTTCCACACGGCAGGAGAGTTCCTCTGCCTTTGCCTTCCAGATGTGCCCTGTGGAAACCCCAGGGACAGGCTGATGTTCAGGCTTGGCTCTTCTCCCCAATCCTACTAGACTACTAACTATGCAGACCAACAGCTGAAGAACTAAAGTGGTAGACCTCTTGCTTATTTTCCAGTGTGTTTTCTTTAGACAAATGTTTTTGAGGGCTGAAAGAAGTTATACAGCCTTTCTCTGTCTGCAACACCCAGCAAACATGAGGATATGCATTTCCAAAGAGGCATCTTGTGCTTTCTGTCTCTCTCAATGCTTGTGACTGGTGCTCAAAACCAGGGCCTTGTTCATGTTGGGTAAGCACCGGGTCCCCAAATAAAGCTCTATTATGACATTATTTGCAATTAGATACTGAGATAGGTTCTTGGGCTCCCAGATGAGAAAGTCTCCAGGAACTGGCAGGTTGAAAAGGTGGGGCTAGGAACCATCATGTAAGTAATTACAGGTCAGTGTTAGGAAGCACTAAGATGTGGTGAGTCATGGTACTAACAAGTGGCCTGGAATCCAGCCCTGGAATGAGCCTGCTGGAGAAAGGCTGCTGTGGCATTTTTGCCTTTGGATGCTCTTGGCATCCAAACTGCTTCAAGCTGGTGCCCCACACCTGGGAAAGGGGGTCCTAAAGTGAATGATGTAATTCACTACAAGGGATGGGTGTGGGCTAGCTCAGAAAGGCATCCTAAAAGACCTGCCACCTTCTCCAAGTTGATTCCTCAGGATCAATCAAAGCTGAGCAGGCTGGAGTCAGGGCACCCTAGCTGACGGGCTGCAGGAAGAGGGGGGAAGGTGAAGTACAGGCTGGGTAGAAGCACAGCCATTGAACAGGACGACAGACATCTTGGATCTAAAGAATGAGTTGGTTATGAAAGCTGTTGTAGAAAGTGAGGAATCTACAATTTCCTCTCCCCAAATGACTCTAGCTTGTGTCAGGTTGACATAAAACTAAGCAGCACAGATACACAGAGAATAAAAACTTCCTCCCTTTTGTGTGAGAGTTTTCCTGGGGAGTCACAGCACATATGTTCACTCACCCAAGAAATGGAACCCACAATGGACCAGAATAACAATTGCAGTAAATGTCCGTCTTGGTAAACCAACCAGCTTTCTTTGGGGTCACTAACAGGATTGTTTGGGAGGGGCTACTTACAGGGTCAGAGATGACAGACAACTGCATCCCCACAAAGCTACATGCTGACACCCAGGAAAGCTGTGACCCCAGAGCGCTCTGCACAGCTTGCAGGCAGCATGAGTGGTCTGAGTCTCTCTTCCCTGGCCATCTCAGCAGGCTCCTCCTGCTGGAGAGGATGCTTTCATTGGTAGGAAACTGCCTCACACATTTCCTCACTCATTTACTAGCCCTTCCCAATTCTATTCACCCTTCAGATCTGGTTGGCACTGATGCTCAGATGCCTTTTTCTCACCACAGGTTCAGATCATGCTGCCAATGCCTCCTCATCCTTGACCAGCAGCACATTCAGGTCCATGCCGTTCAAGTCCAACAGAACTCCACAGAGCACTGTTGGTTAGGAGTTGGCACTAGAGAAGCTGCTTCTCCTTCTTGTTGTCTTTAACAAATCTGTCCTCATTTCAAAAGTACATGGCGTTGCTAAGACACAGAACACTTCAGATTCAGATTTAGCCTTTAAAGCTACCAGGACATTTCCTCTTCAAGATAATTTACATCTACAGGACACAATTTAGAGGGTCATCTTATTCATGTGACTAAGCACAACCCACTCTAATGGCTCTAACTCATTCAATTCTGAGGTTCTCCAATGCTTTAGCACTTCCACACGAAGAAATTGGGCTTCAGAATATACCAAAATCTGATAGGTTGCTCTAGAGCCTGTTTTCCTTAATCGGAAACACTCGCTTGCTTCCATGTTTATCACTGCCCTTCAGTCTGTTCTCAGCTCAATCCTTCAATACTTTCAACCAGTTAACCACACAGAAACCTTGTCTTTAGGGGTTTGTCTATTTATTTATTGAGGTGGCATTTTACTAAGTTGATCTCAAGCTTACTTTCTCTCCCCTCACCCCCTGCCACAGGCCCCCAAATGCTGGTATTTTAAGGTGGTGTCATTATGTCTGGCTGCTCTTCCTTAGCTCTTGCTGTCTGTCATCCCTCTTCTTGGTAACTCTGGGTCACTCAATGGCAGCCGTGCTGTTTGCTGGGCACAGGCTGCTTTTCTTAGGTATGCTCCATGAGCCCTTCCTGGATCATGGGAGTGTGCTTGTACTAGAGATTGGCACCTCCAGTCCTTTCCTTCAGACTTTGTCTGCAGTGTCACTTCTCAGCGAGGTCATCTTCAATTGCGTTGTTGTACGGATAACCCTCTCACATCCCTGTCTCCTTTTTTCACTGGTAATTACTGTATTCTGCTTTAGTCCCTCCCTCCCTTCAAAATTTGACCTTTTATTGTATTTTCCCTTTGCTATTACAATGCAAATTCCTTGATAAATTTCCAATTGAGTGATCATGTTGAGTTATTACTACATAGAATTTAGTATTTGATGCATAGTTATTTCTCAGTGCATATAGAAATATAAATGATTGAGTGCTATTGGGGTAGTAGGAGGTCATTGGTTAGGAGCCAGTGTTCTGGATTTTAATGTTTACATATCCCTATAATAAGAGACTCAAAGACTCAGGATCACTTTCATGTTTCTCCAGGCAGGAATCCTTCCACTGATTATTTGTGTGTCGCTTAGGTCATGCGTTTGAAGCTTGTAGGAAGCTATTAAGAACTTTGAGAGGGCAATAGCAGTCCATTGCAAGGGCCTGCAGGCTCACATATGGGTGCTTGGTGTGCCGCCGGCATTATATCAGCTCGCCCCACTGACAAACCTCAAGGGGGAGATGATGCCCCTTCAGAGCTGAGCTGGAACTGGGCATGGTGATGCCTGTAATCCCAGCCTGTGGGAGCCAGAGTCAGGAGGATAGCTCAAATGTGAGGCCAGCCTGGGCTACCTTATGACTAAGGCCCCCATCTTAAAAACAATAAGAAACAAATCAAGCTAAAACCGAACAACCAGAGATTAGGAGACAAGTTAGAGAAGCTAGCAGCCCCCGATCAGGGGTAGAGCTTGCAGAGAACACATGATCTGCCCTTGACCTCTGAGTTACTTGTCTCTGGCCAGGAATGTTTTCATGCTTTGGATGGTATTTCTCATGCACGTGTCACTTCTTTTTTTATTTTTAGTTTATTAAAATTTATTCGCGTTATATCCCTGCTGTAGACCCCTCCCTCACCCACCCTCCCAATCCTACCCTCCCTCCCTGTTTTCCCATGCCCCTCCCCTAGTCTACTGATAAAAGAGGCCCTCCTCCCCTTCCCTCAGACCCTAGCCTATCAGGTCTCATCAGGACTGGCTGCATTGTCTTCCTCTCTGGCCTGGTAAGGCTGCTCCCCCCCCCCCACCTCCACCCCTCTTCAGAGGGAGGTAATCAAAGAGCCAGCCACTGAGTTCATGTCAGAGACAGTTCCTGTTTCCCTTACTAGGGAACCCACTTGGACACTGAACTGCCATGGGCTACATCTGTGCAGGGGCTCTAGGTTATCTCCATGCATGGTTCTTGGTTGGAGTATCAGTCTCAGAAAAGACCTCTGGGCCCAGATAGTTTGGTCCTGTTGCTCTCCTTGTGAAGCTCCTGTCCCCTCCAGGTCTTTCTATCTCCCCCTTCTTTCATAAGATTCCTGCACTCTGCCCAAAGTTTGGCTATAAGTCTCAGCATCTGCTTTAATACCCTGCTGGGTAGAATCTTTCAGAGGCCATCTGTGGTAGGCTCCTGTCCTATTCCCTGTTTTCTCCATCTTCCAAGGTCTATCCCATTTATCTTTCTGAATGAGGATTGATCATCTTACCCAGGGTCCTCCTTCTTGCTTAGCTTCTTTAGGTGTACAGATTTTAGTATGATTATCCTATATTATATGTCTCATGAAACTGAAAAGCTTCTGTAAAGCAAAGGACACTGTCATCAGAACAAAACGACAGCCTACAGACTGGGAAAGGATCTTCACCAACCCTATATCTGACAGAGTGCTAATATCCGGAATATATAAAAACTGAAAAAGTTAAACAGCAACAAATCAAGTAATCCAATCAAAAAATTGGGTACAGACCTAAACAGAGAATTCTCAATAGAGGAATATAGAATAGCAGAGAAAAACTTAAAGAAATGTTCAATCATCAGGGAGATACAAATCAAAAATGACCCTGAGAGTTCACTTACACCTGTCAGAATAGCTAAGATCAAAAAACTCAAGTGACAACACGTGCTGGAGAGGATGTGGAGAAAGGGGAATCCTCCTCCATTGCTGGTGGGAATGTAACCTTGTACAACCACTTTGGAAATCAATCTGACACTTTCTCAGACAATTAGGAATAGTACTACCTCAAGATCCAGCTATACCACTCCTAGGCATATATCCAAAAGAGGCTCAAGTACACAACAAGGACATTTGCTCAACCATGTTTGTAGCAACTTTATTCATAATAGCCAGAACCTGGAAACAACCCAGATGTCCATCAACTGAGGAATGGATACAGAAATTGTGGTACTTTTACACAATGGATTACTACTCAGCAATTAAAAACAAGGAAATCATGAAATTTGCAGGCAAATGGTGGGAACTAGAAAAGATCATCCTGAGTGAGGTGTCCCAGAAGCAGAAAGACACATGATATGTACTCACCTATAAGTGGATATCAGATGTGTCACTTCTTTTGTCACTTTCTTTCCAGACTGTTTATGACCAGTGGTTCATCACTCTTTTTAACATTGTCTACACGTCCCTACCCGTTTTAGCCATGGGAATTTTTGACCAGGTAGGTGTTTTTGCTATATTTGTTGCTTTGTTCCTCTGTTGAAACTTTCAGCTGTTGCTGGCTAGTTTTTACGTAGAAGGCTGATTCGTGGGAAGATCACTAGGAATGCAGTTTTAAAAGAAGTGTTATGTGGGTCACAAGTCCTTCCTGGGTCCCTTTCCCTACCTGCTCTTCTCCAGAAAGGTTCTCCATCCAAGTTTGCCTGCTCTGTTCTTAGAGACTCAACTCTTGCAGTGTTGATGTGAGGTTCTGGGAAATAGTGCATGAAGTTTTTTCCTTTCATTCACGTCCAAATTTCCATGACTGTGTCTTTTAAAAATATAATATTTTAAGTTAATTTTTTGAGAATTTCACAAACACAGGCAGTGTATTTTGATCACATTCACTGCCCCTAACTCTTACACCTAAGTCTTTCCAGATCTATCCAAAATGCACACTGCCCCTCATCACCTCTCTCTCCTTATTTTTTATAATTCTTAAATTTATTTTTCTTTCATATCTTTCACATAGTCTTTTTTTTACCCGATTAACCGTTTTCTTTGGTGAACAGAAACATTCTAATTTCATGATACCCTGTTCCTTGATTGTTGGTTCTATTTCCTAAGTAACTAGTGTCCTATTCAGAAACTCCCTAGCTGAGCCTAAATCCTGATATGTACTTCTTACTCTTTTCTGTAGACGTTTTGAAGGTTTTGTTTTATTTGGAGTTGATTTTTGTGCATCATGAGATATAAGGATCAAGTAGGAATCAAATTTTCCAAGTGCTATTGGTTAAAGATGTGGCCTTTTCTTCAGAGTGTATTATTATTATTAATTATTATTATTATCATCATCATCTTTATTAAACCAGTCAGGTGGATCTAGGTGTTTGTACTTACATCTCAGGCTTCAATTTTATTTCACTGATGAGTGTGCTTTTTTGGTATGCCAACACTATGTAGTTTTAACAGCATAGCTCTGTAGTATAAGCTAAAATAAGGAATGGTGGTATTTCCAGCAGCATTTTTATTGTTCCAAGCCATTCTAGCTATCTTGAGTCTTTTGTGCTTCCATATTAATTTTAATGTTTTTAAGTTTCTGTGAAGAATTGCATTTGGATTTTGATGGAGATTGCATTGAATCTGGCTGCTGATTTTGATAGGAGGGGCTTCATCACAACGTTAATCCCATCAGTTCATGAATATGGGGGGTCTGTCCAACTCCTGTGTCCTCTTCAGTTTCTTTCTTTGGTGTCTTAAAGTTTCACATCCTTATGTAACTATAGCTTTACTTTCCCCCACTCCATTAAATGTTAGAGCACAGATTCTGTAGCTTTCCCCACCCGTAATCAGGTCCCAATGACTCTGTGGTCCACCAAGAGTTCTCAGGACACTTCTGTGACTCTCAGAGCACACACACACTTGGCAGGGAAAGAAAAAGAGGCCTGCCTTTCTCCTCTGTTGCCCAGGACAAAGACAACTTTGAATTATGTCTGCCTCCCAAATAATACGGTCTGGAGAGTCCTGTCATTCCCCTTGAAAGTCTATAACAGTAAAAAACAAAAGAAAAAAGAAAAAAGAGTTCAGGAGACTTGAAGACTTCTCTTTTAGCTTATCATCATGCTAGACATGGTGGCTGAATGAAAACAAGGACATGACCACTCCAAGGAATATATGGTTGAGGAGAAGGGTTTTATTATAGATGTGAAGGAAAGAATGCCCAGAGGCATCTGGAAGAGTCCATACTGAACTGGGCTGTAAGAGGAGAGAAATGGGGGAAGGGGAAAGCAAGAGAGGAAGAGAGAGAGAGAGAGAGAGAGAGAGAGAGAGAGAGAGAGAGAAGAGAAGAGAAGAGAAGAGAAGAGAAGAGAAGAGAAGAGAAGAGAAGAGAAGAGAAGAGAAGAGAAGAGAAGAGAAGAGAAGAGAAGAGAAGAGAAGAGAAGCTAAAGACCAAGAGAGAACATGGCCAAAATGGCAGGTTTATAGGGTTTATAGAGGAATGAGGAGCTGTGGGAAGGGAAGAGAATCCCTTGGGTTGGAGAAGTCTAAGGTAGGGGCAAGGTGAGAAGTTCTGGGAGGAGCCACAGGTACTGATGGGCCTTGTCCTGAGTTTTCCTGGGACTTGACAGTGGCTGTCTCTCCTAATATTCTTCAAGCTCTGTGTTTTCCTTTCCCAGCATAGTTGATGAGGTTCTCTGTTCTGATGAAGCTTATTTGCAGGGTGCTCCCCTGTCAAGTCCTTTCATGAACCTGTTGCTCTGGCTTCAAACATTAAACTGCCCCTGGGTTCATGCACTGGCAAGTGCTGTTAACCCTTTGGGGTTTGTAGAGAACCACGCAGGGCTTAGGAAAAATGAAGGGACAAGGGTGGTACCTAAAGTATCAGCAGGAACAGAGAAGCTTCTTTAGCCATCACAGACCAGAAAAGAACCACAGGGCACTGAATGGCCCACCTAAGACAGGTGAGTGTACACAACCCCTCAGTCATGGAGAGAAAGAACACAGACTTTCATCGTGTGTGTATGTGTGTGAGACATGAGAAGGAAGAGAAATCAGTTACAAAAATGGTGCTTCATGGTCTACTCTGGTTTGGAACTTACTTCCTGGCAAAGGGGGAAGTCTGGCTGCCTGTGGGGAAGTGGAAGCCTAGCCAGTAGAGTTTCCATGGCACAATTAAAGTGTATTGCTTTAAAAAGGGTTTTTTTTTTGAAGTATTTTTGAGACCAGATTTTCTCTAATATGTTATTAGAGCTGTTTACTAGGCTTCATTTTCTGGCCCAAAGCTATCTATTACACAATACACATCTTCACACTGTGAGGTCACTACTTCGGAGTTGGTCCAGAGTCTCCTGTCCATATGTAAAAAAAAAAAAGCATGTGCACAGAGTACTGAACTTCAAAAGACCTTAGAGGTAAAGGATTAAGCACAGGCTCTTCCAAGTGCTGGTGTTTACAAGTGTTTCTTTTCTTGGTGCTTTGTAGCTGCCCACAATGTGGAATCAAATAGTAAAAATAAAGCAGTTCTGGGAAAAAACAAAACAAAACAAAACCCAAAACAGTTATTGTGCAATTTGAAAAAAGCAAAGCAAAACAAAACACCATGATTCTCCTTAATGCCATCACGTCTGTTCCTCTCTTTTCCTGGTTTGTCCGAGTTGGCCCGTAAGCTGATGGCAGAGTTATGGGTGCTGGGCTAGAAGGCCACAGGGACCACCTGTGGTGCCACTCATTTTGTCTGAAGGCGAGCAAGTTCTGGGTATAGGGGGTTCTAGTCACGGGCCAACCGGCCAGCTGGCCAGTAATAGGCAGAACTATGACCATCATCACAAGCTTCCTTGATTTGGGGCTGCTACATTTTGCTATCATTATTGATTATTATCATTATTTTAGTAATGTTTTGTGTTAGCAAAGGCTATTGACTATTTAATATGGGGAAAGGACTCTGCAGAAACATCTCTTAGTCATGGCAGTGGTTTCTGTGAAGGAGGAATTACTGTTTGCATTTCTACAGATGAAGAAATCAAGACTCTGGTTAAGTGACTACACATTGCCAAAGCCTGATGCTGGGCCTTTGGCTCAGAACTGTTTTGTTTTGTTTTGTTTTGTTTTGTTTTGTTTTGTTTTGTTTTTCCAGAGCTGAGGACTGAACCCAGAGCCTTGCGCTTGCTAGGGAAGTGCTCTACTACTGAGCTAAATCCCCAACCCGCACTGTGTGGTTTTAAAGCCTGTCCATAATACCACACCAGTTATCACACAGGTACACAACAGCTTCCCTAGGGAGGACTTCTTAAAGAGGATATGTCATAATTCATGGAACCCCATCCTGTGCAGTCTGGGCCATCCCACAAAAATGAAGGAGAACTGGATAATAACCCCCCCCCTCCCCGCTCCACAGAATTTATCATCCATGGCTGCCACTTCTCCACCTATGGTCTTCTCTTTTTGTTTTGTTTTTTTGAGACAGAGTTTCTTTGTGTAGCCTTGGCTGTTCTGGAACTAGCTCTGTAGACCAGGCTGGCCTCAAACTCACAGAGATCCACTTGCCTCTGCCTCCAACTGTGGGATTAAAGGCATGTGCCACCATCGCCTGGCTGGTCCCTTGGTTTTGTCCAATCTTCTATGCTGGTCATCCTTTTGGTATTGGCCTTGGTGTTGATGATTACACTCTAGTATTGGCCTCACTTTGCAGTTAGCTAGAAATGCACAACCTGCTTCATAGATTCATATGTCCATTAAAAACAAAACAAAGCAATTGTTTCTAGAGTTTGGTGGCTGCTAAATATGAAGCCTCTTATTCTGACTGATTCTGTTGGCATTTACTATTGGTCTCTCACTGGATGAAGCTCTCAGATCCTACACGTTTAGTCTCGGCCCCCTTCCTATTATGAACACCATGTGGAATTTCTTCATTTTCCCATAGTTTCTGCTGACCTCATCCCCTAATCGCCAGCCCTGACTCGGCAGCTCTCTGCGTCCACCTCCTAATCAGTACCAAACACTGCATTAGTAATTTCTTTCTGGTCCATGACTATCCATAGTGTGCTGGAGTTTGACTCCATCTGAGATGGCAGCAGCCATGGCAGCCTGTGGAGAAAACAAATTTTGATTCAGATAGCGCGTTCAAGTCTAGTCAAGTCCTCACTCTGCTAAGTAGGATCCATGCGACTTCTCCTCGACTCTCCTGGGGATGGAAGGCTCTCCACAGAAAAATAGGGATCATTTATAATTGGGTGGGTTCTTATGGGAATAAAAACAAGATAATGTCCTGTTCTCAGGAGGGGGTAGTAGGTAATCGAGCGTGCGCACAATGACCTCATCTATTTTGGGGGACAGGGAGCGCAGGGCCTCTCTGACTCTTCCTCAGTGCTCCTTCCCTGAAATTATACTCTGTTTACAGGATGTGAGTGAGCAGAACAGCATGGACTGTCCTCAGCTCTATGAACCTGGACAACTGAATCTACTTTTTAACAAGCGTAGATTTTTCATCTGTGCGGCACATGGAATCTACACCTCGTTAGCCCTTTTCTTCATTCCCTATGGGGCCTTTAACAATGCGGTTGGAGAAGATGGGCAGCACATTGCTGACTACCAGTCCTTTGCCGTGACCATGGCCACATCTCTGGTCATTGTGGTCAGTGTCCAGGTAACCCTTTTCCTCAAAGCACTTCTGCTTTGGAGTGATGGATTTACATATGCTGAAGTTCATCTGAATCAGCCTAAGAGAGTGCAAGGGATCACTCTGTGCGTGCGTGCACACGTGTGTGCAGGTGTACACCTTTGTCCATGCACAAGGAGATACAGGCATGTGGTGGCATGCCTGGCCTTCTACATGAGTGCCAGGGATCTACACCCAGATCCCATTTCTTACACAGCACACACTTCATCCACCAGGCCATTGCTCCAGCCATAGGATTTTCTTTTGAACTGTACATTTTGAAATGAAATGAATAATCTTTAATATGTAACAAGATATGGTAAGTTAGCATTAGGAGTTTATCACCTCTGAGTTTGCAGGAATTTAGCAATCAGTTATTTAGGTTGGATATTGTGTATGAAGAGAAATGGTTAGGGATTGGAAGGGTAGCTCAATGGTAGAGTAATTGTCTAGTGTACTCAAGGCCCTGGGCTGAAGGCACACTGCTGAAATAAAAATAGACTAGCATAGTGACACATACTTGTTATCCCAGCACTAAGGGGCTATAGCAGGAGGACTTCTCAGGTCTGGGCTACCTTGTGGTGAGACCCTGTCTCACACTGTATATAAAAACGAAAAATAAAGAAGGCCGTACTGCTACTCCCTTCTTGTGTTTGGAAAAGAAGCATTTCTAAGGATAACAAAAGTGTCCTGTAATTTCAGACTTAGTAAGTCCCAGGTTTTAAAGTGACAACTAGAACTTATTTGGCAATACATTCTTTAAGGAAAAAAATCATTCAAGAGGCTCAATGCTCTATTCAAATGGCAGGTTTAGGAGACACTTTTGTTGAGGAGTCCTTGGTGTTCTGAGATGTGTCTTGGTTTGTTCTCTAGTGAAGTTGTGTTAGACCCTGGTGAGTTAGGGTCCACCCAAATTGCTGGTCCATTAGTACCAGCAGCACTGGACTGATATGGTATGTGAAAAGACCTCTGTGTTATTTTGTTTTTGAGCAAACTGTTAAGAATTACACAGCCTCCTTGTCACAAGTTACTGTCACACATGCCACTTCTTGAGTATGGAATAAACGAGGGAGATGATAAAAGGGAATTTTCTCTCTACTGATCCTATCATATAAGAGTTTGTCAGGGTGTGTCCAACCATTAGAAAAGAATAATTAAAACTGACTTGCTTTCCCAGATTATATCTACAGTCTTCAGACACATCCCTGGCTGGTTTTCAAACAGCCCAAGAAGCAGTTCCCTGTGCTGAGCCTAAGATGACTGAGCCAGCCATGGGCTGTGGCCTCTCATGAGGTTCAGAAATCTTGAAAAACAAGGCCCTACAGGGAAACACCACACAGAACTTAGGTCATAAGTGCACACATAGGCAATTTGGAAAGAGCAGAAAAATATAGGGGAAAATTAAAATCCACCCACAGTCCCATACTGATGTTAACATGGCAAAAATAATAGAAATAAATTTTGTATAATTTTGTAACTTTGTTTCCCACTTAACTTTGTCTCATGGGTTTGCATTTTGTTTTTGGATTATTCTCTGAAATGTCCCTTTTCATAGCTGTAATACTTCAGCAGATAGCATGACATCCTTGATCAAGCCAGACACACTTATTCAGCTTCTATTCTTTTCACTATGAAAAACAGCACAGCAAACTTTCATA
This sequence comes from Pachyuromys duprasi, assembly GCA_028658305.1. Classification (NCBI taxonomy): domain Eukaryota; kingdom Metazoa; phylum Chordata; class Mammalia; order Rodentia; family Muridae; genus Pachyuromys; species Pachyuromys duprasi. The sequence continues at coordinate 9,849,055 of CM053748.1, forward strand.
TTGTTAATTCTTGATGCATCCTCATTGCCTTAAAGTGTATTCTTTATTGGTGTTTTATTTGAGACAGGATCTCATGTCTGGCCTGGAACTCACTTTATAGAACAGGCTGGCTCCCAACTCACAGAGATACACCTGCCTCTGACCTTGGGATTAAAGGTGGGTGCTACCATGCCTGGCCTGGCTGTATTCTTAAAAGAGAGAATTCTGGGTCCAAAGATATATGGAACTTTGATGTTCCTTTTAACTCATTGCCAAACATCTTCCCAAATATATTATTTTTGGTTAATGAGTATAAAATAACCCTTCTTAGCCAGGCCTCATGGGTAACACAGATCATTATTCTGAATTAGTTCACAATAAATCTAGAGCCTACAGCTGCCTGGGAAATAATTGATGTGCACTAAAAAAGTCTATATTAAGTTAATGATTTAAACAGGAATAATTTTAAAAAGGAATGTTTTCCTTAGAGATAATTATAGATTTTTCAGAAGAGTTGACCCTGAAGGGACAGTGCCGGTGTCTGTTTCACCTGACTTGTTAGGACCACACACAACCATGATGCATCTGTGACAGTTACAAGGAGTTGGCATGGATACACAATTGTTACCTAAGCTATAGATGTGACTTAGACGTCCCTAGCTTTTCCATTATTGAGTATATATGCATATATTCATACTTATACACACACACATTCCAACACAGGATTTCACAGGGTAAATGGCTGTCATGTCTCTGTAGTCTCTGATCTCATATGACTCTGTGGTCTTTCTTCATTTGTAATAACTTTGAAGAACAGTGATCAGATAGTTTGTAAAATGTTCTGCAGTTTGCATTGTCTGACAATGCCTTGAGGGGTAATAGGCTGTGGACTTGCTGGGAGAATCAGAGCGAGGTGTTTTGTTCTTCACGTTTCTTCCTCTTAGAGCACAGTCACTCCTGTACCCTTGCCTACGAATCACAGTCTCGTTGTCTGTCCATCAGTTGATGGACATCTAGGCTAGTTCCGTTTTCAGGCTGGCAGGCTGTGCTGTAGCATGCAGGGTCCAAGCACTGGGTAAGACCATCCTCTCACTCGGCACCCCACAAAGTGCCACGTGTAGGCTAGCTAGCGGGGAGGAAGTTCCCCAGTCAGTTAGAAATTTCAACAATAGGGTCTCACTGCTTAGGGATGCTGGGCAACCAAGAGTAATGGAATAGTGATAGTCTGTGTTGTTTTGGGGGGGTGCTTTGAGGACACCTTAGCTAATACCCCATAGGGGGTGTTCCCTGTATGGCACTGTTTAGTCATTCCTGTCTACCCATACAGGGTACCTCCACCCAAACTTCTTTCTACTTTAAGCTGTCCTCCCCATCTGCTTTCATAGCACATGTGTTCCCTACCCTCCGTCACGAAAAATTTCTGGCTTTTTGATGTCTATTGATACCTTAAATAAAACATACAAATCTGAAAGCAGAAAGCTAGGATTCACATATGAAAGAACAGGCACTGTTCATATTTTTAGGCCTGGATTCTCACCTGGTATAATATTTTCCACTTGTGTCCATTTTCCCACAGTTTTTAAAAATTTCATTTTTGTTTACAACTGAATTAAATTCATGTGTACATGTACTCTGTTTTCATTATCCATCCGTCAGTTGATGGATGTCTAGGCTGTTTCCGTGCTCTGCTTTTGTGACTAGAGCAGAGGTGCTCATGGCCGTACAGGTATCCGGTAGACCTTTGGCTGTACGCCCAGGAGTAGTACAGCTGCATCAGATAGCTTGTTTTTAGTGTTCTTGGATAACCACCACACTGATTTCTATAGTTTACACCTCTAACAAACAATAAATAAGGATTCCCCTCTCCCCATGAACCTCATTAGCGTTTGTACACATCTGCTTTCTTAATCTTAGCCATTCTAAATGGGGTGAGGTGGACTCTCTAAGTAGTTTTAATTATCACCAAACGTTTTACAATCTTGTTCTAGTTCTTTCTTCATCCACCTCTAATGAAACAAGTTTGTGACTGTTTTATTTTTTCAGCTTTTAAACTTTTTTTTCTTGAAATAGAGCCCCCCACCCCTTGCCAACTTTATTACTTTATTTCTATCCCAGTTTCACCGTGATAGATTGAAGTCTGTTGAGTCTTCTTCCAATCAGATGGCACTTTTTGGTCTAAAAATGTGTATTCTTTCTTTGATTTCACGTACGCCATCAGAAGGTGATTTCTTTTTTTCTTTCTTTTTTTTTTTTTTCCACAAATTTGCCTCGGATTTGAGCAGTCTGAAAATCTAGGCTACTGCTGGCTGGGGGCACTTTTCTTTTACCGTATCTTTGACTGGCACTTCTTTATTTATTCCTTTATTTTGTTCAAAGATCCTATTAAATTGTGTTTTGGGTTTATGAATCTGACACCTACAGATTCACAAATGGTTTCCATTTCTTAGTTTGTGTTCCCTGTTGTTTGCAGTTGTTTATTCCAGAATATAAATTCAGCTCTTGACAGCGGTTATTCTTTTTTTTTTTTTCCAAGTTTTAAAATCAGCAGTGGAGTTCTTTCCTGTGGTTTGTTTTGTATTCTCGTAAGGGGTCTCATGATGCCTAGCTATTGCCATACCTCTTCTCTGTCACATTTATCAGTTCTGTCTCAATGGGAGACAGCTGCTGTTCCAGCAGGGTCTTTTTACACGGAGTGTGACTGCTTTTCATATAACATAGACCAGACTGTTTTCTTTTGCTGGAGATGAATTTACATGTAGTGGAGAAAAGAATTGGAGGTTTTGGTTTAGTGTCCTGGTAGCAGGCACACTGGATAATTAGCAGGTCTTTCTTGACCAGGATGGACAGCAGGGCAGTCTCCAGGTAGAATGAGCCTGTAATTTGTGTCTTCTGCTTCCACTGTCGCTAATGTGCAACACTTTGGAGGGCAGCAAACTGTAGTGGGAGGGGGTGGTGTCTCCATGTCTAGAGAGTGATGAATTTATGCCACAGGTAGGGTCTCTTCAGGCAAGAAGGAGTCTGCAGTCCTTTGCCTTCACTTCTCCTGGGGCCACTGCAGTGCAGACAACATTGTTGCTACCATGCAAGATCCTGGAAAGGAATAAGAGATGGGGAACACATTTCCAGACCACCATGAATTTATGACAAAAAAGTCAAAGATTTTTCTTTGCTGTTATGTGAGTAATTTAAGAAAGGGGTCATTGGAGTGAGTTGTAATGTTCATATAAAAATATCACACATGTAAAAATATCTTACAAAATTTTACACAGAACTCATAAAACGCTGCACTAACCCACTGCAAGATTTTTTTCCCAATAGAAATATTTTGATAGCAATTTAGTAATTGACTTTAGAAAACATCCCATTGTCTATTTCTCATTAAAAATAAAACCCTTAACATTTTGCTTCCTGAGGCTGTTTTGACCTCGGCAGATACAGTTGCCCACACAACTAAGCTCTAGCCACGTGTCTAACACCTGTCACTCTCCCCTGTGCTTGCAGAAGTGGTGGTTGTGTGTGATTGGTCCATCCATCTTCCTCCAGGGAAGTCCTGGAGGCAAGCATCTGTGTACAGTGATTGTTTTTTAATGTCTAAAAAGCTCCTCTTTTTGAATTTGTCTTTATTTGCAGATAGCTTTGGACACGAGTTACTGGACTGTGGTCAATCACGTCTTCATCTGGGGCAGTGTCGCCACCTACTTCTCCATCTTACTGGCAATGCACAGCAATGGCATCTTTGGAATCTTCCCACACCAGTTTCCCTTTGTTGGTAAGTGGTTCTACTTTTTGTGAGGCCTTGTGTCACACTGAAAGTTCTTCGTCATTGGAACCGATTTTTTATGGTGCGTGAGGCTAGAAATGGCCAAAAATCTTTTTTTTTTTTCCTAAAGAGTGATTGATGTATCTGAAGCCTTCCAGACTTGAAAAGGGTTCCAAGAGACTGCTTTTTTCATTGCCAGATATAACTTATAGGCTCAAAAAGCCCAGATGAAGTAGACTGTGCCCTAGAAAACAAGAGGCATCACATGAATATTGGGACAAGTGTACAGCCTGCGAAAAGCTTATTTATTATACATAAAAAGGAGGAAGAAATACCCAGCTCTCCTTATACTAGCTCACAACCATATGTCAAAGTTTCCCCATATTCATTATCTGCATTTAGATAAAAGAGAAATGATGCATAAGTTAGAGCCCTCTACAGGTTTCCAAACATCCTTCCAGAAGTGGTCAGGCTTCAAATATCAGCTCCACAACTTAAGAAATTGTGTGATGTTGAACAAATTTTCTTTCCTTTCTATGATTTAATATTTATTTGTGAACTGGGTTATTAATTGTTTCATTTTTCAACAGAAAACCTGAAGATCAGAGTTACTACATACAAAGTATTAGGATGGACCCTGGTTAAATAAATATTGACCCTGACACTAGTGAGTGTTAGTGAGTGTTTCTATTGCTGTCATAAAACAGCTTGGTGAGGAGAGGGCTTATTTCATCTTCCATGTCTGATCACTGTCTATCATGAAGGGAGTTCAGGACAGGAGCTCAAGAGAGAAACCTAGAGGCAGGAACTGATGCAGAGGCCATGAAGAAACACAATTTATTGGCTTGCTCAATCTGCTTTCTTTGAAGACCCAGGATGACTAGCCCAGGGGTGGAACCACCCACAGTGGGCTGGGTCCTTCCATATCAATCATTAATTAAGAAAATGCACTCCAGACTTGCCTACAGGCTGAACTTACGGAGGCATTTTCTCAACTGAGAGTCCCTTTCCCCTTGTGTCAAACTGACATAAAACTAGCCACCACAATATTATCATTCAAGAAATTGTGACTTGATGACACAATTGGGGGCATCATGGGAGAATTTGGATGTCTGATTGAAGTAGCAAGGAACCCCTAAAATTCCTCAAAGCCTTAAGGTTATATTATTTAACAAAGAGGACACAGCCAGTGTTCCTGTGTTAAGGTTCACACTTCAAAACGATTCTAGCGTAATTTTTTACACTTTTACACAAGAACTGCTAATCTACTTTCCAAGACGTTTGGAATTCTCTAATGCAGGTGAGTAAGTGAGGAGCAGAGATTTTCTGAGTTCACCTCAACAAACTAGAAAGGCATGATACACAGAACGACAGCCCTTCAGAGCTCAAGCAGGCAGCACAACACCTTGCATCCGTTCTTTGATTACCTCAGCCCAGAAAACAATTCTCATGCGACTAATCTGTGTGGAAAGTGTCACAGGATAGGTTCTGAAGTGGTCATCTTCATTGATGCCAGGGTTCTATCTCCATTCAGCTGTGAGCATACACTGTTTGACTTTGGCCCTTCTTAACACAGACAGTAACCTCTTCAAATCCTAACAGTCTTGCTCAGTACACCACGCTCAGACTTTGTTTACCAAAAGATTCCATGTAGAGACATGTCAGTTAGTAATCAGAACAAGCCAGTTAGGAAAGAAGGGCTTGGGAACTGTTTTCAAGTTTCACTTCATTTATTTACTTTTGTAACATAGTGCATTTCTAATCCTAAAGACCACCCTAACATGCGAAATGATAAGAGAATGCAGGTTGTGTGTGGACTAATCCTTTTTGGTTAAGCACATGGCATTCCATGGATTGATTACTGAGATCCAATGAAAGTTTATAAAAGTTAGATCAACATTGGGGTTTTCCTAAAAATATATATATATATATAATATATAATATATATAATTTTCTTCCTTAATGAACCAGCAGCAGGGAGGGGCGTGGCTTCAAAATGAAGCTTGTTTTTCTCAGCACTATCTGTGGCTAATGAGCTTCAAGGAGCACAGAAAGATATTTGTTTATTTCTGCCCTTGGCTTGCAGCATCCGGAGTTGGCTGCTCTTTGGTAGACAGATTTACTCTCCAAAGCCAGAAAAAGCAGACATACCCGTCAATAGCCAAGCTCTCATACCCAAAGCCCACTCAAATGGTGCTAACCCAGGCACTCTGCAGTGAAGAGCTGGCGAACTGAAGGTATCATGATAAATCCCTAGAAAGTGAGCAGGGACAGAGATGGTATCCCATGAAACCTGCCTGTCTACCCTTTGCTGCCTTGGTTAGACAAACAATATGTGGAGAACTGAGTATAAAGTCTGGAAGCTGCCTTCAGGCTTGGCCATGAGTTTCTCTGCCCTGACACCTCTCATGTCAGGTAGCAGCCATGTCAGTGGCCACAGGGAAACCTTTATCAAGCCAGGAGCTTCCAGGATCTCCTCAGATCTTTAGCTCAGGAGAAGAGGAGCAACAAAGAAATAGCAAGTTCCTTTTGAGGCAGTTTTTCTGGGTTGTTGCTTAGAATATCAAAGGTTATCCTTTTGCTAGATACAGTGTAACCTTACTACACAGACAGTCAAGTTTGAGAATAGGCCTGCATTCAAATCATTAACCAGAAATTCTAATCCGATCGTGGATCATGAGGTTGAAAGAAGGAACTGAGCAAAGCTGGAAGGAGCCTGGATGAGAGAGCGCTTCATCGGGCTGACAGTTCCCCAGGGTTTTATAATACTTTCAAAGATTTTTCTTTAAATCTGTAAAATTATCTATTTAATTTATAATCACGAACTATAATTGTACATTGATTTGTGTAATTATAAAGATATTACAGCAATTCAGTGTTTTACAGCCAGGGTGTCTATGTCTCTCTAACGGTAGGAAATGCATGGCACTCCCTGAGCCAGAAGTTCGTCTGGCTTGTTGTTCTCTTGATAGTGGTGGTGACGATCATGCCGGTGGTGGCCTTCAGGTTTCTGAAGATGTGTTTACGCCCAACCCTGAGTGATCAGGTATGTTTGCGATACCATGAGTACCTGGAGGCTGGTTAGTGGCTCTTGTGAATGATGTCCTTCTCTGTCTCAACAGATACACAGGGAATGACTAAGGAAATTCCCATAGGCCCATAGCATATGATAGGATAGATGATACTCCCCCTTCCACACACACTGATTCTGAACGTCAGTGAAGAGAGGGGTATTAGGTTAAATGCGGGTATGGAGTGAGGAATTATATGTATTTTTTACCCCTAACTCACTGGACTCATGCTGGAGTATTGTGTTAAGAAGAGCAAGCTACAGGGAGAGCAAAGAGCACCATACAAGGAACCAAACAAGTCATGTGAAAGGGGTCTCATCATTTGGGTAGAAATAGAGTTTTGGCTTGGGAAATAAGTGAGACATGTTAACTGTCAAGCAGAGATTAAAAGGGGAATAGCATTGTGCTGAGTGGACTGGGAATATAATGGTAGAAGAAAACCAGAAAGAACATGGTGTAGACAGTAGCCTAGACCAGAGACTGGAGTAGATCTCAATGGCACACGGGAAGAACAGTACAAATAAAGCAGTGCTGGGCCAGGCTGAGGCTCAGGACAGACAGCAGAAGAGGTGTTGACATTTATATCATCCCACAAAGAGAGATAACGTTTCTGGAGGGAGCAGGGATGGCAAGGGCTCTGAGGTGGGGCTTTTCTTACTCTGGTTATGAGCTGAATCTAGTCATAAAATGATGGACGATCTGAAGATGCCCATTCTCCTTGTGTTAAGGATTACTGTCATGTTTTGCTTAATGAGTATCTTCAGACCTGAAAGTTAGAACTGAGCACTTATGCAAAACCTCTGGTCATTTTCTTCACTCACGTTCACAGGGAGATGGAAGGTATGTTGGAAACCCACCCAAATGATGTTTAGGTCTTAAAATTTTTTTGAGAACTATTGTTGAGAGTTTATGAGTGCATTTACCCTGTCAGGTCTTAGGAACACTATTTAGCAGGAGGAATCTGTTCCTTTCTGCCCCCTCTTCAGCAATGTTTCCTGACCCTCGGATGTACGGCCTGTGTTACAGATGGTCTTTAAAAGGCTACAGAGAAAATACAAGAAGAGTGTGGAGTACCCTGTACTGCTAGAACAAAGATCTAACACACACACACACACACACACACACATACATACACACACACACCCCAAACCAGAATAAATGAAAACCCTGAAAGTCTCATGATAAATTGACTTTCTATAACAGGGAGAAAATTCTGACTCCAATTTCCAAATTATTTCTCCTAATATAATTATTAGTGACTTCAGGACCCAGACAGCATCTAAAAGGGAGGGTGAAGACTGTGGATATTGGGACTAGAGTCATAATATTTCTATACAAAAGTGTGCTCAGGACCCTGCTCCCTGCTCCCAGCAGTTACTAAAACGAGCAAAACCTCCAGTCCCTGACTCACTAAATGTCCGATAAAATGGAGACAGTAATAAAATTTATCAGAATATTTCTTGTTTACATGAGAATTCCTTGATAGGAATAATAAAAAAAAAGTGATTAGTGTCCACTTGGGGTAAGAGAATGTCATGGTTTTTAGGCTTAATGCTTCCTTTTGGAGTGAAGGCTATTATTTTCTTGTGGTAGATGTTCAGTTAAGTATTACAAACGGCTTTCATTTTACTCAGTGGCTGAGCATCTGGAGCCTAATGTTTGGGTTCATGATTGCATTATTGCTCTCTTCCTTCTCAGATCCGCCGGTGGCAGAAGGCTCAGAGAAAGGAGAGATCCCTACGAAGTAGAAGGCCTCAGAACCGCAAGTTAAGCTCCAGAAGATCCGGATACGCGTTTGCTCACCAAGAGGGCTATGGAGAGCTCATTACATCTGGAAAAAATATGCGCGCTAAATGTCCAGCCACAACATCAGGGCTGGAAAAGATGCTTTATAATAACCCGAGCTGGATTGAAAATTTATGTAAGAAAACCACAGACACGGTTGGCAACCTTAGTCAAGATAAGACGGTGAAACTGTGAGTCAAGATGGACTTGAACCACAAAGCTGTCTTTTCGCCTCATCTGGGGCTGAGCTTTGGCTGCGCAGGAGCCAAAAGCAGCATAGGTTGCCTCGCTTAACTTAAATCCATGGCCTCCAGCTGCCAACCCTGTCAGATATTGGTGTGTGCTGTAGGAAACCCGGCCAGATGGGCACTATCCAATCTGTGATTCCGTGGACCTGTGCCTCGTGGGACAAGTACAGATTTTTGATAATTTAAACACCAGTCAATCTGAACTTTGAATGTTATTTATGGCAAAAAAGCTTGTAAATTAGCATCTACATTGGATGGCTCCTGGGTATGTAAAAGGGTACATTCCAACGGTGTGTCTGAACCAGAAAACGCACGTCAACAGATACACCAAGTCTGTGAAGAGCTGCCTTTCCTGGATGGCAGTTGCAGAATTTAAAGTATGCACTATGGTGCTCTCAGATTGAGAGTCAGTCTCTCTCTAGTCATGACCTCCACTTGCCGGGACAACAAACCCTTACCTGCCTGAAGGATGCATAAAGATGCCTGTGGGCTTCCCTGTTTTGCAAACAGGGACAAACCAGACTGCAGAGGGGTTACCACTGAGCTCCGGTTTCTTTGGCAGGCGTTCTGACTGTTCTGTGTAGGGACAGAATACGGGAGTGGCTCCCCCGACGTCTCCTGAAGTTTCAGTGACTCCCGGGACAGTGTTGGTAGCAAAGTGCCGCACGTCACACAGACTGCAGGTGGAACCACTGGAGTGGCCGGACGCCACCCTTTATCAATAGTGTTCCAGACAGCCCGTGGGCAAACACATCCCATTTCAAAAGTTCGAGAACAGAAAGGAAGTGTGTCAACAGGCAATCTCTTCCGTTATTATTCACTCAGGTTTAGGCCACTGAGACTCAGTTCCTGTCAGTGTCCAGCTGTCATGTTTATAACTCAAACATTGAAATGTACAGATAAAGCTGATTTTTAAAATAGACATTACAGCCCAATTTTGGGATCCATAGGTGAGGTTTATTTCCTTTATAAGGCTCTGTGTTCAAATTGCTGCTGACACCCACTTACCTCTGTGATGGGAAAGTGATGTGCCTTTCCCAAGACTGGGATTCCTCCTCTACAAAATGAGGATGTACTACCTACCTCATTTGGTTGATGACCATCAAGCACAAATTCTCAAACCATTAGAAACACAATTCTCGTATGAATGCACGAGTTAGGCTTTAGCTAGCTCATCAGTAGAACATTGAGCAATGGGAAGAGACATCAGGACCTGTGACGATAGTAAGGAGTGGGGATGTCTTCAAGGAAATGAGTATGAGAGAAAGCAAGTGTAACCCTAGCCCAGGGGGTAGATTTATCTGACAGGAAGTAAAATAAAATTCTTAGTTTTCAAAAAACAGCCTTTGGCTCTCTAGGCTCCTTTTTCTGGTTCCCAGTCAGTTGATTATAACAAAACTCTTTCACAAAGAGCTTGTAATCCTTGTGTGACCTTGATAGATTATGGGCTGGGATGATGTAAATAAGTCAGTGTCCCTGATCAATTGGTCTTCATTTCTAAGCCTCCTTTAATTTTTCTAAATGGTGCTCAATGAGATAATATGTGTACAGGAGCCTAATACCTGGAGCCTTTACCCATAACAAATGCGTGTAGCTATTCCCTTTTTCTATACATATTACCTAGAAAGAAGGCAAGGTTCTCATGTGTAATGATCAGCTTAGTGCGCTTGCTTCTGTTTTATAACAATTTTGAAAAATGTGGAAACTTCAGTAAATGTTTTGCCACTGTTGGTGTTTTGTGTTTTCTTTCTTATTTATTGGGAACACACTGGGGATTTTTTTTTTGTTACATTGTGCTACCTCTCTCCCTTGGGTTCTTTCTCTCTCTCTCTCTCTCTCTCTCTCTCTCTCTCTCTCTCTCTCTCTCTCTCTCTCTCTCTCTCGTCCCTCTTCTCAGCCTCTCAGCCTCTGTCCTTTCTTTATATGCCTAGGGAAAACGTACATCCTCTCTAGCAATGGAGTCAAGAATTAGATGAGCCAATTGGGTTCATGTCTAATCCTAGAAATGGTCAATTTTGGCAAGTTCAGCTCAAACACTAAAGTTTATATTTAAACAGATAGTGCAAGATAATTGCGGGAGAAACATTTTATTTGTTTTATTTTGGTCTTATGAAGCCAAATAAACACAGCCTACCGTAAGATACTGAGCCATGGGGGATAATTTTGAACCTGAAAATGTCAGTCAGTGGGATTGGTGGTGATATAAATAAGATAAATACAACTTTAATTTTTACACAAATGTATCAGATTACTTGAGGAGTCTCCCTTTAAAAAATATATTTAGAACTTAAGTTGGCAACCTTGACTTTGAAAACCTCAGGCCAAGTTTGAACTATTACAGGCAAGAGCAAAGTTTTATTTCCCTGGGGTAGGTATGGGGTCTTTGCTGGTCTCAGGGATTTACACAAGGAAGGAAAGGGGAGAGAGAGAGAGAGAGAGAGAGAGAGAGAGAGAGAGAGAGAGAGAGAGAGAGAGAGAGAGAGAGAGAGAAGAGAAGAGAAGAGAAGAGAGAGGAGAGAGAGAGAGAATAATGTGAGAGGGAGAGAACACAAAGAAATAGTGGGAAGGTGGAGGAGGGCTAAGCATTGTTAGTTCTACGTCTCTTGAGAGGACATGATTCTGAGAAGCAAATATGATCGATCTCTTGAAGGAGAAGAAGCTATAGAGTTAGAGATTTGAATGGCAAACCTTCTATACATCCTGCATGTACTCAAGAATAATCTTCTGGCCCAGAGCCAGGAAAGCTGACTTCTCACATCAGGGGTGCCTTGATTTGTGTGGCCATGCTTGCTGCTGACTCCTGTAGCCTCACCCATCACCTGGGAAGCTGGCAGGTTAGTCTCCAAGGTTCTTCCTCATTTGCCCATTCAGTGACTTGTTCTGGTCTTTGCACTGCTTTGTGTAGTTGGCTTTGATGGTTGAGAGTGCGGGAAGGAGAGGGGAAAGGGGGCAGGCAAGGGAGGTCAAACTGGAAGCTCTCTTGAGGCAGGGCCTGTCTCTTGTACTGTTCAACTAGAACAGTCTTGTTCTTGGCTCCTGACAGAGGTGCTGTTTCTGGGGTGGTGCTTCTCCCAGGTTTTGCTAGATACTGACCTCTCTCACCTTCCTTTCTTTGCTATTGAACATGCAGACAGGAAGGTCAGATCCTCCCACTGAGCGGGAGGAAGGTCATTTAAATAGGTCTCTGCTTTGTCTGGAGTGAGATTTAAAAACAGTGCCCTAGCGACCTTCTTCACGGTCACAGAGCAGTGGGCAGTGTGAGTGTGACTGCAGACTGTGTTTTCTGGGCCTTGCAGCCTGCAGGGTTCAGCACAGCCACATTCAGCAGGTTTTTAGCAGACTGAGGCACTGTGAGATGAAGTGCTGAACTCTTTGATATTTCACAGAGAGATCCATTCCCCAGTCAGACACAAGATCAGACACACAGGAGAAACCAACATGTCTCGAAGAAAAATGTTTAGTCTTTAGAAAAGAGAAATCAGAAAGCCCTACTTAACTATTTTATCACAGTAAATTGCATCATTCTGTATGTACCTAACCCAAATCCCTAAGATTGGTTAAATTGGTAATAACTGTTGATTATGTCTTGAAATGATTTTGTACCCATGGATAGAGGATTAAGGGAGAATCCAGAAGTGGTGACTTGTTGACTTTTGTGGGTTTTGCAGGTCATGGGTTAGATAACCATGGGGAGCTGTGATTTCCAGTTTTGTACTAACATCTGGTGTTAAAGGTCTGTAGTTCATTCTATTGCGTCACATATGATTCCTCACTAGGAAATCACAGACTTTTGCAATTCTCTAAGACAAGCCTTCTGCAGAACTGTCTGGAAGCCAGAGGTACATGGCCTTTGTATTACAGAGTGCTCGTTGCGACAGACTTGGAGGCTCACTGGGTAAATCTCTAGGTTTACAGTTAGGACTTAACCAAGAAAGGGACCCATCTGCCCTGAAGTTTCAAAACTCCCTGGGGGAATCTATCCTGAAATTGACGCACGATGTAAAGCAGCCATGAGCTGCGTAAATGCCCAGAGTCCAGAAACTGAAGTCAATGGGTGTCTCTGGTTGGTCTTCACATAGCCTTAAGACAAGTTTAAAGTTTTAATGAATTACATCCCTGGAAATATACATTAAAAATCAGCATGCAGAACAATCAATAAATGGGACCTCATGAAACTGAAAAGCTTCTGTAAAGCAAAAGACACTGTCATCAAAACAAAACGACAGCCTACAGACTGGGATAGGATCATTACCAATCCTACTTCTGACAGAGGGCTAATATCTAGTATATATAAGGAACTCAAGAAGTTAAAAAGCAACAAATCAAGTAATCCAATTAAAAAATGGGGTATGGAGCTAAAAAGAGAACTGACTGCAGAGGATTATAGAATGGCAGAAAAACACTTAAAGAAATGCTCAACGTCCTTAGCCATCAGGGAGATGCAAATCAAAACAACCCTGAGATTTCACCTTACACCTGTCAGAATGGCTAAGATCAAAAACTCAAGTGACAACACATGCTGGGGAGGATGTGGAGAAAGAGGAACCCTCCTCTATTGCTGGTAGGAATGTAACCTTGTACAACCACTCTGGAAATCAATTTGGCGCTTTCTTAGACAATTAGGAATAGTGATTCCTCAAGACCCAGCTACACCAC
>CM053748.1:9863053-9876837 GCA_028658305.1 Pachyuromys duprasi
GCTGGAGGGGTTTCCGCACAAATAGGCGTTTTAACAAAAGCTAAAATAAGCTATTGCCTGGAAAGGGTTCCATGCACAAAGGCAGTTTAACAGAAGCTAAGACAAGTTAGCTAGGGCATCTTGACCTCCACTTCCTAGAATAGAGTTTGGTAACTTTCCATAGGACTCTCCATCAAGGAGATCAGATTCTAGTTAACCCTGAAATGGCCTCATCACAAATACAAGATGGAGGAAGCTCTGTACTGTCACAATACAACTGGAAGTAAATTTGAATGGCAATTCTTTAGAGAGCACAACTGGGAATTTAAAATAGCTCATATATCAGATGCTAATCTCATCAAGCACAGCCTTTTAGGTTATAAATACCCGATAGAAAACATCAAATGAGACTTAATTATGGAGTAATTCTCTGTTGAAAGTAATCTTTTCTGTCATATAGGTCCCTGCCTGATTTCCTGAAGTGTACTACTCCTATCTCTCTCCTTCCTTCCCCCTCCCCCACATAAATACACATATGTAAAAGATTAGAAACTCAGAACCCCATGTGAGAGAGAACATGTGCTGTTTGTCTTTCTGAGCCTGGGTTACATGACTTAATATAATATTTTCAACACCATTCATTTTCCTGAAAATTATGTGATTTTATGTTTCTTTATGGCAGAATAAAATTCCACTGTGTGTATGTACCACATTTTCATTATCCACTAATCTGTGGATGAACATCTTGGATGATTCCATTTCCTTGCTGTTGTGGACAGAGCAGCAATAGACATGGACAAGCAAGTACCCCCTCTTTTGCTTTGATGAACTGAGGTCGTTTGTGCTCTCAAATGAAGTTTAAAATCATTTACTCTGTGCCCATGAAGACAAAGTGTATATTAGTGTATATTAGACTGCTTTCAATCTGTAGGTTGTTTTTGGTAAGATGGCCATTTCCACAGTATTGATTCTTCCAGTGCAAGAGGGTAGGAACTCTTTCCAGCTTCTAGTGAATTCTTTCTTCAGTGTCTTAAATGTTTCATTCTAGAAGTCATTCACTTCCTTGGTTAGATATATTCCAAGGAATTTTTCTGAAGAAGTTTTGACTGAGATAATTTCTCTGATTTCTTTCTCAGTGTGTTTTTCATTCATATATAGGAAGGCTATTGTGTTTTTTTTGTACATTAATATTATATGCTGCCATTTTGCAGGAAGTATTTATCTATTCTACCTTTTTTTTTAATGGTGGAGTCTTTGAGTTTCATGTATGAAATGATATCATCTGCAAATAATCTCTGGCTTCTTCTTTTTCTATTTGCATCACTTTTTTCCTTATTCATCAGGTTTTTATTAGTTGATCATTTACACAATGTATTTTGGTCACATGTACCCCTTCTGCTACTTCTACCAGATCCATGCCCCCCCCCCACTCCGTTCTGTCTCCTCTTTTTTTATAACCCATCAGGTGCAGTTGGTGCTGTCCATATCCTTTCGAATACGTGGCCTTTCACTGGCACATCATCAGCCCACCAGCGCCTTAAAGAAAATTGACTCTCTGAACCCAGCCAGGTGAGCGTACCTGAACATCCCCTCCATGCACATTCCAAATGCCCAGATTTAGACGGTGCCCCACATCCAGGGCACTGCAGTGCCTAGCAGGACCCTGCCCATTTTCCACCTCAACTTCCATGCTTTCACCAGGAAACTCATGCTGTGCACAGCTCCGATCCCACTCTGACAACCCTCACTCCATAACAGGTTTTCAAGCCCTCAGAGCTACAGAAATCTCTTCTTACTAGCTTAACAGTTATTTGCCATTTATTTGCATCACTTTTGTTTCTATTTTTTTTATTGCTCTAGCTACGACTTCCAGCTGTATATTAAATAAGAGTAGAGAAAGTAGATATTTTTGTCTTGTTCCTGACTTTAGTGTCAAGGCTTTTAGTTTTCTTCCATTTAATATAAGTATTGGTCGGGTGTAAAGTGACATTAAATAGTAAATGCAGATAATACAATGGTATGATCTAAGGGAGACATTCATAAAGAACAAGGATGTTTATAAGGAGGTAAAACAAACAGGATGATCTAAGGGAGGTGTAACATTCCATCCTGCAGAGAAGCTCCTTCAGCTCAGGAAATAAATAACTAAATAGCTCCAGGAAGTTCCTGAAACTAACCAGATTTACAAGGCTCCTCTCTCCACAGACATATATAAACTGTGTGGCCTGTTGGGAGACACTCATGAGAAGAGTGGCTGGTCAGCCAAGCTGCTCATATCAAGCAAACTGCCTAGGAGAAGCAGAAAGGGCTGAACTGCTTGGACAGGACACTCTTCAAGGTGTCGAGCTGCCTTTAGAGTCCGTGTAGTAGTAGTGCTCCAGGTTTCTAGCTTTTGGGAGCTGACCACGTATGTATACTGTGGTGGACTTTGATGCTGTACCTGTTTTTAGTCATTTTGGGTTCCTGTAAGTAACCCCTCACCCATACTCCTGTAAGTAACTCCAATAAAGTTCATTGGTTTACCAAGTTGGACTTTGGTTTGTCATCAGGTCTCTATCTGGGGTGGATACA
The DNA here is from genome assembly GCA_028658305.1 of Pachyuromys duprasi. NCBI lineage: Eukaryota > Metazoa > Chordata > Mammalia > Rodentia > Muridae > Pachyuromys > Pachyuromys duprasi. The sequence goes on from CM053748.1 coordinate 9,865,604, forward strand.
TGTTTTTTCCACGTTTCCCCAGTAATAGTGTCACACAATAGGAGGTCAGAGCACAACTTTTGAGACCCAGTTCTTTCCTTTCTCTGCAGGTCCCTGGAATAAAAGCCAAGCTGTCAAACCTGCACGGCAAGCACTTTTACTCACGGAGCTTTCTCACTGGCCAGTCCATTGTGTACTTTTTATACTGTTGCCGAGTCAGGCTGCAGTTGTGTGGACTTGTACCTGTGTCCTGTATTTTACTCAATCAGGATAAATGTCTATTTTTGTGCTAGTACCATACTGTTTTCATTACAGTGGCTTTGTAGTGTAACCTAAAGTCAGTTGTGGTGATGCTTTCTGCAGTGTTCTTCTCACCCAGGCTTGCTTTGGCTCTCTAGGGTCGTAAGTGCTTCCATAGGAATTTTATGTTTTAAAAAAAATGCCTGTGAAAAAATTGTATTAGAATTTGTATTACATTAATCTGTAAACTGCTTTTGGTGAGTTGGGCAACTTCAAAATATTACTTCTAACAATAGCATGGGATGTCTTTCCATCTTTTTATGTCATCTTTAATTTTTTTCTTCAGTGTTTTAAAAATTTCATTGTAGAAATCTTTCAGTTTGTGGGGTGAGTTTATTCTAGGGTGAATTTCTTTAAGGCTGTTGTGAACGGGGTTGTTCCTCTGATTTCTTTTCCAGTATATTTGCCGTTGCCACAAATATCAGATTTTGTGTGTTGACTTTGTGTTCTACCCCTTTGCAGAAAACATTTATCAATTCTAGATTTTTAGTGGATTCTTTAGGATTTTTTTTCTTATGCAAAGACTCGTATTGTTTGAAAATAAGGGCATTTTGACTTCTTCCTTTCCTATTTGCATAGTTTTTATTTCCTTCCCCTGTTTTGTTGCTCTTTCTATGAACCCAAGCGCTAGGCTGAATAGGAGTGGGGGGGAAAGCACTTTTGTCTTGTTCCAGATGTTAGTGAAAATGCTTCAAGGTTCTTTCCCTTTAGTGTGTTATTGGCCATAGGTTTGTCATACATAGCTTTTATTATATTAAGACATGTTCCCTATTTCCCTGTCTTCTCCATGAAAGGAGGGTTTCTGCTCTCTATGGTTTGTATGGCTGTGATGAAACACTGTGACCAAGAGAACTCGTGGAAGAAGGGGTTTATTCAGCTTGCCACTCTTCAATCACACTCTATCACTCAGAGGAGACCGGGCAGGAGCTCAAGGCAGGAATATGGAGGCAGGAACTGAGGCAGAGGCTAAGGAGGAGCACTGCTTGCTGTCTGGTTCATGACCGGTCTGGTTGGGTATTTTCTTAATTGATTTTCTTCCAAATGACTCTATCCAGTGTCACATTGACGTACAAACTTGTCAATACACGTTTGCAATGTCTTAGAGTGTATAATTTAGCCATCAATTTGAGATCTCTCTCATTTTTAAATGTTTCTACTCAGAGCTATAACCTCTACCTTAGGACTGTCTTCATTCTATTCCATTGGTTTTGGTGTGTTGTGTATTCATTTTGTTTAATCCTAAGACATGTTTGTTTTTCTCCTTGACTTCTTCAATGACCCATTAGTCATTCTATAGTGTGTTGTTTAATCTCTATGACTTTTCATATTTCCCTTGACTCTATATTTCTCTATGCCTTTGCATATTTCAATTGCATTGATTTCTAGATTTATCCCATTATAGTCAGGTAAAATACAAGAAGTTATTTAAATTTTTCTATATTTATTGAGACATGTGCTTTGTGTTGCAATATGTGATCTGTCTTAGAGAAAGTTCCACCAGCTCCCTAGAAATGTATGTATTTTGTAGTGTTTGGGTGGAGTGTTCTGTAAATATCTGTTTGATACATGATGTTATAAAGTCCAGTGTTTCTCCATTGATTTTCTGTCTGGATCGTATATCTAATGGTGAGAGAAGGATATCGAAGTCACCCACCAGTACTGTGTTGAAGTTAATCTGACTTTTATATTTATTAATATTTTAATTGTGGGGGGGTGCTCACACTCATGCCTGAGTGCATGTATGTACACCACACGGTGTGCAGGAACCCAATAGATCTCTTGGAACTAGAGTTAAAGGTGGTAGTAATCTGCCATGTGGGTTCTGATAACCAAATCTGGGTCTTCAGGAAGAGCTGTAGGTCCCCTTAACCATGGAGTCATCTTTCCAGCCAGGGGTCTTCCTCTGTCAGTGCATATATGTTTAGAGTTGTAATGTCTACTTTCGAGATGATTGAGACAGGGTTTTGAGGTGGATGGGCTTGTCCTCTTTCACATAAATCCATAGTCTTCTAACCCCCTACCTGCCCTTCCTCTTCTGAGTTGGCCTTGGTTATCTGTTACTCCCGTGTAGAAGTTTCAGATGATGCTCTCGCGCTCTGACAGAGGATCATGTACGTTCTACTTGATGCAGGGATCACTTCACCATCAACTGAAACTTGTCACTTATCCTCTGCTCAGGTTTCCCAGTGATGCTGTGCTTGTAAACTCAAGGTAGCAGGTACACTCCCTGTTTCTGCCTATGAGAACATACTATAAGTCTTACTTTTATTGATTTCCTGTAATCTTTAAAGTAGTCTCTGTGTTGGAATAGTTCCTAACCTCAAATATGTTCTTAGGAATCCCAGCATGATCTGGGAGGGAATTCCTTAAGGCTAACAAACAATGGAAATAGAGAAACCAAGGAAAAGATGGTGGTTGAATAATACTTTCCAAATCCAAGAAAACTGAAAGTCAAATAAGAAAGGAGTGTGATCCCCAGTGTTCTTAGCATAAAAGAGTTCATGGAAAAGTACCACCAACAAAGTAAAACATGTTTTGGCATGTTTGGGCAAGAGGAAGTACTTGAGGATCATGGGAAGTTTTGTTTTTGTTTGATCACAAGAAATTTTAAAAAATGGAAATCACTATGAGAGTCAAGAAGAAAATGGAATTGTAAGAAAAAAAATGAAAGTATCTATTCTATGTTCCTGAAGAAGAAAAAGAGAAACCAGGCTGCACCTGATTTGTAACTTGAACTTCACCTGAGAAGTGTGTGCTGTCTAGTTTTATGTTGGCTTGACCGAAGCTATTATCATAAGACCTGGATATTGGAAATTATTTACTACAGAATTTCTCTCCATTTTTCTATCGTGTTTGTTCTGAACAACATTCTAACCTGTCATTGCTACTTTTCCTCCTGCCCCATTTTTCTATACAATTAAAACAGAAATATGGGCACATGTAGCAAGTTGCCAAGGTATTCTATGACTCCGTTGGGATTATTTGAAAAAGCACAGTGTCTTCAAGCAGAAATCTCTGTGTCCTTGTAAGTAGATGTGTGCTGACTAGAAGTGCATTTGTCTATCTTTGTCTCTGCTTCTGAACCCCTTTCAGTATATACCTTTGCAGTATCACCTTTTATACATGCACTAATTATGTATCTGCAAGACTGTGTTATCCTCTAGAGAGGGAAGTCCTATAGGAAAGGGCCAGTGCCTCATTTGTCTTTGGGTTTTCAGTGTATTGCATAGTTTCTGGCATAAAGCTTACTGTCAAGAAATACTTGTTAAATGAAGGAATGATTATGATTCAGGCTTATTGTTGAAATAAGAGGCATTGACGTTGTCTTTCTGGCGATGTCAGACTTGGAAAACACATATGCAAATTGACCAAGGATGTTGAAATATTTTGCGCTGACCACATCCTCAGGATAAATTCTATAGTTTTGTTGATTTAATCATTCTGAGTATCATGTGGGGAAAACCCCACAGCAGTAACTGAGCCCTTAAAAATACCTCAACTGACTAAGCTACATGCATAGAAGGCCTGTTTTACCACGTGCATGAAATATCTGTTTTAAATGTATTTCAGCCTTTGGGGATTTAAACAGTTTTTTCCTTTCTGAATAACAGCGGATTTTCGTGGACATGACTTTTATATTTATATTTTCCTGAGCCTTAGTTGGCTTCATTGTTTATGTTTCAGCACTGTTATTCCATGTACTCATGCTCCTGTGAGTCTCTTTGAATACTTTGGAAAATGAGGTTGGGTATGGTTACATAAGAGATGCTGTTGTGTTCCAAAGACTGGCGTCTCTGAGGGGAGGTATGTGGGCCTTATCTCCTTTTCCATTGATGTCCATGGGTCCATCTGTGGTCAAGGACAGGTCACCTAATTCACTATTGCTTTTGCTTTTAATTCATATAAATAGTTGGGAATAATTTCTTTAAAGACTGTGACTGTATCATTCCTTGTTCCCTACTACCACCAAACAGTAACCTAATCATGGCACAAAAACAAAACAACAACAAAGAACAACTAACAGCTAGCCATATTCAACCGTTCTTTCCAACTCCCAAAGACTTGCTGAGTTTCGTATTAAAGGACTGTAGGACCAGGGCAGGTCACTACAAAGTAGTAGATTCTTGAAAAGTTTAATAAGTGAAGCAGCAGAATGCATATCTGAGACCAGTAGGGTGAGTAGGAACAGTGTCAAGGCGTAGAGTTCAGGAAGGAGCAGTATGGGGCATGGCACCTCAGCTCAGACAGAATGCTTGGTCCATTAAAAGGGTATTGTCTTGAACATTTGATTTATTAATTTTTTCTGGACATGATTCCTTGACTTTTCAACTAGACTGAATAGTGGTTCTAGTAACAGTAGTAACGGTAGGAATCCTCATTTAAGAGATGCACAAATAGGTCACCGTTGAATATAATTCATCACATAAAGTGTATCAGGCAGACCCCACATGGTCACCTCAATAGAGACACAAAATGCCTTTGATAAAACCCAGCATTCCTTCATGATAAAAGTACTAGAGAGGCAAAGAATGGAGAAAACATATTTCAGCACAGACATATAGCCAACAGCATGACAGATGAAAAACACTTGAAGTTTCCCTCTGAGATTAGAACAGAATGAGGTCCACTTATTCCACTCTTATTCAATGTAACGTTTGGAGACTTAGCAATCATATACGAGAAGAAAATACAAGAGATGCAAGCAGGAAAGGAGAAGTTAAAGGATTTTTATTACAGATGAAATGTTTTTTTTTTACATTAAACAAACAAAAACAAAATTCCTCGAAAGCGAGGTATGCACACCATTTTTAATCTCAGAACTCAGGAAGCAAAGGCAGGTAGAGTTCTATGAGTTTGGGGCTGCTCTGGTCCACATTGTGAGTTCTAGGCAGCCAGGGCTACATAGTAAGACCCTATCCCAACAACAACAACAACAAAAGAGTGGCAGAATAGAAAATTAACATTTAAAAAATAGTAGCCTTCCTATATATCCAAAAAAGAAAAAAGAGAAACAATCCTGTTCACAACAGCCTCAATGACAGTAAGAGCAGCAGCAGCAGCAGCACAAACACATAAAGAAGTGAAGGACCCCTACAGTGAACACTTCAAAACACTGAAGAAGAAATTGAAGGTGACAGTAGAAGACAGAAAGACTGCCTGCTCTCGTGGATTGCGAGAATCAATACACTAAAAATGGCTATTCTACCAACTCCACAGGTTCAATGCAATAAAAATTCTAGTGCTATTATATTCACAGAAACAGAACAAAAACCTTGAAACTTGTATAAAAGCATACACAAAAACAAAAAATAGCTGAATCAATCCTGAATAAATAGAATACTGTTGGAGTGAGTATCCTTCCTGATTTCAAGGTGCATTACAGTGCTACACCAGTAAACACATTATGTCACCAGTGCAAAAACAGATCAATAGAGCAGAACAGAAGATGCAGGGCTGGCTGGCTGGCAGGCTCAGTGGTCAAGAGCACCTGATATTCTTGCAAAGGATGGATGTTCAGTTTTCAGCATCCACATTAGGTAGCAAACAATTTCCTGTAACTCCAAGTCTTGTGATCCATTCCTTCTTCTGGTCACTGTAGATATCTACATGCATGTACACACACACACACACACAAACAAACTAAGAAGTTATGATGTGTCCATGAATAGTAGAAATGAGAGGGTAAGGGAAAGAGTTAACACAAATTAAGGATAAAGAAAAGGTCCTATGGAAATATAATCATTTTTAAGTCTATTAAACACACACACACACACAATTACTCTTGGGACCTCTCCACAATGCTATAGTCACGACAAATTAAATATAGTTCATTTCAGTTCTTTTATTTTATCTAAAGTCATAGCATAGATTATTATTTATCAAACTAAAAATAGTTTTCAGAATTTCATACATGTAAGTGTTTTAACCAAATATACCCCTTCTCCCCTCTAATTCCTCCCTAATCTCCCTCTACCACCTTCTCCTTCCAACTTGATGTACCTTTATTAGTATTACTATCATTACTACTATCACTTTGATTTTCTTCAAGACAGGGTTTCTCAGTGTAGTCATTCTGTAGACAAGGACGGCTCTAAACTCAGAGATCTTCCTGGCTCTGCCTCCCATGTGCTTGGATTAAAGGTATGCACCCACCATCACTGCCCAGCTGTTGTATCTTTTTAAAAACTAAGTATTATATTTTCAAATTTGGAGGGAGACCCCCTTCAGGAGTAGATAATGCTTCTCCCAGAAGCCTAAGATTATTAACCCCCAAATCCTCAGAAGTCGTTGGCTGGGGAAGCCCCAAAGGACCTCAGACAATTATAGGCCGTACCATTGCCAATGTTCTTGATTATCCAGAAGCAGTAGATGTTAAGGACCTTTTGCTGAAGACACCCCATACTTGATGTGTAGGACACTGAGAAATCAAGCTGAATCTAGGGTAAAATTGTCACTTCTGCTGCCAAGTTTTAACAGTGTTGGAAGGAGCTTTGCAAGCTGCTCGGAGAAATGATCCAGTGGTACGGCCCAGATGTGGATCCAACAAACTACAAAAAGGACCCACCTCACAAGGTACAGTCACAGGGTAAGTGGCGGCATGACCATTATATGTTTTCTTACTGGGCTGGAGGCCTGATCCACAAGAGAGAACTCATGGCTTGCGTCCAATGCCTGTTCAAAATCTTTTGGCTGGGGCTGTTATACTATTGCTGCTTTGCTAAACGGACACGATGTCATATCGCCTTCTAAATAATTGTGTTTGTATCCATAGATTAGCACCGACCCCAGCCTTCATCAGAGAACCTTTTATGGCAGTGCGCAGATTTGTGCAGAGAGTTAATTGGCCAGAGTGTAAAGATTAAGTGGCTGTGGAGCATTGAGTCCTAGGCTGGACATCTGTAGCATCCCCTGAAGTGATTATGGGTCAGGAGAGATCACAGAAGAGGAGATGGAAAACAAAACAGAACAATAGCAACAACAAAAGTAAGAGCCAGAGGTTGGGGAGAAGTCTGACAAAGCAGAGTCTCTTGAACATGACGCTTCCAACACACCCATGAACTCACTGCAGCTGTGGTTACCTGTGCAAGATCTATGCAAGATGGACCTGGCACCATTTCCTCATGCATAGGGAGAGGCTCAGGAGGCCACACCCCTCAATGTCCGACTATGGGAAATTAATGGGTGTTAAGGGGAATGGAGAATCAACTTTGATGATGTGACTTCAGATAAATCTCACATGCTCCAGTAAATAACCCCTCATCTCCCTCTTGCAAGCAACCCTAACTAAGGTTAGTGGGCCAAAAAAAGATATCAAAGTAGGAGGGAGCTTCTTGGAAAAAAGAAGCATTTCGATGGAAAGAAAGGAGAATGAGAGAGGCAAACGGTGTGAAATGCCCAAAATTCAGTATATTCATATGTGAAATTGTCAAAGGAAGAAAAAATAAAATTTAAGAAAGAGAATGAACATAAAAGAAGTTTACAAAGAAGTGTATCAGAAGTAGATGTAATAATTTAAGAAATAGTATTTGCTTTGATAAACAATGATAATTAGTATAATTGGGAGTCAAGACTTGATGTCTGTGAGGTAAACACGGGAAATTTTAGAGGCAAACGTGGGAAACAGAAACCGGAGTGGCTGGCACACAGCATAAGCTAAATAAGGAATAAGGAGGAGCTTTCACTTCAGTTTCTATAACATCACTGTAGAAATCATTTATAATTGGTGCCAAATTGCTTATATCCTGTGGCCAGGGTAGGCCTAGGAGCAAGTGTATGAGCCAGCTGCACTTGGAGTCTAGTGAAAGGCCTGGTGATGGAGAGAGCTCTAGAAAGGCACATGAGCTTTGCTTAGGTGGAAGAACAATAGCGTTTATCTAAGTTAGTTTGTCTTCTGGTCACAGGCAGGGCAGTACTAGCAAGACCACATATGCATACTAAGAAGGTGGTTATTTACATATCTGTTTTCCTCCCTGTGAGCACAGGGAAGGATGTGTATCATTTGAGTTATATGCTGAAAGCACTAGCTCTTAGCTCCGTGAATAACTGCTGTAGAATTCTCAAGAATGTCCATCCTATGGACTGGAGTGGCAAGGTATGAAGAAGTTTGGGTGTTCTTGAATTTTCAGTCTGTGTTCATTCATGAACCTATGGTGGGAAGAATTGTCTTAGAACTTAAGTCACACGTGAGTAAGTTCATGCTCAAAGGTTTAGACAGTTGTATGGCATGGGTTATTCCAGAAGGTACACTGAGTCTCAGTCAATCAAAGTCAGTCGAGGCCCTTAGCCTTCCCCGGCTCTGTGCACTGTGATAGAGGGAGGCTGTGCTCTCTCTGAGGCCTAATGTTTGCCAGCTGGACAAACAGACACTGATCAAGAATACTGGAGTCATGTGGGAAGTTTCCTTGCTTTCCTTCTCCACACCCTTCTACCTTGCTCGTGCCAGAGCTACCCAGAGTGCACCGAGAGGTGCTCCCTGAGGGGTGTTTGGAAGGTGTCCCCCTTCTGCTGAAAAGCCATCCCGTTACCATTCTGTGTTGCTCTGAATGCTAATGAAACGTGCCTGTTTTATTAGAAGCACATTGTGGGCGGAGGCAAGGGCGTCTCCCTGTACCTGGCAGCTGTCAGTTCCACCTGTCCCCATAGCTGAGCCAGACAAGGCCCCAAATGCTTTCCATACGTAGGCCTTTGTGAAGTCTTCTACAGACATAGTGCAGATTGAGCCCCACATGCTCTTTTGGGAGAAGGTAACTCAAACCACATGCCTGGAGACGAGTCAAGGCAAATGTGGTTCTCCAAGAGGCAAAATGTGAGCAAGTGACAGCTCTCCTATCAGAGCCAGGGATTAGGACCATGGGCCAGGAACTGGCCCAGCTCATAAAGTAATCACCGCTGCCAGTCCTTAACGCTATCATGGAGTTCATAAGGCTACTTATATTCTGTTTATTTATTTTTGTATTCTTTAATAAACAACCAAGAGAACTGGGTGTTAGAAGGGAGCGAGTACGTAGTGCAGAACTTCCTTTGATATTGTAGCCTCTCACTTTGGGCTTAGGGCCAATAAGTGGAATAAGACAGCTAGTTCCTGTACCCTGATCCTTGAGCCCCTTCCTGGGCTCTGAAGTCAGCTTCAGGGACGCACGCTGAGTGGAGTGGAGTGGAGTGGTTCCCATGTGGGCTTGACCCACATGCATGAAAATCTTTGGGAGGGCCATTAACCAGTGGGAAGGTGCAAGGACCAGCCACGTTGAGAAAAAGTTTTCTTGCACAAAGCCAGAGTCCTTTAGAAAACTGTTTCCGGGGAGTTTGCTTTTTTGATGATTTGTAAACAATAATTTTTTGTGTGATTTATTCCAACTGAGCTTTAGTTCTGGGTGATGCTATGAAAAGAGCATAGACCAGACTCTCATTCCTCCCATGTCAGTCAGCTGCTACTAAGGTAACGCCAGCTTCTACGACTCTGAGCACTGAGCTTCACCGTCTGTGAAATGGGAAGAGTGGTGACCTCAGCAAAGAACCCTTGTAAGTATATTTAAATATATTTAGTAGTCTCATTAATAAGCTCCAAATTCAGTTTCTAAATTCCCCATTACCTCCTCTTCTAGCTCTGCTTGCCTTAAACAAGTTAATAAGTTTATTCTCCCTCTGTCCCTCGTGTGTGTGTTTGTGTGTGTGTATTAAAATGGTAATAATAATAGGACCCACCCACAACGTTCTTTTGAGTATTAAAGAGGCAGTGCTCGTAGGAATCCTGGAATCATGGTTGGTACAGACTGAGGACTCAACAAAAGAGAGAGTTCACATTTGCTATGCATTAGAGCGCCCAGCGCAGTGGCTGGCATACCACACACGTCAATGACTGCTGGCTATTATGACTACTAGGACTATTATCCACTTAGCTGAGGGAAGGATGTCTGTCCAAATCTCTTATTTCCTCACTCTTGACCTCCTAGTATGATTCAGACATAGTCCCCTGAGATACTCAGTTCTGAGGGGGAGAGAAGGAAGGATAAATGAAGAGAGAAAAGATGTCAGTCTGGCAGTTCAGACCCCATGGGGTGCCCATCCTGAGACCAGATGACCTTTCCATGAAGAAGAGAAACCACAGCAGCCCTCACTTTCCCTGGACTCTCAGTGAGTCATGCTAAGTCATTCCCTTGGCTCCCAATCCATGGGGAAAGATGTTTGAAGCACAGCTAGAATCACAAGCTCTGATTAGACCAGAATGTTCTGATGTGGGTAGCTGGGTGAAGAGGAGGTGAAGGTCCTGGCTTCTAGGGCCTTTTATTCACTTCTGGTATTTGGAGAGGCTGGGTACAAGTTTCAAAGACAAATGTCCTTTCTAGGGCCAGAAGGGAAGGCCGCAGGGTAGTCTCAGTTTGGCTCTTGCACACGATTCCTATTTCTCTGAAATCAGCCCGTGCCTTATAATTCCACACAAATGCCTTTGGTGTACATTCTTCATTCTATAAATATCTATAAGTGTCAGCTGTCCACTGAGTACCAGAAGGAGTACTGGGTTATACCATCAAAGGGAATATGGATTGTTAAGTAATTACTACATAATATTTAAAGCCTGTCATGTAAGTGCCATCAGATTTGATGTGTGCCCAATGAATGGGGAAGTCACAAAAGGCTTCTTGGAGGAAATGATGGAATAAAACTACTGGTCCCAGAGATGACCCACTGAATTAAGTAACCCCCTAAACTCCCAATAAGTGACCCACTTATTCTTTTCTTGGGAAGATTTCTCACTCATTTTGGGTCTTGATTCTTCCATCTGCAAAATGAAGACAATGGTACCTTTTCAAAAGATTCTGTGTGGGCTCTAAGATCAACAGTCAATAAGTGGGACCTCATGAAGCTGAAAAGCTTCTGTAAAGCTAAGAACACTGTCATCCGAACGAAACGACAGCCTACAGATTGGGAAAGGATCATTACCAATCCTACTTCTGACA
>CM053748.1:9877337-9920301 GCA_028658305.1 Pachyuromys duprasi
GAGGAGAGGAGAGGAGAGGAGAGGAGAGGAGAGGAGAGAGAACGCACCAAACAAACAAAACCCACTCATCTTGGTTCACAGAATAATCTCAAATCATCCCTTCCCCACTTTAAGCCAGACTCATCAAAATAAAGGGCTAGTGCTAGAGCGTTCATCACAGTGTCACGGTCTTACGTCACCTACAGCCACATTGGCTGGCTTCTTTAAAAGCACTGACCGAGGAGCAGTGAAACGACTTGGTCGGTGAAAGTGCTTGCTATTCGAGCCAAACAGATGATCTGAGTTTGATTCCCAGAATCCACAGTGAGAGGAGGGCACCGACTCCTGAAAGTTGCCCTCTGACATCTACATGCAAACTAGGGCATGAGCACACCTGCACACGTGTAAACACACACTACTAATAAAATAAAAAATTTAAAGATGCTGATTCAGCCAAGCTTGGTGGTGGTGCACATCGGAAACCCCAACACTGGGGAGGCAGAGGGAGAAGCATTAGCGATCAAGGCTAGCCTAGGCTACACCCAGAGTTAGAGGTAGGCCTGAGCAACAAAATGCCCCATTTCCAAGAACCAAAACATGAAAGATACTACTTAGATCTGCAAGTTGGTCCACTCATGTAATCTTGGCACTTGGGAGGCTCAGGCTGGAGGATTTAGAATTCCAGGTCAACCTGAGGAACAAGAGATCGTGTCTCAAAACAAAACAAGATGAGGTGAAACCAAAATGAAACACAATGAAGCAGCAGGTACAGACTGCCTAGTTCTTGTCCACCTTGGCCGGTGGATCTGGAAATCTGCCTGGCAACTTTCCCCTCTGTGCGATTGATTCCTGCTACACACACTTGAAAATCACCAGCTGAAATTTCCTTTCAGAAAGAGCCCTGCAATGTCCTCCGTGTTCTTTGAACTTTAGTCCTTTGGACATCACGTCAGAATTCAGTTTCTGGTTCAGGGCAGCCCAACACGGGGCTGGGTAATCGGCATCACTCCCACATTCCTGGTAGGGGCTGCTGGCTCCCGTACTACCCTTCAGGAAGCAAGGCTTTGTGTGGTACTGCAGGCCACACAGTTGGGGCATTTATTTGGGGTGCGTGTGATAGGATCAAAGGAGAGAAGAGGAACGGATGGGTATCCCAAAGATTTGCTTGGTTAGAGTGCACCTTGCATGACGTTAGGTTCTTATGATAGGAAAGACATAACTTTGGGGACAAACTTGGAAAAATCATTTACCCTGTTGCTCCCTGGCCATGTGGTATACAGGCAAGTTAAGCTTTCAGAGACTTAAGTTCTGAATTAGAGGACAAAGCCCATGAATATTCACCTCACAGAGTTTCTGTGAGTTCACACATCAACCTCCCAGCCCAGCATCAGCCTTCCCCTAGCTTCTCTGGGGAACCCTTCCCAAACTTTATTTAGATCCCTCTGTTATCTGTCGCCCCTCCCCTCACCTGGAGGGCTGCAGGCTCTTCATGTGAGAACACTTGACTTTCTGAGAGCACTGGGTGATTTATCACGGGGCTGTTCTCTCCGACTCTGAAGGGTAGGAGTCTCCCTGCTGGAGACAGATGGGAGAGCTTGAGGCCAGCTGCTGTCAGTGCGGTGCAGCGGAGACATTTATAAGTCTTCCCACACTTTCCTGGCATCCCCCTTAGCCGTACACCAAAGGCAGCCCGCTGCACATCCTGCGCACACGTGCGAACTTTCCTTACAGCCTCATGCTTCCTCCTCCTCCTCCCTTTCATTGCTTAGTTCTGTGTGGTTGTGGTCAACATGCCACTTGACTCCTCAGGCCAAATCTTTGTAATTTATTTTGACAAGAATTCCTGTTATTCCTTCCCCTCAAAATAACTCAGCAGGCAAGACAAGAACTGCAGTACTATTGGCAAAGCACGCGGCTTTTTAGCCCTTCATGGTCACTCGCTCAGGGTATCAGTAAAGCTTTATCAGTTGCGGCTTGCCTAGCAGCATCCCAGCTGCTCTAGTAAACCTGGAATCAACTCATTGCTCAAGCTATAGGAAATACAAAGAAGATTTTCCTTTTCCTTTAGGGCTGTGGTCTCCAGCCTTAGCTTGGGATAACTTGGGAAAACTTTAAAGATTACTAAGACTTATGTCCCAGTTATGACTCTTGGATCCCTTGATGTGGCAGGGGAGAATTGACCCCAAGAGTTGTCCTCAGACCTTCCGAAGTACTTTGTGCATGTGCAAACAAGATTAAAGTTTAAAACCAAATAGCTCGAACGAATTTCCTGGGATAGATAGCTGAAAAAAAAAGAACATGATTAATATCTTTCTCATGTTTGTTAGCTCTCACTTCCTTCAACTACTTTGCTGTGGCCTCAGTTTAGGCTCTCCTGTATTGTCCTGCTCATTGGACAATAGGCATCGCTTCTCCAAAAGGTGTAAACATTAAGAACAGTTCTCTTCCTTACTGACAAAATTAGGTAATGCTAATAAGGAAGGACTCATGGTGCCAATGAGAAGATCAGGCCTTCCTGGCAAGCTGAGTGTCTAGAGACATTGCATACACCGAGGAAGCCAGTGTGTGCTGGAAGATATTGTAATACCTAGATCTCAACCCTGAGAGACAACTGGGGTCAGAAAAAGACAGCAGCGCCCTTCCTCTGTGCTCTCTAGAAAGTAGCATGGATCCTTGTCTGAAGATAGAGTTGTCTTGTTGATTGGCATAATTGCAGAGTTAGAGGGAAGGTGGAAGTGTGGCTAGTTCCCCACACTGTTTTAGAGCGTCTGAGTCTGAAGTATTTTTTGCTTGACAGAAATGATACAAGTACTTTTTAAAGTCTGTATTCACTTTGGTGGGGGGGGCATAGTGTTAATATTTCAACCATGGCCCTTTTGGGTTGTGGATTCTGTCAGTGTGGAATGGTGCAGTACTGAACATGGAAATGTAGTGACCTCTCTGAACTTCATCAGGTATTCTAACATGTCTTGACTCAAGCCAAGGCTGTGGCCAATGGAAAGAGTGGTGAAAGAGCATCTACAGACTCACGAATTAACATAGAGCAGAACTGAGACTAGCAAGGGTTGGTCCAGTTAGGTTCCACGGCCATTTAGGCTGTGTAAACACCATTCACTTCAATCACTGGTCATTCTAATAGTCACTGAGTGGATTCCAATATACACATTGCAGCCATTATTTCAGCATAGCATTTGCATAAGTACAGATACAAGGAGACAAAGCATGTCTATTAACTTTTCAACTAGAGCTGTTAGAATTACTTAAAACCATTCGAAAAGCCCAGGAGTTAACAAACCATGCTAGAGGGCATCTCTCAAGCAATCCTACAGGCTACCCGGCGGCAGCACATTGAGTCATTTTTTTTCTGTATACCTGTCCTTGTGGCCCCGGGCTCACTGTGAGTATTCCAGTGACCCATATCCTGCTGCCTGCTTTCCACTATTGCCACTGAGAAGCTTTTAAAACAGGTTCAAGTTTTTAAAGAACAATTCATGTTCCCAACAAAATTAAAAGAAAGATGCAGATATTTCTCACATAGCACCTTTCCCACAGCAACCTGCACATCAGCAATACATCCTCCTAGAATGGCAATTTATTACTTTTTTTTTTTGAAGTAGACAAAAACTACTAGATACTTCTTAATCAATAGTGAGTATGTGCTGCTGTTGTATGATTTTGAACAAGTTTGTACTGATGTATATTTACCATTGCAGTTTAGTGAGGCTCGTTTTTACCGATCTAAATTTCTGTGTTCTGCCTATTCATCATTCACTCTACCTCTGAGACCCAGCAATTGGTATTCTTTATTGTAAAAACAGCAATAGGAGGTGGAGGGAGGAAGGAAAGGAGGAGCTCAACTAAGTGTCATGTTAAGTTTGTAGGCTGTGGAATCAGATGCCCCTGGTTTAACAATTCCTGGACTTGCCATCCACAGAGCTTTTTGAAAAGTGTCTTGGACAGTACATAACCCACTGTTAGCAGCGGCTAACTGTCCATGGAAAACTAGGATTGGCCGAGGGAGATTCTTGCTTTTCCTACTTGAATTTTTAAAAAATACAATGTGTCCTGCAGGCACAACCAACCTGGTGCCAAGGGCCATGCACCCCAGGAGAGCTATGAATGTGGCCCAGTGCAAATTCATAAAGTTACATAAAACATGATGAGGTTGTTTGTGTAACCTGATTGCACCGTTCTCAGCCATGAACTTTGAGGACGGTGAGAGTGCAGGTGGCCTTTGTATGATTAAAGACGGACCTCTAATAGTTAATAGGCAGCTAAGACAGAGGTCCTGAAAGTCCAGTGACTATTTCATTGAGTGGACACACAACAATTTACTTAGCTGTTGGCCCTGTTTGGCAGCTCAGTCTGTCTCTATTCTTTTATATTTCGGCTCTTTATACACTGCGGCTTCTTTTTCTTCTTTTGATTTATTTCTTTAGGATAATTTCCAAGAGTGGGATTACTGGTTAAAACAGTACAAACATCTTTCTGGCTTGTAACATATTTTTCCATATTGCTTTCCAAAAATGTGCCTCATTGCCCTCACACACATGCAGGGAGGTCTCCTACTTCGTTCTTACCTATTTGCTGTTGGCATCTGCTAGTTCGCAGGGGGATGCACTTCTTGCTTTAGCTGTAGATCTGTTTTAGAAATGAAGTGTACTATGACTGGTCTCTTAACCTTTTTTTGCTTGTGGGTCTTCTTTAATGTGACCCTGGCTGTATGAGTATTTAAAATAGGTGTGCATTTACCGATAGTAGATAATAAATTCATTCAGAGCAATTATTCACTAGTGTACATATATGTTTTGCCATTTATTAAAGATGAAACCAAATCTGCATGCTAATGAGATGGCTGTGCTTGTTTATTTTTACATAAATCCTTAAATCATGGCTGAAAGTATGTTAGCACTGTACCTATATATGGTTAGGCATGTTTCAGAAATCACTAGAAATTCCACCCTAATTCTAAGTCTAAATTCACATAACATTTTACAGTAAAATTAAGTCCGCAGGGGCTCAGTGGTTCAGAACATCAGCTGCTCTTCCAGAGACTTAAATTCAATTCCCAGCACTCATACAATGGCTCAGACATACATGCAGACAAACACACACTTACAAATAAAAAGAAATAAATGTATGTTAGGAAAGAATTTCAAGTTAGCAACTCAAACAGCAATTAAAAAGATTTATTACATTTGTTTACATATCTATGTGTTCATTTACTTCTTTGTGTGTCTGTGTGTGAACCATGGTGCATGTGTGTAGCTCACAGACTATCTTACAGGAGTCATTTTTTTTTCCAGGATGTGAGCCTCCTGGAGCAGACACAGGACGTTATACTTGGCAGCAGGTTCTTTTACCCACTGAGCCATCTTGCTGGCCCCCAGAGCAGTTTTTAGATCAACCATTCTAACACAGTACAGTCCAAACCTAAACTAACCTAACGCATCATGAAGAACGGGAGGAGGGAAATTATCAGGTCTTCGTTTTTCTTAACTGAACTGTCATGTTTCATAAAAGCATGTGGGTGCTGTGTGGCGTGAGAGCAACAGCACAGAGTGCTCACGGTGAAGTTGGACATGGATTAATGCTTAGCTGTGCCACACATTGGATCTTGAATTAGGCTTTGGTTGCTGCTTATCTGGAAGCCATCTATAGCTTTCAGACTTTTCTTGATCCTCACATTTAGTTATGAAACCCCAATTTAGGGAACTATGACTTAGAAGAACTTTCTGCACATTAGTTTTCTGCTCTGGCTAGGATATGTATGTCCCTGTAAGACAGGTGTGATTGATATTCGCGCTTTACAGACGAGAATACTGAGGCTCACAGAGGCTGAGTTACCTGCTGATGGTGCCAAACTATCCTCTGCCACCTGTAGGCACGGTTCTCTCAGAGCTGCCTTGAAACCAATTAACTTAATTACTCAGATAAGCTACTTCTGCCATGGCCTTTCCCCCAGTCTAAACCTGTTGTACCTACCCACATCTGTGCCATCACTATTTATCTGCCTGTCCCCTCTTCTTAGCCTGATTCTCAGATTGTCAAAATAAAAATACTCAGTTTTCATTTATGTCTATTTCATCTTCTTTGACATTAAAGAAGAGTCCCTCAGCTCTTAACTCTGGCTAGATACTAGAAACTTTGGATACCCAAAGTTAAGTCTAGAGTCTACCCCCAGGAGTCTGGATTCAAATGATTTGTAGCCTGGACTTGGTTCTGGGCCTTTTTGTTTTTGTTTTTGTTTTTTTAAACAAAGTTCATGGCAACTTTGGAGAAGGCTCTAACTCAGATGATTCTTAGTGTCTTTCTAGGTTTCTATAGAAGTGGGTTTTTTTTCTTTGTTTTTCATTTCTCTTTCCTTCTCTCCCTCCCTTCTCTCAATGGTAAAACCCTCCACTACGACCACCACTTGGCGCTCATGTACCGACCTGCCTCAACTACTTTTTTTTCTGTCCTGTACTTTTCTTTAGCAAAACGAAATGGCTGATTTTCCCATCAAATCTCTCTCTCCTTGCTACTCCAGCTGTGTGTAGCTACTCTTCATTGTAATTTTACAGGAACAGCCTCCTCCTGGCCGCTGTGCACCTCATAGCCTGTGTCTAGGGCCGATTCTTCTGGTGTACCTCGGTTCTCATCTGCTTTGTTCCAATGGCTTTTCAATTTGCCGTGGAAGGTGGAAAATGATTTCCATGTGTGGGTAGGTGCAGCTAGGCATGCTGGCAAAGGCCTGTAAATTCCAGCTCTCAGAGGTAGAGATGCAAAAAGGATGGGTGTAAGGTGGCCTGGTCTTAAGGAGGCCCCAGCTCAAAACAATGCAAGGTCTGGGGATGCACTCAGCGGTCAATACTTGTCTGCCATGTGCAGGACCCGGCTTTGATCCTGGGCACCAGGAAAGAGAGAAAGCAAAGCATCATCACAGTTAAGGTCACAGAAAACTGACCTTTCAAGTCTAGACTAGCGATCATTTTAAGCTCTTTTTTTTTTCATTTTTATATTAAATGTAAGTTAAAGGTCACATGTGGCTAAATAATTGTCATACTTAGTGAACTGTGCATTCAATGAAATTTGTGTGTGAGAGAGAGAAAGCTGAAACGAGAGGTTAGTGACTGATGGGAGCATGCAGGAGAGGAACTGATGCATGATAAAAAGTAACCATGGGCAACGGCCACGCAGCATGTCCTGGGCATCACAAACATCCTCAACCACAAGGAAATGGGCAATTTCTCCCTAGCCACTGTCCCACAAATATGTGTTATATGACCGAATAGGAGATGCTCACTAGTTACGATACTGCTGCATTGTCCAAATCTTTTCCAACAGTCTTCTTTTAGAACTGCCTGCAGAGCCAGCCCATGAGTCAGAAAGAAAATGGGCCCTGTTCCTCTACTCTCCCCTTGTTTTTACCAAAAAAGGCAATGCCCAGTTTCATTGCCTACTGTGTTCGTTAGCTTTGGTGCCAAATGATCTTTAGCGATGGGCTGTCCTTTTCCCCAAGTTCATTCTACCCTGAGGATGAAGATGCTGCTACTAAGAATATACACAAAATGTGTTATGGATTCGTGGGGTAATTTCAGAGTAAAAGTTCCCCAAATTGTACCCAGCTCCAGGAAAATGCAAATGCTGTTGTCTGCAAGCAGGGGATCTTACTTTGAAGCTCATGAGAGTTGGGTACACACTTTAACCTCCAGTATTTTTCTCATTAGAGAGTCTAGCTTTATTATTTTCAAAGGCATTTATAGAGAAGCAAGGATAATAATCCTATTTTAAAGTGTTTGATAGGTGTCCAGACTTTGGGAGAAGGGTGCCATGTTGCTATAATAAAAGCAATATTTAAGCCATAGAAACGTGACGTGTTACACACAATAAGATAACGATATTCTTCTACTTTTTATAACGCACAGCTTTTCAACCACAGAGGATGGATCTGAATGAAACTGCATTCTCTCAGCCATCCCTGTCTTCCCTTGTGTATGCATCCAGAACAGCCAGTGCAGTCCTCATTTACAGAGCGCGGCCCTGGAGCAAACACTGCTTTTTCTCTTTGAAGAAGATTGGAGTGTCGGGATTGATGCCGTGACCTCTAGGTTAGGATACGTTGGTGGCCTATTCTAGCACAGCGCACTAACTAAAGCAAGTGGCACTGTTTGAAAGCACTAAGAAGTTAGCTTTTCTCCCTGGTTCCCAATTCTATATTTTTAGAGGCATTTATTTCAAGTGGTAAGAGTCTAAAGGAGAATACTGCTAATTAAAAGAAAAAACAGAACCTGCAAATTGTAAGGCATATTCTTTTTTAAAAAATTTTATTAATTACCCTTTATTCCCCCCATAACTCCCCCTCCTCCCTCTCAATCCCACCTTTCCTCCAATTTCTCCACACATGCCCCTCTCCAAGTCCACTGGTAGGGGAGGTCTTCCTTTCCTTCCTTTTGCTCCTAGTCTATCAGCTCTCATCAGGAGTGGTTGCATTGTCTTCCTCTGTGGCCTGGTAAGGCTGCTCCCCCATCAGGGTGAGGAGATCAAAGAGCAGGCTAATCAGTTCATGTCAGAGACAGTCCCTGTTCCCATTATTATGGAACCCACTGGGATACTGAACTGCCATGGGCTACATCTGTTCAGGGGTTCTAGGTTTTCTCCATGCATGGTACTTAGTTGGAGTATGAGTCTCAGGAAAGACCCCTGTGCTCAGATTTTTTGGTTCTGTTGCTCTCCTTGTGGAGCTCCTGTCCTTCCCCTGTCTTACTATTTCCAACATCTTTCATTAGATTCCATGCACTCTGCCCAACAGTTGGCCATAAGTCTCAGCATCTGCTTTGATATTCTGCAGGGCAGAGCCTTTCAGGGGCCCTCTGTGGCCAGCTCCTAGCTTGTTTCTTGTTTTCTTCTTCTGATGTCAGTCTGCTTTGCTAAGGCATATTCTTTTACCATTTTGGTTTTTTGTTTTGGAGGGGTGGTTTTTATGCACTGGTATATCGTGGAAAAATCAGTTTTGGGGGGTGGGGAATGGGAGTGGTAGGGGTGATGGGGTAGGGAGGGGGAAAAGCCTTGTATTATTTGTTTCTGTGGTGTAAATACTCCCACTTAGAAAATTTCAGGATCCCAATGTGAGAGAGCTAAACACACCTGGGAACAGATGCCCAGAATATGTTCTCATGGTCCAGTGTGAGCCAGCCTTGGATGCTGGGCACTCTAGTATACATGGAGGCCCTGAGGACAGCTTCCGAAGGAATTCAGTTTGACAGCACCACCCTCTCTGGAAGAAACAATTTGAGTAGGAATGAATTAGAAAGGCATTCTAGTGAAGGTTATTGAAAGAAATTGGAGGGGAAGATTATGCAGCCTGCCTTGATGAGACCTGAGAGGCTAGGGTCAGATAGAAGGACCTCTCCTATGAGGGGATTAGGGGAGGGGCGTAGGGGGAGAGGAGGGAGGAAGGGTGGGATTGGGAGGGGATGAGGGCGGGGGTTACAGCGGGGATACAAAGTGAATAAATTGTAATAAATAAATAGAAAATGGAACACATAGTTTAAAGTGCAGTTCTCAAGCCCTTTGATAAAATTTATCTGCCTCTAAGAATCCACCAAAATTTTCTCTTTCTTCTTTTATCATCTCTAATCGCCTCAATTCCCCATTTTTAAAATTTTATTTTTGAGATTATAATATAATTATATTTCCTTTCTCCTTTCCTCTCTCCAAGTTCTTCCATATATCCCTCTCCATTCTCTTTCAAATCTTTAAAATATTTATTTATGTATGTATATGAGAGATTTGTCTGCATGCACACACGCATGGTGCATGACAGAATAGAGCATCAGATCCCATTATCGATGGTCATGAGCCACCATGTGGTTGCTGGGAATTGAACTTAGGACCTCTGGAAGAACAGCCAGTGCTCTTAACCGCTGAGCCACCTCTGCAGCCCCCTCTTTTTCAAATTTATGACTTCTTTTTTCACTAATTTTTGCTAAATGCATATATATAATATATGCATATTAATATATACTATTAATATATAAATTTAACCTGTTCAGTCCAAAAAATGTTCCTGCATGTATGTTTTCAGGACTCACTGCTTGTTGCTGGACAACAAATTAGTGTGTTATTCCCTAGGGAAGACCACCTCTCTTGCTCCTAGTTTTCCTCAGTTGCTTATAGTTTTTTCAGGGTTGAAGCCTCGCGGGCTTTTCATCCAGTTCAGCATGTTATGCTGTCATCTTTGATCAGCCCATGTTTGGGCATCATGTTGGCGAGTTTACAGTTACAGTTTCTGATGTTACTAGGAGACACAATCCTAAAGCAAACTTTCTGACCCTTTACAATCTTTCCATCTCCTCTTCTGCAATGTTCCCTGAGCCTTAGGTGTGGGAGAGCTTTTTAGGTGTATCCACTTTTGGACAGAGCTCCACAAGCATGCATTTTGATCGGCTTTCTGTAGTGGCCCCTGACTGGTGCAAAGAGAAGTTCCCTTGGTGAGAGTGAAGGGTATAAGGACAAATGTTAACAGGCTGTTGTTAGGGATTTTGATAGTTTAGTACATTATTATTATTATTTTTTGTAGATGCTCCTCCGATAACTAACCCTTCACCAGCACTGAGCAGCCATCTAGATTTTTCAGCACCAGAAATGTTTACCATCATGTTGTACAGGTCTTAAGTTCAATTAGAAAACTGTTGGTTACTGCCAAGGTATGTGTGCCATTACTGCACCCTCAGGGATATTGTGCCATGCTGGTCATTGATATGGTCCATAGGCATCACAGCTGTGTAGGGCTGCCACTCTCCTTTGGAAGCTTACATGGTGCCTTCTGGTACAATAAAAGCTAGTCCTCAGGGAGGGATATGCCACATTTTTAAATTGAGTTGTTTAGTTTTTTTGTGTGTTTGGTTTGGGTTTTGTTCTTTGTGTAGTCTAGATACTGACAGCTATACAATGTCAGATGTATAGCTAGCGAAGACTTTTTCCCATTTTGTATTTCTGGCTCTTCACCTGAATGGTAGTACCCTATGCTGTACAAGAGAGTTTTAGTTTTAGGTGGTCTTATCTTTCAAATTTTAGTCTTAATGCCTGTGCTACTAGAGTTCTGTTTAGAAAATATTTTCTCGTGCTTATAAATTCCCTACTTTCTTCTCTACTAGATTCTTCATGTCTGAGGTTTTAATTCGAGGTCTTTGATCTATTTGGAGCTGAGTTTAAAATGTTTTTCAGTATGTTAGGATTTTTTGTAGTTCATAAGCATTTAGAAATTTATTAATTTCTTAAAAATTTTCAATTTGGTAGAATATACTTTTTCAAATATGTTCTTATGATTGTCTGAATTTCATTAGTGTGTTGCAATGTTTTCTTTTCATCTCTAATCTTATTAATTTAGGTCTTTTCTCTCTTGCTTTTGGTTAATTTCACCAATTTGGTTTATCAATTTGTTTATTTTTGAAAAAAAAAACAACTCTTCTTTTCATTGATTTAAATTAGTTGTTGTTTCTATTTCATCGATTTTGGTCCTCGTCTTAATTATCTCCATTTTACCAAGTCTTGAGTTTGGTTTATTCTTGATTTTCCAAGGACTTGAGATACATCACTAAGTTATTTATTTGAGACCTCTGCTTTTGTAATATAGGAACTTTAAGAGCTATATCTCTTCCCCTTAACACTGCCTTCATTCTGTCCCATAGGCTTTGATATGTGTGTTTTCATTGTCATTTGAGTCTAGGAACTTTTAAATTTCTTTATTGATTTCTTCCATGCTCCAGACATTGTTCAATATTATGTTTCTTAGTCTGTATGCGTTTATGTATTTTCTCTGGTTTCTCCTGCTGTTGATTTCTAGCTTTATACTACTATTGTCTGATAAAATTCAGGGAGTTTGTAATTTTTCTATGTTTTTTTTTTTGAGATTAGGTTTTTGTCCTAAGATGCTATCGGTTTTAGAGTATTTTCTGTGGACTGCTGGGTGTTCTGTATTATTTTGGTTGAATGTTATGTAGATGTTTGTTAAATTCATTTGTGTTATGATGTCATTCATTTACACTGCTTCTTCATTCAGTTTCTAGAATGTCTGCTGGTTAGAATGGGAGGACTACGGTTACCTACTCTTAATTACTATGTTGGTATTAACCTGTGCGAGCCTAAAAACGCTTGTTTTGTGAAACTGAGTGCACCTGGGCTTGGTGTGTATATCTTTAGAATGATAATTTCCTGTCGGTGGTTTATTCCCTTAATCAGTGCTTAATGGCCCTCTTTGTCTTTTCTGACATGTGTTGATTTGGCATCTGTTTTGTTAGATATCAGAATAACAATTCCTTACTTTTGGAATTCATGTATTCCTTTTATTTTGAAATACATTTGTCCATCCTGCGGTGCCTATTTTTGTTGGTAAGATGTGTTCATAGAAGGTGCATGAGGAGGAGTCTTGCTTTTTGCTCCAATATGCCTCTATCATCATTGGGACGTGTTTTATTAATTCATGGTATTTTGTTGGTTTTGTGATATTTGATGTTTTCTTGGTTTTCATTTGATTGACAAACATCTTGGCTTCTTTTATCATTTGCTTTCGCTTCTTGGATGTGTTTGCAGTTCTCCACGTCGTTTGAAGTACATTTACATCCAGTGTCCTCTATAGATCCATCGTGGTGCCCATAAGTTGGTTCACATTGCTTTTATCACAAAATGTTTTCCTTTTTTCTTCAATTATGATTGATAGTTTTACTAGGTATAGTAGTCTGTGTCGGTTCTACGCTCTTTCATGGCTTGAAGTACATATATTGCTCTAAGATCATCTGGATTTTTAAAATTTCCACTGAGAAATCATCTGTTATTCCAATGAGCCTGACCTGGGCATTCTCTCTTGTAGTTTCAATACATTTTAAAATTCTGTATACTTAACATTTTAACTATAATATTGAGTAGGGAGTTTTTATTCTGGTCCCATCTATTTGGTTCTGTATGCCTCTTTGCCTAGATGTGGAAAAATCTCTTCTATGATTGTATTAAAAATAATACCTATGGCTTTAACATCAGATTTTTCTCCTTCATCTGGGACCGAAATTTGTAACTTGGTCTTTTCACAGTGTCCCAGAAATTTTGTATGTTCTATTATTATGCTTTCTTTTAACTTGCCATTGAGTTTAACTCAATTATCTGATTCCTATACCGTGTCTTCAGGCCCTGATAGTCTGTCTTACTTATGACTCATGATATTAGAGAGGTTTTGAATTGTCTTATTGAAAATTTCACTTCTAATATAATTTCAGTTTTGTTTTTATTCAGATTTGAATTTCTTCGTTGAATTCCTTTATCACATCTGTAATTGGTTTCCTTACATCATTCAGCTGATTGCACTCTTCTTGGAATTCATCTTTAAATTCATTCACATATATGTTTTCATGTCCTTTTTAAAATATTTGAACATATTCAAAATCTGCATCATAGTCTTTAATAAGTTCTTTGCCTTAACTTTTGTCTAAGTCATTGTTGTTGGCAGCTAGTCTATAAAAGTATACTTATATGAAGTTTATTCACAGTGATTATCAATGCAGAAACAGGGCTTATTCTTATCTAGAGCATGATCTTAAAGCATCCAAGTAAGTTTTATGTGTTTTGAAGACACACATCTTACACAAAGGTAAACTCAAAGGTGAGGTGGTATGAAGGGTCTCCTTAATCACATTTTAATTAGAAGCTGGGATTTGGGGCATTGGTGGTAGCCTGTGGCTTTAATCGCAGCACTTGGGAGGCAAAAGCAGGCAGATTTTTTAGTTCAAGGCCAGCCTGGTCTACAGAGTGAGTTCCATGATAGCTAGGGATACATAGAGAAACACTGTCTCAAGTTGGGACTTGCTAAGTGCAAATAGACAGCTTAATTTACAGACTTAATATATTGGCTTCCTAGCATTGGTAGGGCACATGGCTTTGGCTATAGGAGTTCATGTGTGTTTTCTGTCTCAGAGCAGACTTTGTTTACTATGCATTTTACACTCATTACTTTTCTATTGGTAAATTTTGTATCATTAAATGGGTCAAAGTACATTTCTGAAGATTCCTTTCTTAGGGTTACTGTTACTATGTGGAAACACCATGACTTTAAAGCAACTTGGGGAAGAAAAGGTTTATTTGGCTTACATATCCTGAGTCACAGTCCACTGAAGGAAGTCAAGGCAGGAACTCAGCTGGGTCAGTACCTAGAGGTAGGAGCTGATATAGAGGCTATGGATGTGTGCTGCTTACTGGCTTGCTCGTCATGGCTTGGTCAGCCTGCTTTCTTATAGAGAGAGCCAGGACCACCAGCCCAGGATGAATACCACCCACAATGGGCTGGGCCTTCTCTTGTTAGTACTAGAAAATGCCCCACAGACTTGCACAGACCGATTTGATAGACACATAGTCTCAATTGAGAATCCCTCTTTCTAAACCACTCTAGCTGATGTCAAGTTGACATGAAACTAGACAGGACAATACCTTTAAATGAAACAATTTTTACATACCTTTAAGAGACGAATGTATTTGGGACTGGTGGTTGGGCCTCATTTCACGTGGCTTTTCATGTTACTGTTTACTCATTGGGATTTTCTCATCTTCACCTACTCTGTTGAGATGTTCTGGAACACCTGGGTTGAGTGAACATTTGTTTCAGTGTTTAGGATTTCTATTGCTTCGTGGACCTTGGCCGTGTGTGGCTTTTAGGTGCTTCATAAGCATGTACCAGAGGCTGGAGGTCCAGACATCCCTGAGCTGATCTCAGTTGGCATGGAGAACAGAAGTTAGTGTAGAAGGTGGCATTCTGGAGATCTCCTGATTTATAGGTACCGGGAGTAGAAGGATAGAAGTAGAGGCTAGAATCTGGGGATCCAGGGACCCCTTACTTATCTTCTTAGGGCCTAAGAGTGATCACAGAATGACATCCATCAATGGTCAAGATAACTCATGATTTTCTCCTTCTAGTTGGGAACACAGACACGTGACTTTGAAAGATCGCACCGAGACATGTGGGGTCATGGAGAGAGTTGTGAAGAAAGGCATCGTGACAAGGACTTCACCAGATGGCGGGCAATGCTCCAAGAGAAGGTCATGTGTACATGATTTATACTCCAAGGCTATCTTTTAGAAGATAATGCCAAGAGGAACCAGAGCCACATGGGCCTTCTCTGTTGTTTTCTTGCCCAGAATCTGAAAGGGAAGATAAGGCTCGAAGGTTTCTCAGATCAAGTTACTTGAAATCAGTTCTGGTTTCTACTAATCCAGTTGTATCTGGTATAAATCCTAAGCATGGTCAACACAAATAACCACTGAACAAGACGAATGGGTATTTGTTACCCTCCCCCTCCCCTTCTTCCTTCTTTTCCTCTTCCACCTCTTCTTCAATGTCTTTTTTAATAACACTGATTGGTTTTTTTTTTTTTTTTTTAACCTACCAAGTAGTCAAGTGTAGCAACTGGGTAATTAAAGGCTATTTCTAAGGCACATGGGAGAATTCAATTTTTGGAAAACATTTTATTGCTCTTTTTTTTTAAGACAGAATTTCGTGAGTCACATATCTTTGCTGGATCTTAACTAGCTACATGGCCAAGAACCACCTTGCATACCTGAACCTCCTACCTCCATCTCTGTAGGGAGATCTCTGGTCTCCTCTGATCTCAGCCCTCCCGGTACCCTCCAGTCATATGTTTTCTGAAGGGAAGAATTTAGACGGGATAAGTCAATATTCAAACAGCAATGACTTTAATCAGATCCATCAAGGAAGCCAAAGCCAAGAGTAGGCCAAGATGAGAAGAAACAGCCTTAACCCACCAGGCTGGGGGCTCTGTTTTTCTTCTTATTTTTCTGTTGCCACCTCCAAAATGTGTCCTCCAGGGTAGGCGCTTCTAGAAAAGGGCAGTGCTCTTCTTAAAAGTCTACTTGAACTCAACATTCCGTTTGTTGTAAGTAGGTATGTAAGGTGCAAGAATATCTTTAGGGGTTTAAGTACTTCTGAGTGAAAAGGTCTACTAGGAGAAAGGGCGATACAGCTCTGTGTGTGTCTCCCTAGATATGGAATCTTGAGATTACTAATGTGACTAGGAGGGACCACTCCCACCCAGTGTCCCTCACATCCTTGTCTGAGCTCTTCCAACTAGAAACAACCCCTGCCATTGTTTTATATCTTGACTGTCACCGTTTTCTTTTGACTTGATATCAGTACCTTGAGCTGAGCCATCTGTTGTTCTTTATGCCTATATTTGGGGGCCTATTGCTCAGTCCCTCCAGGATATAACGTCCTGCCTAATATGATCACAGGCATATGTCCTGATGCCCATGATCAGAGGTTCAGATGATGCCAGAGGACTGAACCCAGGGTTTTATTCTACCAATCGATTCATACCCCCAGCCCTGAAAATGTTTTAGTCTGTATCACATAATTTACAGCTATTTAACAATAACTGACCAAAAAAATGTAGGCTCAAACGAAAGTGTTGATTTCCTTTTTAAATCTAGGCAATAGAAAATAACACACACACCCTCACATACCCATACAGGGTGGGGAGGGAATGGAGAGAGAGAGTCTAAAATAGAGCCAAATCTCTGGTCAGACTAGAGCCCTGGAGAACAGTGATTCTACAGAATGGGTTGATTCAGAGGACATGGCTATTAACCCTAAGAATCCCATACCATGTAGCAGTTGGCAGATTGTGTTTAAATTGGACAAGAAAGATTGTCAGAAACTTTTGTGGTAACAGAACAGTCCACCCACAAATTCTGCCTAGTAGAGAAGATGGTACCTTCAGAGGAGGAATTAAATCCACAAAAGAACCAGTAAAGAAATAACAAAATGTCTAAGTTTTTAAAATATTCCTACCAGAAAATGCGCAACAAAATATATTACAGATCAAACACAGATGGGCAGGAGAGGAGTTACAACAGCAGACTGTGGGTGGAACTGAGGCCCTCTGCCCTGAAGGGAAGCCAGGATAAGGCAGAAGGGCCAATTTCTCCAAATATTGGCACTTAGCTTTCTGTAACAATCAATAAAAGGAATGTTGGATGCCTACCTAGTCCATGGCTAGCGTGAGATCATCCAATGTGCCTTAGGGTGAGACACTCAAGCAAAGAGAAAGGAGTATGGGAAAGGCAGGACCCTAAAGCTTGAGAGAGGCAGAGTCTCTCCCTACCTCTAGGCAATCCCTTTTCCACACGGTCCAGGGCTGGACCAAAGCAAGGTAAGGATGTTTTCTAACATATTAGGAGAGGAATAAATAGCATCCAGTGGCACTGTGTGAATCACAGTTGTTTATGCTTTCATTGGACTAAAATAGGGAGTAGCTTGTTTCTCCCTGACCCTGTGTGTTTGTGTGTGTGTTTCTTTCAGTTTCTCACTTTTCACACCGTGGAGCTGTGGCTCTTCTATCTTACACATTTCCCCTCCCATCTATAGGCATTAGTTTTCTCTAAGTCAGGTGATATTATAGACATGGATCAGATTATAGAGGACTTCCACTTATACCTCCAAGTTCTTGTGGAACAAAGAATTGTGTCAAGTACACACAAGCAGTGATAGAAACAGGAACAGTTTATTAAAGAAGAGAAAGACATTCCTGAAAATGGAAGTCAGAGGGCTGAGAAAGACAGGCAGCCTCATGCCTGAGCCATGAGCTTTCTGAGCATGCTCGGGTCATTTTCCTGCCCGCAGCTCCTACACCTGATACGCTTGGAGTTCATGAGATTTTCTGTTGAATGCTATGTTTTGCTACGTGGGTAATTTTGGTCCCTTTTGAAATCCGTTCCTTTCCCAGCCCCTCCCTTGTATGACTTACTATTCTTGGGGCTATGATTCCTTTATTGACAGCAGAACTAGTGTTAGCAAACTCTCATCGGGAATAGGGAGCAGTGGTTCTTTCGGGAAGTTTCTGGGATCAGGTGTCATCCTCGCAGTGAGAAACAGCCACCGTGGAGGCACCCGGCCTTGAAGACCTGAGGGTCTACTGAGTCTCAGTTTCTTGGCTCTGATTAAGCTGTTGTTACTATTTTAAATATTACTTAATACATTCTCTCCCCCCCTCTCTCTTTCTCTCTCTCTCAATCTCACACACATACACAGTCCTTTGGTTCTGTTTCTAGAGAACCCTGACAGAAAACAAGTACATTGATTTAAATTATCAATGCATAGTTTAAAAATGATAACCAGTACTAGGGGGATTCCACAGGAAATGTTTCCAAGCTCTACTCCTACTCTCTTGCAGACCTCTTCCGTTTATCCCTATGCCTTTATAGGACTTCATGGTCATGGGCTTTACACGTACCCAGCTGCACGCATCTTGTAGGAGATGAAGAGTTTTCTTGTCTTCCCCGTATCTCTTCCCCACTTTATATCCCTTTAACTCTCGACTTCACCTGGCCACTTTTTATTAAACGAACATTCATCACTTAGACTGTTTTAAACAGTGTTCACTCATTATCAGGCAGAGTGAGTGCTATTACCGTTTATCTTTATTACTACCTCGTGCTTTCATTTGCGTAGTTTTCTGTGAAAAGTTCACATAAGAAACAGCTCTCACCTCAAAGACAAAAATGATTCATTCTGAAGTCAAATAAGGGTGCCTGTGGTCCAGGGGCACAGACCTAGATAGCATGTTCCAATGAGGCAACAATTCTGTGTTTTAGAGTAACAGAGCAAAGGAAATCATAAATCAAGATACCTGTCAAATAAGTAGAAGCTTTAGGTAGGCAGGTCACAGAACAGTGGGAAATCTCAGCTACAGGCTTTGGTGCTAGCTGATAACATCCTTGGCCTTTGGTTGGTGGAAGCTATGTATCTGTTTGTACATCCTAAGGTAATAAATATACAGAGGCGGGAAACAAATGGCTGTGAAGAGAGCTACGGGTGGCCCAAGATAATTGGTCTCTAGACTTAAAACATCCGGTCCTCTTTGCGTCACTGGGATCTATTCATCAGCCTTCTAACAGAGTGTTTCCAGAAAGCTCCGTATAGTGCCTGTTTGTATGATAGGTACATAATTTTAATTTTCCCCAGTTTTAGTGATAGATCTGAAAAGAACAAAAAACCATTTCAACTCTGTTCTCTCTATCCTAGGCATCTTTCCTTGTATTTTCCCTCCTTTCCTGATTTCTTCTCCCTCCCTTCCACTTGTCTTCTGGTGTAATCCAGTGTGGTTTTCATCAGGCACACATGACAGCTCACATACACTTGTAGTTCCAGTTCTGGGGAAGCCGAGCCTGGTCTCTGTGAGCACCGGACATGCATCTCATGCTGCACATCATTGTTTCTGGGGTTTGGTGTCTGTAAGGAACCCTGTTGCCTTTCTTATCCCATCTTCAGCTTGCTACCTGCTATGGCTACTGCTGCTCATTTGCTTCATTTCTTTTTAGAAACTTAAGCATTTGCAGATTCATTGTGATATTCCTCAGTGGTTTTCCATTTTCATTTATAATTGTAGGCAACATAGGACGTTCATCCATTCTGAAAACTTGTGTCCTACTGTGAACTTTAGGTATTATATAATTTTATGTTCTCCATCTGGAATTCCCATTAGTCATATGTTGAGTTTTCTGGCTTGATTGTCTACTTTAAAAATACTTTTTCCTTTCTATTTTTTCTATTTTATTTGAATTTTAGCTATAATGCTTTCTAGAAACTACTCACAACTTTATATTTCAATTTTTACCATTTCTTTTCCTTTTGCTCAATTTTTATTTTTGTGAAAAAAAACTCTCTTGTGCACTGATTCACTTTTTTTTCTTCCCAAAGCATTCTGCTTTTATACTAGAGATATAATACACTCACTATTACTCTCTGGAAATATTAACTATAAATTTCCCCTTTCATTCATGTCTATTTTGGCTTTAATTTTCATTTTATATTTTTCATGTTGAAATCATTTGATTGTCCCTCAGGCTTTAGAAGAAGAGCTGTGGAGATGGATGGACCCTCTTTGTGCTCTTGGAGGCCATACATTATCCTTGTAGTAGGGTGATGAGAATGATCTCAGGAACCATGTAGATGTCTGTAGGAAATTCCTTTGGGATTTCCATTTCTTTTCAGAGAGAAAGAATGTTTGAATCCTTTAAAAACTTGAGAGTACAACAGTCTAGAATATTTTTCAAAAAGAATACAATTTATTGACTAACCAGATGTTTCTTTAATTCTGTTTTAAACTCTGGGGACTTTCTCATGTTCAGTATTCAGTTTTTAAAATGTACTTCTGTTTCTTACATTCTCCAGAAATATTAAATCAGAATATAACCGATCTTCTTTAGAAAGTTTCTATTTTTTTTCCAACACGTGCCATTGATAGTTCAGATTCATGTACCTAAAACAAAAATTAATTTTTGAAATGGAAATTTGATCAGTTACAAAGTTGAAACTAAAGATTTTGAGGGTTGATGAGTGAGATAATTCAGACATCCATGAAAATTGCCATTACATGTCTAAAATTTTCCCTCATGACAGCTTCCTTGTTTCTATTCGTTCTTTTTTTGTGATTCAAATCTTACCAAATTCTTCTATTGCCCTGACGTCTTTAGTTCCAAACCTTAAATCCAGTTTGCAGGCTACACAAACTACCAGCATGGAATTGTTCTTCGAATACAGGGCAAAGAGACATAATGGAATGATCTTTTGCCTGAAAACAAAACAAAACAAAAAGTTTAACTGGTATTTAAAGTTACACCAAGAAATACATCGGTGAATTGAGATCTGTAGTCAAGAATCTGATCATAAAGCCATTGCCTCAATAATGAATCTTGTGATGATTTGGGTATTTAGTGTCCAACCCAAAAGATTTCTGCACTGGGGTTTGGGCTCCAGCTGGTGGCGATGTTTTGGGGTTCTGTGAACTGGAGAAGATGGGATTTGCTGGTGGAAGTAGGTTGTTGGGGTGTGTGAGGATAATCTGGCTCTCACATCTGTCACCCTGGGTCTCTGTGATTGACTTGGCGGACTTTGAGGGATGAGCAGGTGCTCCTCCTTCCTCGCCACTTCTACATGGCTTCTACACGTGGATGCTCAGTGGATGAGGACAATCTTCCCAGGCAGAACACCGTTCTGTCAAGAGTACAACTGTATCTCTGCTCCCTTGCAAAGTTTTCCAGCAAGCTCGTGGGGAGGAAGTCACTGGTGGAGAGGCCATCCTTATCTTGCCTATCTTTCTGTGCCTTCTGACCACATTAAATAAAGAAGATCATTTGCCACGTGATCTTCTGTCCTGATGCTCTCTTAGAGATCATGGGCTCAGCAAGAATGGTCGGGATCTTTTGAAATTACAAACCAGAATATATTCTTTTCCCTCAATTTATTTATGCTAGAAACTCTGTTACACTTATGACAGAATATCTAATGTTATTCTCTATTTAAGATCGATGTGGAATTAGAGAAGTTTGTAGTGGATTCAGCATATGGTGGCAGACATGGCTACCTTCAGATGTTGTCATCAACAGATTTCCTTCAGGAAACTGTTAGGGAAATGTTTACCAAATGCACCTGAGGAAAGAATGCTCAGTGCTCACACAGACATGGTTGTATTGAAAATATGGGGAAAATAATGATTCATGGAGAACAAGCAAAGGACTCAGAAGAGACTTGCATCTGTAGTGAAAATAATTAGTCAGATGATGGCATTGCTCTGGTTCTGAATAGTAGATTATAAAAACAAGAAGCACCCCCAAAGATCAATTTCCATGTACTTTAAATGCTCCCTAAATAAAGTTCAGTAATATTTACAGAGTTACAAAAGTATCCAGGATCCAAGAAAAGAAACTACCAAAGACTTTATAGTTACCAGGCATGAAAATAATCAGGAAAACAAGGACAAGAAAAAGAAAAAAACTAAGCAAGTCATGAAATTACACTGTCATGAGAATAATTAAAAAGAAAAAAAACAGTACATGAAAGCTCATTTCATGATTTTGTTTCCTATGTTCTTAAAATTAGATGTGTGAAAAACATAAAGACTTAGAAATGAAAACTACAGTTTCTGAGATTTAAAACACACCAAAGGTTTGATTAAGTACAAATCAGAAGTCAAAGAGCAGATACGTGAACTCAATGGCATTTCAGTTTAATACAGTTTAATAAAAACTGTTAAAAACTAAGCAAAGAGGAACAAGGTGAAACAAACAGAGTTTAAACACTCTGTGGGGCCATTTAAATGGTCAAGTACTTTAAACTGGTGTGCCCAGAGGAGAGGAAGGAGGACACAAGAACCTACTGGTGTCAATAATCACTCTAAAGTGCCCAAATTTGCTAAAATCCATAATATACAGACCCAAGAAGCCCAGTTACCCCAAAGCACATAAGCACAATGAACACAATACTAAGAAATATCAAAATCAAACAACTCAAAACAAGTAAGACCTTTAACCAAGAAGCCACTCCCAATTGATAGCCACCGGGGGGAGGGAAAATCAGATGCTTCAATAAAGTAACACTGGGTATATCAACCGCACTCCAGAGCAGGCCCCACACAGGAGCGGCTGTACAAACTGGACTCCATGTTTGTTTGTTTGTTATTTTCGAAAGACGAAAATAACATGACAGGGGATGGGTGGTGGGTGGTGATGGAAGACTCAGGAGGAGGGGAAATAATATGATCAAAATAAATTGTATGAAATTCTCAAAGAATAAATAAAAACGTTATTACAATTAGTAGTAAAGAGAGAATAAGTAACTACAGGAGGCGTCAGGCTCGGTGATTAAGAGCATTTGCTGCCTTGCCCTATGAGATGCTGCAGGTGTGGCTTCTGTGTCACATGTGTGGCAGAGGGGAGAGAGGCCATGTCTATGCTCCGTGTTTTGACCTGTGAACATCTGAGATGACCTCCAGTCTGATGCCAGGTAGGCCTCGGGGAAGCAGACCATGGCCGAGATGACCCCTGCCCAGCGCCGTAATGCACGAGCGAGGCACAGTACTCCTGAGACCACCCCTGAGGGGACCCCAGACACAGAGACCCGGGCATCACTAAGAGGAGCAAGCAAGTGGTGGAGAAATGGAAGAGAAACAAACAGAAGGATGTGGGCACACTGAAGAGAGGCAAAACTGGAGGCTCAGGTGGTGAGGAACGGCCTGATGTCAGTATCACTGATGCCTCAGGACCGTGGTGGTCCTGGCCTGTGCTGTCACCAGGCGCCACCATCTGGGTGTGGGGCCTGTTACCACCAAAGGCTAGGCGGATGTCGCTGGTCTGGGCTGCCTCCTGGGACTCGTTGTTGTTTGAGGGCTGAGAGCAGGCCCCACCCCTTACCCGTGCACGGTGGGAGAGCTGGCCCTGGGGGCGTGAGAGCAGGAGAGATCACCCCATCCCTAGTCAGCTGCAGTACTCGGGAGAATTGGCCCTGGGCAGTGCCTCGCCTGGGCAGCAGGGTTGAGCAGGGTTGAGCTGGTCCCGGTTTCTGGGTGTGGGTGTGGGGTAGGAGGCACGGGGTGGGGAGGGACATGGGGGTGGTGGGGAGTGGTGTTGCGTTGCTGGTGAGCCTCCCCAGTATCTGACCAGCTCAGATACTTCCCAGGCCCAGATCCAGGGTTTGGGATTGGCCCACCCCAACATCTACCTTATTGATGAACTAGTGGAGTGTGTGAAGGGGCTGATCCTACAGATCCAAAACTACAGGATCTCCGTGACACAGGGCAACAACAGGGTTTCCAAGGGGAGTCCCAGTGAGGCCCCTTCCAGCATGATAGAGCAGCAGAAGCCAGAGGCCTCATACCGGATCAGAGTCATTGCAGTGAACATTTGCAAGCAAAGAACTGTGGACAAAACGGTATACTGTGGGACACACTGACATACTACAACTTCCACAACAAGTTTTTTCCCCTTCTGTTAGAGGGGTAGTTGCAAGGAGGGAGGGGAGGAGGGGAGGAGGAGATGGGTGGGACTGGAATGCGTAATATGAAAGTCACAAAGAACCAGTAAAAAGTTTAAAAAAACAAAGCATTTGTTGCTCTTGCAGAGAACCTGGGTTCAGTTCCTAGCATCCGCAGCGTGGCTCACAACTGCCCACAACTACAGTTTGAGAGGGTTCAAACCTGTCTTTGTCTGATTTCTGAGGACACCAGGCACACACATGGTATGTGTACATACATACATACATATAAAATACACATAAAATAAATCTTTAAAAATATTTTTAAGGTAACTGCAGAAACTGACAGGAATTTTCTAGTGATTGATGGCCTAGAATTTAGATTGAACTAACAACCAGATATGGATGAGCCAAAAGACCAGCCCCTATTCCTAAAGACTCCGACTTAGTCAAGCTATGAGGGGAGTTGGGAAATCTATCCACGAACCAGTATCAGAAATGACCACATTAGGCAGAATTAGTATGGAGCCACGCTTTCTCCCTTGTTTCTATAAGAATCCTCAACCATTTCCTACTCCAGTTACTGCTGCCAACATCTCCCACTTGCTTAATTTTCACCAATGTCAAACATGCTAATATTTCAGGATGTATAGATCCCAATTTCCATGTATATGGAAATATCTATATCTATATATCGAGAGAGGGGGAGGGAGAGAGAGGAAGCCCCTTCCATCCTTTTCCTTCTTAGGTGTCCATAACCACTGTAGCACCTTTGATCCCTGAAATCAAAACAATGTGAGGATCCCGTAGTACAAAGAGATGGTCTTCCTTGTCCTAGAGCCAGGTCAAGGATACAGAAGGAAACACATTGGCTGTGGCTGGAGAGCCCTGGGGTTTCACAGTGAAGATTTATTCTTGGAAACATGGCTAGCCCGCGTGTAGAGTTCTGACGAATTCAGGAGGGTAACCCCACATCCCCTGCTTTCCCACTTGTGTTTGACTCCATCTAGGGACAACTCGCACCACCCTGGTTTGGTTTTAGAGAAACGGTCACAGCTTAGAACGGAGTTGTTTGTTTTGTCATCCGAATTTCTAAAAAGATGTTTCAGATAAGCGGCTCACTGCTGTCTTTGATCGTAGACATTAGCTTCAAAGTATAACATTTAAAAATAATTCTGTGTGGTTTCTGTTATTTTGGCAGTTTTGCTTGCATGGAGGCTTATTTGAAGGTGTTTCTTCTGTTTTTGAGCATTTTTATAAGATGGTCAATTTATATGTTTGTCCTTTGTGATAAAACTGATTTTTTTCTTTAAATTTTTTCTTCACAATTTATTCATTATATATCCTAACTGAAGCCTCCTCCCTCAACTCCCCCCGTCCCTCCTTCCCCTCATCCCCTTCCCCTAGTCCACTGAAAGGGAGAGTTCTCCACTATTGGCATCTGTCCATAGCTTGTTAAGTCTCATCAGGACTGCCTGGGTCCTCTTCCTCCATGGCCTGGCAAGGGTGCATCATCAGGGGCGAGTGATCAGAGAACAGTCAGCTGAGTTCATGATAGAGGCAGCTTCTGATTCCCTCCCTCAGAGATCCACATGGCGACTGAGCTGCCTATCGGCCACATCTGAACAGGGGTCTAGATCTCTCCATGCATGGTCCCCCATTGGAGCATCAGTCTCTGCAGGACACCCTGGACTCAGACCTTTTAGTTTTGTTGGTCTCCTTGTGAGGCTTCTGTCCTCTCCATGTCCCTCTAATCCTACCCCTCTCTTCCTCCATAAGACTCCTTGCACTCTGCCCAAAGTTTGGCCCTGAGTCTCAGCATCTGCTTTGATGCCCTTTCAGAGGACCCTCTGAAACTCTCATCCTGTTTCCTCTCTTCCACCACTTCTGGTGTGTATCCTGTTTGTCATTCTGAATGAGGTTTAAGCATCCTCCCTAGGGTCCTCCTTTGTGTTTAGCTTCTTTAGGTCTGTAGATGGATGTCCTATATTATATGGCTAATATCCGCTTATTAGTGAGTGTATACTATGCCTGTCTTTCTGTTTCTGGGTTACCTCACTCAGGATGATCTTTTCTAGTCCCATCAATTTGACTAAAAATTTCATGCTTTTCTTGTTTTTAATAGCCAAATAGTATTCCATTGCGTGGATGTACCACAATTTCTGTAACCATTCCTCTGTTGAGGGACATTTAGGTTGTTTCCAGATTCTGGCAAATTCTCAATAGAGGAACCTTGAATGGGTGAGAAGCACTTAAAGAAATGCTCAATGTCCTTAGTCATCAGGGAAATACAAATCAAAACGACCCAGAGATTTCACCTTACACCCATCAGAATGACTAAGATAAAAAACTCAAGTGACAACACATGCTGGAGAGGATGTGGACAAGGGGGAACCCTCTTCCATTGCTGGTGGGAATGTAAACTTGTACAGCCACTTTGAAAATCAAGCTGGTGTTTCTTCAGAAAATTAGGAATAATGATACCTCAAGATCCAGCTATATTTCTTCTTAGGCATATATCCAAAAGATACTTAAGTACACAACAAGAACATTTGCTCAACCATGTTTGTAGCCGCTTTATTCATAATAGCTAGAATCTGGAAAATACCCAGATGTCCCTCAACTGAGGAATGGATACAGAAATTGTGGTACATTTACACAATGGAATACTACAAAGCAATAAAAACAAGGAAATCATGAAATTTGCAGGCAAATGGTGGGAACTAGAAAAGATCATCCTGAGTGAGGTATCCCAGAAGCAGAAAGACATAACTGAGTATATATTCACTTATAAGTGGATATTAGACATATAATACAGTATAAACATACTAAAATCTGTTCACCTAAAGAAGCTAAGCAAGAAGGAGGACCCTGCATAAGATGATCAATCCTCACTCAGAAAGACAAATGAGATAGACATTGGAAGAAGGAGAAAACAGGAAACAGGACTGGAGGCTACCACAGAGGGCCTCTGAAAGATTTAACCCAGCAGTGTATCAAAGCAGATGCTGAGACTCATAACCAAACTTTGGGCAGAGTGCAGGGAATCTTATGAAAGAAGGGGGAGACAGTAAGACCTGGAGAGGACAGGAGCTCCACAAGGAGAGTAACAGAACCAAAAAAATCTGGCCACAGAAGTCTTTTCTGAGACTGATACTCCAACAAAGGACATGCATGGAGATAAACTAGAACCTCTGCACAGATGTAGTCCATGGCAGCTCAGTGTCCAAGTGGGTTTCCTAGTAAAGGGAACAGGAGCTGTCTCTGACATGAACTCAGTGGCTAGCTCTTTGATCACCCTTCCCTTGGCCCCCTGAGGGCAGGGGAGCCTTGCTAGACCATAGAGGAAGACAATGAAGCCAGTCCTGATGAAACCTGATAGGCTAAGGTCAGATGGAAAGGGAGGAGAACCTTCCCTATTAGTGGACTGGTGGAGGGGCATGAGAGGAGATGAGGGAGTTAGGGCCTATTGGGAGGGGTTGAGGGAGGGGTTTACAGCTGGGATACAGAGTGAATAAATTGTAATAAATAAAATAAATAAATAAAAAGGAAAATAAATTCTCCCAGGGAACTCGTACAGCTGATGAACACCTTCAGCACAGTGGCTGGATACAAAATTAACTAATAAAAAAAAATCAGTAGCCCTCCTGTATACAAAAGAAAAATGGGCTGAGAAAGAAATTAGGGAAACAACACCCTTCACAATAGCCACAAAGGACATAAAGTACCTTGGTGTACCAAGCAAGTCAAAGACTTGTATGAAAAAAACTTCAAGTGTCTGAAGAAAGAAATTAAAGAAGACATCAGAAGATGGAAAGATCTCCCATGCTCATGGCTTGGTAGGATTAACATAGTGAAAATGGTCATCTTACCAAGAGAAATCTACACTCAATGCAATTCCCACCAAATTACCAACATAATTTTTTACAGATCTTGAAAGAAAAATTCTCAACTTCATATGGAATAACAAAAAACCCAAAATGGGTAAAACAATCCTCTGCAATAAAAGATCTTCTGGAGGGATCTCCATCCCTGATCTCAAGCTGTACTATAGAGCAGCAGTAATAAAAACTGCATGGTACTGGCATAGAAACAGAGTGGTGGATCAATGGAACCGAATAGAAGACCCAGAAATAAATCCACACACTTATGGACACCTGATTTTTGACAAAGATGCCAAAACCATGCAATGGAAAAAAGACAGCATCTTCAACAAATGGTGCTGGTCCAACTGGAAGTCCACATATAGAAAGATGCAAATAGACCCATTCACCCTGCACAAAATTAAAGTCCAAGTGGATTGAAGATCTCAACATAAAACTAGACACACTAAATCTGTTGGAAGAAAAAGTGGGGAAGAGCCTCGAACTCATTGCCACAGGAGACAATTTCCTGAACGGAACATCAACAGCACAGGCTCTAAGATCTACAAGAAATAAATGGGACCTTGTGAAACTGAAAAGCTCCTGTAAAGCAAAGGACACTGTCAACAGAACAAAAAGCAGTCTACAGACTGGGAAAAGATCTTCATCTGACAGAGGACTAATATCCAGAATATATAAAGAACTCAGAAATTAGACACCAACAAACCAAACAATCCAATTAAAAATGGGGTACAGAGCTAAGCAGTGAATTCTCAACAAAGGAATATCGAATGACTGAGAAACACTTAAAGAAATACTCAACATTCTTAGTCATCAGGGAAATGCAAATCAAAACAACTCTGAGATTACATCTTACATCCATCAGAATGACAGAGGAAGAAAATTCAGCCACTCCTGATGAGACCTACTAGACTAGGATCAGAAGGAAGGAAAAGAAGAGCTCCCCTATCAGTGGACTTGGGGAGAGACTCGGGCACAGAACAGGGAGGAAAAGAGGGATTGGGGTATATAAGGTGAATAAAGTGTAATTAATACAGAATTTAATTTAAAAAACTCAAGTGACAACACATGCTGGAGAGGATGTGGAGAAAGGGGAACCCTCCTCCATTACTGGTGGGAATGTAAACTTGTACAACTACTTTGGAAATCAATCTGACACTTCCTCATATAATTGGGAATAGCATTACCTCAAGATCCAGCTATACCACTCTTGGGCATATACCCAAAAGATGCCCCACCATTCAATAAGGACATTTGCTCATGGAAGCTTTATTTGTAAAAGCCAGAATCTGGAAACAGCCTAGATGACCCTCAACAAGGGAATGGATACAGAAATTGTGGTATATGTACACAATGGAACACTAGTCAGCAATTAAAAAACAAGGAAATCATGAAAATTTTCAGACAAACAGACAGAAATAGAAGAGATAAAACTGATTTTTATATAAATATCCAAGACTTTATTGATCACTGCATTGTTCTTTGTACATAAAATTTACTACAGAGAACCGGAGTGAATGCTCAGTCATAATGTTCCTCAATCATCGGAGGATTTTCCTTTTCTTTTTTTTTGAGTACTCTAAAAGGAAAATGATTTTTTGTGGTGTCTGCGTGTACTGGACATGGAATGTTTAACAATGTTTTTTTTAATATGATGATGGATAAAGTTTTCTTAAATTTTAAAAATAACATTCTTTTCAAATATTTCTATTTGTTTTTCTTTTCTATATATGTGGATTTTTGCCTGCATGCATGTATGTGTGCCATGTTTGTACCATGAAAGGTCAGACAGGGCATCTGATCATCTGATCACATGGAACTGGAGGTACAGACAGCTGTGAGCAGCCATGTGGGTTCTGGAAATTGAGCCTGAGTTCTCTCAAAGAGCAGCCAGCACTCTTAACTACCGAGCATTTCTCCAGCCCCAACTTTCCTGTTTGTTTGTTTGTTTTTTTTTAATGTCAGATCTAAGTGAAAAGATGTGTTAAAAGATAGTCTCCTATGAAGGGAACCCAAATATGTCTCCAAAATCTAATTAGCGATACATAATTTATTTAAAATTTCTTGGTTTGTAATCAAAGAGCCAGTTTAAAAGCGTGGGTGTAGCCAGGAAGCAGTCAAATCATCAGCTGTCCTGGGAGAGATGGGGCCATGTTCCACGTCCTGCTAGTACAACAACGTGACCTTGGGCAATGTTTTCATGCTTCTGTTTATTCATTCACGTATCCCACAAACATGTCTTGAGACTCTTATACAAGAGAACAGTATTCTGTTCTTATGGAGTGTGGACTGCACTCTACTTATCTCTAACTGTAGTGGCAAATGTGACTAGGTCTCAGATTCTGTGCTCTGAAATCTACTGAAAGTTTACCCAAGGCTACTCTTTCCTTGCAAGACCCTGCTGGAGGCAGGGAAAGCCTTGTAAGGCTCGACCTTAAGACTATGGTGGTCTTGCTGATCATTCCTTAGGCCGTACCTAGATGACTTGCCTTTTCTTCTTTTCACTTAGTGCCCAATTTGTTCACATTCTGAAGTGTCTTTCAAATTTATCTTCCTTCTTTGCTTTCTCTTCCAGGCAATAACCCTAATAAAAAATTCTAGCTGATCCAATCTCATCTTGGTGTTTATTCTTGTAGAATATAGACTTGCTTGTGGAATGTATATCCTAGTAGAGAGACCAAGAAGGAAATGTGTAAGTAATAAGGTATTTTCAGATACTGATAATAGTTTGATAGTAAGGAAGTATAGTGGGATGGAACAATGCCAGGATTGCCAGGAGGGGCATTTCTTTAGCTTGAATGTCACTTCTCTGAGGATGTTGCGCTGCTGTGAAGACTGAATGATGAGGTGTGCAGGTGTGCAGACTTCGTTTTAGATTTAGCTGCACTCCTTGTTAAGTGATAGAAAGTGCAAAGCATGGCCCACGAATTAATCTTCTTACTTTTAAGTTGTTATTAAGAAACATTTGAAATACATTCAAAGAAAAAGGGAGGTGTAAGTGTATGTGTGCATGTGTGTGTGTGTCTTTACTCACCTTCAAATTAGCCATTTTCCTCAGTGAGCATGTCACATAAAAGGAAGATAAACATTTTAGATCAAAAAGCACTCAATAATGGTTTGGGTTTTTAGATAGTTAACTTTCCCTTGGATGGCAGTGATTAAAAACTAATATATATATACTTCATCCTATTAAAGAACCAGAGAGTGATCAAAGTAGCAACTAGAGGAAACTTTGCTTGGATGGGGAATTTTCTTGGATAACATTTGACAGTTTCCAGGCTCCTTCCTGCATAGATACATTAGCAGGGAACCTTTACCACCTTGGCTTGAGGCTTCAGACACAGTTTAATAAAGGAAGAATTGGAAGTTAAAGGGGCTGATGCTGGGGGAGGGAGACACAAAGGGTGGAGACATATAAATTCTACTTAAAAGACTTAGATACACTATATACACACACACACACACACGCATGTAGAGAAGACACAAGATAACCTTGACAAAGAGCAAAAATCTGGAAGCTAAATGACCTGAATGGAGAGTTTAATCTGCTGCCCGACACAGACTGGGTTGGGATTTTAAGCACAACTACCGGTAATACCTGTTAAAATTAAAATTACTCTTCAGAAGAACAAGGCAGAATCCCAAGACACTACAGTTTGTAATTAATCATGTCTAGCTGCCAATCAAAGGTTCCTGGCTGTGCAAAGATTACAACTTTAAAACAACAAAATATTTTAGAAGTTTAATATTAACTGACCCCGGAAAGGATCTAGGTGTTGGGAATTCTAGACAAATACTCTAAAACATCCATCATAAGTCTGTCTAAAAACTTAAAGAAAAGATGCCTACAAAGAATAAAGGAGAATTTTAGACAAATTTAAGGTTCTATC
This sequence comes from Pachyuromys duprasi, assembly GCA_028658305.1. NCBI lineage: Eukaryota > Metazoa > Chordata > Mammalia > Rodentia > Muridae > Pachyuromys > Pachyuromys duprasi. The sequence continues at coordinate 9,908,876 of CM053748.1, forward strand.
TAGTCCCAGTTTCTTTTACTTTGTGGCTGAGTTTGAGAATCACAAGATGACCGAAATGTTCAGAGAAGGATTATTGGTGGTAGGGGGAAAAAAAAAAAAACCTCATGATAAATGAAAGTCCTATCACTAACAGAACTGGTAAATCAATTGGTAAGTGTGTGTCAGGGGCGGCTTAGTAATTTACAACCCTTAAATGATTCTGTGTTGATAGCAACAGATAGCTTTATGCCATCCAGTATGAAAGTCACTGGCCACATAAAGCTATTTAATGCTTGAAATGTTGCTAGAGTCTTATGGGGGATTTTTTTTATTTTAACAAGCATACGTTTGAGAGGCTTGCCACCACAATGGCACAGGTGGGCAGAAGACTTGTCCAGAGGCCTGCCCAGAGCAAGCGCTACTACGATGTGCAAGTACATAGAGGGGAGATGGAGAGAAAAAGAATCAGAATAGTGTCTGCACGGTGAAGGGAGGCGGAACCAGTGACGTGAGGGTGGCCAGGAACAGCCTGATGTGAGCAGCCTGAGGCCATGGTGAGGTCCTGCCCGGTGCCGTGCTGCTGCAGAGGGCTCTGTCTGGCTCTGTGGCCATGCATCAGCAGAGGTCTGTGTCCATGTCCATGGCCAATGTTACCACCAAAGGCCGTGCAGACGTCCCTGGTCTGGGCTGCTGCCTGGGACCATGTTGTACCCAAGGGCTGCACATAGCTCGCCTGCCCCTCACTGGCTGTGGCCCTCAGGAGAACTGTCCCACCCCTTATCAGCTGTGTGTACCAGGCGTGGGCTTGGGAGAGATGCACCCCCAGCCGCTCCGCACCGAGCCTCCCCACTCCGCCTTTCCCTGTGCTGTCTGCGAACTGCTGGAGCGTGTGAAGGGGCAGAGCCAAAGCTCTACACATATGTAGCAAACGTACAGCTTGGTCATCCTGTGAGTCCTCTAAGGATAGGAGTAGGGCTGTCTCTAAATCTGCTCTCCTCCCAGGGATCGCTTTCTTCTAGCTGGGCTGCCTTGCCACTCCCCAGTGGGAGAGGGTTTGTTTAGTCCTGCAGTGACTTGAGATACCAGGGTGGATTGGTACTAATTGGGGGCTTCCCCTTCTCTGGGAGGAAGAAGAGGGGGGAACGGGAGGAGAGGGGAGAGGGGCTGGGACTGAGAGGAGAGAAGCAAGGGGGCTGGGATCGGATTGTAAAGTGATTAAATAAATAAATATGTAAATGGCAGAAAAATTTAATCCGGCATTTTAAAAAGCTGGCTACTAAAAATTTTAAAATACTGCTTACTCGGTATTTGTATTAAACCACACTCACATAGAAAGTCTAGTTTCCGTTAAAATTATTAAGCTTAAAAAGGATACACGTTGAAAGAATCTGTAAACACTGCTGAGTTGCAAAGCAAAAACATCCGCAGTTCAGGGCTGGAAGCTGAACTGTTGGTTAAGAGCACTTGATGCTCTTGCAGAGGATCCAGGTTCAGTTCCCAGAACCTACATCATGACTCACAACCATCTATGGACAGCATCAGGAAGTCCAACACTCTCTTCTGACTTCCAAAGGCACCAGGCAAACGCATAGTGCACGTACCTAATGCAGGCAAAACACTAACACGCATGAAATAAAATTTAAAAATAAACAAATCTCAAAAGAATCCATTTTAAAAAATAACCACAGTTCATACAAATGTGGTTGATATAGAAAAAACTAAGGACCGAGGCTCAGGAGCCAAGTGCCAGAGTTTGTATGCATAAGGCTCACAGCTTGATCCTCAGTACAGGGAGATAATGATGACAATAATTTTAAGCTTCTGAGGATTGATATTTAGCATCCCAAGACCCTGAATTCATACCTTGCATCACCACTGACTTCAGTACCTTTTTATTTTTGAGATAAAACATCATGACCAAGGCAACTTAGGAAAGGAAGCGTTTACTTTGGCAGTTAGGGTTTCAGAGAGTGGTTTTAATGAGCCCTTCCCCCCCCCCCCCACCATAGGGAATGGCAGTATTGGGAGGTGTGGCCTTGTTGGAGGAAGTGTGTCACTATGGTTGGGCCTTGGGGTTTCAGAAGTCCAAGTCAGGTCCAGTGGCACTGTCTGACGATCCGTACAGAACTCTGAGCTACATTTCCACTAATATGTCTGCCTATGTGCTACCATGATTCTTGCCATGATGTAATGGACTGAACTTCTGACTTGTAGCCACCCTCAGTTAAATGTTTTCCTTTATAAGACTTGCTGTGGCCATAGTGTTTCTTCCCAGCAATAAAAACACAGGGTTAGAGTCTAACCATAGGGTTAGGCAGGGTTAGAGTCCATGATAGCAGCAGGAACAACAGAGATATTATGTCTTGATCTATAAGTTGAAGGAGAGAGAGAATGGTAAGAGTCTTTTGCAACTTCAGAGCTTACCCCCAGTGACACACTTCCTCCAACAAGGCCATGTCTAATCCTTCCCAGTTTACCTACTTGGGGACTAAGTATTCAAATGTATGAGGCTACAGAGGTCATTCTCATCCAGACCTGCTACTACTCTCAACAGCCAAACAAAAAAAATTACAAAATAAAATACAAAAACGTGGGCAAAGGACTGGGGATATAGTTCTGAAGCACAATGCTTGCCCAGTGTGTTTGAGACCCTGGGTTCAGTCCTGAGTACCCTCATTAAAAACAGGACAAAAATTATATCCTCCAGATTCATAACAATAGATAGATAGTAAATTGAACTTGGTTAGGGATAGCAAAGAAAGGTGAACATTATTTATAATATTCCATGTTTTTAGTCAAATATCTGGAATAAAAATGATTGTTTGTTATTTGATTATTCTTGAGAGTGGATAATTGTATACTTTGTTATTTTGCTTAAACATTTCAAACATTTGAAAGAGCAATACATTAAAATTAAAGTACCAGACATACACATGTACACACATATACAAGCATTTATTTACTGGTCTTCCAATCATTAAACACTATCTTTAAACAGAGAATCCAGAAAAGATCACAATGGAGATAAATTGGTAAGAAAGGGAGATTTAAGGAGACAATTTTAGTTGTGACTATTCATAAAAATAATGACTTTTCTTAACTATAATGTATTATGTACAATTACAGAAGCTTTAGGGTTTTGAGGAAAAAAAAACTTCATGACCCTGCTATTAGGAGAAAGACATTGGAATTTGGGGTTTTTTCCTGTTGCTTGAGTATTTATATTTTGACTTTTATTAATATCTCACAGATACTTTGAAGCAAGCCCCCAGAATAAAATATGATTATTTTTGTCTTTGAACAAAAGAACCTTTGCCTTGGGGTTCCAGATTAGATTAGTGATAAGTCTTTCTTTTTCTAAAATGAAAACAAAAGTAAAGCCAATTGCTGATATTTATTAATGCCTGCACATAGCATGCTAGGCCTATTGCATGCACTGTACAATTCAAAGTAATTTTTATGTGGAGACTATTATAATTACCACTTAACAAAGACAAAAATGAAGCAGAGGGAAATTTAATCCATTGCTAAAAAAAAAATGAAGCTAGTTGAAGTAGGTAAAATTGAGAGCCATAAAAGTTTGAGTACGGAGTTAATAACAAACCAAATCTCCTTGGAAGATCTAACATGACCCTTGAGTTTATGTTGAATTTCTGTTCATTGGGGGCATGTGATGAGGGTGGTGGGGGCAGCAGTGTATAAAGCATCCTGTTGTCTGTGTCCATCACCTCTCCCCAAGCACCTCAGCAGAGGCTCACAGACCTCTCTGTTTCTCTGACCTCACAATACAAGGTAACCTGGCCTGTAATTCAAGGGTCAGATGAGAGTGTTCCCAACGCCAGTGTAAACATGCAACAGAGGTCAAGCTTTGACAATATGACCATTTTTTATCTCTGGGTTTAGGGAGTTATCCATCCCTTTGTATACACCCTGTGATCTATGTATTCAGACATTATTCTTCAGTTACTCTCTTGTTCATGCAGCTCCTAAGACTATAATGAAAACTCAGAACAATGCAGAGGTTATCATTATCTATAAATAGATACTTGTAGCCAGAGTTTGATACTTTGTGGATTCCTCTCTCTCTGTTCCACTCTTCTCCACCCTTATTAACACTTAACACTAGATAGGAGAGAAAAGAAAGCATAGAGGGGAAAGGAAGAAAAGTTATCATTAGACTACATCCTGCTGATTAGGGGCAGTGAGTTCCTTGGGACCTTTCTTTTTCTTGTTTCTTTGCATAGCAACCAAGAGCATCCAACCACCAATCAGCCAACAACAGAAACCCTGACTCTTGGGGTCCTAGCATTTATATAATATTCTTTGAAAAGTTCCTAGAATTCTAAATGTCACAGGCTTGCAGAAACTATTTGCAACTGGCAAAAAGGCACCTCTGCTAGAGCACAAGGCAAATCACAGTCACCTTTTGTGAAGCAGCCTCTTATCCCCATACCTGGCATTAAAATGAAAGCATGCCGTTTGTCTTTCTGAGTGAGGAAACAGGACAGGAGCCTACCACAGAGGACCTCTGAAAGATTCTACCCATCAGGGTATCAAAGCAGATGCTGAGACTCATAGCCATACTTTGGGCAGAGTGCAGGGAATCTTATGAAAGAAGGGGGAGAAAGTAAGACCTGGAGGGGACAGAAGCTCCACAAGGAGAACAACAGGACCAAAATATCTGGACCCAGGAGTCTTTTCTGAGACTGATACTCCAACCAACGAACATTCATGGATATAACCTAGAACTCCTGCTCAAACGTAGCCCATGGCAGCTCAGTACCCAAGTGGGTTTCCTAGTAAGGGGAACAGGGGCTGTCGCTGACATGAAACTCAGTGGCTGGCTCTTTGATCACCTCCCCTCACCCCTCCTCACCTCTCCAAGGGGGTGGCAGCCTTGCCAGGACACAGAGGAGAACAATGCAACCAGTCCTGGTGAGACCTGATAGGCTAGGGTCAGATGGAAGGGGAAAAGGACCTCCCCTATCAGTGGACTTGGAGAGGAGCATGGGAGGAGATGAGGGACGGAAGGTGGGATTATGAGGGGGTGAAGGAGGGGCTACAGTTGTGATACAAAGTGAATAAAATGTAATTAATGTAAAAAAAAAACCAAAAATTTAAGTAAAAAATAAAGGAAAACATATTCCCATAAGATTTCTGTTTTTTGTTTTTGTTTTTGTTTTTTAAAAACCAAAATTGCAAAATTCTCACTACAGATACTTCTTCCCATTTCTAGAAACATATGTAGGAATGCCTAGGCCAAGAAAATTGTTGATGTAAAAATAATTTCATTGTACATTAAGTATTTAAGTCATTATTATATATTTTGCCTAGACTAAATACTTCACATGTAGCAACAGTGGCCAGTTCTACCCCAGGGCCCTCTGCGCTCCACTTCCTCTGTGTGCCTCACACCCCAGTTCCCTGGCTTGCTCCATTTCCCGGATACCACCTCTAGCTGAGGCCAGAGACCAGCACAGATCAGCGAGCAGCAGGAAAACCAGAAGACTGCGGCCATCTGGGACCAAGAGCTCTACCTACAACCCCAGAGACTGGTACCATCAGAGACCACCCGGCCCTCTAATAACAGAGTCAACCAAATGGCTAGAGATCAGCGCCAGAACACCAGCAACAAAACCCAGGGTCATATGACACGACCAAACCCAGCTAGCTTGCCACACAAAGTCCTGAGGATCCTATCTCACCAGAAGCACAAGAAAACGATCTTAAATCTGAGGTTATGAAAATGATAGAGGCCATGAAGAAGAAGGGGAGAAGAAAACGTGTGACAGTGTATTCTAGGAGGAAGGCTGAACTGTGATCTCCATGTTAGTGGTAACTAATAAGTTACTTTTCTCATTATTAGACAAAAACAAACAAACAAACAAAAACTAAGAAAGGAAGGTAATCTTTTAGTTCACTGAAAGAAGGCATAGCAGCCAGATTCTGGGATTCTGAAGCTAGTCACGCTATATCCACAGACAGGTAGCAGACTGGGGTTCAGCTCATGTTCTCTTTATTTACTCCAGGACACCAGCTGTGGGAAGGTGCTGCGCATGTTCAGAGTAGACTCAGTGAAGCCGGGGGACTCGCCCAGCTCACAGAGATAGGAATGCCACACACGCTGTCTGCTGAGGACCCCGCAGCCCGTTTCATTCTCATTTGTCATTGCCAAACACGCAGAGACTTTACTATTTCTTATTGTCACTTAGAGTAACGTGACGGTATTTAGAGCAGCTGGGACTTCAGATTACACACGCTCTTCTAGACCCTGACATACCCAATCAGACAACCTTATCTTCTGTGAGGACGTCTTTTCCCTCAGCAGGCCAAGTGTGGCTTGAAGGCTTATTGCCTGCTCCCGACTCCACCCCGTTTGGTGTTCAAGAATGGTCCGCAGCCCAAGAAACAATGCTCTAAATGGCTTGTTTTTGCGTTGCCCAATGTAACCCTAGAGGATACTTGGATCGTTACCAGTTTATAAAAATAAGGAAATGAGAACCATGTTTAATAGAAAAGACAACCGCCGGTGGCTGCGGCCAGGGGTTACAGCCTTTTGAAATATGAAGGGAGACGGAGGATGGGCGAGGAATGGGTTTGGGGGAAAACAAGCCAGTAGAAAGGGAACTTAACTCTAGGGGACTGACCCAAAACCCGACTCCAGGCACTTGAAAAACTAGTACAGTGGTTCTCAACCCGTGGATCACGACACTAGGGGAGATGGATGACCCTTTCACAGGGTTGCCTAAGACCATTGAAAAACACAGATATTTACATTAGGATTCATAACAGTAGCAAATTTACAGTTACAAGTAGCAATGAAGATAATTTTATGATGGGGGTCACCACAACATGGTATTAAAGGGCCGCAGCATCAGGGCAGTTGAGAACCACTGCTCTTGTAACTCCATAAATCTTTTGAATTAAGAGTAAAATATTTTTTAAATTAAGTTTTCTCCCATTTCTGTTCATCGATGACTGATGAGCAGTCACCATTAGGGACTTTGACTGTTGAGATGAAATGCTAATTAGCATGAATGCTGAGTGGCCTGAATGCTATCGTGGGCACAGGATCCAAACAATGCCTTTGCCTTTCATTCCCTGTTCCAGACTTCAATGAAGGACTGAATCTGTATAACCATACGTGTGAATCATTAGAATAGTGTTGTCCACAGTGAAAACATAAAATACTATAGATTAAGCGAGCTGGTGAATCGATGGCAGACAATTACTCTTTGATCATGTTCCTGACACTTAGCATACAGAGATAAACTGAACACAGAAAGAAAAGGGTAAAACAAAAACTGAAAACACAAAACTCCTAGTTTCCTTCTTCCTGAGTTCCTTAACTTAAATGAAGGCATGGCCGATGAGTGTGGATAAAGGAAGAAGCAAAACACAAAGTTTGCTTCAGGTTTTGTGTCTGCGTCAATTCTCTTTCCTGCCAAGGGATGAGTGTTTGGGGAAAGAAGCATGCATTTTCTGGGAAATGAAATCAATGCTCTAAATTTTTGACTAAGCTGAGATGGAGAAAAAAAATCAGCAAAGCAGAAAAAAAAAGTTGCACAATCTCATCTGGAAATTCCTTTGCATTCATTTTCCTCATTCTCCGAGGGAAACTTTTATCTGCAGAAGGCAGACCTGCCTTGGCATCCTGTGCGCAGGCTTCACATGAATCCTTACAGTCTTCCGAATATAAAAAGATGCTCTCATCAGTTCTGTTCCACAAATGAGTCTGTAGGAGATGAGCCCAGTAGTCATTTGGGGATAGCCCTACTAGTTATGATGCAGACCTCTTTCTTGACACGGTGCTCCACCTACACCTCAGCTCAAATGTGACCCTGAGTGTTCTCCTTTCACTCTGTCGCTGAGATGAAACACTTCCAGGTCACAGTTCACCATTAAGGGAAATCAAGGCAGGAGCCTGGAGGCAGGAACCGTGGAAGGATGCCAGTTGTTGCTTCATTCTCTTGCACAGCCCAGGACCATTTACCTAGGGAACAATGCTGCTCATGGTGGGATCAATACTAACTGCCCTATCTATCCACTAATAATCAAGCCAATTCCTCACAGGCCTCAATTTGACTCTAAGCTGTGTCAAGCTGACAGTTAAAGCTAACTAGGACAATTGGTAAGGCATCTAAGACTGGAAAACAAAGCAGTTTGTTATGAAGAGAGGTATGAAAGCTTACAAAATAGGATCATTGGGAGACTCCGGAACTGACTGTGAAAGTACCAGCAATTCTTCTTCATGACAACACTCATCTCCAGCAATTAGTCCATGAGTACACTAAGAGAGCTCAAATGTTTCTGGGCTATTTCAGCAGCTCCTCTGGCTACACATTTAAAAATAACTCACATTCTCACTTCAGTTGCCAGAGCATATGTCATTCAGGATGACGAGGGTGCTAACTTTCTGCAGCAGTCTGAGGCTGCATCCTCCCTGAGTTTCCTTCAGGTTATTATGTCACATGGACTTCCCACTCACTGTCTGTTGTTCAGTGCTGATTTCTGGTGGCCGTTCCTTCTGCTTTTGCCCTCTTCTTGAACATTCCTAGAAGCAAGAACTTACGGTTCCAATAATCCCATTTTTTCCACCTTCATTAGTAGGATATATACTTGGAGTTCAGAGTCTTGAAGTGTTTAAATATTGATTTGAAATGTATATATAAAGGAGTAATGTCAGTAAAGTGACAGGATAGTAATGGCCAGTTCTTGTTCTCTGTGGAATATTTACTTAATGATACATGGGTGAAGATACTTTTATGGTAATTCTGGAATCTGAACATTCGTAGTATCCAGGACAAGCATGGGTATGAGAATAGCTCATTGACCTGGCTTAAATATTTCTGCATCCCTGAAACTGGAAAACAATGTCTTGGCAGCAAGAGGTTTGTATTTTGACATTTTGAAGGATTCCTGGGGGAATGAATGAATTGTGCATCATTCGTGGGCCGAAGAATAGGTATATTGTGGATGCAGGGGGTACATAGACTAAAAATTAGTAGTGGTAATACACAGGCCAGCATGATGGAGAGAAGGTGCAGAACCCAATGCTTCTCCATCAAGAGGAGAAGGATCAGAGTATGGGCCTACCATTCTGACTTTTTGGAGGCCCACACAAAGGGCTTGTATCTTTCTCACAGGACTTTAGGCGGTGTCAGTAAAGTGACTTAAATCAGGTGCATGATTATCATCCAGAACAAGAGAGAGCAAGATAGTTTGTTATTCCATAATTATAAACCTTGCACTAACCCAGGAGACACAAGGGGGAGCAAGAGATTGTGAATCCCTGAGGAAGAAATCTGCTTGAAAAATCAGCGTGATCACTGGGAAGTTGCATGCTTTTAAATACAAGCTTTAGGATACTCCAGAATCTCTTAGCTAGTATCATTCATGAGACTCATCTTCTGCAGGAAGAGAGTGGACAAAGACTTGAGAAACTTTATCAGATGTTCAGACTCCAGGAAAATTTTCAGAAAGAGAAACAGACATGGTAACTTGGCCCAAAGAGAGAAACACATTAAATCCCCGGAACCCAACCCATAAGAAACAGATGTAGATTAACTACTTGACAAAGAGTTAAAAACAAAACAGAACTTAAAATTTTTTTAAATTAATTCTTTGAGAATTTTATGCAATGCATTTTGATCATACTCACCCCTCCCCCAACTTCTTCCAGATTCACCAGTATGTTAGTATGTTCCATTTAACAAAACAATAGAAGTAGGTTCCTACCAGGGACGTAGAAACTTCTCAAACACACACCTTCTAAATTCATGTCTTTTTAAAATGTAATACACTAAATCAGTTTAGTACTGGCCATATGTGCACGGATGTGGGGCCATTCACTGGGAATTCTACCAGTGACCACATCATCCAAAAAGAATGATTCTTCCTCCCTTGGCAACTATCAATTGCCAAAATCTCCTTAGCAAGGGGTGGGACCTGGAATCCTGTCATTTGCAAATAGAGCTACTGCAGCTTCTTCCTTTCCTATTTGCATCTCCTTTATTTGCTTCTCTTATCCTATTGCTCTAGCTAAGACTCTCAGCATTGTCTTGAATAAGAGCAGAGACAATGGACACTTGTCTGATTCCCTGTTTTGTTGGAAATACTTTTTTGTTTCTTCCCATTTTAATGTGCTATAGTCTTGTTGTATAGCCTTTATTATGTTGAGATATGTTCTTTCTATTCTACATTTCTTAGATTTTCACAACTAATTATATCCTTTCCCTTTCTTTTCTTTCCTCCCTCCAAACTTTCCAATATATCCAACCCCTGTTCTCATTCAAATGAATGGCCTCATTTTCTGTACTTGCTGACGTGTATATCTTTATAAATACAGATATAGGCATGCATGTGTGTACACAGTTATATGTAATCTTTCGTTCTGCACAATGTTACTTGAATGTCTATGTTTTCAGAGCTCACCGTTTGGTATTAGATAACCAACTGATATCTTAGTCCCTGGAAAAGACTTCTTTCTGATCTCAGCATTCCGTAGTTGCCTGTAATTCTTTTCCTATGATTTAGATCTCTTGAGCTTTCTACCTTCCACAGTACCATGTCTATTGATGTCATACTTGTTCAGGTGATGTTTTCACAGCCATTTTGGTGAGCCTTTATTTGGGTAGCTTTTCTGACAATCTCATAGCAAACTTCCTGTTGCTCTGACCCTTACAATCTTTCTAGTTCCCTTTTCTACAATGATCCTTGGGTGTTGTAGATATATCGGTTGGGAATGGCCTCTACAGCTCTGACCAATTTTTGTTGTTGTTTGCTTTTTTATCTTATTTTATCTTTTCTGTAATGGTCTCAGTCTGTTGCAAAGGGAAGTTTCCTAGATGAGGGGTGAGAATCACACTTATCTTTGGGCCTAAGATAAGTGTTTTGAGTATAGTTAGAGATTATGATGTTTTAATATAGTGATGGTTGTAAGTTCTTCTTCAAGATTCATGACTTTACGAGCCTGAGGTGGTTGGGTGGGTTCCAGTACCAGACATGATTTTCCTCTTATTGAATGGCCCTAAGTCCAACTGGAGAACTGTTGGTTACTGCCAAGGCATGTGTACCACTGCTTCCTCTTAGAGTTAGCATGTCATGCTGGTCCTTCAGGATTTTTATCATGAAGGAATTTTGGATTTTGTTCAAATTCTTTCAGAGTCTATTGAGATGGTGATGAGTCTTTTGTCCTTGGGTTCACTTATGTAATATATAACACTAAATGATTTACATATACTGCACTGTCCTTCATCTCTGAAATAAACTCAAGTTGATCATGATAAATGATCCTTTTGATGTGCTCTTGAATTTGATTTCCATTATTTATTCCTTATCAGAACTTGTTTTTTTTTCATTTTTTTAAATTTATTTATTTTTATCTCAGTCACAGGTTAGGTACTTTGAATCCCAGGCATAGCCCCCTCCCTCATTCCCTCCTACCC